>OX344842.1:3748743-4994991 GCA_947037095.2 Nycteola revayana | reverse complement strand
GAGATGGAAGTACAAATAAAAAACCGCAACGAAACTACTAAGGTGGATAATTCTCAATTCTCTTCTCGCCTCGTCTCGTCTCGCCACTCTGGTGGAAAATCAGCATAAAACTATCCATAGCGCCGCCCAAACGCATACCAATTAAATCATTCAAATTGGTCTAACCCTTTACGATTCTATAAAGGACATACGGACAAACATTCATTTTTATATATATAGATATAGTGATTCAAAGGAAAGAGGGAAATTTCTTCTAATTTACTAAACGATACCGTTTAGCATCAAAATAAATTATAATCGGTATGTAAATCTTAATATTATTGTTATTATGTTGCGTCAAATCATTTTTGACGCAATCACAACGACGTCAATTTAATAATTGATCGTAAAATTGAGATATTGAAAATTCTATCGAAATATTTGCTTTATGCGAAAATTGTTTCATTCAGTATCTTTTTCTCACACGATAGACATCACCTTTGCCAAGCTGCATCTTTCATTAGCTGAAGGAACGCCATCCTTAAGCTTATGAATGGCAAAGTGATTTTTATACAAACAGAACTTTTTTAAATTATTTCATGGTTACTATAACACTAGTTTTAGCTTTGTGTAATTACTTTGCGATGCTAATGGCCATATTCTTTATAGTAAGAGCCGATTTGTTTCACAACACATTTATTAAAGAAGTCTCTAAGAAATATTTTGCAAATTTACAAATCGGGTTACATAACCCGATTTAAAACTTACTATATAATAATAATAATAATTTATTGACACATTTTGTTGATTACATTTTTACAATCGACATAATAGTTATTCGTAAATTTTTCAGATAAAGTGCACGTTAGCACCTGTACTAATGCAATTAAACATTGTATCACAGGTGCCAGCGCCTTCCAGTTCAATACAGTTTAATTTAACAGCGTGTAACCATATCTATATGAGAGTTTATACATAAACAAAAATAAATCAGAACTAAAAAGTATTTCCATTAAATTAAATTAAATTAATTAAATAACGATTGAGCAAATGTTATATTAATTGAATCAATTATTTCAATATGATATTAATTTAAAAAGAAAATACATTGCGATAATTATAAGTAATGAATAATGAATTTTGCAGTAATGAATTTTGGAGTATGTGTGCGTGTGTGCGCGTGCGTGTGTGTATGTGTGTGTATGTATGTGTATGTGT
This sequence comes from Nycteola revayana, assembly GCA_947037095.2. Taxonomy (NCBI): domain Eukaryota; kingdom Metazoa; phylum Arthropoda; class Insecta; order Lepidoptera; family Nolidae; genus Nycteola; species Nycteola revayana. The sequence continues at coordinate 4,993,794 of OX344842.1, read as the reverse complement.
GTATGTGTGTGTGTATGTGTGTGTGTGTGTTGGAGTTAAGTTGGTATCTTTAATAGATTTTCCGTGGTCTCGTAATCCAGAGATAACAACCACCGTCTCAAGGTAAACTTACATTGGATCTGTGGTAGTGGGTAAATGTATTTATTGTATAGAATAATAAATTTGTTTTCTCAGGTGTAGTGTTTTGTTTTAAGCTGAAATTTTAGTTCGTATTAAATATATGTAATATCGAATATGAACTAGGATGAAACCCTAGTATCAACTTAGTTCTTTTCACTAGACGTAGTAGGGCATTTGTGGCGCAGCAGTAAGTCTTGCTTTCAGTCTCGTCGGACAAGTAATATTAAGCCATAAAAAAAACTTGTAAAAAACCCAAGTTTCGTAACGCTGTCGCAGTCTTTTACCGTAAAACTTTGTGGGATCTTTGTAATACCAAGACGGTTAATTTATTTAGTACCTACGTGGCCTTCTGTCTTAAGCAATTACGTATTTAGCTCACCAAACAGAATCTTATTACCTTTCGATGCCCTCGTAGATCCGAAGTACGAGAGGCCCGCGAACTGTAAAGAAGAGCGACAGTTGCACAAAACTCCCCTAAAGAAACTAAAAGCCATAATCTCTAAGTCTTCCCGTCAGCGATCGCCCTGTGCCGAGGTCCAAGTCCAGTTTGTAGAGTTTAAAACATTTATCTAGGCTGGAGCTCCGCTCGCCTTCATGCCCGGTGAAGTAGCAAAAGCCACAGGGCTAACTACATAAGTCCGTCCGCAAATAGAATCTTATTGTGACCATACCAAATTAAAAGACTTTTATTTTATAAATATTAGATGAACTTACAGAAAATGATTTGCGTGAGCTACAGGTGATAGTTTTGAGTCTAGGTTTGTTGTGTGTCGGTGTATTGTGTATTGGTAAAGTCCCTCGCAACATAAGGATAATTTTCCTAGTACGGAAGTTGTCTTTTTGAAAAACTAAAACTAAACTATGTCTAGATCTAGCCTTACAGTAGATGTTTTTAATGTTCTCTCCAAGGACGGTAATCACATTACTTCAGAGTATAGGCACAAGAGCCTTATCTTCTTAAAGATGCAGGAAAGACGCTGAAATTGTTTTCTTCAATATTAATATTTGCACGGCACTATTTAAATAAGGTTTAATATAAACTTTTTAAAAGTAAATGGTACAGCAATTAAAATTGATCTTTATACGCGTACGAGTTGAAGGAAGTTCTATGCTCGATTTGATTAAACTTTATTTAAATAGGTACACCAATAAGCAATCAGCTTTTTAAATACTTATAAGGTATGACAATCTCTTTGTAGGGGCAAGACGTGGCCTTTTGTAGGGGAGACTCAGTTAAGCATACTTTTTATGGTAGACATCTTTGGTCAACGTAGCTTTTGTCCGATTGAACTGTCTACAAATAAACTACGAGGCCAAATCTTGGCTCAGGGAGGGCACTGGCGAAGGATGTGTTGCCCTACTTTATAGGACTCTTCCTTTACAGGACCTCTTGCCATTCTGATCGACTTATTTACTGTATCGTCCCACATTTTTTGGTCCCATTCGAAATATCACAGGATGAAAGAGTTGTGGGACGAAATAGTGAAAACTACAGGGGGACATGATATGGACAATACATATCCAGATTTAAAATAACTATACATGCGGTTTACTTTATCAAATCAAATAAGGTGTAAGACTCAAAGTAATTATTGTCAGCAGTTATCAAAATATAATACTGTTAAGACGCATTTTTTTTAAATACAGCTTTGACTACAGCAGGGCTTTCGAACCTTATTTTTAATGTTGTGCCCCTCAGAATTAGGCAGTTTTGTGCAACACTGCCCCCCTCTAATCAAAAACTACTATTAACGTCCACAGCTGAATATGTGTCTCCTCTTTAAATACCCTGGCATGCTAGGATTATTGAGGGATATTGTACCTATTGTATAATTACAACCCTTTGCAGGCGGACAAGTGATCTACGATCACTTGTCCGCCTGCATGCAGTCACGCGTTTCGTAAACGCGCGACAACATCGCGACTGAATCGTGGTTTTGAGAGCGATAGCACACAGCTACAGTAGACCTTAACCTAAAAGAAACACAATTTTACCAAACTTAAATAAATTTAACGAATTACTAAAAACGAAATTCATCACATTAAAATCTATGTCTATACTTAATGTATAAAGCTGAAGTTTTTTTTTGTTAGTGGAACGCAATAATCTCAGGATTTCGTCACTGTTTGGCTAAATTCACTTATAATGTTCCTAGGGTTTCGAGAGTAACGCGGGTGAATCTGCGCGCAGGTAGCTAGTGAATGAATATAGTAAATTGTCAATGAGAATGCGATACTAGTTGATTATTAAGTAACTACTTAATATTATTTTCATATACAGGGTTATTTTTTAAACATTAACAACCTTTCAGGGGTTGAAAGTATAGATGAATATAAGCAACTTTTACTACAAAAACAAACTTAGCTGTTCCATACATTTTGTCGAGGTAAGTGAACATATACAGGGCTATTTTTAAAACACCAAAAACTAATGATGATAATGAAAATACTCATGATTATAAAAAAACTTTTATTATGGGACCAACATTAAAATCGCGAAACAAAAAAATCTGCTGTTCCATACATTTATGTTCACTTACCTCGACAAAATGTATGAAATATCTGATTTTTTTTTCGCGATTTCATGGTTGGTCCCAGAGTAAAAGTTGTTTATAATCATCAATACTTTCACTCCCTGAAAGGTTGTTGGTGTTTTGAAAATAACCCTGTATTATGTAAATGTATGGAACAGTTGATTTTTTTTTCGCGATTTCTAGTTTGGTCCCATAGTAAAAGTTGCTTATAAATTTAACCCCCTGAAAGGTTATTACTGTTTTAAAAATGACCCTGTATCTTTACATACAGTTTAAGTAGCTATATGTTTGCGCCGTTTATGTTATGTAGGTACTTCTGTGTCGGGTTGTATGTTCTAATACTGTGTTAGAATACCGACTGCATATGAAAATTGTTAGACTTGCTAATTAAGAGTTTAAATTAAAACGCTCTTTGTATGCAGCTGAAATGATCACACCTGTAGATTATCTTTATACAGGAAACAAGAGAAAATAAAGGAAATTATGATAGCTTATATATTATATTTAACATAAACTATTATTATTTACTTTATTTTCTCGAGTTTTCTGTATGAAATTTAATACATAATATATGTTTCATTATTAAGTATTAAACTTGATAATAACTAATGGAGCAACGGCTTATCGTGCTCTCCGACCCACGGAGGGTACATATAGCTTGACCCGGAAAGACAGTTTTACTTTGACTCTAAGTTTTTTGGAATCGAACAAAAGACCTTTAAGACTTTAATCGCGACTTACATCGCTCGGCTAACGAAGTTGTCGGGAATGATGATCTTGTAAAATTAATTATGAATTCTCATGTCGACTTAATTTAATTTTAATTTAATAATCAGGTGCTCATCGTTCCAAAGTATGAAATTTCATAGAAATTTGTAATTACGACATCGAGAGTACTTCAGAGCAGCCTAAATAACAGATTTTCAAATACAACCTAATAAAGTAACATAATTTAAATTAAACCCGCTAAACCAATTATTTTTATTTCTAACGGCCATAATATGTAACTTAACCGTGAGGCTTTTGACACTTCACCGGCCACGACCGGTGAGGAAGGCTTCAGAATTTAATTGTGAGGTCCAAATTTCACGGGGCTTGGATGTCGACTCAGGCCTTCTTGTCAGGCCTTCTTGAGACTATTGCTTAGTTCGTAGTTTTTAATCAATTTAATAACAGTGGATCTCTCTCGATTACGCAGTGAAGTAGAAGAAATCTGGCTAAACACAAATTTAGGAACAAAAATGAAACAAAAAGTTATTAACAAGCCAGTCGCCAAATGAATGATTAAATAGTGTAAGTACAAGAAAATTATTTCATTGGTTATGGAATAAAAATTACTGTCTAATATCGCCGAACTATATTTAAAGTTGTTTTCTCACGGAATACAAACAATTATATCAAAAATAAAAGCGTATAATATGAGCCTTAAAGTCAGCTTACAATTTTTTTTCTTGTTTGCCTTCTCTCATAATTAGTTGTCAGCTCATTTGATTCTGTCAATCTTGGGTTGTCTGCTATTTGAGTTGAGGTCAATCTAAGTCACGAGTTACTGCAGACTACTATGAATGGTATGAGGTCTTCCTCTGGCCCTATATTTAGTAATGGTTCTCCATATCATGTGGTCTTCAAGATGTCCCTTCATTTTCCCAAACTAAACAAACATGTAACATTCAAAATGAAGTCATTCATTTGTTTTGAGAACAAAATAGACTCATGCGCGCCAAATAGATCTATACATAATAATACATATAATAAAACTGTAGAGGTCGAATGCCTGGACATGGAAAAGAAACAAACACATCACACTATATTTTTATTTTTTGTTTTTCTGTCAGTTTGTACGGGCTAATCTCCGAAACTGTTGTACCGATCTTTTAATCACAGAATATAAAATATGTTTGTACCTACACAAAAAAAAAGTTTATCGAAGGATTGAAAAATACCACGCGGATGAATTCGCGGACATCAGCTAGTAGTTAATAAGAACGTTCTGGTAATTTTAACTACGTTAAATAACTTTGTGATTTCTGTGTATTCATATAAAAAAAGAGGTAGGTACATAATTATTCTAATGCTGAACAAATCATTAGACTAGAGATTATCGCTAAAATTAGGTACAAGGTGTATACAATGTGTTCTAGTAAATATTTGCAGTGTTGTCCTATTAATATTGCTAAGACCAATTTATGTATCTACTTTGAGGGGAATAATATACTAACTGTCCTTCGTAACTCCCTTAATCTCTTCATAAAACATACTTAGCTCATGTTAATCTTGGATAACGTAGCGTTGTAATAAATTTTAAATTCAGCTCAGTACATTTTGAGCTTACTGAAGTAAAAAGATATCCGATGTCCTCGTTTACCCGAAATCCTTGAGATCTGCTCCTAGAGTGAAAGTTTCACAAAACTCCCCTAAAAATCTATAAATTCAACTTTAAATAGCAACATACGTACAAACGTAGGTAGCCACGAGGCTTTTGCTAGTTCAACGGGCATAAAGGCGAGCAAAGCTCCAGCCTTAATAAATGGTTGAAAAACTACAAACTAAGCAACCTGCGCAAGAGGGCGCCCCCTGTGGGGCTTGGACCTCGGCTCAGGGCGGTCGCTGGCTATGAGATTGGATTATGACTTTTAGTATTTGAGGGGAGTTTTGTGCAAATCGATCTGTCGATTTACTTTACAGTTAGGGGGCCTCTCAGACTTCGGGTCTACGAGGGCATCGGAGGGTCTCTTGGGCAGGTTGCTGAAGTTTTTGTACGTTTTTGTAAGATTGGAGCTCTGCACGCCTTCATACCCATTTATATGAAGTAGTAACACGTTGTGACAAATTTGTGAAGAATTTTATAGACGCAGTTTCAATATTAGATTCAATGAATATAGAAAATACTGCTAAGGAATGATAATGTGGTGTCGATAGACGGCATTTTAGCAGTCATTTCGGTGATTCACCGAAATGAATTAATACATCATTTTGCAGTCAAATACTTAACTATAACATTACTTTTTTCTTTAAATTTTAGAGTATTCTATGGACCCATCACAATTATATTCAGGCACGACCAGCGTTAGGTATATATTTTGGTATGGTTTTTGCAGAATACCAAATACCTATGTCCTAAGTCAACACGCAGGTGAATCTCAATAGAGTATCTTTGGATTGTCAATTGTACTTAATTTTATTTAAATTAGAAGATGTGAGTCCCTCGGTTAAAATTTATTTATTTCTTACATACAGTACTCAGTGTGATAGAGAAGTAAATATACATTTGGAATGTTTCTAATAATACAATAACATGTTCAAAATAAAAATTACAATTCATTCATAGTTATTTAGCCAACATCACAACAAACATAATTTAAACGATAACATATGATGTTTAACTAGTGACCCGCCCCGGCTTTGCACGAGTGCAATGCTCATGCATAATTATAAACCTTCCTCTTGAATCATTCTATGAAAAAAAACGCATTAAAATCCGTTGTATACTTGGGATCAATGAATACATAGGGAAGCGACTTTGTTTTATACTATGTAGTGATGTCACTCTTATGAATTCGCTCTGTGAACATGTGAGCACATCGAATTTCTCAGTAACTACATTTAGTTTGCACAACGTTCTCACGAGAGGGAAGCTCCCCAACAATGTAGTTCGACTGCTCAGTAACATAAACAAGATGGGCCGTCGTCGATGTTGCACATACTCATCGGGTACTTTCAATCCTATCTACTGCAAAACCACTGGATTGTGCGTTTGCAGTGGATAGGCTTGAAAGCATACTCTAAATACCTTAAGTGTTTATGCCGCCTCTTGATTTCCAATTTGTTCCACCATGCCCAATACAAACAAAGGAGGATACATCAAAGAAAATACTATATACAGTCTGAGGTACAGGGCCCCGAGTCTACTATCGAAATGGCGTGTCCATGAACTGTCAATTACAGTTCAATGGTCGGTTTTTTACCATTTGGTAATCTACTAATCCAAATGACGACATTATGGAGTCACTATGACGCCACGATGACATTAGCGTAGTTGAATATAATACCAAATGATACATTTATAAGTTTTGAAATCACCTGAATAAATATTACATAATGTTTTTGGCATAATGATATCAAAATGGCACTACGGTGGCGCAATACTTAAAAAAATAGCAGACACGGCCCCCAGGTATCGGGTGCACATCCATAAAACTAGCTTTCCTAGTGCGTTTTCATCCGCGTAGCTCGCGTTTCCATGGGAACTCCATAATTAAATATAGCCTATGTCATCCGAGAATAGTGTAGCTTCTCAACGAACAAATAAATTTTCAAATCGGTCTTATAGTTTCGGAGCCTGTTCAGTACAAACAATCAAATCCTTACTTTTTATAGTATTACTAGCGGCCCGCCCCGGCTTCGCACGGGTGGACTTTTATACCCTACCCCTGCCCTACCCTACCCCTGCCCTACCCTACCCATACCCTAACCCTACCCTACCCCTACCCTACCCCTACCCTACCCTACCCCTACCCTACCCTACCCCTACCCTACCCCTACCCTACCCCTACCTTACCCCTACCCTACCCTACCCCTACCCTACCCTACCTTACCCTACCCTACCCCTACCCAAAAGTATCCTATGTCCTTCTCCCAGTTCTTAGCTACCTCCCTTCCAATTTTCAGCCAAATCGGTTCAGCCGTTCTTGAGTTATAAATAGTGTAACTAACACGACTTTCTTTTGTTTTTAAAATGTATTCTGCTATTCGGGACGGAAACAAATCCAACAAATCAAAAACCATGGCAATCGGTCCAGCCGTTCTCGAGTTATAAGTGTTGTAACAAACACGACTTTCTTTTATATATATAGATTATAGATATAGATGAAATGAGTGACCGAATGCAAGGACAGCTAAGTGCAAGTGCTGCAATAAATATAAAAAGAATTACGAGGGTATAAGGTCCATTTTAATCCTCTGATAAACATTCAAAGAGCATTCATTCAATAAATATAACTAAAAAATTAAAAAAATCAATCATTTATTGCATTTAGCGTGATATGCCAAGCCAATCCCACAGCACTCTGCGGTCAATCATCCACAGCGCAGTTTTCACAAAAGGACCGCAAAATTGTAAAATGTTGTGTTGAAAATAAAATATTTACTGACAGACTGACGAATGGTGTTTCGAGTTGTGATGTTCGTGGCATTATGAAGAATACTTCATATTCGTCAAACTGTCAATTCCTATATGGAAGCAAAACGTTTTTTCATCCAAGTTTAAAATAGTCCGCCAACATTGTAAGCGGTTACCTTAGTCATAAAGAAATAGACAATGTTATAAATGTTTTACTTTATTGGAATTCTTCCCGTTCCCGTAGTAACTTTATAATTAAATATAGCCTATGTCATCCGAGCATACTGTAGCTTGCCAACGGTGAAAGGATTTTTCAAATCGATCAAAGAGCCTATTCAATACAAACAAACAAGAAATCAAATCTTTCTTCTTTATAATATTGGTAAGTATATAGGGTGACTGGTAATTAGTGACCGATACCTAAACACATGATTGTGCTCATGATAACAAACAACTTTTACTATGGCACCAACCATGAAATCGCGAAAAAAAAATCAGCTGTTCCATACATTCATGTTCACATAACTCGTCAACATGGTAGGGAGCATCTAATTTTTTTTGCGATTTCATGGTTGGTGCCATAGTAAAAGTTGTTTGTTATCATGAGCACAATCATGTGTTTAGGTATCGGTCACTAATTGTGCGTGGTTTAATTCGAGTTGAATGACTACTTTTTTCCATGAGTCAAAATTAAAAACCAGCCCAGTTTGCTAACTTCATTGGAAACATATAAGATAAAAAAAAAACCTTTAAACGTTGTTAAATTTCTTGTTTGTTTGAACAAAATCTTATAATTTAGAAAATATACGCTTTACTTCACGAATATAATGATATCAACGAAACTTCTTTTAGTTAGGGTACATCTTAGTAAAACTATGCAAGATAAACTATTTTAGATATGATTAATACCGACCGGCTCTTCTTGGCCCGGCCGGACAGTGCGGTAAACAAAATTGAAACGAGTACACCAGAATCACAGATCATATCTTTCGTGGAGATCGTCAGGAGCTGTTCGGAGCCGTACAGCCGTCGCAGCATGTAAATTTGATAGAAATATGTACTGCTTCCTATTTATAGGTACTTTTTATTTTTCTTCAACATGCGACATTGCAAAATGTCGCCGTGATAATCTGAATCGTAATTTAGTCGCTTAAAGGTACAAGTTGGCAGCGGACGATATTAAGCTGCAGCAAACGACGTGTCGCAGCATCGCTAGCTTCATGTCGTTAACTTCGAAGGGAATTTCATAGAAATATGTACATAGAAACTAGTAGTGTCGCTGCTGCGACACGTCGTTTGCTGCCGCTTCATGTCGCCCGCTACCAACTTGTACCTTTATGCTTCACAGTGGTGCACGGTCTAACATAAATTCATAAATTAGATTTTAGAGTAGATATTTTGAATTGTTAAAAGGTTAATATACAAGGTTGATACGACAGAGGGGCATTAAATTACGCTACGTTTACTATACGTGTTTTTTATTAATCCGATACGGTATAAAAATAAAAAGCAACCAAATTGAGATTTTTTTTCTTTCAAACAAACTAAATAGCTTACGAATCAGAGTAAAACGTAACCACCCTTTGTAAATAAATTTCACTGACCTAGCAAAGCGGCAACGTCGCGCGCGCGCCGGTGCGGGATGTTTTGCAATTATTTGCGTCAGAGCGGCAACAACGCATCGTAAGGAAAGATACATCGTGTTCAAACGGCGCAAAAACTTAAAAAATCATTTGCGACTTAACAACTGCTCCTATTTAATTGATTTTTGGTACAGAGCTTGGAAATGGTACCTAGTATAGGCAGTTTAAAGGAAAGCCCCTCTGTCGTATCAACCCTGTATAAACATAATAATAATATAAACATAATATCTATCATTTGTTAAAATTTTATTAGTAATGCTGGAGTTTTTACAATAGATATTTTGATTTGTTAAAAGGTTAATATATTAATTTAATAATAATATAAACATAATATCTATAATTTGTTAAAATATTAAAAGTAATGTATTGATATCGGATTACGAGATTCATATGCAATATTAAATATTGCACAATGCAAATTTTCATGTTAAATATTGTGTTATTTAAGTAGGTACTTATGAATTTTATACCAATCCGTATTTACATAGTATACATTTTCAATTTTTATTTCATTGTGTAACTGAAACAAAGTAAAATACCAACGGCTTAACGTGCACTCCACACGGAGGGTGATCCCTCATCCTTAAGACCCGCAAAAAAATATTAGATTAAACACTAAGTTTTTTTGTGCAGCGTGGGGATCGAAACCACGACCTGCAAGACTTATACAGTTACGTCACGGATAATGTTGTGTAATCTTGTGGTTGCCGGTTCGATCCCCACCCATTGCACTACCGACGTGAGGAAAACCCACTAGTAACACAAGCATTCAGCTTAGCACGAGGGGTTAACAAGAATACTAGTAGACTGCAAAATTCTGCGAGTAATATTTTATAAAAAAAATGTTACTTTGGAGGGACACATACATATTAAGTAGATACCTGATACCTATATTATATTTATGATATTCTTTAAGAGATAAACCGAATAACTATGATAAAGATCCTTATTTTTCACTGAATCTCTACGACTTGCAATAAAAAAGTTTATATATTAAATATTTGACCACATTTATGGTTTGCAGTCACAGTCCACACCACGATCTATATAGGAGAAAAGGTCAAGTTATTGGCACTTTAAACGAAATCGGTAAAATAAATAATGTTTGTGAAAATTATACGCCTTTTTAAGAGAAGAGAATTGTAAAAAGTAACGAGAGAAATATGTTTTCACGTTATTTTGTTCGAAAAAAATCTTATTATTAATTGTACAAATAAAAATAAAAAACAGCTGTTCTATACATTTATGTAACAAAATGTATGGAACAGCTGATTTTTTTAATGCGATTTCAGCTTTCCTACAGTAAAAGTTGTTTATAATCATCAGTACTTCAACCCGTTGAAAAGTTGTATATTATTATTATTTTTTTAGATAAAGTTCATGGTTGTGAGTTCTGTTTTTTTTTTCCATTTAACGAAGGTGTCCCAATAATTGCTGTGGTGCCAAATATATGTATGTGGTATTAACCCTATGTATTTATAATTTAAATATTCGTTACATCCGCAGTTCGGTTTGTTTGCCACGTATATACAAAGGGTAAAAAACAATTAACGTTGTTTGTTTACACAAACCACGTTCCTCTAATTAAATTACAAGCCTACGTGTCAGATGACAGTTCATTTTGACCTTTGTTCTAATACTTACTTACTTACTTCGCTGGCTCAGCGACCCGAAGTGGATCTTGGCCTCCGACATTGAAGTGCGCCATTCTTCCCTATTCTGTGCCAAATCTGACCAGTCGGGCATTTTCAGCTCTTTCAGGTCTTTGGCGACTTCATCCTTCCAGCGATATCTCGGACGCCCCACCGGGCGACGCCCGGAAGGTTGACCGAGATAAGCTTTCTTTGCTGCTCGATACTCTCCCATCCTCTCCACATGTCCTAGCCAGCGAAGTCGGGAAGATTTTATTTCTCCAATAATGTTCGGCTCGGACACTAGCTCTTCTATATTCATAATGCCATTAATAATAGATGAAGCGATCTTAGTTACCATTTTTGTTTTAATTTATAAGTACATAGGCTATCGAATTAGGTATTAAATACTTGTAATGATAGTTTTATGTGTGTTTAAATAAATAAATCTTATGTTTGGGTAAGTATGTATATCATCATCACTCCGTACAACGTCCACTGATGAAAATGGACCTTCCGACGGAGGGTTTTTGTCATAGTCTCCACGCTTGGCTGGCGGGTTGGTGACCACAGTATTATGTTGTAAATTGTAGCACACAAGGAAACGCTGCTGCCCGTTACCTGGTATACGATTGTTATAAATGATTTTATAACAATCGGGACCAACGGCTTAACTTTCCAAAGCACGAAGGGTAGTCCCTCAACCAACCAGACCCAGAAAGAAATCTTTTTACACAAAGATTTCCTGTCCGGTGTGGGGATTGAACCAATGACGGTTGTCCTACTAACTGAATTACTATGAGCCAGTATTTATTTTACTGCCTTTTTACTTACTTATTTACTTTTTTATGATTTTAATCACTTTTGTGTGTTCAATAAATGATTTTCATTATGACTTTCTTTTTTTTTCTTGTTTAGAACAAAACACTTTTGAGTGCGACTAATTAACCACGTATCACCCGTGTAACACTTAATGATATATAGCTTAATATTATATTCTTTGAAAACAGAGCTTTTTAATTATAAAGAAGTGCTTTTAAATGGGAAGTGTTTAATAGAATATCAGGTAGCACCAGCAATTACTAATTATTCCTATCAAATTACTAATTGAATTGCGAAATGGATCACACAACACATTTACAAAATATACATAACTAGCTGCGCCCCGCGGTTTCACTTACGTCACTCTGCTTCAGTGGGTCGGAGCGTGATATTTTGTAGCCCATATGTTACTCCAGCTTATAAAATATCCGCGTGCAAACTTTCAGTCAAATCCATTCAGTAGTGTTTGCGTGAAAGAGTAACAAACATACATACATCCACACATACATCCACACATACAAACTTTCATATTTATAATATTAGTAGGATATCAGTTAAATTTCTATTAAATTAGGGACAACGAGTTCTGATTGAAAAAAAAGACTTTAACCTAACCTATCCAACCCAGACTGCTTTCATTCGGGATTCCAATGATGTTAATTGGCTAAATTTGATGTATATTTAATACTGATTACAACAGAAATTACCAAATTATCTTAAATACTAATTTCACAGCAAAATAGGTCACTCCGAAAATTAACGGAATTTCCATAACATTGAGTCAAATTCCAATAGAACTAAGAATATCGCACACCATAACAATGAATGCGCATTTTGTATTATATTTGACAATTGATAATTTAATTCCTTTATAAATCTATGCCCTACTGTTTTGTACTCTCCATGAGTATAGTTGTCTGTGCCCTGCTTTGCCTGTCGAAAAAATCTGCCATTGCACGTGGATATATATTTTCGTTTATAGAAACCTAATTCTGTTAATTAGAAACACATTAAAAATGAATGTACTTACATTTCGGCGATTAATTTTTATTGATATACGACTATTTTTCCGGGGTTTCCTCCACTTAAATCCCGTTCCCGTGGGATCTTAACATAATAATATAGCCTTTTTTTTGTTGTCTACTTGTAAATGTATTTACGCATTCCCACCGCCGCTGCAGCGTATTCGCGCGCTGGCGGTGGGACTCGCTCTCTCCATAGCGTGGTATGCCGACTCATATCACGAGGAGAGGACCATACAGCACTACATCGACGCTTCTCCGATCCGCCGTTGGCGATGGCCGGGCACGTATAAGCAATCCGGCCCCCCGACGGCACCTGTGGCCAAAATGGCACGGCGGGATCTCCTGGGCCACAATTATAGTGGCCCATAATAATATAGCGAAATAATTAGCGTAGCTTGCCAATAGTGAAATCTAATATATAAAATTCTCGTGTCACAGTTTTCGTTGCCATACTCCTCCGAAACGGCTTAACCGATTTTGATGAAATTTTTTGTGCTTATCCGGTATCTATGAGAATCGGCCAACATCTATTTTTCATCCCCCTAAATGTAGTCCACCCCTAAATTTTTATTTTTATTTTTCAGACAAAGTTAGGGGTAGATTAGAGGTAGGTGTAGGGTAGGGGTAGGGTAGAGGTAGGGTAGGGGTAGTGTAGGGTAGGGGTAGTGTAGGGTAGGGGTAGTGTAGCGTAGGGGTAGTGTAGGGTAGGGGTAGTGTAGGGTAGGGGTAGTGTAGGGTGGGGGTAGTGTAGGGTAGGGGTAGTGTAGGGTATGTATCGATTGAGGCAGTACGAAGTCTGCCGGGTCAGCTAGTATCTTTATAATATCTTTCCTCTTTATTATATTAGTAGAGATACAAATGGAAAACAATAACTACAACAAAACTTACTACATAACAGTTTAAAGTATTTAGCAACTACTTAAAACATTTACAAGTATTTTTGTTGGACATAGTATAAGAGCCGGGAGCACGGATGCCGTATTAAAATGTGCATGTATTTGAATAAATTTGGCTCGTACGCGATGGCCGGTGATCAAGCTTATAGGCAAAGACAACTTTCTAGAGCTCTGACTACTTTTGAAAATAAATCTGACTACTTTAAAACATAAAACACCTGCTTTGAGTGCGTGGTCTATTCGTTTTGTAGGGTTCTATTTCTAATAATGTCAATACGGAACTGTTATAGGATAGGACAACCCTCGTACTGTAGCGGTATTTGGATCGCTTTAAATCACAGAGGTCGTGGGTTCGATCTCCACGCTGGACAGAAATCTTTTAGTAAATTCTAAGATTTATTTCCGGGTCTGGTTGGTTGAGGGACAACCCTCCGTGCCTCGGAAACCACGTTAAGCTGTTGGTTCCGATTGTTATAACGTCATCCATCAAAATCGTATATCAAGAAACGGGCAGCAGCGTTTCCTTGTGTACAACATATTACGGCGGTCACGAACCCGCCTGTTAAGCGTGGTGACTATGGGAAATACCCTCCCTCGGAAGGAGGCGCATGTTCAGCAGTGCACGTTATACGGGCTGATGATGATGATGATGATGATATGATCAGTTCGTTATCTGTCTGTAAAAACAAAACTCATAGGCTACGTCCTATTGAGTTAGAATCATACAATTTAGTAAGAAGCTAGGCACTACTAGGCAATTTTGTATCTAATTTTATTTAGGGACTTGTCAAATCGCAGCTGATTTAATTTTAATTTAAATAATTGTTTAATTGTAACTATAAGTCTAAATTAAGCGTGTATTGTGCACTACAAATTAGGAATAGTGTATACAAATACCTAGTTTAACAAAGTGAACAGTTGTATGTGACGTAAAAAAAAATTGACGAATTGTGCCGCATGACCGCCCGGATTTCTACCACAAAATAACTCAGGGGAGTATAAATATGTATTAATCTGCTAGCAATCATAGTAAAGTAACACTTTTCTGTAAAATAATATAGATTAATTACGTTTTTGTTTTAATTTTACTGAGTTTTTAATACTCCGCAGGAACTTACCCACATAGTTTAATAATCTGTTACTATTTGTAACTAACTGTAAAAAAATAGCTTAAACCGAGATTATTTCACATGTTGCAAGCTCTTTTCTCTCTTTAAACTTTTAAATGACTTTATTTTTGTAAATTTCTATTAAAACCTATAGATTTTCCCATCTTCTAAAATCCTACTTTTCTAGTTTTCTTTTCAAATTCTCACATATCCCCAACTTTTTCAGTTCACTAACAATGGCTTACAACATGCCCGTGACTCGCAAAGCAACTACAAAGGATCTGGAGTCAAAACTCGACCGGGCTCTTCAACAATTAAAGATGACCACTGAGGAGTATAAAAACCTTCAGAAGATACATGTCGAAAATGAAGAAGAGGCCCTTAAGATAATAACTGATAATACATCCCTAAAAAAACAACTGTCTACCCTGTATGGTCAGTTCATCGAGGCATGTAATGAGCGGGATGACTTGGTTACAAAAGTCCAGTCATATGATGATTGTATGGGCACTTATGGGCAGGCCTTGGATCGCATCACTGATCTGGAATACAGCCTGTCAATGGCTAATGTTCAAATTTTAAAACTCCAATCACAACTGGAATCACGGAGCAGTGGTGCGACTCGGGATCTGTTCTCGGAGCTCATTGAGACAGTACCAAGTGATATTATTGCTCATTCTAGTTCATCTGCCTCTATGACCAGCCATAAAAAAATTAAAAAATATTTAAAATTAAGTAAGTTAATGAAAAAGCTAAAAAAGTCATATAATCATTGTAAAAGGTATAATTACAACTTCATTTTTAAACTCATTAGTGAGCGTAGGCAATTATTACTGGACTTAGATATCTGTAGCAATCAGCAATGTAAATCTCAGTTAAAATATGATATGAACTCTAAGAAAATGCAGTCAAAAATAGAAAACCTGAGTAACCTTGTATCCTCATTACAAAAGAAATATGAGGATTCACAGGAACAAATAAAAGAGCATATTCTAGCTGCAAATGAACTTATCAAGTTAGTTAGCAATGATGACTGTGAAAGGTGCATGACATTACAAAAACAAGCATCCACAAGTACATCAGTCTCTAGTTCACGGCTGTCAATAACTTGTAGCAAACAGGGCTTTCCACAATTAGTTCTAAATGATCCTAGCAATCCAACAAAAGCCAACCATATAAATAATTTAAGTACATCATTAGATAGTTACTGTGAAGTGGCCAGTATTAACAATGTCAATGTTAATGGATTAGGAATAAAAAGTTGCAGTCTCATTTCTGACAATCTAGGCCAAAATCTAGGTAGTTTAATTAATCCATACTCCCAACATGATATATTAAACTTATGTTCCCCCGGTGCCAGCTATAGCCAGTTAATCAACAAAATGAAGTTTATGTGTCAAGAAAAACCAATTGACACTATGATCTTATTGTATGGAGATAGTTTGTCAGTCAGGAAAAGGGACATATTTCAAGCAGTTAATTTAATGAATAAGTTACACTGTAAATATAATATGACATTTGTGATGTGTGCCCTGCCATACTCCCCAAACCTTACTAAGGAGCAAACTAAGTATGTATATGACCTTAACATAACAATGTACAATATTTGTCACCATAATGAGTTTGTGTCTTACTTTGACACTAATATTTTTATTGATAATTTTAAATTAAAATTGACAGATGGTACAGTGTACCTACCATACTTTTATAAAAAACAACTTGCTAAATTGTTAGCATTTAACTATTTAAATGATTGTAGTAAAAGTAGCCCTATTGCTACTCTTACTATGGACTCAGGTACTTGTTACCTACCTAAGAGTAACCTTGACTTGAATATTAGTAGCACTACTAATGTACCACATTTAAACTAGGTTTAAGGACAAAGGATAGACTGCATGGACTGAATGTGGTCCACCAGAACATGCAAGGTCTACCCGGCAAGGAATTAGAATTAAGTTTATTTATTGAACATTTTAATGTTCATGTTGTATGTTTAACAGAGCACTGGCTTAGAGATTTCCAGTTGCCTTATATTAATAATGATAAATACATTGTACAGAGTGCGTTTGTAAGAAAAGAATATATTCACGGTGGATCATTAATTATAGTTTCATCTAACATAAAAGCAAAAACTAGGCTTGACATTGTGAATCTCTCTATTGAACGCACCATTGAGTTGTCTTGTGTGGAGCTTGAGCACCAAGTAATAATATGTGTTTACCGCCCCCCACAAGGTAATTTCAACTTGTTTGAATCAGTTATGGAGGATGCACTCATGAAAATAAGTAGCGTCAGTAAAGGAATGGTAGTGTGTGGAGACTTCAATGTAAACATTCTTGAAGTAACACCTATTAGTGATCGACTTTTAAACCTTTTCAAGTCATTTAATTTAAAACATATATTTTATGAGCCAACTAGGATCACATCACACTCCTCCACCTGTCTTGATAATATTTTCACTAATTCTGATACTATAAGTTCAAAGATTATAAATAACTTAACGTCGGATCACTGTGGACAGTTAGTAGTATTTAACGGCAACTATAAGAAAAAGTCTTGTAAGATTACATGCCGACCCGTAACTACTAGTCGGATACAAAGTTTTAAAGAAGGCATTGTTACTAAACTCACCCCCACAATGCTAGATGGTAATTGTCCGAATAGTAATTATAAATTATTTTTTAATGTAGTTAATAATGAATACCAACATAAGTTCAAAACTAAAACCTTTGATATTAATAATTGTAAATTCAATGAATGGGCAACTCCTGGTATTTATAAAAGCCGGGCGAAGCTATATGAATTATATGGTATGAAACAATATAGAACTGATAATAAATTCCTTCAGTATGTTAGAAAGTATTCCAGTATTTTCAAAAGTATATGCCATTTAGCTAGAGCTAATTTTATTAGTAATAAAATACAAAAATCAGATAATAAGATAAAAGCCACTTGGAATGCGATCAATAAAGAAAGTGGCAAACTTGTTACTTATGATAAAAATATAGAAATAAAAGTAAATAGTAAAATTATAAGTAAGGACCTAGACGTAGCTCAAGAATTTAATAGATTTTTTGCAAACATACCTGTAACTATTACTAGCTTGCTGAACTCCTCTGAATTCGATGCTCAGGTGCTACTAACTAATGGTGTCCCAAAGTGCAAAGTATTATTTGATTTTAAGCATGTTACTGTTAGTGATGTTATTCAAACTACCAAATCACTCGAGCCTAAAAACACAGGCGACCTATGGGGAATATCTGTCAAAATTATGATAAACGTAATTGACATTTTAGCTCCCTATTTAGTTGTTATTTACAATGAATGTATTGACACTGGTACTTTTCCAGATTTAATGAAATGTAGCAAGATAATACCTCTGTTCAAATCAGGCTCTAAGGATGATCCCACAAATTTTCGCCCTATATCAATCTTACCCGCTTTTAGTAAAATTTTTGAAAAACTTATACTCAAGCAGCTTCTTAGGCACTTCAATTTTAACAACCTCTTGCACAATAACCAGTTTGGTTTTACGAAAGGGCGTTCTACAACTGACGCTGGGGTTTCATTAATAAAACATATATTTGATGCGTGGGAGCAATCGAAAAATGCTATTGGGGTATTCTGCGACCTTTCAAAAGCATTTGATTGTGTTCACCATGATACGCTTTTATTAAAACTACAGCACTATGGCATAGGGGGAGTAGCACTTGACGTATTGACCTCTTACCTTTATCAAAGAGTTCAATGTGTCGATGTAGGTGGAGTTAAGTCCCAGGACCTACCTGTTAAATTAGGCGTTCCGCAAGGGTCCATTCTGGGTCCCTTTTTGTTCTTAGTTTATATTAATGATTTGCCGTACTATTTGGAAAATATTTGTGATGTAGTTCTTTTTGCTGATGACACTTCTCTTATTTTTAAGGTGAATCGAAATAGAAATGACTTTCCCGAAATAAATAATGCTCTCGCTATGTTGACCAAATGGTTTACGGTTAATAATTTGGTGCTTAACACTAAGAAAACAAAATGTGTAAAATTTACCACTCCCAATGTCACAAATATTGGACCCGATCTTGTAATAAATAATGAGGTTTTAGAGACTGTAAAATCCACAGTGTTTCTGGGTGTAACATTAGATGAAAAATTGCAATGGAGTCCTCACATATCCTGCCTAGCTGGGAAATTAAGCTCCGCTGCTTATGCTATTAGAAAAATAAGACAATTAACTAATGTTGACACCGCTCGTCTGGTGTATTTCAGTTATTTTCATAGCATCATGTCTTATGGAATTTTGCTTTGGGGTAAGGCTACTGACATTCAAAGTATTTTTATATTACAAAAGCGAGCGGTGAGATCTATTTACCAGCTGGGCTCGAGGTTCTCCCTAAGAGATTTTTTCAAGAGTGTAGACATATTAACAGTTCCTTCTCAGTACATATATGCTAATATTCTTTATGTTCAACAGAATATAAATCTATTTCAAAAGAGAAGCGATATTCATAAATTAAATACTAGAAATAATCATAAGTTATTTGCTGAAAATCATCGTTTGCATAGAGTGCATTCTTCCTTTGTGGGGTTAGCGATCCGTATTTATAATAAAATTCCTAAGGAATTTCAGGAATTTTCTCAAATTAAATTCAAATTAGCAATAAAGAAATGCTTAATCAAAAAAGCTTATTATACAATAAATGATTATTTAAATGATAATGATGCCTGGTCGATGGGCTAACCAAGATGACCGTACAATGTGTTATTGGGTCTCTTTGCTAGTGTTACTTACATACATACTTTATATTGTTTTTATGTATTTTTTGACATATGTGTTTTTTTTTTTTTTTTTTGTATAACTTATTGGTTTATATTGTTTTTATTTTGTATCCTAACTTGTAACGTACTTGACATTGTAAACTGAAACGATATAACATAAAAACGTGCTAAATGAAGGTCAACCTGGCAATAAATTAATTGATACGTGCTCCTAGCTGTAAGATCGTCATGCTCCCAATGAATGTCATGGCTTGCGGTGGCGGTGTGGGGCGGGTCGTCTCCTTCCCTCTAATATGGCGAGGGAGGCGATGGCTGCGTCACACGTCATACTCGTGAACGGGTGCTGCTTGCGGTGGCTGGTCGGCTTGTTGCTGGAGTTATTTATTTTATTTGCTTTTGTTTAATTTTGTTTGCATTGTTGTGGTCTTGGTTGATCTCGTATAGCTTGTTTAATCTTGTAAATGTGGGTGGGTGCAATTGCCGTTGGTTTCTTATTTTAGTATGCAAGAGGTTTTCCTATTAGCTTGAGTAGAATAGATTATTATATTACAATTTAGTCAGTAACGGTTTTGAGCATGCACTAGCCCACATCCTTTTAAAAAGTAAATAATTAAATGTAATAAATAATGAATATAAAAAAAAAGATTAATCAAGTAAAAGAAGACGGAAAAAAGAAAACCGGAGTTTCTTTCTGAGTTTCTTCTCCGGGCCGTCCACTTAGGTAGCTAGAGAAACCTGTAGGTTAGCTAGGCTAGGCTCCTCGCCGGACAGACCGAGGACCGCGTTGGCCCCCTGTCCCAATCCGATGATCCAGTGCCTGTAGTCCGTGCCAGTGATCACTCCCTCTTTTTTATATTATTATTGTTACAGTAATATTTCTCATAGCATTAGCGATGCCCTGAGCCGTGGTCCTAGCCCATTAAGGGTGCCCTCAGCCGTGTGTCGCTTAAACGTAAAAATATTGTTTAAAGACGAGCCTCTTTCTATAGAGCTAAATTATATTAAGATTTTGATTAAAGAGGTAATTATTGTTGTAACTATACATATGACGTGACGCTGGACTGACAGACAAGTCATTAGCTAATTATATTATTTTTGTATTTAATTATATTAATCATATTTAATTGTGTATAACTGACAAGTGCAAGTGTATGTAAATACCTAAGTGCTGAATAAATATCGTTTAATTCGTTTAATTCGCACAGCATGAATGGCCGAAACTGAAATACCTTGAGTGTGCGGTTCAGACTCGCAGTTTCAATATAACCAGATATAACTTTTGAAAATAAAATAAATATTTAGTTTGAAAACTGTAGTCAATATGAGCAGGAATAACTTTCTAGTAAAGTGGTCTTTAGTTTTGTTTATTAACAGAATATTATATTACATTTGAGTGCGGGATTTAAAGAATATATATTTTTTAATCTTACGTGCTACGTTGAAGTCGCGAATCTAAGCGGCCTGAACATTAAAGCGAAGCTGAAGGTTTGTTCAATTATAAGATTAGTAGTTAAGACAAAAAAAAAAATAGTCCGTCAGATTACTAAAAAATATAGGACACGTATTTTTTTATTTATCAAACCAATGAAAATTGACAAAGATACAGAGCAACAACAAACTATAGAGGCTTGTGACATCACTAATAGGTAGAATTGTACCTATAAGTGACGACACGAAAAAACGTCGCTCGCGGCAATTGTTTTATAGCGCAGTCGCACTAATGTTCGTAAGAAAAATTATTGTCACCTAATGTGTCAACTGTTGTAATCCGAGAATTTTAATAAGTATATTTTTTGGTGGCTTAAACCGTTGTTTCTATTCACCGTGATTGCCACTGTCGCGTACAAAGTAAATTGTACCTAGAAGTGACGTCACACGAAATTTCAAAGCGGTGTATGTTGGTCATATTTTGTTTGAGAAACGAAAAAAATATACGTGTGCAATATTTTTTGGCAATCTAACTTACGGTCTAAATATTTTTTTTTATTTTTCATGCCTATTGTAAGCGTTGAGAAGGAGAGGAGATTGTATGCTATTTCTAAAGTTATTTTTTATTTATTTAACAAAGGCTCCATTTAATTATTTTTACAAAGGCATGAGGTTTCCATGGAACCGTAAAGTTAGTAAGATATAAATCAAGTCTCCATTAACATGCTTTGACGAAGTTCCCAAGGACGGAAAAAGTTGAAATCCGTGTTTTCTGCCTACCCCTCTGAGACTTATGCGTGAGTATGTATGTATGTAAAACATTTCTTTTGAACATTTCTTTTTTCTTCACGAATTTCACAAACAATATTCCACAAGCACACTATATTAGGAGATGCGTCAAGTTTCTCAAGCACCTTCTACATAATGTGTGTAACAAAATTAACTGTTAGTTTTTACTAAAAACCTTGGTATAAAAATAAAATATTTTTAATTATACTTTTGTTTGGCGGGCGCTGCTTAGTTGGGTCGCATTAGGTCCCATAAAAGTAGGCATAAAAGCGCGTCCATCGTTACTTTTACTGATGGTTCATCCTAATTATGACAGCTGTAGTTTTAAAAATGTAAATGTTTTTATTGGAACAAATAAATTTATTATTATGTACTATTATTAGTGTACTACAGACAGAGCAAACATATTCACTAAACATAAAAATTATAAATAAATTACACACTCCTAAAGGTTTTATTCATCAGTGCATAAATTATTTCAACTAAATTTGCATCCTTTCCACTTATGTTACAGTCGGTTTTAACTGTTAAAATACAATTTGTTCAACTAAAAAAATGTATTTTCACTTATTGCATTATTTTTTTAGGTTCTGTCCATCTGCATGATTTCAACTATTTTTTAACTAAAGTTTTTATTTTGCTCTTAAATGTTCAGTTACAGTTAATTTTATTACATTAATAATATGTATGTAAGCACTTACTACTTATGTGTGAGATAGAAAGAGACAAATAACTTCGCTCGTCGCTAGATGTCGCGGACGATGCGACCGCTTTATCTGTCACGCGATATACATCTTACTAAAATAGAAAATGTTTTACTTTTTATACATGAAACTAGACAATGGCGGACGTTCCACGTTCAAATCGAGGACGTTCTTAAGAAAATCCAGGTTAAAAGTACCCTAAACCGAAGGACATTCATGTGCATGTAGAAGATCGTAGCAAGTGGAAGGGAGTGGTTTCTGCCTACACCTATGGAAAAGAGGTATGAATGTACGTATGTATGTAATACATTAAAAGCTGCAGTAAGATAAATCTGATACTTTTCGGTATATTTTTTTAACAAGTGAAAATCGGCTGCTTAGTTTTTGGCAAAATGACAGTTGCACGTTGTTCAATGCGTATTTTGTAAGCCCAACTCCATCTGTTGAGAATACAAAAAACTTGTTAACAGTGTGCTGATGTCGTATTGTTGCGATCGGATCACTGCCTAATACGTAATTGCACACGTCACACTAAATCTATCCATGGATCACAGCAATAATATGTCCCGTGGGACAATTATGCATTATTGGTGTGAATAATTGCCCCGTGTGGGAGGGAATTGAAATAAAAAATAGGACTCAAAAGCAACTTAATCATCAATGAGCTACCGGCGCATCATAAAGTAAAGAGAGTATAGAGAGAGAATAAATTAGTATATAAGAAGAGAGTGAGATTATATTTGGCAAAGGTAAAGTTTATATTGACAACCACCGAAGCGTAGCGGTATTTGGCTCGCTTTAAATTTCTGAGGTTGTGGGTTCGATTCCTACGCCGGACAGAATATCTTTGTGTAAATTCTAAGATTTCTTTCCGGGTCTGGTTAGTTGAGGGACTGCCTCGGAAAGCACGTTAAGCCGTTGGTCCCGATTATTATAACATCATTTATAATAATCGTATATCTGCGGTCCGGTACCAACCCGCCTGCCAAGCGTGGTGACTATGGCAACTACCCTCTCTCGGGAGGAGGCCCATGTTCAACAGTGGACGTTATACGAGCTGATGATGGTGATGATGAAAGTTTATATGGAGAAGAAATGCCGAAATTGAATAAAACCTTTCCCAATTTTTTTACGGTTACTTTTTTTTAAATAGAAAATTAAGATAATGAAGTTTGTAGGTCTGAGATTTAAGATCGCGCTTGCCCATATGGTGCCTATTCACTCTGAGCTTTACTCGATTAAATCTAGTAACTGGCCAGTGATCAAATCTAGTAACTAGCCAGTAAGCATATCCAGTAACTGGCCAGCGAAACTAGATAAAAACTAGAAATCGCGCCACCTACAACTGAGTAGTAAGCATAAGTCATACCGGTGCTACTGTGGATGTACGTTTTTTTTTCATTTTAACCTACATTATATTGTAATATTATTTCGTGTAAATATCAAAAAGCAGTATCAAAATTGTGTATGCTAATTTATAAAATATCAGTAATATAGATTTAGATACAGTAATATTAGATTTATCTTAATCTGTTTGTTGCAAATAAAAATCGTATGTTATTTTTTTTTTAATTACGTCAATAATTTTTTTCAATATATCTCAATAATTGACAATTATGATAATCTCAAAATTGAGAGCTGTCAGTTTTCTTAAAGTCGCCATGTTTTATTTGATATTGAGTAAAACTGGCCAGTTACTAGACAGTTACTCTATAGTAGGTACACTAGCCAGTTCCTAGTTTAAGTCTAGTTGAACTGGCCAGTTACTGGCTAAATACTCGATATCATTTCTACTAGGGAACCGACAAACTAAATAAAACCAAGGATAATACTAGTTCAACTACTAAAATTAGTTATAGTGGTACTAAAATACTGTTATCAGTGGCAGCACTGGGTCGTGGACTAACCTCTTAATAGCAGGTAGCAGCAAATTGTAGTAAATTACATACAATGTACTCAGTCCGTCCGTTTGTCATTAATTCCTCAAGTTTATATTCACATTAATTATTATAGGTCCTAGTGGATCAATATAGACAATTTGGTAAAAACATAAAATTAGGTAAGTGACACACACACACCTGCTTCACCAGTATCATTTAATTTTAATGACAAACGGACGGATGTACATTGCCTGGAGTTCTATAATATTTTTTTCTACCTGTTAGTTATATTAATGTAAATCGTTCGTCCCGGGGAGGGTATTTGCCATACGCACCACGCTTGGCAGGCAGGTTGTTGACCAAAATGTTATGTTGTACCACACAAGGAAACGCTGCTGCCTGCTCCTTGATATACGATTATTATAGATGATGCCATAATAATCGGGACCAACGGCTTAACGTGCTTTCCGAAGCACGGAGGTTCCTTCAACCAACCAGACCAGGACAGAAAGTATTTACACAAAGATTTCCTGTCTGGCGTGGGGATCGAACCCTTATTATTATTATTCGTTATTATTATTTCTATTTCAAATTGAGACCTTCAAAGTTCATGATAACATTTTAGTATAGCATGTTTATATGTTTGTTCGATTAAGGAAAAATTTCTGCGTAAAAAATATAGAAACCGTGTATTTATCCGTGTTTGCTTTATCAGCTCCGAAAACTATAACCTCCCACCTCCCCATTCTCTTAGGTCCTGATTGTCACATGCAATTTAAGTTCAAACATGTCGGGCTCCGCAATTTAGGACAGGGGAAGTTAAAGATAAGTTTGCGATGTGAAAGCTCTTAGCGCTCGGAGCTGGCGTACGTACGGGATCCAATACTGACCGCAAAGCCGTAGTGGACGTATGCACGGATAATAAGATTCTAAAGCTATTGCCTTCCTTTAATAGTAGATATTATAAGGTGGCAACCTCCGTAGCGTAGCGGTATTTGGCTCGCTTTAAATCTCGGAGGACGTGGTGAATCTTTGTTTAAATTCTAATATTTCTTTCTGGGTCTGGTTGTTTGAGGGTCTACCTCCGTGCCTCGGAAAGCACGTTAAGCCGTTGGTCCCGATTGTTATAACATCATCTATAATAATCGTATGTCAACGAACGGACAGCAGCGTTTCCTTGTGTGGCACAACATAATACTGCGTTCACTAATCCGCCTACCAAGCGTGGTGACTATGGCAAATACCCTCTTTCGGGAGGAGGCCCATGTTCAGCGGTGGACGTTATACGGGCTGATAATGATGATGATGATAAAATATATTAATTTTAATGAAGAAGTTAGTGTTAAATAAGGTTTTAAACAAGCTCTGCGTTACGGTACAAGTATCTTAGTAGTAGTTGGTTCGATCCCCACACCAGAAAAAAATGTGTAAAATATTATATTACATTCCGGGTTTGGTTGGTTGAGGTACTACTTCCAGTGGCGTAGCAAGGTGATCAAGGGCCCTAGGGCAAAAAAAAACTGGTGCCCCTAAACTGTAAAGGTTTTATCAATATAATTATATAGGTACATATTTAAAAAGGCAATAAGAGGATTACTTATAAGGTTTTGGGGCCTCCCTGAGCTCGGAGGCCCTGGGGCAAAGTTCCGTCCAGCCCTACGATAGCTACGCCAGTGCTACCCTCTGTGCCTCGGCAAGTAGGCTGCGAACCCGATTGTTATAACATCATCCAAAACAACCGCATACTTACCTGGGAACGGGCAGTAGAGTTTTTTTGTGTGTTAGAATATAATAGTACGGTCACCAACACGCCTGCCAAGCGTGGTAACTATGGCAAAACCCGTTCTCGGGAGGGGGCTTTTATTCAACATTGGGGGGGTTTGTATTCAACAGTAGTATATACGGGCTAATGATGATGATAATGTTGTTTTACCAATTTCCTTTTAATAAAAATTAAAATTGCATTAAAACATTTTAGTATGACCCGCACACTCCCCGATTTCTTGGGAGAATCGGTCAGCACAAATAATACTGGCAGATGATTTTATTTAAAAGCTAGGTATTTAAATATCTTGCCGTCGGGGGGCCGGATTGCTCATGCGTACCCGACCCCGCCAACGGCGGATCGAAGGAGTGTCCAGGAGGTTTTAGTGGTGTAGGGTCCTCCCTATATGCATAACTCCAGTATGACTTTAGCATACCACGCTTTGGAGAGGGCGAGTCCCACATATCCCGAAGGAGTGTCCGGGAGGTTTTAGTGGTGTAGGGTCCTCTCCTATATGCATATCTCCAGTATGACTTTAGCATACCACGCTATGGAGAGGGCGAGTCCCACATATTCCACCGCCAGCGCGCGAATACGCTGCAGAGGTGGTGGGAATGCGTCAAAGCATTTGCGACCGGACAAAAAAAAACGGTATTTAAATATCTTCAATGTTTTTATATTGATGAACTAGCTTCCCCCGCGCAGTTTCACCTGCGTAGCGCCCGTTCCCATTAGATTTTCATAATTAAATATAGCCAGCCTTCCTCGAATTCCGTCCATTGGGCAACCACTAGTATATGTATATCAATTTGTGTTTTGTTTACAATCAGTCGTATATTTTCATAATAAAATCATAATTGTTGTGTTTGGGAGTTGTAACTGTTGTAAGAGTTGACTAAAAGATATGTGACTTCGATCTGTCAGCGTAAGGATTCTCATCATCATACTGCGATCACCAATATGCCTGCCAAGCATGGTAAGCATGGTAATATCCCTCAACCACCATTTTTTTTGTCCGAGGTGAAATGCATTTACGCATTCCCACCGCCGCTACAGCGTTTCCGCGCTGGCGGTGGGATATGTAGGACTCTGCCTCTCCATAGCAGTGGTATGCTACTCATAGAACGAGGAGAGGACCCTACACCACTAAAACCCCCCGGAGACTCCTCCGTCCGCCATTGGTGAGGGCCGGGTGCGCAAAACAATCCGGCCCTCCGGCGTATCCCTTCCTAAGGTCTATTGTGAGAGGAACCATGTTCAGCAGCGAACGGAAACGAGCTGTTGGAGTGGACTATATAAATTTATTGTCTTATTTTTATTATTAACAAATGTTTTTGTAGAAACTCATTTTATATTCTAGGTGCGACCCGCCCCAGCGTCGCACGGGTGTAATGCTGTTATATACATATAAACCATTCCCTCAAATCACTCAATCTATTTTAAAAAACCGCATCCAAATCCGTTGCGTAGATCCTCTAAGCATACATAGGTACAGACAGACAGGGAAGCGACTTTGTTTTATACTATGTAGTGATCCCGCATCTCTTTCATCGAATAAATGTATTTACTTTCACTCATGTATATTACATTATCGGAATCTATCTAAACTAACTAAACTAGAAACAGTAAATAATCGCACGAACTCTCACGGAACGACCTCCATCTGTCTCCTACTAACAATTAATGACAGTATCGGTCCAGGGCTGGTATCACAGAAAACAAATACACATACTCCTAGTTCCTCACATCGATTAAACATGTTCCTGCTATCTCAACTGGTTAACCAGAAAATGGTTAATCGGGGATACATTGATTACTGCTATCTTTAAACCAAACCTGTTACATTGATTTCGATGACGCTAAAATACATTATGGTTTCTTGACAAGTAGTGTAACGGCCTGACCTAATCCTTGCAGCTGGTTAACTAACTAGGAACTAAGTCAAAGAAAGTGGACTACGTTAAATTGTAATATTGAACAAGGTACGAGGTACAGTAAAACTTATATAACGAAGGTCTGTATAGTGATCACGTCGCGTCACAGTAAAAACGAATATAATATTTACATCGGCAGCTGACCCCCACAGCAGAATTCCATAGGACATATTGCTATGAAAATACGCGAAATACACTAGCCTAGCCGTGGCTTCATCGGACAACTGTATAATTTTCCACACAGCATACGAAGCACGCGTGGATGATGCGATTATAGTCAGAGTATGAGAATGTATAAAGCCATTGCCGAGTTCTGCGACAGACGCGCGGAGCGTCACGTCGTCGGTCTCTGACAATTGTCGCATCGCCGCACGCGTCAGTCGCATACGATCAATCGTGTACGACTGCCATCGGATGTCGTACACGATTGATCGCATGCGTAAATGAAACTTAAGGATTCAAGTAACAGGAAATAATTTCACTCGCTCTTTTCGACTGTTGAAAAGCCAAGTGGATTATTAAATTACTTTCAGTTGAGAAGAGACATTTTACAGCGTGCCCAAGTAACATAAAGGCGTCATATAAGAGCTCTATAAGCGAGTTTGCGCCTCTTTTAGTGTATGAAATCAGGCCTATAACAGTACTATAAGCGCTTATACGCCCAGGAAAAGGCGCACTTTACATGACTAAAGAGTGACGTAGTAGCTTTGTAATAGCTCTATTAAATTTCATATAACTTCTTTAACAGTCATGTAAAGTCGCAGCTTGTCACTCATAAGTCCTATAATAGTGATCAAAACGTCTTTACATCACTCCTTAGCGTTATAATGGTTACAAAGATCACATTACATCACAACTTAGACCTATAACAGTGCGCAAAACACTTTTATACAACACTTTATATAACAAGATGAAAACAGCGCATCGCACGACAAGTTTAATTATTCCTCTGGAAAAAATAAAAGGATTCATTTATATTTCTACGATACCGTAATGGCGTAGCTAGGTATTGTTGCGTATTGAATATAGGTGTTGTGGTGTAATTGTACAGTCATAGAAAGTGCGGTGCAAATTTTACCGAGTAACTAGTACGATGTGTGTGTTTATTTTTAAATGCGCCTTCATTTTGACGTCGATTTACTAGTTAAATTATGCAAAAAAATGTGATTTGCCATCTTGCATCTCTTATATGACTAGTTAGTAATGTAAGGATTGAAGAATAAATGGAGGTTGATTTGGGTTGATGAATTAGGGTTCCTTACAGAAATACGAAAACCACATTTTAATTTTATTTACTTACCTATCACGATTTCCTAAACTTTTTAAACATAAATCTGTCTTTGTTTTAGGGTGCCATAGTAATAAATATGTATATGGATGTTGACTGCTTTCTGACGAAGGATCATTTTACCCTTTCTTTGCTGGAGTGGCCTTGGAAAGAAACCCATTTCATATTATCTAAACATTGTATCGGGTGTGGGCACGTTAATAGTGAAATATTGCCAGAACACTTCAAATTAGAAAATACTAATATTTACTTTTTACCATTGTTGAATTTTTTTTCGGTGTCAATTTTGTAATTATGCAGCAGCATACGACCATTTTATGATTGACGAATGTGAATTTTGTGCACATCTTCAATAAAGTCGCTGCCGCCGCCCGCCGCGCCGCCGTCAACTCTGATTACATACTACATACATCAATAAACTGATTACATTATTAATACCTAACCTACGAACCGTCTTCAATTCAAGAGACAAATAATTGAAAGAGTGAATACGTTTGTCGGGCAAGAACATCAAGGTTAGAATTTTGTTTTATTTACTACTAGCTGGCCCGGCAAACTTCGTACCGCCTCAAAATCTACGCGGTGTCCTACATCTACCCTACCCTACCCCTGCCCTACCCTACCCCTACCCTACTCCTACCCTACCCCTACCCTACCCCTACCCTACACTACCCCTACCCTACCCCTACCCTACCCTACCCCTACCCTACCCTACCCCTACCCTACCCCTACCCTACCCCTACCCTACCCCTACCCCTACCCTACCCCTACCCTATTTGTCGGCGCCCTCGTCATCGGAATAACTCCCTTCAGAACTAAATGTATCGCTTTCTGGTTTATTGGGTTCTAAAAAAATCGAAGCTCCTACGGAACCCTCACTGCTTTCGTAGGTGCGTGCTTTGTTTATGTCGGAGTTTTTGAAACTGATAGTCGAAGCTAAACTGTTTTCATTGCATCGTTTCAATACTTTCCTCCGATAATTACCACTTCTTTTAAAACGTTTCCAATCTTTGTAATCCATAATTAACTCTATTAATTTTAATAATTTTACTGTGATGTGACTCTGAGAAACATCGACTGTGTAAAAGTACCAATGCAACTGTTATAACACGTATTAGAGATATAGTGTCGCACTCGCTGCCAAAATGTCAAAGTTTAGCACTATAACAGCAGCAATTAATACATTTATAACACAACACATATTTAGAACTATAAGTGAACAAGGCCTGCAATCTGGAAGCTACTTAGTGATGTAAAATGATTTACAAAGCTGTTATACAACAACAGAGATATAACAGTTACCGCGAATATTTTATGTGACCAATTAGAAATAATAAGTTATGTGAAGAATTGTTATAACGCTAACTTGATCTATAGACGTAGAGACCGCATTCATTACATCACTAAACTATAGAAGTGTCTTTTTTTAACTAATAGCACTATTTAGGCCTATAACCAAGTTTAAGACAACATTTATACAAGATAAGTTGTCATATAACATTGGCATTGAAAGCTGTTATAGCGCAGTGTTAAAGCTGTGTTATCATTTATAATATACGGCATTATATGATTGGTTAATATGACTAATTAGCATATAGAGCTAAATAGTGACAGAAATTCCATTACATCATAGTTAGGTGACAAACAGCTTCCTATAGAGCGTATATACGGCTGTTTAATGATATAATTTAAAATTACATGACTCTTTGTTACTTGGGTGATTACAATCAGTCAATCGTTGAGCGATTTGAACAATACTTTAAGGGAAGACTTAAAAAATAATGTAATTTCTTATGCATTTAGGCACATAGCAAATATCTTAGTATTAAAACGTGCCAATTAATAATAATAATAATAATAATAATTTATTTCAGACCAAGATAGTCCATAGGGTTTTAGTAATACACAGGTACTTAAGAACTAAATTAGTAATACAAAAAATACAAACTAGCTTAACATTAAAATTATCCTTTATGTAGGCGGATCCAATGCCTCCATATAGGACTCTCAATATGCTCAGCAACCACCCTCAGGTAGCTGTTGGGACTGTCCCTCACTCTTCGCATCAGCGATGCTGCTCTTTTCCTAATTATCGCATAGTACCCATCCACTTGTGCTTGTGCAAACATTGCTGACGCACTGCAATAACGAGGCAGTCCCATCAACATCCTGAAGGCATTGTTGTACTGAACTCTCAGAGCACTCACGACCCGCTGCGTGCAATTGGCCCACAGGCTGCAGGTATAAAATGATTGGCAGTAGGCCCTAAATAGGGTTATTTTGACTTCTTTTGAACATCTGGCAAACCTGCGAGCCAGCATGTTACAGCGAATCGTGAGCCCCCTGCGTTCCCGTTCTACATCTAGGTCATCTGTTAGGCTTTCGTTAACAACCTGTCCTAGGTACACAAACTGAGACACTCGCCTTAGTGCCACCCCATTCAGTGTCACAGGCGGTACAAATGAAGGATTCATTCGCCCCGCCCGAAACACTAATAACACACTTTTTTTGACGTTATATGTCAATCCATGTGTTTCAGCATATGCCTCACATACCTCTAGGAGCTTGTGCAGGGCATTTACCGATGGGCTCAACAATACCATGGCATCGGCGTAACTAATGTTATTAACTATATGACCATCTATGGAGCAGCCTACACTGGTGTTGTTGAGCTCACGCACCAGCTCCCTCACATATATGTTAAACAATGTGGGAGAGCTCAGTCCCCCCTGCCTAACTCCACATTCCAGTTGATAGGATCTGACATGGAATCTGCCCATCTTACAAAATTAGTCTGGTGTCTGTACCAGTACTCGAAAGTCCCTGTTATTCCCTCCGGCACTCTATTTTTCCTCAGTTTGGCCCACAATATTCAAATGCCTTAGAGTATGTTTATTATATTATATTATTAATGTAGGAACTAAATATTTATTTAAAATTTTACTGTGTCAGCTGTTGATCTTCGTATGTGAGTGACACATCTTAAATATTCTTGTAAAACTACTGATGTTCTCAATAAAAAATATATTCTGATTTTAAATCCGAACATGCAATCGTTCAAATTATTTATAGCAGCTTACTAGCTGCTATAAATAATTTGAACGATTGCGTGTAAGTGCGAAAAATATACAGCTATATTACTATATAGCTGTATATTTTAACTGTCGATATAAACAAAGAACCGTTTGGTTTCCGGTTCAGAATAAGCCACCCCATATCTACCTATGGGTGTTGTAAGAGGTGACTTAGGGACACACCTGATAGATTAGTAGCAGCCTCTATCAGCTCAAAGATGCTCCCATGTTATAGCGGTCGTATCCACCTGATAAGCATGGTGATTACGACTATATCTCTCAAGCCATGATCCCATGTTTAGCGGCGGATGTAAACAGGATAAAATAAAAGTTATGTTCCATTATCTATACATACTTATATATCTATATATATAAAAGAAAGTCGTGTTTGTTACAACACTTATAACTCGAGAACGGCTGGACCGATTGCCATGGTTTTTGATTTGTTGGATTTGTTTCCGTCCCGAATAGCAGAATACATTTTAAAAACAAAAAGTCGTGTTAGTTACACTATTTATAACTCAAGAACGGCTGAACCGATTTGGCTGAAAATTGGTAGGGAGGTAGCTAAGAACTGGGAGAAGGACATAGGATACCTTTGGGTAGGGGTAGGGTAGGGTAGGGTAGGGTAGGGTAGGGTAGGGTAGGGTAGGGGTAGGGTAGGGGTAGGGTAGGGGTAGGGTAGGGGTATGGTAGGGGTAGGGTAGGGGTAGGGTAGGGTAGGGTAGGGTAGGGGTAGGGTAGGGTAGGAGTAGGGTAGGGTTAGGGTAGGGGTAGGGTAGGGCAGGGGTAGGGTATAAAAGTCCACCCGTGCGAAGCCGGGGCGGGCCGCTAGTATATATATATAATGTACATTATACACTACATTTAAGATATACAATTAAGGAACTATATCAAATATCTACATGTAGCTTTTTATTCGACATACAGGACTCGAACCTGCATCTTAGGTCTATACCTAAGATGCAGGTTCGAGTCCTGTGGCCTAATGCGTTAACCGTGGACCCCAACCAATCATCGAAATTTATCAATCTCTTTTATAACACGTCCCTAAGGGGAACGCTAGGGCCATCTACCGGTAATTATCAACATTACTTCGACAAATATCTAATCAAAGTTACATTTGGAATTAAATATTTAAACTATGACACTGTCCGTATTCTTTTTTCCTGTTACCCTGTTATTTTTCATAACAAACATACAGACCAATTTTATTGATAAGTATAGATAAAGTTAGAAGAAATTACTCAAGAGTTATCGAATAGATATATTATCTGGGTATACTTAATTCGTTTCATTCTCTCAAGATTTCGAGAAAGAAGCGACTTAATGAGATAATAATCAACCAATCTCGGCCTATCTGACTGCGTTGTCTTACCGCCCGCATCTTAACGATAGTTAATACTATATTTCAAAAATGGCTATGCCTTGTACCGTGGTTCTAGCTTATAGCAAGTGCCCTCAAGCGTGTGTCGCTTATATGTAAAAAAATTGTTTAAAAACATGCCACCTTTTTATAGACCTAAATCATATTAAGATTTAAATCATAGAATTAATTATCTATACTATAAAGTTGTTTTGAATGGTAATATAAATATGTAAATAGCTTAAATCATTCTGTTACCTACTTCACCAGACTTATTAAACGGGTTAAAACTACAAACTAAAACACCTGTGCAAGAATAAACCCCCTGTTGGGTTTGGTCCTCAGGTCAAAGTGTGGCGAGGGGAGATTGCGAAAGGATGACTTATAGGGGAAATTTTGTGCAACCGATGATTTATCACAGAGGCGGAAATGAATCCAACGGTAGGTAGGTAGGTATTTTTCCTCTAAACAGAGGAAAAAATATTCTGAACCAACGAAAAATTCGTACAGATCCCTTGAAATAAAAGTTCAGTCTAGAGCCCTATGGAGCTGAGTAGTAATCTAGCATACTTCGATGTAGCTTGTTTAACAGCTCGTTATTTAGAACTACCGCCAAATTAAAGAAGTTATAAAATGAGTTGCAGTCCCCTCTTCGCAATCAACTTTTACTTTCAACCGTCTCCTAGCATACCTGGAAGACAACGATCTCCTCTGTGACTGCCAATTCGGATTCCGTCGAGGCCGGTCTACTGGGGATCTTCTTATTTATGCTACTCAGTTCTGGAGCGAAGCCATTGAGAGACACGGTGAGGCTTTTGCCGTGTCTCTTGATATATCTAAGGCTTTTGACAGGGTTTGGCACGCAAGTCTCAATGGTAAGCTTCCGGTTTATGGTATTGCTCCCGGACTTTGTACCTGGATTCAGGATTTCTTGAGGGGGAGGTCGATTCGAGTTGTCATTGATGGCGCCTCGTCCGATCTTCTTGGTATTAATGCCGGTGTCCCTCAGGGATCTGTTCTCTCCGCGACTCTTTTTTGCTGCTCATCAACGACCTGCTAGCTACTCCCGGTATCTTTGGGTACGCAGCCGACAGCACAGTCTCGGTGAGATACTTGTCGGAGGCGAAGTCTGGGTCAAAGGTTCAGTCGCTCAGGGAGTCGATGATGGAGGGGGTGAACTCGATCTTGGAGGCTGTTTCCTTATGGGGTGATGCCAACCTGGTTAGGTTTAACCCCTCAAAAACACAGGCTTGTCTTTTTTCGGCGAAACGGAGTCCATTCCAACTGACTCCGACTTTCCGGAATGTTTGCGTTCCGATCAGCGACCATCTTGAGCTGTTAGGGCTTGACCTCTCTTCTAATCTAAACTTCGGTCGTTACATCGAGTCCATTACAAAAACTGCAGCTAAAAAACTTGGCATTCTCTCCAAGGTGAGGCGGTACTTCACATCGGAGCAGCTCTTGAGTCTCTACAAGGCTCAAGTTTGCTCCTCAATGGAATACTGTTCTCATCTTTGGGATGGGTCTGCTAGATATCAGCTGGATGCGCTGGACTCATTGGAGCGCCGAGCGAAGAGAGTCATAGGCAATAACTCACTTGTGGATGCAAGTCTTCAGAGCCTCAAACACCGTAGAAGTGTAGCCTGCCTATCGGTTTTTTATCGGTTACATTTCGGGGAGTGTGTGGAGGTTCTACATAACCTGATACCCCCTTCACTCTTCCATCACCGGACGACCAGGCGCGGCAAGCGGTTTCACCCTTATGTTGTAGACATTCCTTTAATACGCACGAAGCGATTTGCTTCTTCTTTCATAATGCGGACGGCTAAGGAGTGGAATACTCTGCCGGGGTCAGTTTTTCCGGAACGCTATAATCTGGACATCTTTAAAGCTAAAGTGTACAGACACTTTCTAGGCAAGCGTGAATCATCATAGGCCTTATCTTCGCCTTCCATCAAGCGAGATTATGGTCAAAGGAAAGCCTATATTTAATAATAAAAAAAAAGTTTTGCATTTTTCAATTACCTTCGAATTTTGATGCCAAAAATTCTATTGAATCGACTCATGTGTAATTTATTTATTTTTTAAGATTTTAATATGTTTTTCAATATTACTTGCAGAGTCTTGCAGTCTACTACTATACATGTTAACCCCTCGTGCTAAGCTAAAAAGCTTGTGTTACGAGTGGGTTCATGTCGGTAGTACAATGGGTGAGGTTCGAACCGGCGACCTAAAGATCACTAGTGAGACACTCTAGTTGGTAAGATCTAAAAGAATTCATAAAATTGGTGTGTCTGGTTTTTAATGGAAAAATAACAAGTAAGTATGTATATGCTTATGAATGTAATAATAACAAAAACATAATTAAAATTTCCCTGTTTACGCCGACGAACCGATTATGATGGGATTTTCAGTGGTAGATAGCTAATTAATTATTTTTTGGTGAAATGAAACAACAAACTTTCTTAAACTTATCTCTCAAGAAACTCTAGATCAGATTAAAGACGATCGCAAATTACTTGAAGCAATCACAGAATCACCTTAACACTTCACAAACTGACTCTTTTACTCAATCTGATTCATAAATACAAAACATTATTTATCCAGGAATAGGCCATAGACGGAGATGGTCAACGGAATATAATGAAACAATTTTAAGACATGACTTTAACATTTCTGAATTAGGAAAAAATATAACGGCTTACCGACAACAACTGCATCAAGCTGTTCTTGCGGCACATCCAGAACTATCAGCAAACTAAAAAGCTTACTTATTGTAATTTGCGTTAATCTGTGAGGTTGAGCCTAGTCAATAAAGCCGAAAATATTGGGCTCTCAGTTTACACGTTTTAGTCAAATTCGACTTTTATTTACTTCTAAACAATTAACTTTTGTATCAATATTTCTTTTTAACTAATTCACATAGGTAGGTAGGGCCCTAGATAAACCGCCATAAATCTGTAATATCATATTCTACAGATTTGGGAATTTCTTAAAATATTTAAGTTATTCCAAACAAAATTCTTGAATATAATTATTAACCCAGAGTTAGTACTTACTGATATTTAGGCTATGCCACTTTATGCACACGTCTGGATTGAGGGCCCAGTTTAAGAAATTGATGGCCCTATGCTTTAAGTTTTAACCATTTTTTACTAATTTCTCTATAATTCTTATTTCGTTTCGCAAGGGTTCAAGAAATGTCACCTCAATTCAGATGCACATGCCGTGCGAGTCATGTACTAACGCGTCATCGTAAAAATGCGCTAGGGTTGTAGGTATCTATGATGACGTTTTCCATTGTGTAAGTAACTACCTACTAGGAATGGTAACTACAGTAGGAATTAGCTATAAAAACAAAAGTTTTATAATATTATAATACCGGACTCAAAAATCTCCTTAATTTACTTACTTATGGAGGCAGGTATACCTACTTAAATTCAAAGAAATAAATTGTGAAAAAAATCATAAATATACATATACATTAAAATACTATTCACCTTCCTTCGTCTGAATGCAAGCAATGAAAAAACGACAATTTTTCCTTCGTTTTTTTATTTTTACAACCATTTACTACACACTAATTACTATTGATTTCGGCATTTCGAAGCGCAAACGCGGGAAACGTGCGGTGCAGTGCTGAGCACTGCACCGTGGGTCCGGTGTTCGACAGCACTCTAGGTTTAGGTTTAAATATCTTTATTATCACAAAAGACAAAATTAGTCACTTACGTGATAACATTATACAACAAATAGGTAAACAATGTAGGTCGTCGCCCTTTTACTAATATTATAAATTGTGAGGGTTAATTTTAATTTTTTTTTTGTTAACCTAGTAACAGATCAACAAACACACATACATCCATACATCCAGGCATTATACAATATGTCTGGATGCATGGACGCAGGCATGCCCGTCACTCTCCCACCAAGTTAATTACATGGTTTTTGGTACGCAAATTTGTAGGTAGGTAAGTAGTTGTCATAGTACCTGCCATGACATGACACTATTCTTTATTACTAATACACCATTCTAGACACTACACCAAATTACACGATTAATAAATAAATACAGATTCACAATGCAAAACAACTAGATACTCCTAAACACACAAAACAAATCAAACATAATGCTTAGCTTTTTGACTAATGTTTTAGTTTCGACATTTGTAAATAATCCAACAATCAAGTACCTAACAATAATTTAGAAAATATTATCGAAACTAAGTGTATTTATAAATAATTACAATATTTAATTTTAATAACTACGCATTTAATTCTAACTTATATGTAGTTTTATTGAAGTATTTATAATGTAAGAAGATATTCTAAAGAATACTCGTAGTATGTATTTATGTAGGTATCAACAAATATTAATTAGTTTCTGTAGCCAAATATCGGGCCAACTGCTTTTTAAAAACATAAAAAGATTTGGCGTTTTTTATTAAAGGGGGTAGTTCATTATAAAACTGCGCGCCAGTTGTTGTTATTGATGTCTTGCCGTAGTTCGTGCGATGTCTAGGTATAACTAGGTAGCTCGCTCGCCGTGTGCGCGTACGACGCTCGATAGCATGTTTGCGTTTGGTGAACGTAATATTAGTGTGGATGTTCCGATTTAAACATTTTCGTATGAATATGCAGATGCTATATTTATGTAAATTTTCGATGTTCATTAATTTTGTTTCATTGTAAATTTGTTTAGTAGGTGTTAGAAAAGGGTATTTAAATAGTAATTTTATAATTTTATTTTGTTGACGTTGTAGTTTGGCTAGTCTTGTTTTTGAAGCAGACCCCCATAACTCAATTAGGTATAATAAATGTGGTTTCACTAGAGAATTATATATGGTATAGCGCAGATTATGGGGTATACATCGTACAATGTTACGGAGGGATCCACGGAGTGCTATTATTTTAGTTTTTATATGATCTATGTGGGTATTCCAGGATAATTGGCTATCCACATACAGACCAAGATATCTTTCGTGCGTTTTCTCTTGAAGGGGTATATTGTCAATAGTTAAAGTAGAATATGGTGGTATCTGTTTATTTTTAGGTTTAAATAAGATATAGCAAGATTTTGAAATATTAATTGTTAATAAATTAAGCTGGAGCCACCCATACAAAGTATTAAGATCTTCTTGTGCCTGTGTGACTATAACGTGTATTGATGAACCAAAGTAGAACAGACAAGTATCATCGGCGTATTGGGTTATGTGGCCGTGTAAACCTAAGTTGTGAATGTCATTTATGTATATGTTAAATAGCAGGGGTCCCAGAATAGAGCCTTGGGGTACACCGCATTCGATAGAAAGTGGCTTGCTTTTATTATAACTGCTCGTTTTAACTATTTGAACACGGTTGGAAAGATATGACTTAAATATTTCTAGTGCTTTGTCCTCTATACCAATTAATTTTAGCTTTTCTAAAAGACGTTTGTGACTTACTGTGTCGAATGCTTTTTTTAAATCTATAAAAACACCTAAAGCTATGTTTTTTTTGTCTATATTTTGCTTTACTTTGGTGACAAGATCGATAGTGGCTGTGAGTGTGTTGCTTTTAGATCTAAAACCGTATTGATTATCCGAAATGTAATTAATAGAACTAAGATATTTATTCAATCTTGTATAGAGGACCTTTTCTAAAATTTTCGATAAGACGGGCAATACAGAGATAGGCCTATAATTTCCTGGGTCTGTTTTCGAGCCTGACTTGTATATTGGGGTAACTTTCGCCATTTTTAAAGAGTTTGGAAATACACCGTCTATGAGTAGTTTGTTATAGCATTTGCATAATTGACCCGATATGAGACTTTTTATATATCTAATAACTTTAGTGCTAATCCCATCAAGCCCAACACTACAATTTGGATCAAGATTTTTAATGATATTTAAAATTTCTAGTTCTTTACATGGTTCAAACGATGATATTGAAGATCTTATGGTATTTATCTGGGGTAGTGCAAGTGTTGAGTTATCAGGGTTAGGGATCGGTATTTTATCTGCGAGCAGTGGGCCAATACTTGAAAAATACTCATTAAATATTTGGCATACGTGATCTGGATCTGTGACTTCTTCTGAGCCAATTACTAGTTTCGAAGGAAAACCGTGTTGTGATGCTTTGTTAGTGGATAGGGTGTTAATTAGGTTCCACATCTTCTTGGGTTTGTTTCTGCATTCAGTAAATTGTTTATAGTGGTATGAGTCCTTTGTTTCTTGTAAGAGTTTTGCTACATGTTGCCGTTTACTATTAAATTCTTCTTTTAATATTTCTTCATCAGGGTTGCTTTTATACCTTGTCCACAACATGTTTCTCTCATTAATTTCTGAGATAACCCTTTTGTTTATCCAGTCTTTTTGAGGTGGATTTAAAAGCTTAGTTTTTGCTGTTTTACTTTTTTCTGTGCAGTGTCTGATATGTTCTTCAAGCATTGTATAGTTTCCGCTGGGTAATTTCGGTATAGTTTCTTCAAGTAATGCATACAACTTACTGTAGTCGATTGTTTCAAAGTGAGAGAATATCTTTGGTGGTGGTTTGCATTTCTTTATCTCTAAATAAATGTGTTTGTGATCGGAAAGTGAAGAGTTTACTATAATGGTATGGAAGTAGTCATTTGTTAGATTAGTGCAGACATGGTCTAATATGGATTCTTTTGTGGTTCCTGATCTTGTGCAGTGTTTCTTGTCTATTTTGTTGATAATTTTGTAACCAGTTCCCTTTAGAGCTTCTTTATATTGTTTTGATTTTCTGTCCTTTGTTAATAGGTCAATGTTGAAGTCTCCAAATACAATTGCACGGCGTCTACGCTCCAATTGAG
Organism: Nycteola revayana; assembly: GCA_947037095.2. Taxonomy (NCBI): domain Eukaryota; kingdom Metazoa; phylum Arthropoda; class Insecta; order Lepidoptera; family Nolidae; genus Nycteola; species Nycteola revayana. Next base: position 4,953,083 of record OX344842.1, on the reverse strand, counting down.
ATTCATACTCTTCTAGGAAGTTATCGAGGTCTGTGTGTCCGGGATTGTATATAACTCCGACTTCAAGTGCATATCTGTGTAACTGTATCCATAAAAAATTATTGCCTCCTATGTATTTAGACTCTGAGATGCTGTGTTTTAGGTCATTATGGACGTAAGCAGACACCCCACCTCCACCAGTGTCTGTTCTAAGGTTGTAGTAATGGGTGTAGTTGTTTATTTGGAATTCTAGAGCCTGAGTCTCCGTACGTATCCAAGTTTCAGTCAATAAGATAATGTGTACCTTGTTTGGAATGGCTCGTAATATACACATCAATTCGTCGAACTTTCCTCGTTTTCGTATGCTTCTGATATTTAGATAAAGAAATGTAATTCGCGATTTATTAGCTGGGAAATTTTCGTAGTTATCTAGTACTTCATAGGTATTCATGTTTGTAGGGTTGTTTGGGCCAGTTTGGGTTATTGAGTGTAGTTTTTTGGTACAGATTTAATTATTGCTGGTGTTCCCTTTATGTATTTAATTGTCAAGTCTCTCTCGCCGTTTCCTTCACGAAATTTCAGTTCATCTTTTAGCTGCTTTAAGAATTTTTGTTGAGCTGGAGTTTGATCAGAATACATCTTGATACCATTCGGTAGCTTATTTTTATTTCGAAGCAGATTTCTTGCAGGCCCATGGGTTTCAAAGCACACTTTGACATTCCGAGGTTTGCCCGATATGTGTTTTCCTATTCTCAATACTTTAACTGGTTTCGGGATATCTACGCCAAGTAACTGTATGATATTTAATACATCAGCTTCATCTTTCAGCTTTTTATCTTCCGCATGGGAGGCGTCTGATTCTGGCAGTCCCACAAGTACAATGTTTTTCTCCCTAATATTTCGATTTTTGGCCTCCTGTATCATTTTCTCGCATAGGGCCAGTTGTTCTGAAGTATTAGCAGATATCTGGGATGGTGATAATAAGCCCTTGAATTCAGATTCGAGTGATTGTATTTTGTTTTGACCTTCGGTAATGGATTGGTCCAGCCTTGCAATGTGGCTTTTCATGTTTTGCTGTTCTGACACAATGCCGGTAGTCGACGCTTTTATTTCGCTAATCTGAGTTACAATTCCTTCAACTTTATCTTTGACCACATTAATTGTTTGCTCACTTGATGATTTCATTTCGACGAGTTGTAATTTTATGTCAGAAATACTGGCTTGCATATTTTTCATTATCTGTTCATTGGATCCTATGTACTTTTCCAATAGGCCACTAATACGGGTCATTTCCGATTTCACTCCAGTAATCTCATTAGAACATTGGCATTCATTGGACCACTTACGTTTATTACGTTGAGTTATATTCGTATCCATACTAAGATTACTCATCGTTGACAAGTCCGGTTGTGATCCGCCGGCTACTGTAGTAGCACAGATTGTGCGTGTGGGTGATCGCTGTACACTCATATTTGTTTACGCTTATCGTCGTGTGCTTGCTACACTAATGCACACCACTGTGCAATGTAAGGGAGCACACAGTCGCACAATGCACACACAGGTATGAAAATCACGGGTGTGAACGGATAAAAAATAGCGACTGGCCTGTTTTCGCGGGGGTGAGGTGATGTTGCGGGCGCAGTGCGTCAATGAAGCACAGAGTTGTATTGCACTAATTGATGGAGCACGTCACAAGACAATTAGATCCTAATAGGTACTGACAGTAGTTACAAATTCGCACGACACTTATTTTTTTATTTTTAATAAAATCTGAATACACGTCTACTTGAGGCGACCGACAGTATATTCTTCAGTATACTCTGTCAGTTGTATCCCCGGATACACCGAGCGGTAGGTATTTAACGCGTGACCTTGAGCGATTTTTTTTTGTTGTCCGGTTTAAAATGCTTTTACGCATTCCCACCGCCCCTGCAGCGAATTCGCGCGCTGGCGGTGGGATATGTGGGACTCGCCCTCTCCATAGCGTGGTATGCTAAACTTATACCACGAGGTGAGGACCCTATACCACTAAAACCCCCCCGTACACTTCTTCGATTCGCCGTTGGCGGAGGCCGGGTAAGATAAGATAAGCAATCCGGCCCAAGTGACGGAGGCCATAGGTAGGCATCGTATCGGCGCGGCGGCCACAAGATCGCAAGATCGAGTTAAAGGCCGCTGCATTCTTTAAAAAAAAATAGATAAATATAAAAATAATACCATAGGCTAGTTGACCCATATGAAATTATGTTACACTGATGTTTATTTCTGAAAGAATATGCCATAAAGAAGCTAAATATAATCATTTCTGTTCATAAAACTTGAAGATGGGTGTATTAACTTAATATGAAGAATATTTTTTTATCTATGTCCTTTAATTTCCGTATCATCGATCCAGGAATGACATCAGGACACAGATAATGTATAGACCAAAATTACTGACATCGTTTTCATCTATAGAGATGAAAACGATGTCAGTAATTTAAATAGATTAAAATTAACGTGATATATAGATATCACGTTAATTTTAATCTACTTATTTTAGCGGTTTTTACATCTCAACAAAAGTTTAGTAAAGCCAATCTTAACCATATGAAAATAATTTCGATACGAAGGAAGAAAGTCTAAATCTACCCACAAATCATGTTGTGTTGTTTATGTATTATTCACTATGAACATATAGCAACTTGTTCACGTACTTTTATATTGGGATGTTCCCATGGGAACGAGATCTACCTGGGTGAAACCGCGCAAGGCACCCTTCATAATTTCAGCCGTAGGACATGCACTGCTGGCATACGGCTACTTTTTTTTTTGTTTTTTTTGTTCACGGCGAAATTCATTACGCATTCCCACCGCCGCTGCAGCGTATTCGAGCGCTGGATGTGGGATATGTGGGGCTCGCCCTCTCGATAGCGTGGTATCCTAAAATCATACCACGAGGAGAGGACCCTACTACCACTAAAACCCCCCCGAACATTGCTTCGATCCGCCGTTGGCGGGGGCCGGGTATACATAAGCAATCCGGCCCTGCTGGACATAGGCCTCCCTCATTGATCCTAACCCTTGCTTATATCTTATCAATATAATTTGATTAATCTTATCATCATACTGTAATTACTTCTTAAGTCATTTTTCATTTCGTTAAAGGTATCTCAATTTAACATAATCACGTTGTCATTCCTTAACATAAATTATACAATATTATATCAGTTATAGGTAAATGATCGTCCATCAAAAAAAATTCTGCTTTATATTTCGTTGTTTGAGCTTAATGAACAAAAGTCTGATTGGGTTGTAGCTGCTGTCCTGTAATGGTTTTCCGGATTTGTCCTAGTTTAAAAGGCATCCGGCGAGTGTGCGTGCGGGCAAGATTTTAATTGTAGTCCGAGTTTTTTGTCGCACGGTGCTTTAAATTTATTTCGCTGAATGGTATTAAATTCTGTTCAAATGTCGAGTTTGTAAGCTTCTAAATCCGGAGTATTCACACTCCTTGATCTGACTGAATTATTTAAAGATAGCAACGCTAGGTAGAACTACCTTGATTAAATGGTTGTTCCATCGAAACATTGGATTCCGAAAAACTATTTTTTATCAATACATTTCTTGTTTTTCCTTAATTGTGAGTTATTCGTTTCGAAGCGTGAACTACTATTAAACGGTAGTCAAATGGGGGACCCAGTTCATAATTGTTATTGATTTTGTTCACCACTCCCATCTCTAATAATATTTCGAAGTAATCCGTCATGAAATCATCACTTTGGTTATCTGGGATTTTGAAAGGATTGATTGCTATTAAAACATCTGAAACAAAATATAAACGTAAATGAATTTATAAAAAAAATAACTAAGTCATTCCTACGTACCTACCTTCTATAGAATATAATAAACGTATTGTATGTAGGTAGGTAGTATAATTTTATTACATTGCATTGAAGCCAATCTCCCTATATTACTTCTTATACTTTCAAGAACATGTGTACAAAGTTTCATGACGTTACAAACAAACTTACATTCACATTTATATAGAAGGGATAATTTTAATTGTTTTTTTAACGCCTGTAATGTTTTTTTTGGCCTTCAGCTTCAGTATTTTTATCGAAAAAAAAATACACTGATGATGTTATGAGATCAGAAGAAAGTTATATAAAGAAAATATTTAAAATAATGTATTATTCACATAGATATAAACAAAAAAGCGGAAGATATGCCACGTCCTTATATTCGTCAAACGAAAAACGGGTATGATGCACAAATAAATGCACGCACACTCACACCACTGTGATTCTTTATAAAGTTGTACGGTATTGAAAGACAGAGACAAACCGATTCGTTTTGACGATAGCGTGAGCGAGACAGTGCACTAAAAATGTACGTCAAATTGACATTAGTATAAAAATAAGGATTCTAAAGTGGCTTAACATGCCGAAATAGTGGACACTTACTTTATACGTACGCAACCCAAAATGGCGATCAAAACACTAAATAAATATCTGAAATTTTAATTGTTCACGTAATTATGAGTAAAATATGATTCCGTGAGATTTGTTTTTTCTTTTTCTTTTTTTGTAAAACGCATAAAAGCGACCGAAGGCATTTTGGTAAACTTTATCCCACTTAAAACAATAAATTATCTTTGAGCGTAACATGTCCGCTTGTGTCACTCGGCCGATTGCGACTGTGTCAGACTAATTTCAATTAGGCGACGGGGACCTAATTCATGCGGTCCACGCGCTAGACGCGCGTCACATATCTTCCATTTTTTTGCTTTAATATCTATGATTATCAATGAGATAGATAGATATCAAAGATACGTCAATTGACATAAAAAAATTGTATGTGTATAACACATTGAGCAGCATAGCAATCTTATACAGCCAATCATCCATTCATAAATCTTTCGGAAGATAGAAATCGCATACATATAAATTTCGCATCAACTCGTGTGCAAGAAATTTTTGCGTCCTTATTATTTAAGTAGGTGTCGATAACAAGGCAGTGGTTATAAAAAAATACTACAGAATTTAATAAAGTTGCGAATTAGCTTTGACGAAATAATGACATTAATCGACAAAAATAAATGATTGAAGAAATCAAATCATTTGAAGAATTACGCTACACGCAAGTCATGCTAAAATAGAAATTGATTATGTTTACAAAAAAATTGTATGTACTGTGTACGTTCACGTACTGTGTTACTGTAAGTATTTTTATGAAATGAAATATTATCCGGGACCTCGATAGTTACACTCGAACATAGAGTCGTGTTTCTAGAAATATTCTTTCAAAACAATTCTGAAATTCTATTAAGTAGGTTGGAGAGCTCCGTTACTCGTCAAGCCGTCGGTCATGCGATGTTGAACTGGTCGTATTTATATAACCATCCAATCGGATTTTTACAGTAAAGTAACAAAGCTTGCACTGTATCCTGCCCATATAGCTAATTTTCTTGGAGAATCGGTCGCATAATAAAAAGAAAAAATATAATTAGATACTTACTTCTCATAATATCTACGGTGCTAAATCGATATTTCTTATTTCTACACGTCACGTCAATATCTACAAATCCAATAGTTTCCATCATTGCCTTTATATTTTTTTCAGGTTCCTAGAAATTAAAGCAAACAAAATTTAAGTTTTATAATAATCTATGAAGTTTTTAACCGAATTACGCGCTGGCAGCATTTAATTGAATTAAAAAATGTCTTCTCATCTTCTCGTCTAAAAGCTGTCCAGTCGGTTTCCCTTCATTTCGTTTGTGTTAGTGCAACATAACATACATGTCTATTTTCAAGTAGGGTTTATAATTAGTTTTATAAAAAATGTCATTGAACCCTATACATATCTAAGTAGTGAACCTTTCTCTTTCCATCTTTCCATGTTATTAAAAATCCAGACGTCTGTAGTTACGTTGTATGGGTGTTTACATTATAAGATTGTACTAAAGTTTATCATATTATATATTATTATGTAACAATGTGATTGTGATCAGGATATTCGATATCATATAAAATTATTCTTTCTACGAATATACTTCTAACATCACAAATGCGATAGGTTATAAGATTGAAAGTATAGACACATCTTGCCTAGGCAGGCAGTTGTGTAAGAGTGGAGTGAAATAATAACAACACCCATTCCACTACATAGCCAATGAAAATACTACACCTGACAATCAATGTAGGGAGATATATAACGATCCTTGTCTTGTAATAACGCAGTCCACTTGTTGTTGCGTGCAACTCTTCTATACACTTCGCCCACGAACAAATTGTCAGCTAAGAATATCAAAAGACAATCACTGTCTTCGTTCATCAGATCGTAAATGTTGCGGAATGCGCGCCTAAAACCAACAAATACGAACAATTTAGTAGTTTTCATTTACATAACCTACCAACGTTAGCTAAATTATGATTATAATTATGATATTATTTTTCTTGAACAGTCAGGATCCAACACAACGAAATTTATAAACACAAGGTAACTCAAATGTAATTTGTTAAAGGTGATTCGTTGTTGTATGCTCTCGTCACTAAGTGCATTCGTTATTAGATATTTTTCGTTGCTGCACAAAATAATTTAAATAGTTTAGTAAGTAAGTAATATGAAATATGTAATATGAAATGGACAGGGAACATACTCGGTAATCGGGGCAGAAAGTTCTCATGTGGAAACCACGAACTGGCAAGCGGAGCTTGGGCCGACAGTCTATACGGTAAAGGATGACCTCATAAAGTTTGTAGGAAAAACCAGAGGATGCAGGCTGCAAGCAATTGTTTCCGCTGGAGATCGCTAGGCCATAAGATTCCATCATAGATTCATCAATTAAAGTTTATAGGCTGATATAATAAATTGAAAATAATTGGCACATTATAAAAAATATGTTTATATCTACGAAATATACAGAATAAAAATATGTTTATATCTACGAAATATAAAGTATAAAAAGATGGTTATATCTACGAAATATACAGAATAAAAATATATTTATATCTACGAAATATACAGTATAAAAATATGTTTATATCTACGAAATATACAGTATAAAAATATGTTTATATCTACGGAATATACAGTATAAAAATATGTTTATATCTACGAAATTCACGATTCATTATCCCGCCCGGTCCCGCGCGAGATTTCTATGGTAAAATCGATAATTTTGATATGTTCGGATTGGCTTTTATTTCGTGATACCGGTTAGTTGGAATGCTAGGCTATTACTAGATGCCGCTGTCTTCGTGTTGTTTGTGAAACTACTGTAGCTATAAAGGTAAATGACGCATTCATGCTGTCATGATAGCAATTGAATGTATATTTTATTTATTTATTCATTTATTTCAGACAATTCCAGTCCATAGTTCACACACATACTTATAAATTACTTAACATTTACCACAGACTAACAACAGATAAAATTGTAATTAATTTAACTTATTAAAATTAAATCTCATAAAAAAATATATATAGGTACTTACAAATGTCAAAAAATAAAATAAAATAAATAATAAGCTAATCATTTATAAAATGTCAGAACAAATATGCATTATATTTTTATCTGGCCTAAGCTCTGTATACGGGTGCATGTAAGGTCAGCCAACGCTTCATAAAAGGCCTATCCAACCTGTTGGCAATAACGGTAAGCAGATTGTTGCTGCTGCCCCGCACTCTACTCCCTATCGAGGTCGCCCTCTTGCGCATGCTGGCATAAAAACAATCAATGCGGACGCTCGCGAACATTCCCGATGCACTGCAGAAACGAGGTAGCCGCAGCAGCGCCCTTAGCGCGTTATTATATTGAACGCGAAACGCACTTTAAGATTTCTGCAAATATGATACCCACAGACTACTCGTATAGAAAGATGTACAGTAGGCTCGAAACAAGGTGATCTTCACATCCTTGGAGCTACGAGCAAACCTGCGGGCAATCATATTCGCCCTTACCGACAACGCCCTCCTTTCTCGCTCAATATCCGCATCATCCTTCAGGTCAGCCGTCACAATATGGCCCAGATACTTAAAATAAGTACCCGCTCCAAGGTCAAGGTCAGAGTTGCTAAAAAAGCCGGGCGCAATAAAAATCTGGCTTTATCCAACGCTAAACGCTAACGCCAAATATTAAAATGATTCGATTAAGGAACAAATTTATTTTATAACTCAAAACAATTGGAGACGATATTGTTTTCTGGTGTTATCCATATATATGATACTATTTGCTGTTAGAAGGCTGGCATATATTTTGTAAGCCCCTTATATATTATTCTGTTATACCATCTGATGACCTTTCGTGTAAATATTATATGTACATAAATCAATTTGTGTATGGTGTGTGTTACATACTAATGAAGTAGGTAGAAATTAAGGAAGCAGGAAACTTAACTTATTAAAGACGTTTGTAGACAGTCTATAGACGTTATGATCTATTGAATTGTCAGTTCAAGATGATTACGGTTAATAAACTGAAACAATAAATCTACAAAATATTTTATTGACGTTTTAGGAATTTTGACGTTAAATAGAGTGACGTCAAATGTTATTTATATATCATCAGCCCGTATAACGTCCACTGCTGAACATGGGCCTCCTCCGGAGGGAGGGTACCCTGCTGTTCGTCCAACTCTTTTCGGCAATGAAATTTAATCCCTTGATGAAATACATTTTAAATTTGAAATCGGCAGATTGGTTTGGTCTTAAAACCTTGGTTAGTTTATAACACAAGGAAAACAGATCTTAATTATTGTATAATACAATATAATAATTTTAATATGGATGATATTGACTCGTAAGTATAGATTTAGCACAAGCAACCTTATTAGCATCACAATTATTTATGGCTTATGTTTAACTTACCATCAGATGTAGTAAAAATGATCACCAAAATTAAACCCGCATTTTAATGTAAAATTGTAACCAAAGTTTTAACATTTCGCTATCGTATTTAAGCAAAATGACTCCAAATAAATCATTGTTAACCCAAAAGTAGTAAATGATCACCAAAAGTACCTAAATGTTTTACTAATTTACTATTCGGTTCTGGCACTCGCCGGCCGCTGCCGCGGCACCGCTCGCTTCGCTCGCTCGGCTCGTGCGTTGTATGGCCGCAGCTCTAACCTAACCTAACCGATTGTCATTTTTCATTGATTTTATTAAGGTAGAAATAGCGCAATAATTTGCTTGCTAAGATTTGGTGATCATTAACTACATTTGGTGTTCGAATACAATTTGAAGTGCAGTCGTGACTAAAATAGCTAGTACTATTATAATTTTAGACTTTATTTTTCTGGTGTCAAGTATATATTTTTGGTGGTCATTATATTTTATCCCATTATTTATTAAAGGAAAACTTCCACTTACCATTGATCCCTGACCCAATGTAGAGTGTAACACGAAAATACAATATCAAAATTTCCCTTAAATTCTTCCGGTAGCACAGCTTCAATGTCTAACAATGTAAATATCATATCTTTGCTAGCGTAGTGGTGATTTGCAAAGTTTACCATTTTTTCACTTTTATCAGTACCCAGTAATTTAAACTTCGTCGGAATATATTTCGTCATCAAACATGTGACGGAACCATCCCCGGAACCGATATCAATGATTTTATTATTTCGCTTCCAATTAACTTTCTTCGAATATTCTTCGAGGCACAAGAAAGCGTCGTGATTTGACATCGTATTATTTTTATTGAATAACTCAGCGTTGTCCATAGTTAAACCCTTAAGTGTAATTTAAAGACTAACTGTATTTAGTTACGTTTTTTTACTTCACAGAATGACACCATTTTATAGTTTTGGATACTTAATTAATAAACAGTACAGTAAGTTATTGTATATTCATGAACTAAATACGTACATATAAGTACGAGATCCGACTGCAGAATTAATGCGTTCATCGAGTGTTTGCTAAAATCCAATTTTTACTCATATTTGTGATTAGTAGAATATAGATTTACTAGGTTGCCAAGCAAAATGTGGCCGCCGTATTTTTTAAATAAATTATTATTAATTGATATTCCGTAAAAAAACATATATACAAATGTACATTTGAGCGTGTAAATTTCACAAAATCTTACCTGTAATCACTGGCTGCGAAGAGATGCGGCCAATTGCGCAACGGCAACCATGATTTTTCAGAGTCTTTATACCTATATATTGCCGTAAAGTGAATATTTAATTGAAAAAACTAGTAAATGATTTTTTTTGACGGAATATCAATTAATAATAATTTATTTAAAAATACTAGCGGCCACATTTGATTGGCAACCAAGTAGATCGTTATTCTTCTAATCAAAACCAAATTTTTACGCACATTTTTGCGTATAAATTTAGTTTTTAGCAAACACTCGATGAACGCACTAATTTGGCAATCGGATCTTAGACTATTGTTATTGTAACAAAAAGGAGTAAATTAATTAACAATAATGTTTATTTCTAAGTGGAAGTGTTCATTGCGGGAAGGTAAAAATATTGTAGAGTATAAATAAATGTATTACTTTCAATTAATTACTGGAAAAAGACTATTATCCCAAGTCGAAAAAAATATAACTTGGTTTGATCACTGTGACGCTTGCGGTTTGACCACAGTGACGCTTGCGGTTTGACCACAGTGACGCTTGCGCATTGTGCCTTGCGTTCCTCTCGATTGTTTTTCTTTTTCTTTAATTTTCACTTGACCCGGGCTGCTTATGGACTGTGATATTCCCCTCTGTAACCTTGTGCGTGCTTAAGACCTCCAAGAGTTTTCCTGTGTGACATCGTGCTTTTTCTTGACTGGACACTGATCTTGCCTCATTATTTGGATAGTTAACTAGTCGTTTGCTAAGTACCACTTGGCAGACCAACACCAAGCCAATTGGGCCGGTGGGCACGCTAACCCAATAAATTTATTGCTTTGCAATACCCAAATCCATGTAGAGCGGGTTTTTTTCCATATTTAATCGCGGGTTGTAAGAGTAGTTGTTAGTTATGTTTCTGTAAGCAAGTACGTAAGTGAAGTTGTGAGCGTCGTGTGAAGTTGTGTAGCCCCCCCATTGTCCTGGTCAGCGAAAATACATCATAAATGAGAGTTGCACAGAAAGATTAAAATAATACGTATAACAGTCACTGCTACGATTGATACACCAATAAAACCAAAAAAAAAAATGGCTGAAAAATACGCCGAACGTAGAGTTTGGTTCGGCGCGACTCATTCTCACCGGTGAATTTAATTTCGCCGGCCTCGGCCCCGCGTTCTTGTGTGTGCGCTCTGCCGTGTCCGGCAAACCAGGACTCTCTCGCCGCCAGCATAGCCGAAACTAATGACTGCGGCAAGAGGTCCGTTCCGACCCTTAGGGTCATGACTCGGCGTTCGGAGGCCCGGGCACTCCTCCAAGGTGTGCTGGGCCGAGTCCGTGGCCGCCTCACAGTAGTGGCATTGTGCCGACAGCTCACGTTCTATAAGACTCTGATACTCACCGAAACACTGGGGTCCGGTGAGTATCTGAGTCAACCTGAAGGTGACGCGGACGAATGGTCGCTCCATCCATGCCTCGAAGCTGGGCAGGACGGCACCGATATGGCGCGTTGACGCGAGTTTCGCGGCAAATTGAGCCGCTCGCGCCATATATTGAGCGCGCGCCGATGAGCGCCCAGGCCGTCCCCACCGCCACCGCACCGTCGAATGGCGGGAATCGCGCCAGGACGGTCGCGGCCGCAGACGAAATCGTCCCATAGCCCCCAGCTATTCGAATGGCTATCTGGCGCTGCAGACCATTTATTTGCGCTCTGCAACGCGAGGCAGCCGTCAGGCGATTAGACCAGACGGGTGCCCCAAAATTGTCGCGCGCGTAAAGGGCCATCGAACGAATCACGCCACCGTAGGCGAAATACGGCGTATTTCATCCCGAGGTCCCCCGTGATTGGGCAGCAGCCTTTGAAGAGCGCCTGCCGTCTTGCGGACTCGGGGGACTAGGTGGTAGGTGGTAGGTCGGGGGTTCAGGTTTACGCCGCGGCTGGTGATATCCTGAACGAGGCTCGAAGAATGTACGCAGAGTTATTCCCTGGACAACCTGTGCCAAACCGAGAAACGATGTTAGCGGCTACTCTATAGTAACGTACCTACGGTCAGTTCACCGTGCCGGCAAAAATGTGATTAACTTTTTGATACGCCTAAAATGCCTACCCAGTTGTTTGTTTTTTTTTCATATTCTTTGTTGTTAAATGTAACTTAAATTTGGACTCGTCACGCAACGCTGGGTAGGTATTTTTGCCTGTCCTAAGTCAGGAAAAGTATGAAGGGAAAGTGACATCACAGGTTATGTGTATTGTTTATTTATTGAAATGTAGTTAGTTAAAACTTATGTAGGTAGATAAAACGGACGGCCAGTGCAGCAGGTCAACGCCCTTTGCAGTGATTACGTAACTCGGGCGCATAGTATTCATGAAGTTACGGACGGTGTCGGACAGATTTTTTTTTTAAATATTGAAAAAAAAACATTTATTTATTTTTAAGTTCAGATAAACATATTTATAAATAAGTTAACTATCTATGGTTTTAGTGACAACGGTGTTTACCCTTATAGCCTGTATACATATATATATTTATTTTTTTAAAGATTACTAGCCCAGTTTTGGAGTCTACTAGTATTCTTGTTAACCCCTCGTGGTTGGCTAAAATGCTTGTGTTACGAGTAGGTTCACGGTGGTAGTGTAATGGGTGGGGTTCGAACCGGCGACCTCAAGATTACAAGTCCGACACCCTAGCCATTGATGATGATGGTATGATTTGGTTTGAAAGCTATGCATTTTCAATTATTGTTTTGTAAGGTTACCTTCCCGTACTTAAACATTAATATATTCATGATATATATTGTTAACATTTAGGTATACCTATTAGTATTGTATTCGGATATAATTAGCTGAACAAACTAATCCTACTGTTGCATTAGCATCATTATTCTATTCGGTATCTATAGTTAGTAGCGCTTGGATTTATTATGTGTATTAATGATAGTTATAGCTGATAACAAGATTATCGCGCGCATTTTCAATCGCGTATCTTTCATACCGTGGAAACTTCATTATAAAATATAACCTGTAATAATCCTGGATAATATAGTTTTCTAATGGTGACATAATAGGCATGAGGACTAAAAAAATCTATTTAGTCCGTCAGTTCGATTACCAAAAAATATTGGAAACGTTTAACATTATTGGATTCGCTCCAGGAGTTCCGGAGCCAATTCAATGCAAATAAATAATCAATTCAAAAGGACTATATTTAAAAAAAATACTACTTCAAAGAAATATATTTTCTTATTTGGTGCTATTTAATATTTCATTATCTTTACTGTTTAAAAGTATTGGTTTTTCATCTGCTATCTGGAAAATGTTATCAAGTCGTAGCTTTACATATCGAATTTAGCGCCATCTATCGCTTCGAATATATAATAATATTTCTTGTATCTCGAGATAGTCATAACCAGCTCGTAAAATCGTCATAAAATTTCAATCAGCCCTTGGTCCGGTCCGGATATGAAAAAAAAAATATATAAAGTGCAGCACAATTTGATTTTTTTGTTTGAATATAAAATTAAAATATAAACTGTAGTATACCGTATCTTTACGATCTCGGTCCTGATTTTTGTTAGTAAATTTCATGAAAGCAAATATTATGTAAAAGATAAAAAAAACCCCTTCGTCCACGTTCATAACCAATATTTCATAACTGGTTATGAATATTATGGATTTTCACTGTTTCATAACCAGTTATAAAACAATACTTTTTTTTCCATTTCCACAACTAGAACCTCCTATTCTGTATGGTCTCCTGGTACTTTTTCGGAATAATGAGTTGAAACATTCAATCGGGTATGAAAATTTTTCGTTTTAACTGAACCATCTTACGAGATATGATATATTTTGCCGTATTTAGTTCACAGTATGAGATGTGGGTATTATCTTACGATTACTAGCACCATACAGTTCCAGCGGAGAGATGTTTTTCAAACAACCAATATAATTGCGTTATTGAGACATCTCCTCTCCGCTCAGCTTCAGTGGAGATCGCTGTACGGAGATATGTAATACATATTTGCATGGCGCGATGGAAGCAGATGGTGAGCTGTGCGCGGACGACGCACGGCGCGGCGGAGACGACCGATTTGAGCGTCGTGCAGTGATCGATGTCATCCTGCGTACTGAGCACCGTCTTGCGAGTTTGCGAGGCAACCTCGCAAGACTAGCCAGAATACATCTCTGCTACACTACTGATTTCCGCACAGCTTCGGTGGATTCACCAGAGCTGAAAAACATCTCTTCTCGCACAGCACACCGCACACATCTCCGCTTTGGTAGAGTCCCGGCCTTATACAACATATTCAAAGTACCCGATTGAATGTTTCAACTAATTATTCCGAAATAGTACCAGGAGACCATACAGATTAGGAGATTCTGGTTGTGAAACTGGAAAAAAAGTATTGTTTGATAACTGGTTGTGAAACAGTGAAAAAAATCCATATTCATAACCAGTTATGAAATCTTGGTTATGAATGTGGAAGAAGGGTAAAAAACTTGGTTTTTGCATTTTTCACATGAATTTTGAGGTCAAAAGGAAAAAGTGTAAATACTAAAGTTATAGATATTTTTATTACCTACAACTTTCCATATTATTTTTTTCCATAGGACTTGTAGTTTTGTCAGAAATCGATATTAACCGTTTTTTACGCTTAAAAACCCACCCTCTACCACTTCCCGACCTCAGAGCGCCCGTAAATTATTTTTTCTTTAATTTTTTTATATTCTTTTCCTTTTACTATGAGTTTCATGCTGCTCGGTACATATTTTTTCCATTTATAACCATTTTCGAAGGCTCCGGCACTGGTCTATAGTTCATGTGGACAAAGTAAAAATCATACAAAGACCATATAACAAGGTTCTATAATAATTAAAGTTATATCATAAGACTTTATACAAGTCGTTTTTAACCTTTTTTTACAGAGGCCACATTTACGTTTCAGTCTTGGTTTCGCGGGCCACAAACAAAAAACATTGAAGTGGTAATAAGAACCCGAAGCCAAATAATTAAAAATATTGACGGGGTAGTGAAAAAGGAAAACTTAAATACTACATAAGAGCTTAAAATATTCAATAACCCTTGGTGGCCAACTCGGCATTTTGAGTTTGAGTTTGAGCGGCCGCGGGTTGAGTATGACTAGCTGCTTTATACGGTCTGATGATTAAACTTTATTAATAGCACCTTGTTATATGCTGACGGTTTTACTGTAGTGCCCACTACAGTATTATGTCGTAGCATAAAAGGAAACGCTAATAGCAGTTCGGTATATGGTCTTTGTCTTTGTCCACTGCTGAACAAGGGCCTCCTAAGTGAGCTTTTTGCTGTAGGTAGCCACCACGCTCGGCAGGCGGGTTAGTGGCTACAATATTACATAATATTGTAACACACAAAGAAACGCTGCTAGCATCATCTATAATGATATTATGTATCATACGATTTTTAAAAATAATGTTATAACAATTGGCTTCAACAGCTTAACGTTTTTTCCGAGGCACAGAGGGTAGGCCCACCACCAATCAAACCCACAAATAAATTTCAGAATGTACACAAAGATTTATGGTCTGACGTATTTAAGCCATGATCTCCGAGTTTTAAAGCGAGCTTATACCGCAATGCCGCGGAGGTTGTCATAACACTAACATAACAAGAATTATAATAATCATACATGTTTCGGTAAAACAAGTGAGTTTATCTCGAAGTTGTAAAACATTAAACACTGTTTATGCTCCCATTGCACAGAATTTGGCTTTGTTGCTAACTAATGTCATAAAACTTAGAACTGCCAGGTACGTGAGCTTGACAACTAGCTATGCAGTTATGTATTAAAGTAAGTAGATTATCGGTTACACTATGGAACACGAATATGCGTCAAATTTTAATTAAAAGTAAAGTACTGCAATACATACATTTATACACATATATCCGTGAAATGAATGTTTGTAAAGTCCCCCGCGACACAGGGATTTATTTCCCTAGTGCGGGAGTTGTCTTTTTTGTCTTTTTTATATCTATATTATATAGAATGCAGGTTCGCTAGTCAGACAGACCGAGGAGCGCGTTGGCCCAAAATTTTTAACATTTAACTTATCTAGAAAGCCATTTTGTGTTTAAGCCGTCTGGTGTCCCTACTGTCAGTGACTGGATAACACCACCTCCGACCCGAAAGCTGGTGTGTACTTAGTACTTGGTATTGCTATTCAGGCTGGCAGGCCTTCTAAGCATCGTACCGGGAGACAGCGATGCGGATACTTCTTTCAACCCCCAAGTTTAGTATTTTCGCCATCTAGATGGCCGCCTAGGCATGTCCCTAAAGATTTTAGAGTAATATTGCGTCTATATGAATAAAGAAATAATTGACTTTGACTTTGACGTTGATTCACCGGAGTAACGCGGGTAAAACCGTGGGGCGCAGCTAGTAATACTAATGATAATAACAAAATAAAAATCATATTGTCCAGCTGTAAGTAAGATTAGCCGGAACAAACCAGACAGACAATATGATTTTTATTTTGTTATTGTCATTAGTATTACTAGGTGCACCCCGCGATTTTACCCGCATTACTCCCGTGGATCAAAGTCAAAGTCAGTAATTTATTTATACATATAGACGTAATGAAAAAAAAAGTAAATCATGTTCCTATGATGCGTCCATTTCTATTCCTATCACCAGTTCAACGACGTGGCAACTCTGAGAAGAACTGGCAAGAAACTAAGAGGAAATCTTTAAAAAAAATCAGTTTATCATAACTTTTACAATATTGTTAAGCAGCAATGTCATTTCAGAGCAAGTAAATCCCAAGCTTTTCCGTCATTTACATTCTGAATGAGTAACAAAAATCTATCCACACAAACAAACGCGCGCCTTTATAATATTAGTAAGGATTTATTAATTACATAAAAACCAGTTATTAATCTATTACAAACAGACACTAATTTTATTTGCTGATGCCCGCGATTGTCCGCCTGGTGTTTGTTTTTCCTACGGTTTTTTAACTATCCCACGGAAACTCATTAATTTTTCAAGTATTTAAAATTTGGACCGGGGATGTAAAGTACCATTATGCAAAATTTCATTTAAATCGTTGCAACAGTTTCGGTGATTAGCCCGTACAAATAAACAGAGAAACAAAAAAAAAGTATGATTTCTATTAAATTTTTACTTCTTACATACCCTGACTCGGTTTTAAACGTTTTGCTACTATGTACAGACATTCGATCTCTACAGTTTTATGATATATATAGAAGATTAATAGATTAATCGGTTGTAATTAATAGTGTAACTAACTTAAAGGACCAACACTAAGCTACGACCCCTGACCTCCAAAGCTTGAGACGTTGTACACTGTGTGTGACGTCACATACATTGCACATACATCTCAGGCTTTACATTACACACATACATACATACAAACAAATACACTATTCTCAAACAAGGTTATGTTTCAAATGTTATACGGCTGACATAGAACGGTGTTTCACACAGAGACGTGGTAAATCTATTCGTGATCTGCTAAGACCTACGTTGCCTTGCAATCGCTTAACCACTATTATAAAACTAGACAAGCTAAAATGTGCTTTATTAAAGTGGCGGAGAATACATTTTTCTACGGCGAATGTTAGTCCATTATGGTGATTTAGCATCCGGACGATAGCGCGTGTCAGCTGGGCTTAGTTAGCCATATAGGAAGAGTGTGGTGTGGTTATGCGAGTAATATCAGAATACTAGCTGCTCGTACCAGACATTTCCCGTAGGTTTACCTTTACCAATTGTACGTACTCTTTACCTTTGAGAAGACTTTACCAATTTCCTACTTACGTTGTCCGTGAAATTAAAAATACATATTTTTTTTATAAAATATATGGCAATCTCATAATATCATCAATACTCATCGTCATCATCATCAGCCCGTACAACGTTCACTGCTGAATAGCCTCCTCCCAAGGGAGGGTTTTGGCATAGTCACCATGTTCGGCAGGCGGATTGGTGACCGCAGTATTTTGTTGTAATACACAGGGAAACGCTGCTGCCCGTTCCTTGGTCAATCAATCAATCAAATTAAATCGGGGCCAACGGCTTAACGTGCTTTCGGAGGTACGGAGGTTATAGTCCCTCAACCAACCAGGAAATAAATCTTAGAATTTACACAAATATTTCTTGTCCAGTGTGGGGAACGAACCCACGACCTCCAAGACTTAAGGCGAGCCAAATACCGCTACGCTACGTAGGTTGTCAATTTGTCACTTTTACCTAAATAACTAAATTGGTAAAGTCATTGTCAAGTTATGCGCGTAGGTACATACCTACATTTCAGCGATCCCCATACTAATTTACCTATATCTATATAAATACTTAAAGCTGAAGAGTTTGTCTGTTTGCTTGCGCTATGCGCTAATCTCAGGTGCTAATGGTTCTATTTGAAAAATTCTTACAGTGTTAGATAGGTCATTTATTATGGAAGGCTTAATAGGCTATATTATATCATTAAGTTTTTATGGGAACGGGAGTAACATTGATGGCGCGCGGAAGCAAGTAGACAAAAAGGTACACAGTGAAGAATTACGTTTTCTGTAACATTGATATGAATTTAGAAAAATAATTTTTAAATTTTATTTAAAACTAGCTGGCCCGGCAAACTTTGTACCGCCTCAAAATCTACGCGGTGTCCTACATCTACCCTACCCTACCCCTACTCCACCTCTACCCTACCCTACCCCTACACTACCCCTACCCTACCCCTACCTCTACCCTACACCTACACTACCCCTACCCTACCCCTACCCTACACCTACCCTACCCCTACCCTACCCTACCCCTACCCTACCCTAAAGTCCTATGTCCTTCTCCCAGTTCTTAGCTACCTCCCTACCAATTTTCAGCCAAATCGGTTCAGCCGATCTTGAGTTATAAATAGTGTAACTAACACGACTTTCTTTTATATATATAGATTTCGTTCGCTTATAGTGTTTTTTATAGTGTTCCTGTTTCGGAACCAATTAACTTTACATTGTGATTTTTTAATAACTGCTGATAAGTAGTGAAATGATCTATGTTAACTGCATTAAAAAGTACAGATAAAAATTACATACGGTTAATGGATGGGCAGCAGCATGTGTCAGCTGAAAGTTACTTACCATCTTACAGCGATCACCAGTCCACCTGCCAAGCGTGGTGATTATAGCAATATCCCTGAATGACCCTGGCTAGCCAAGACCGGTAAAGAGGAGGCTAACGTTCAGCTGTGGACGAAAACTGGCTGTTGAAGTGAAGAAGTGAAGTTTCGTTAGGTAAGTAATTACAGTACTTTAACTTTCTTTAAGACATTTTGTTTTTTCCAACAGAAGTTTCAATAAGGATCAAGTTGTCTGCACCGGTAGCTCAGTGGTTTCTGAGAACTGGTGTTCTCGGTTCAATTTTCATTCGGGATAATTATATATGTAAACCTCTATTAGTATTTCTGAGCCTGGGTTTGCTTTGTGCCCGGGTTTATGTGTTTGTAAACTCGCCAGCGACACAAGGATTAACTTCACTAATGTGGAACTCCCACATTACTTAGCACATTATTTTGGACTTAAAGAAAAACACAATAATATTTAAATGCATAAAAGATAGAAGTTCAAAAACAACTGGCTCAATGAGGCCGATAGCCGATCTAAAACCCCATAAACGTCTTAACCTACACATAATAGGTAGGAAATTACTGGTTTAACACACAGGCCCGTGAAATAGATTGCTATAATAAAGTAGGAATTTCTCCAGACGTCCATCAAAAGTGAAAACGAATGGGCACCACAAGACCTCGAAGGTCCATTTATCACGTTTATCTAGATTTCACACCGGACCACATCGTTTACCGCACAGAAAATCTATAACGAGCACATTTCAAACACCGCTCCAATTTACCGAGATCCCAACAAGGAAAACTGTTCTCATATATACTAGTACGTACTTCTGTAACTGTATTTTCTCATTTTATTTATTTATGCATTTTTAAATGTATAAATAAGAAAGATAGTACAATAGTACTATTGTATTATCTTTGTGCTTATTTCTAGAGAATTTCTTCTACTAGACCAAAAATAGGAAAAAATAAAGAAGAAATCTAGAAAACTGTGTAGATTTAAAGGAAATAGAGATAGAGAAAATAATTATTCCGGTCAAGTGCGAGTCAGACTCGTGCGGGAAGGACGTCCGTATAAATATTTAAACAACAGGAGACATTATATTTTTACAAAACAATATGAATTAAGGAACTATTTCACGTGTCTACCTGTTGCGGTTATTAATGTCTACCAACAACGGAAAAGATGTTTGTCATGTTTTCTGTATGGAATCACCCCTTATATATTTATTTTATTCTATTTTTTGTTGTTCTAGCGGCAACATAAAAACATCGTTAGTGAAAATTTCAACATTATAGTTATCACGGTTATTGAGATACAGTTTGATTAGCGACGGACGGACAGCGGATCAATATAATGCCGTATACTTATTGTAGGTAATTTAAATTCTTAACTTATTTTATTTCTTATTTTTAAAAAAGACAACTCCCGCACTAGTGAAATAAATCCCTGTGTCGCGGGGGAATTTACAAACATTCATTTCACGGACACAAAGAACACCCAGACTCAGAACAACTATTTGTGGTTCACACAAATAATTGTCACGGGCGGGAATCGAACCCAGAACACCACGTCTCAGAAGCAACTTCCGTAACCACTGAGCCACCGGTGCAGTCAACTCTATGGATAAACATTTTGTAAATATTGAAAACACTCAATATACTAATAACTACAGAGTCTTGAGTTTACACATTTATATTTATTGTTTAAGACAAACTTACAAGCCCTTGTAAGTTGTACTTTTAATTTGTTTATTCCGTAGCAATGTGTAATTAATGCAGCTTATCATCACCACCTTCCTGTGTAATGTTTCAAACTGGTTTGACCTATTGTAGCACTAGGATTCATAATTCTACTTCTTCTTAGAAGAAGAAGAACCGTTCTGATAAAATGCGAACCGTTTAATAATTGTCCACAATATCTGTTGGGCTCCTTATTTTAAGGTTATTGTAGTGGCACGCCCATGCTTACATCCATGCTTACATCCATGCTTACGCCCATTCCCATGTCTATTTCTCAATAGGTTAGTTTCGACACACTATATAAATACCCTTTATTCTAGGTTACCTTTCAGTCCGATCTACCCCAAGTAAACAAATTACTTACAGCCACGTTCAATCTAATCAGTTTATTGTTACCGCCTCCTAGTCTAAGTGTTTCTAACTAGTGTAAAGCCTCGTATTCATGGTTAACATTTGTTGAGCAACAATTGATAAACATTGTTGATGAAACGGGGAGAATGTTGATTAAACTTTGTTTAAATCACTAAGGGTTGTCCATACGCCAGTCTGCGTTAAAATGTTGCCCGAGGCAGTTGCCTTAATTTTATCATTGTTCCAAAATACTGCCATGCCTATAAACTGTTGCAAACACGTTCACACAAGTCAACATTTGTTGCTAAACTGATGTTTACGCTCGTTGGGCGAGAGCTTGTCAACATGCCGTTGTCAACTCAGCAACACGCAGTGATGCCAGCATGTTGACAGCAACTCTTCAACTCGTTGATTCAGCTCTGTTGCTAAACAAATGTTTACCATGAATACGAGGCTTTACACTAAAGTTAATAATATTATTATCTGATGAAAACTATTCACAATAGTGCCGATAGAATGCGAACATACCAATTTTAGTACACAATAAGTGTTGGGCCCCTAATTGTGAAATGTTATTGTTATAGCGGTTTAAACGGCTCAAATTGTTAACCCTTTGTACACGAATTAACTGCTACTTATTAGACGTACCTACTATGTAGTTATGTGTAGTAAGTATATTATGTATATGAACAACACTATGGTCTACTAATGCCATCTGTGTGGCCAAACATTGGCCAAAATGGTTATAAATGGTAAAAAAAAATTGTTTAAACTCTAGCACGAAAAGAAATAAGAAGTTGCTCGTTCACTGTTTTTTTATACTACTAGTATTCTTGTTAACCCCTCGTGCTTAGCTAAAATGCTAGTTTTACGAGTGGGTTCACGTCGCTAATGCAATGAGTGGGGATCGAACCGGCGACCGCAAGTCTGACGCGCCGGCCATTGGGCTGCAGCCGCTTCAATTGTTATTAAGCTTAGTATTGAAATCAAAATTGTTTTTTTCCTAGTTGGCAGAAATTTTAAGAAGCACGTCATTTTAAGGTGTTGGTCTCGATTTTTATAATCTCTGTATATGATTATTATAGCAAAACCTTTTTTCCGGAAAGCAATGCATCACGCGTATCACTGTCTCCACGCCATCGATGGATTTTTAAGGTATGACCCATTCCTTTACAAATAGTATCCTAATTCACATTTAAACCCTCCGGGTATTCTTGCCATTTTGTTCTGGTACCTTTCTAATTATGGCAAAAGCTTCTTGGGATAGTCGACGCTACTTAAGCTCTAATCTTTTTAAGTTTAAGATTATAAACTAAGCAAGAGGGTTAAGAGGGCGCCAAATTTGGCCTTCATGGTTTTACAGTTGATGATGAAAGGCATTTGTTCTTTGGTGATAAAGATTTATATAAAAATAGTTGATACACAAATTAAACATAACACAAATAAATGCTTTATCCAATTAGATAAAAAGTCAATTTTCGATGCATGCCTGCGTGAACCCAATACTCGTTGGTCTGCGACTGACATAACCGATACCAGTTTTATGACAGGTAACGAACAAAATTGATATGGATTAAATGTTTTGAAAGCAGCATTTGCAGCATTTATTAAATACGAATTGATATTGAAACTGAATACGAATTGATTGAATTCAAACACGAATTGTTAGAAAATGATTATGAAACAATATTTTGTACGTCTGTATTTTGTGTGTTAACTTTAGTTTGAATGTTTTGATTAACAAGGTCCGCTGCTAATTAAACAGGTATTATTGCGAACTATATTAATTCAATTAATTAATGATCCGTTAGCAGGTACGCGTAGGTAGGTAAGTATTATAAAGAGGAAAAGTTAGTATTTTTGTTTCGAATAAATTCAAAAACTACGGCACAGATTTCGATAATTCTTTTACCATTAGAATGCTACATTTGAGTAAAATAGGCTTAATTTTTTACTAGAAATGAGCACCCGTGTGAATCCGGGACGGGCCGCTAGTTTGAAATATTGATTATTAAAATTCATCGAAAGGCACACAGCGACTTTTTGCAATTCAATACGCGTGTAGCGTGTAGTGTCGTCGCTAGCTATGTGCTTTCGCCCACCTCGCCCACGGCGACTTTTTGCAGTGATGCAGTTGCGCGTTTCGTAATCGCGGTACAAATCGCTTCTTACGCGTTTACGTCGCATTTGCAATGCGCTACAGAAACGATGCAAACGAGCGTCCGTGTCGGACGATTTCCTGATATATTTCCTGTCGCGCGTTTACCGAAACGCGCGACTGCATCTCTGAAAAACAAGCCTCGCCTTGGACGAGGGGCCAATAACATTATGATAATACGATAAGTATTACGCATTTTACTCTGCACACAAAAGCTGTATTAAGAACATTCTAGAAAAATAATGGCTGCATCAAAGTAAAAAATGTCGTTACGAAAGGGTAATAACCTTTTAGGAGCGAAAAATGGATCTTCAAAATTCAAATATTTATAATAAGTTGGAAGTTGTGGGTTTATTGCATTTATGACGTATTATACGGGCATAAGGGGCTAATTTAAGCTGATGGGTTTTGAATGAGCCCTTTATTAGAGCTGGAAGGGTTTGACGGCGTTATAATAGAATACTGATCATGAATTCAACGTTTTGACGTCACAATTTTTTTTTTCAGGCGGCTATATCTGTACTTAACCACAAGGCTTTTGCTACTTCACGGAACAAAGACGAGCCGAGCTCTAGCTTCAATAAATAGTTTAAAACTACAAACTAAGCAGCTAGCGCAAGAGAAGGGCCCATTGTGGCACTTGAAGGTTCAAGCCGAGGTCGGCTCAGGGCAGTTGCTGAGCGGGCGATTGACGAATAATAATTGAGTAACAATATTTACTAAAAAGTAACGCTGTCGTTAATAAAACGCGTAAGAAATTCGGAAAAAGTATATAAGGTGCTTCTTAAATGTATGCCATCCCTTCAACGGAAGATAGAGTCATGTATACTGATGACTTTTGTTCACAAAAGCTTCATTACCTACATAAATTCGTTTTTAGCATACGAACACGGAACCCATTCAGCAACAGACTAGTTTTATATTATGACGTTACGATTAACTAACAAAATGATTTACAAGTCCACTTTTGTAAAGGATAGTGATATTTTTTAAAGAGTATATCTAATATAGTGCTATAGTTATACGAGTACGTTAGTTTCGATGTATACAAATCAAAATCATCTTAATTTAGACACTGTCATTCAGTTATAAAGTTCCAGACAGCCAGTTGTGGACATTTTTATTGAAATGACCAATCACGTTACTTCTAGATTAGTTTGTAGTTAATCGTTATTTGATGTGTGAACATTGGTGACATGTGTTCATATAGTAATCAAGGCGTATACCTCTTCCGCTTGGCTGTGTCATATCCGGGTCGAAGGACCATGACATGCCGTGTGCTTGGATGCTACGATGCGGTTAGCGGCAGTGGTTCATGATGTTGAGACGTTAATCAACTCGTGGGTATCTAATATATAAACACTGTTATTAAGAAAATACTAAGATTTTATATATTATATAAGACAAAGATATGATCTTGATTTATATTTGATATTTACAACGATATTAACTTATATGTAAGTATAAAATTTAGGTTAGGTTTTTTTTTCTAAGTTTTCTTGCATAGTTTTGCAGTCTACTAATATTCTTGTTAACATTATTATAACAAAAGCTACAATGCTTGTGTTATAGTAATGTTGACGTTTTAATTATTTTTGTAATACCATATTACTCAATAAAATATAATTGTATTTTTTGCATAGAGTGCATATGTTTATATGTAAACACATATTTATGAATCTTGTACCACAATATGACAAAACAAAAATTATCTCATCTTATCAAGATGACTCCATAAAAGTTGTCATAATTACATTAATTAAATTTGGTCAATAGGCTAAAGAGGAGGTCACTATACACCTAAAGGCTAGATAAATTATTAAAGAAAAATATAGTTTATATTCAATACTTAATGATAAGTTTATTTTTAATTTTAGTTAATTATATTGTCACCGCGTTCCGCAAACTGCTGCGGAACGCAATTTTTTAAGCTCATTGGAAAGTCATTTAAAAACCCATTATTATTTCACTGAACAGGCAATTAGAGAAAAAAGCGATTGAATAACAAGAATAAGTTTTAAAAATGTTGAAGAACATCTAGGAGCAAAATTGCAGTTTATGATAGGATAATCTACGTTGGAATTAACTAATTAAGTCTTGTTAAGTGTAAAAATAGTTTTCAAACCCATTATTAGCTAATTTGATTTGATAATCTACGTTTGAAATGTTCGTTCCAAATGCCTTTTTAAATCATTTGTCTCTTAATTCAAGTTTCAGAAACTGAATTTGTTAACAATGTTAGTCTATTGTTGTTTTGGAAGACGTATGAAAAATTGGTTGTATGTGTTTTGATATGACTGAACTGAAAATGGGTCTCTTCTTCAACAGAACTTGGCAAGCCAGGACCGTTGGCGAGGCGGATTGGTGTTTGCAAAAAGATGGGAGTATTTTTGAGCTGATAGGCTGCTGCCCATCCATCAAGTGTATGTGCCTTGCTCGTGTTCCCTCTCACTACACTCATTCAAAGATATGTGGTGGTTGTGATCCGGAAACTAAACGGCGATGTAATTACTAAAGACATATACATTACATACAGTAGTAGTTAGAAACAGTTTTAAACCTAAAATTCACTTTAAAAGGCCTAATTGGTAATACGATTTATTTGAGATATTCTCAAGTATTTTTGGCCTATGGTGGCTTTAGGGGATTGCTCTTCAACTCATTGTCTGATTAGTATAATTATGATCTATGGAGTGGAGAATAAGGAGAATATCGAGTAACCCTTTGACTTAGTGGTTACGGTAGTTGCTTCTGAGATCTGATAATGCGGGTTCGATTTCTACTCGGGATAATTAATTGTGTGAAGTCAGATAATAATCTTTCTGACTCTGGGTGTGCTTCGTGTCCGTGGATTGGGTATTTGTAAAGTACCCCGGGTAACAAAATGAATTACTCCAGGTCACAGAAATTAATTACGCGGTGGTTGTCATTTGAAAATAATAAAAAAATCTACATTATTAAAAAATAATTAGAAATTCCCTGCGACTATTGCAAAAATGTTTATTAATCCTTACGGTTGTTCTTTCTATGTGCTTTGTTATTTATATTTATTAACTCAATTTTATGCTTGCCTAGATAAAAAATGAAAAATAACTTAATAAATAAATTACTTTTTCATTATTATTGTCTGTCACACTATCTCTGCTACAGCGTAGCATCCGTAACGCGTATCGTTCTACGCCGTAGCTAATTCAGAATTCAGAGTGCGTAGATATTTGATGTGAGAGAGAAAAGTGTTGGTCTAGATCGTTTGTCAAACTTTAACACTAAGACAAAGACATCATTTTATATTAAAATACTTCGGTATCAAGACCTGCCAGCGAAAAAATATAAAATATATATTTTTTTAAATACCTGAACAAGGACTAAATACAAAGACCGCCAGTGCCAGCACACTTGTTCACTAACCTCCATTACCCTGCCGGCACTTTTCTCTACCCATCTGTGAGTTATGGCAACGTTACTCCCGCACAGGAATACATCATCAATCAATAATGTTATTTTGCTGTGGTACTTCCCAAGTGTGTCAAACAGGTCATTGCTGTTTAACAGTGGACCTTAGTTAACCGTTATGCAAAATTTTAATATGAACGATGTAGTTACAGTAATC
This sequence comes from Nycteola revayana, assembly GCA_947037095.2. Taxonomy (NCBI): domain Eukaryota; kingdom Metazoa; phylum Arthropoda; class Insecta; order Lepidoptera; family Nolidae; genus Nycteola; species Nycteola revayana. The sequence continues at coordinate 4,926,073 of OX344842.1, read as the reverse complement.
ATTTTAATCTGGTACCGCTTTTGTTTTCCCCCTTTGGATAACTTCTCGCCCCACGCTTTGAGAATCTCAAATCTAGCCTACCTGTTGTGATTCGGTTGTGTTTCGCTCGGCCGCACGCGATGAATTATAGCATAATTTGTTCCGCTTGCTCCCACAATGAGAACACAAACTGAGGTGAGGAACCAGACGTGTTGTGTATGTTCAATGCGAACTGATGCCTGGTTATTTGTACGTTTTATGACGTAGCGTAGGTATGTTATTGTGTTCTTATTTTGAAATAAGCGTGATTGATATGGTAGTAAATGTATAAGAAGTTTGATGTATAGTATATTTTTCTAACATACAGATAATATTAATAAAAAGTATTTATACCTACGTTTTTTAAATTGCTTTTTAGTACAGTAGTTATGTACAGTACAGAGCAAGTACTAGCCATTCTTATTGTTGTTGGGTCTTTCTCCTCCCCCCACCTCCCGTAAGCACTACCGATTCACGCACACAAACAGAACTTCAATCAATAATATTATTCAGCTGTGGTTTTCTATAAGGTCGGGGTCCTTTCCCTGTTGAGTAGTCCATTATGTAGTAACAATATGCTCTACCGCGAAGTATAGTTTGAAAATGTTAATTTAGGTTCAATACTAAATATATTTTGTTTAGCTACTGAAGTAATACTTTTGTTAGATTGAGTCTTAAACATTGTGATTCTGAAAACAACAAGTATTTATGCTGAATAAATTTCAAATTATAAAAAAGAGGATTCATATGAGTAAGTTGACAGTTCTTCTTCAGAATTGCTAAGTCCTGAACTAATCGAAAAATAATCAAAGAAGACGCGCCATAACAACAATACAAAAAAAAGGGCTTCATTAAATAAAATTAATTATCAATTCCACATTTACATCCTCCGTGGTGTAACGGTATAAGTCTCGCTTAAAGTCTGGGAGGTCATGGGTTCAATCCCTTCGCCGGACAAGAAATCTTTGTGTAAATTCTAAAATTTATTTCTGGGCCTTGTTCTTTGTGGGTTAATTTACCCTCCGTGACTCGGAAAAACGTTAAGCCGATAGTTAAAACATGATCTATAACAATTGTATACCAAGGAACGGGCAGCAGCGTTTCCTTTTGTATTACGACATAATACAGCGGTCACCAACCCACCTGCCAAGCGGGGTGACTATATTAAAACTCTCCCTCGGGTGGAGGCCCATGTCCAACCGTGGATGTTTTATGGGCTGACGATGATGAAGAATTATCAATTCAAAAACTAATTATTACCGTTTCTTCAACTCTTGAAATAATGCGGGATAAACAATGTAATTTATTATTTATTAAAAACACAGCCTTTTACAAAATCCAATAATACATTTCATAGACCATACAGACGGTAAAAGGATTCTCGATTGCAAGAGGATCAATTGAACAGCCTTGTTGATTAAACCACATTAAAGGAATGTTTATTTACGTAAAAAATAAACAGATAAATCAGAATGTTAGCAGACCTATGTTTATTTTTCTTTTCGTTGCTTCCAATCCTTAATTAACTTCTACTTATACAAAACAGCCAGACATTTTAACCATTAAATCTTTCCAAGTCTCAAACGTAATAACAAGCAGTATCTTACGTTCGAAATTGTGTTTTAGCACCATGGAATTAGGATTCCATTTTTGAGTGTAATGTCAAGGATGTGAAGGTTTAGACCGTGGCATTTTGTCAAGTTCACGAATGTTGTTTGTTTATAATGAATGATGGTGTCGGTAGAACAAGGAATGAGTCAACTCGGATTATGGCGAACACGCTTAACATTGACAACTTGTGCTGCAAACTTTTTAGTTTATGTTTTTGTTCTTTTTATTTATTTCTAAATTTAAATTGACGTCATTTTGGTATGTTAATATTCTGTTACCTTTAAGACTGTAATACTAAGAAATATATTTCACGCATAAATAATTACCTTATTAAATAATTTTATATTTTGTCATAATAAATATATAGATACAATCAAATAGATGTTGATGCTATATGATGCCACATAAACTCATAATTTATAATTATATTTTGTCATAATTATATATTTATTATACTAATATATAATATAATAGATGAAAAATTTGTTGTTTTTTTTAAACAGGAACTAGCGACCCGCCCGGCTTCGCACGGGTGCAATGCTGATGTATCATACATATAAAACTTCCTCTTGAATCATTCTATCTATAAAAAAACCGCATCAAAATCTTTCGCGCAGTTTTAAAGATCTAAGCATACATAGGGACGGACAGACAGCGGCAAGCCACTTTGTTTTATACTATGTAGTGATTTAACCTTCGTCGAGAAATGGGCTATCTTTTACTATGAAGTTCCCACGGGAACGTAAGCTGTGACACCGCACGAAGTTAGTTTTAACATAAAGCTGGATTTGATCAAGAAACTTTTAAGTCCTCAAAGTATCTCGATCTAACTTCAGCTTGATTTATATAAAAATACTTCGGTTTTATTCATACAATTTGAAATTTTGAAAAGCCGACTTAATAGTTTTCGTTTTTGCGTTCTAAGAGGAAAAATATCTATAAATTCAAAAGTCGCAATCTTCTTTCCTCATATTTTTTTACTGATTCAATTTTTCAAATCGTTCAACAATTTCTCAGTCTTAAGAAATTGTTGAACGTGCTTAGTTTCAACGATTAAAGAAAATTCCCTTTGAATAATTAATTGGTTAACATGAATTGCAATGGTTTAAAAACTAGCCAGGACTAGTTTTTAAACCTTTTATATTACTTATAATATTATAAGAGCTGCTGGTGAAATCTACAATGTTTCTTTTGAAACATCCCAAGTGCGAATTATGCAGTCTCATAAATGAAAACTATTGTATTTTAAAGATAATGTCTCAATGGTCTATTAGTAATATGTTCGGCCGTAACAAATATATAAGAAAGTTAATTCGAAAACATATCTGACTAAAAATAGCTAAGAATACTTTTCAATAGGAAAGTTATCATAGACAAGTTTGTTAATGAATAATATGTATTTTTATTCATAGATTTAATACACATTCTCTCATCGGAAGCATAATAATACACAAAACATAATAAAAACTACTGCTTCAAATACATCTGGTATCAACATTAAGTTTCAATCGCATTTTCTCAGCTCTCTTCACTTTTCTCAGTAACAATTTGCGCTGAAGTGAATACAAATTTGCGGCATGATGAGACGCTCGTCAAATTGCTCTACGAAGACCGAGAAATTCAAAAGTAGCACGGAAAGTTTTGGCGACGTTTTGCCAAACAACTGACTAGCGATGGCAAACTTTTATTCATACTTCTGAACGGTATTATACGAGTTTACTTACAAAGTTTATCAGCCCGTTATCCTTGCTGGGCCTCCCAACTTACAGAGTGAGCTCTTTACCCTAACAAGTCTGGGTCGTTGAGAGATATTGCCGTTATCACCACGCTAGGAGGTGATTGCGGTGGCGAGTATCATTGAGCTTATAGATGATGCTGATGCCCAAGTTTATGTCCCTTAGTCACCTTTTCGAACCTATGAAAAGATAAAGGGTAGTCTATTCCAAGCCTAAGTCTCTTTCTTAGTAAGAAATGCACAAAAGAAAACTACCACGTACCATGTTTAAAGTTTTGAGTTACCACGTTTGAAGCAGCCGTGCCGCAATTGATTGCGATCATGTGGAAATTTACGGCCAAACCGTGTGAATTGATTTTTGTATGCGTTAGACAAATTTTTTACATAGGTATGCTTATTTTAATCAATTTAAAGTACCTAGTTACATCAGATACTGTAACATAGAATATGGAATTAGTCTATAATACTATGTTTAATACCGTACATAATTAATATGCGATGATAACGACTTCTGGACGTAACTTCCCGCTATTCTTATTATTTCCTGGATCGTGAACGATCTTTGTTTAAAATTACAGATGTATTTTTTGGTCTTGTTGGTTGAGAATTACTATAAGAGCCTTAAAGCATGTTAAGCTGTTCTCTTCCCGACCCTTAGTTTGCAAAGAACCATCCGATGCCCTCGTAGATCTGAAGTCCGAGAGGCCCACGAACTGTAAAGTAGAACGACAGTTGCACAAAACCACCTAAAATACTAAAAGTCATATTCCCTCAATCTCATTGCCAGCCCTCTGTATGTGGCGCCCTCTTGCGCAGGCTGCTTAGTTTGTAGTTTTTAAACCATTTACTTAGGCTGGAGCTCTGCTCGCCTTTATGCCCGGTGAAGTAGCAAAAACCCAGTGGATTACTGCGTAAGTCCTTCCGAAAAAAAAGCAGTTAAGCTGTTGATCAAGATTTTCATCGTTGAACAAGATTTATACTGTGGAATATAAGTTAGTACTGAATGTAAGCTCTGAATGGCGTAGCTATTCGGTTTTGTATTTTGGACGGCTACTAATGGTGGTTACACTGTAAAGTTTTAATACAAATAAATGGTTTTCTTACTTTTTCGATTATTGTTCTAGACTGCTAGTATTTCTGAGCGGAATCGAACTTTTCCGTGTTCTGTGACATCACTTCCTACTACCTTTAGCTGCAAGAATTGCTCGGGTGATTGGATTGAAATGGGTTTTAGATTGTAGCTCAGTAAACCTAAGACGATTGTGTCTCGTAATCTGTACTATTGTTGAGCAGTTTAAATATAAGTGTTCGTGAGATTTAAAAAAATGCTTTTCTGTATAGGATACCATTTTGTCTTTAGAACTGTTACTTGTGAGATATCGTCATTCAGTCCAATGCTGAATATGGGCCTCCTTCTGAAGGAGGGTATTTACCATAGTCACCACCCTTGGCAGGTGGGTTGAAGACCGCAGTATTATGTTGTACCACACAAGGAAACGCTGCTGCCCGTTCCTTGATATACGATTATTATAGATGATGTTATAACAATCGGGACCAACGGCTTAAAATGCTTTCCGAGGCACGGAGGGTAGTCCCTCAACCAACCAGACCCGGAAAGAAATCTTAGAATCCACGACCTCCGATATTTAAAGTAAACCAAATGCCAAATACCGCTAAGCTACTCGTACGGAGGTTGAGATTGATGAGATTATGAGATTTGCGTTAACAATGTTTTGTGGTTTGAGTTCTAACACCACTTACGTTAGAAATAGGAGATATATTCAGGAGATGAAAAGCTATATAACTTAAATAGCTTCGTCCCGCGGTTTTACCCACGTCACTCCTTTCCAGTGGGTCAGAGCGTGATATTTTGTAGCCTATAATGTTATTCCAGCCTATAAAAGATCCGCCAAATCCATTCAGTAGTTTTTATGTGAAAGAGTAACAAACATCCATCCATCCATCCATACTTACAAACTTTCGCGTTTATTAGGATATAGGTATCAATACAATACAATTTAGCTTTTCACATTAGTTTGCATGTAGTTTCCTCTTAGGCTATTTTCAAACTCTTAAGCCATTTGCTCAAAACATATTATAAGGTATAAGTGTTTAGGCAAACTAATATGATTTACCCTATTAATAAAACTTCGCTGTCTGTCTGTCACCAGGCTGTATATCAAGAACCGCGATAGCTAAACTGTTTAAATTTTCACAAATTATGTATTTCTGTTGCCGCTTTAGCAACCAATACTAAAAATAAAATAAAAAATTAAAGGGGGGCTCCCATACAAGGAACTTTTATAGTTTTTGCCCTTTTTTGCGGGATCGGCAACATTTGGAAATGTTACGGAATCCTTCGTGCGTGAGTCCGACTCGCACTTGGCCGGTTTTTACTCTCATACTACTGAACACTAGAAACTACTGAACATTGAAAGACCACAATGTTTTTACTGCGGCTATCACAGTTTTGCCCGTCCTCAAGCTCAAACCTGGGTGCGCGTTAGTTTTGATCGAAGCGTTTACCGCTACACCGAGGAGTCTGTCAACAACTCACAAATATGATGTGTAATAGTCAGAGTACTGATTACAACATTTAGATAGACAAATTTAATTTAATTTTAAACTTAAACTGTTAGTCAGACCCCTGGATTAAATAATTAGTAATGGATAAATGGAATTCAATTAGTAATAACATCACTTTTGTAATAACACGGTTCCATTTAGTTATTCCCGTTCCAATAACATTTTGTTAATTTAAATTCGTTGCGTGGATTTCGCGAATATCATAAAGTTTAATTACGCATTGCAACTTACAAATTATATTAGAGATACAAAACCATTATATTTATTTATTAAAGATAACATATTTTTTTAAATTTTAAGAATATTTGGCGGAAAAGTTATCCACATATTTAAAAATTGAGATTATCCCTGCATTGGCGTTTAACCCACTATCTCCGAGACTTAAAGCGATCTTAAGTTATAAGACGGTAGATTAACATAGTATAAATAAAATGTATATTGACCACTAGCTTCCCGCGCGGTGTTTCAGCCGCGTTACTCCCGTTCCCGTGGGAACTTCATAATTTAATATAGCCTATATCACTCAAGGTGAATGTAGCTTTCTAATGGTGAAAGAATTTTTTAAATCGGCACTCATAATTTTATTATCGATATGAGTTTGAAAAAAACAAATTACGTCATAAAACTATGACATAGACATGCCTTCTAATACTTACTTACGTGATATTTTGTATACTTATTTCCTTAATCTTAATATGGATATACCGCATTATTAAAAAAAAAGTGAGCAAAATAAATTATGCCTAGTGTGTAACAATATAAATATGTCAATTGCTAGAATCAAACACGATACTTCCAAACGGATTCTACTAATATTATAAACGCGAAAGTTTGTAAGTATGGATGGATGGATGTTTGTTACTCTTTCACGTAAAAACTACTGAATGGATTTGGCTGAAAGTTTGCACGCGGGTAGTTTATAAGCTGGATTAACATATAGGCTACAAAATATCTCGCTCCAACCCACTAAAGCAGAGTGACGCGGGTAAACCTCGGGGCGCAGCTAGTCATCCATATTTGTATTTACGCATCCACTTACAAATTCTACCCATTCCCATTTTTTTTATTCGGACAGAGCTTTTGTTACAGGGCACAAAAACGAGGAAGGCTCCAGCCTTATAATTCTAATCCGACCCTTGGTAACCACTTATACGATACTATACAGGGTGTCCCAAAAGGTTAAGTAGCTGGGAAGGGGGGTGATAGGGATGGTCACAAGGGTCACCAGAAAAATATAAAAAATTCCCTCTGGGTGTTTAAAAAAATAAATGGCATTTTTTAAAAGACTAAAAATTTTACACCTTGTGCTAACTGTACCTACAAATATGGCTGTATTTAAAAAAAATGCTGTTATGTAATCTTCAATAACAACAAGGTCATCAACATCAACATCAAAAATAACAAGGTGTCAAATTTTAAGTTTTAAAAGAAATGCCATTTTTTTTTTAAATACCCAGAGCGGATTTTTTTTTATTTTTCTAGTGACCATTGTGTCCACCCCTGTCACCCCCTTTCCCAGCTACTTAACCTTTTGGGACACCCTGTATATGTTGTTGAAATAAAATAAAAATCATTTTTATTTACGTAAACCAATTACAGGCTCTTGTAAATAGGTAGTCAAAAATTAATTAGAAAATTAATTAATTATTTTTGCTATTTATGTATATCTATAAAATTTATTAATTATATATTATTATTATAATTTATTTATATTGATCTAAGCGACGCAAAATGCTTGTTCTATCTTTTTTGATTATGCCAAAATAATTGTCAGTATTTGGGTGGACTAAAACGCGTCCGTCGTTAAATGCTCATCATTTAACGACGGACGCGTTTTAGTGGTACCACCGGATCAAATGCGCCCCACATGAGACGGTCTGGCCAAACATACTCAAATGGACAAATACGCGGAATTTTGTTCCAATTATTATCATTAAGTTTTAATAAGCATCCTGTTAAAGGAACAACGTATACTTTCGAAACACCTTAGAGCCCCCGCACATTGGCCACTAAGTGGCTGCCACACTTGAGCCGCTAGTGGCCGCCACAAGCTGCGGACGCGTTTCTTCATACATTTTATACAGAATCGGCGCACACTGAGCGCTTGAGTGGCCGCTTCCGAGCCACAAGCTGCAAGAGTCGACCGCGCTCGCTACTTGTGGCTGCGTTTTGTTGATGTATTTAACATTTTTAATCACTTGACGCTACGCTACCAGACGTAGCCGCTGGTGGCTTGATGCAGCCACCAGTGGCTGCCACTGGTGGCGGCGTGTAGTGGTCTAGCGGAACCACTGGTGGTCGCGTTTAGTGGCCGCCACTAAGTGGCCAATGTGCGGGGGCTCTTAAAGTATATCAGGATGCAATTAAATTATTCACCACAAAACAATCGCTCAGTGTTTTCCAATAACAGCAAATTGAAATTTACTCGAGACAACAACTTAGAATTTCCATCTAATTTCAATTTAATTAATTTTTCTTGGAGAGCAAACCAGTTTCATGCAATTATGATTGGTTTGTAAGTTTCAATTGAGCAATTTGCGTTTATACGTTATTGCATTGCCATTCATTTATTGTAATAGGAGATTTTTGTTGTCCATCATCAGCCCGTATAACGTCCACTGCTGAACATTCTCCCGACGGAGGGTATTTGCCATAGTCACCACGCTTGGCAGGTGGATTGGTGACCGCAGTATTATATTGTACTACACAAGGAAACGCTGCTGCTCGTTCCGTGATATATACGATTATTATAGATGATGTTATAACAATCGGGACCAATGGCTTAACGTGCTTTCTGAGGCACGGAGGGTAGTCCCTCAACGAACCAGACCCGGAAAGAAATCTTAGAATTCACACAACGATTTCCTGCCCAGCGTGGGGATTGAACTCATGACCTCCGAGGCTTAAAGCGAGACGGTTCCGATTGTTATAACATCATCCAAATAATCGTATGTCAAGGAACGGGCAGCAGCGTTTCCTTGTGTGGTACAACATAATACTGCGGTCACTAACCCGCCTGCCAAGCGTGGTGACTACGGTTAATACCCTCCCTCTCGGGAGGAGGCCCATTTTCAGTAGTGGACGTTATACGGGCTAATGATGATGACTGTTGTGCGGTATTGTTAGTTAGTTCGATACCTAGTCGGATATATCAGAATAGAGTAAGAATGATCTTTTAGTCATCGTTTCTTATTTATCACGAGTTAGTAAATACCTAAATCCTACTATCCCACTAATATTATAAAACTACGGAACGGAATTGGCTGAAATTTTGCACCGGGATAGGTTATGCGAATGGTTGATTGACAATGCACTCGAGAAACTGCCATTGCGATTATGTATTTACATATAACAACATAACAGACATTTCCCCATAACTAAAAAAAAAAAAAAAAATTAAATAAAGTGATTTTTAATAATGTATGTATGTAATTTAATATAATAATATGTATTTATTTTATGTTTTGAATTTTTTTTCAAATTATTTATATTTAAATCTTTATCTAATAAATAAAAAATAATTATTATAAAATTAAAATTGTAATGCCAATGCATGTATAATTATTTATTCTGTAATTCTCATATTATTACGAATGATGTGCATGTCTGTTATTTATGTAAACACTAGTCCTGCTTTTAGAGCCCATTATGAATTTGTAATGATTGTGTTTATATTGTTGACGTGCCTTATAAATAACTGCTCTAAATAATAATATAAATAAATAAATAAATAATTGTTCCGTAATTGCGAAACGTCAACACATAATAAAGCTGTCGCTATAATGGATATCTAGTCAGCAACGAGTGAATACGATAGAGTTGCGGGACGAAACAGTATATACTACCTTTGTTTTGGCAAGATACGTAATTTGCCAGTGAATGTAAAACTACAATATATGTACACTTCTTCTTCTTCTTCCTGCCCTTATCCCATATTACTTGGAGTCGGCGCAACACGTTCTTCCATTCTGTCCTGTCATCCGTCACACTATCATTAACTCCTTTTTCTTGCATTTCACTTTTCACACATTCCGTCCATCTTTTCTTTGGCCTTCCTCTCCCTCTCCATCCATCTATATACACTTATAAAACAAAAAAATCGTTACTGTCGTCTTAGTCGAGAACTAGTACAAACTAGAACTAAAAGTTTGTTGACTACGTCGAGGAAAAATAACTAGTAGAATTCTTTCCGTCAGAAAGCGAAGAGCGAAGTTGACAAATTTTTAGCTCTACGTGACCAAAATTTACATTTTAACCATATATCGAAGCGGCCACCAAGAAATTTTAAAGTACTACATCTATCTGGAAGGTGCAATGCTGCCGGTAACGCAAGCCGCTAGATAACTACTTTGTCCTTTGTTAAAGTATAGCATTTTACCCTTTCTTAGTAAGACGCTGAGGATATATGTGGTGAAGCAAAAAGAATAACATGTCAAACAGTTATATGAAAAAAATTAAAACTGCACTCAATGGCTTTCTTGTAAAAAAGCATATTATACCTAAATGAATTTTTAAATGATAAACATCTATAACGATAAAACTTAAGAAATAATATAAAAAAATAATTTATTGTTTTGACATTTAAGGACTATCATGGACATCTCATTCTATTTTTGTAATATTCATCATCAACAGTCCGTTTACGTCCACTACTGAACATGGGCCTCCTCTTAACAGACCTTGGCAAGCCAGGATCGTAGAGGGATATTGCCATAATCACCACGCTTGGCAGACGGATTGGTGATCGCATTAAGATGTAAACCTTGAGCTAATAGATGCTGCTGCCCATCCATCAGCCATATGTCCCTTAGTCGCCTTTTACGACACCCATGGGAGGACATGGGGTGGTCTATTCTAAGCCGGAAACCACGCGGCAAATTGTAATATTAACACGTTTTATTTTGTAGTAATGAATAAAATAATCTGTTAAACTTTATGTTCACACGCCTAAAAGTAAGAGGTGGCGCACCTCGATATCATTGTAACAACTTTATCCACCCGTGTTCATGGACAATAATGCTGATTTTTCACCAGAGGGGCGAGACAAGACGAGGAGGGAATTGAAATCGCACTGACCCTTTTCCACTAAAAATAGCCATCGCGATTCTCAGCTTCGTCTCGTCTCGTCTCGCTCCTCTGGTGGAAAATCAGCATTAATGAATTATGAATTTTAAATTTACAATGTCGATTACTTGTGTATTCGTACAAGCAAACAATACGTTGCCATGGTAACTGTTTAAAATGTTGTGAGAACAAGACTATTCGTTTTAGGCTCTCTTAAACTACTCATAAGTGCAAAAAAGCCTTTTAATATTTGACATTGAGTACAAATTTATTTGTTACAGATTTTGAAGTTCCAGATGTATAATTCTGGTAGTTTCCATGCAATATTTTTGTCTGAAGTCAATAAAATTTATTGGTCCTGGCTAGACGAAGTTTTTACTCACGACGATCGCATTGATTCAAAAGGATAGCCGAGTAGCTGAAAAGTTTGAAGTAAGGAATGAAAATAGTGGTCCGTATTATAAAGTTGAGGTGTTTGAATGATATTTGTTGACTACTAGCTTCCCGCGCGCGGTTTCACCCCGTTACTCCTGTTCCCGTGGGAATTTCATAATTAAATATTGCGTATGTCACTCAGGGTGAATTTAGCTTTCCAATTATTATTGATAAAGAATTTTTGAAATCGGCACATTCGTTTATTCATTAGTGTCACACCGTAGGTAGATAGAGAAAGACTCGTAGGAAGCTAGGATAGGGTCCGGTCGTCCTCGCAAGGCGAGGCTCGCGACGCGTTCTATGCTTCAGACCCGATCCCATCCCGCGCTGGTTGATCTTAATTATATTTTATAATAAGCGATTAATTACGAACATGCCATAACAATATTAATAATTTTTATTTAATAACATTATTGTTGAAATGTAAACTAATTTATTAGTTAAGATTGTTTTTTTTTTCTTTATCATTGTATTTGACTTATAATAAGTACGATCGATTCGTCTACATTATCAATAAACGTTTTCATTTTCATTTCATTTTTTCATTTTCATTACAAACATACACACACACACACACAAAAATACAAATCTCTGCTCTTTATAATATAAGTATAGACGGATATAGATTAAGATATATATTATAGATTAAGCGGATTAAAATGAAATGCACGTAGATAAGTTCGATTATTAGCACGTACATTGTTTTTTTGAGACACTACCGCACTATGAAAGTAAATCCGTGTATAGTTTACTAACACACTATTCACATAAATAAATAATATATTATTGTGTTTTTATTCACATTACCTTATTTTATGATGTTAATGAATTAATTTACATTATGGATTATGTTGCTTATTGTTTAATATTATGAAAAATATAGTTATTATTAAAGCATGTTGTGTTAACCTGTAAGCGGGCGTAGTCCAATGGCAAGGGCGTCGGACTTGTGATCTTGAGGTCGCTGGTTTGAACCTCACCCATTGCACTACCGACGTAAACCTACTCGTATCACAAGCATTTTAGCTTAGCACGAGGAGTGAACAAGCTAGTAGTATGAATGAAATTGCTAGAAAACTAAAAAAAAAAATGATTGTGACATTGTAAGTCTGGCTTTGTATACTCTTCAAGATCTAAGATTAGAGTAAAGTTGTAAACACTCGTTGGTTGACCTAATAAATAAAATAAAAAATAAAGCTCACACACACACACATAATAACTATTTGTGGTTCGCACAAATAATTGCCCCAAGTAGTAATCGAACCCAGTACATCAAGTCTCAGACGCCACTGAGAAACCGATGCAGCCATTTTTTTTATGTCCGGTGGGAAATGCATTTACGCATGCATTCCCGCGCTGGCGGTGGGATACGTGGGACTCGCCCTCTCCATAGTGGTGGTACGCTACTGATACCACGACTAGGGAACCCAACACTATTCCCCCGTCCGCCGTTGGTGAGGGCCGGTTACGCTAAAGTAATCCAGCCCAGCCATTTATAAACCTGCCAAACGGTACTACTATGGAAAACCCTAGTCACAACTTTCAGCCATGGAAGTTATATGAGATAGGATAGCTTTTTCAGATATGATAGTGTAAGGTTAATTCACAAGAGTTTTATTAAAATATCCTCAGTTTAAATGCTAAAAAGAATATTCTTAATATTGTTGTCTGTGTCATTTAAATCCTCATTCTCAATAGGAACAAAAATAAAGTTTTTATCTAACGACAAACGCTGCCTGAATGTAAAGTTTGAAATAAAAATTTTTACATGTCAAATAGAAAGTAATCAGAAATATATACAAATAGTGAAAAAAAGTGGATTTGTTTGACGAATAGTCGGTACCGGGCTTGTTACGCTAACAATCGTCGCGTTGCTAGCTAGCAGCTTTTATTCTAGCTATTGACACATACATCGTTCATTTTTATTTTCGTTGGATAAATAACTTCAATAGAACTATAGCTTTGTAGACTTAATGTTAAACATGGTAATCATCATCATCCCGTACAACCCGTACAACATCCACTGCTGAACATGGGCCTCCTCCCGAGGGAGGGTTTTGCCATAGTCACCATGCTTGGCAGGCGGATTGGTGACCGCAGTATTATGTTATTATGTGATATACAGGGAAACCCTGCTGCCCGTTCTCTGCTTGTTATAGATGATGTGATAACAATCGGGACCAACGGCTTAACGTGCTTTCCAAGGCACGTAGGGCAATCTTAGTAGCACTTACACTATATATTTATACCAAAAGAGGCTGAGCCGAGGTTTAAGTACCACAGGGGACGCCCTCTTGCGCAGGTTGCTTAGTTTGTAATTTTCAAACCATTTATTAAGGCTGGAGATCTGCTTCTTTTTATACCCGGTGAAGTAGCAAAAACCTCGTCAACATATTATGTATTTAGCATACATACAGCTTGGCAAAAAAGTCTAGAAACGGAACTAATTCTTTGTCTGTTGGCAACATATCCAAAATAATGTCATTTCATAATAAACAAAATTAAAATCAATAAGTAGAATTAATTATTGATTTGAAAAAATAATACATAAATAAAATAGGAATACATATATGTCTAAAAAAAAACCAGGTAAGTATCAAGATTAGGTTTATATGCTATTCGGTTGCAACGGGTTGCCACACAAACATAACAGTGGCGCCCCCATTATTTTCTACTCTTTTTTGCCAAGCAGTAAGTCAGTCCAAAAAATAATCTATCAACATTTATTACGTAAAAAATGCGACACCGATAATTTTGCAGATTAATAGCAAAATGACGTAAATGTGCATTTTAAACGCGAAGAAATTAAAGACGGAATAATTATTGTAAATCACAATGAAAAAAATTAAAACAAACTACAATGGCGCCTACGCTGATAACAGTAAAAGGATATAGAACGACTTAGAACGTTGACAAGGTTCTAGTAATGAAAAATTACAGCTAACTTTGAATTGTATTTATATAGTTTTTTTTTTTTACTTAAACAGTAACAAAATAATAATCTATGAAAATAAAAAAATGGAAACACATAGCGTTCTTATCAATTCGATTCATCAGGTAGGTCCCATACAGTAGGTACGTAGGTACTGTATTAAGCCACAAAATCAAGCAATAAGTAGGTAAGCAGTAGTACTTGCTTACCAATTGCTTGATTTTGTGGCTTAAACACGAAACGACAATACAGGTGTACTTACTCCATTTATGATACATATTTCGGTACAAATACGTACTTATATTATAATTCAAGACCTCAGAAGCATGAGGTCGGATGTACTATTTTCTTCAGAAGCATTTGGTCGTAAGTGCCAGTTCACGTTAAAGGCACATACGACAAATGTTTCTGACGTATAATGGCACAGCTGACTTTATGCTTCTGAGCTAGATATATTCCACGTTGTAAGCTACAAAACATAATGACACGCTTGATGCATTATACTTCGTATGCTTAACATTCAAATAGCATACGTGTTTGTGTTTCTTCGATAGAAGCTTTGATGAATTAGATGTATTATACCACTATACTCTAATGTATTTTTACAGTTAATAAATACAATTTTTATCCTATACAGGGTTATTTTTAATACACCAACAACCTTTCAGGGAGTGAAAGTACTGATGATTATAAACAACTTTTACTATGGGACCAAACATGAAATCGCGAAAAAAAAATCAGATATTCCCTACATTTTAAGTAAATCCGTGTATAGTTTACTAACACACTATTCACATAAATAAATAATATATTATTGTGTTTTTATTCACATTACCTTATTTTATGATGTTAATGAATTAATTTACATTATGGATTATGTTGCTTATTGTTTAATATTATGAAAAATATAGTTATTATTAAAGCATGTTGTGTTAACCTGTAAGCGGGCGTAGTCCAATGGCAAGGGCGTCGGACTTGTGATCTTGAGGTCGCTGGTTTGAACCTCACCCATTGCACTACCGACGTAAACCTACTCGTATCACAAGCATTTTAGCTTAGCACGAGGAGTGAACAAGCTAGTAGTATGAATGAAACTGCTAGAAAACTAAAAAAAAAAATGATTGTGACATTGTAAGTCTGGCTTTGTATACTCTTCAAGATCTAAGATTAGAGTAAAGTTGTAAACACTCGTTGGTTGACCTAATAAATAAAATAAAAAATAAAGCTCACACACACACACATAATAACTATTTGTGGTTCGCACAAATAATTGCCCCAAGTAGTAATCGAACCCAGTACATCAAGTCTCAGACGCCACTGAGAAACCGATGCAGCCATTTTTTTTATGTCCGGTGGGAAATGCATTTACGCATGCATTCCCGCGCTGGCGGTGGGATACGTGGGACTCGCCCTCTCCATAGTGGTGGTACGCTACTGATACCACGACTAGGGAACCCAACACTATTCCCCCGTCCGCCGTTGGTGAGGGCCGGTTACGCTAAAGTAATCCAGCCCAGCCATTTATAAGCCTGCCAAACGGTACTACTATGGAAAACCCTAGTCACAACTTTCAGCCATGGAAGTTATATGAGATAGGATAGCTTTTTCAGATATGATAGTGTAAGGTTAATTCACAAGAGTTTTATTAAAATATCCTCAGTTTAAATGCTAAAAAGAATATTCTTAATATTGTTGTCTGTGTCATTTAAATCCTCATTCTCAATAGGAACAAAAATAAAGTTTTTATCTAACGACAAACGCTGCCTGAATGTAAAGTTTGAAATAAAAATTTTTACATGTCAAATAGAAAGTAATCAGAAATATATACAAATAGTGAAAAAAAGTGGATTTGTTTGACGAATAGTCGGTACCGGGCTTGTTACGCTAACAATCGTCGCGTTGCTAGCTAGCAGCTTTTATTCTAGCTATTGACACATACATCGTTCATTTTTATTTTCGTTGGATAAATAACTTCAATAGAACTATAGCTTTGTAGACTTAATGTTAAACATGGTAATCATCATCATCCCGTACAACCCGTACAACATCCACTGCTGAACATGGGCCTCCTCCCGAGGGAGGGTTTTGCCATAGTCACCATGCTTGGCAGGCGGATTGGTGACCGCAGTATTATGTTATTATGTGATATACAGGGAAACCCTGCTGCCCGTTCTCTGCTTGTTATAGATGATGTGATAACAATCGGGACCAACGGCTTAACGTGCTTTCCAAGGCACGTAGGGCAATCTTAGTAGCACTTACACTATATATTTATACCAAAATCTTCTTCTTCTTTAATTTAAGAGCTCAGCTCTTGTCGGTGGAGCAATCGCCACAGCTCTCTATCTTCAGCCCACATTTTAACCTCTTGATACGACTTGACGCCCACGTATACCAAAGTACTAAATGTACGTGGTAGAATCTTTCAATTACAGGAGTTGGTCCCGCCAAAATGATGTTTATAAAATATTGGTATTAAATTAATAAGTAATCTTAATTTTTGAATTACACACAATCTACCTACGTCATTTAACTAATTAATTCCATTATCCATCCAAAGGTTGTCTGGAAGAAATTTCTTTATGCGATTAGACCGCCCATTGTACTGCATCTATTATATTTTCTTTGTCCTGTTTACTTATGTGTGTACAATAAGAGTATTCTATTCTATTACTTGAGTTATCGAAAATGGCGATCAACTTGCATCGGTTTGATTCTACAGTGCAGTATGGTACCTACCTACAAGAAATTAAAACGTCTTAATAAGATTAACACTTCATATTCCGTGGCGTAGCGTTACATAGGTCCTTCTAGGTTCAAAGTCAAAGTCAAAGTCAATAATATCTTTATTCATATAGACACAATTCAAAAACTATTCAATTATGTTCTTATGATGCGTCCATTTCTTTTCCTACCACCAGTTCAAAGACGTGGCAACTCTGAGAAGAACTGGCAAGAAACTCAGAGGAATCCTTTTTTAAATAATCAATTTATCATTTATTTTACAATATTGTTAAGCTGCAGTGTCATTCCAGAGCAAGTTACTCCCAAGCCATTTGGTTAGTTAGGGAACCACTCTCCGTATCTTGGAAAGCATGTTAAGCCGTTGGTCCCGTTTATTATAACATTGTTATAGATGAACAATCGTTAATCTGGGTTGCAGTATTCCCTTGTGGTTTACGACATAATGCCGCGGTCACCAACCCGTTTGCCAAGCGTGGTGACTATAGCAAAACACGCCTTCGGGAAGAAACCGCTACGGTCAGTGGGTCAGTGTGCACATTATCGTAAGATGCCTTAGAGGTAACATGTACAAAAGTAATATCTAAAATTAAAATTAAAATTTCTAGGAATAGTATTTTTTTTAAACAAAAATATTTTTTTTAATTTTAATAAAATACGTTTTGGCTGTTAGGTCATGGTAGAGCTACAGGTTTCATTACAATTTAATATTCGTTGAATATAAAAGTGACTTCCCAAACAGATTAACAGGATATTAAATATTTGAGCAGATTGTCAGATTGAGCGTCAGGCGTCAGTTGGTATATACGTGATGCGTGATAAACTTAAATATGCGATTATTTTTATACATCTGTTCTGTAAACTCCATCCGCATGTCTCAGACTCCACTTTAAAACTAACATTAGATAGTACCCGGTGTTACCCCCGAGCTTACGTTCTATTGAAAAAATTCTAAGGATATAGGTATAGCTAATTGGGTGTTTTTATTTTCATTATGATAATCCCTCAATATGGACATAAATACGTGTGGCCGTATGATTTTTTTCAAATCAGACCTCACTTTAACTAAGAACAATTAATTATATGTGGTTGCCATACGAGAATATAGGTAGTTTTCCCACAGTCCTCGCACTCCTGACCCTTACCTTTTGCAAATCACCTTCCGATGCCGTCGTAGACCCGAAGTCCGAGAATCCCGTTAACTGTAAAGTAGAGCTACAGTTGTACAATACTCCCCTAAAAACCGAAAGTCATAATCCCTCAACCTCCCCACCAGAGACCGACCTGAGCCGAGGTTTAAGTACCACAGGGGACGCCCTCTTGCGCAGGTTGCTTAGTTTGTAATTTTCAAACCATTTATTAAGGCTGGAGATCTGCTTCTTTTTATACCCGGTGAAGTAGCAAAAACCTCGTCAACATATTATGTATTTAGCATACATACAGCTTGGCAAAAAAGTCTAGAAACGGAACTAATTCTTTGTCTGTTGGCAACATATCCAAAATAATGTCATTTCATAATAAACAAAATTAAAATCAATAAGTAGAATTAATTATTGATTTGAAAAAATAATACATAAATAAAATAGGAATACATATATGTCTAAAAAAAAACCAGGTAAGTATCAAGATTAGGTTTATATGCTATTCGGTTGCAACGGGTTGCCACACAAACATAACAGTGGCGCCCCCATTATTTTCTACTCTTTTTTGCCAAGCAGTAAGTCAGTCCAAAAAATAATCTATCAACATTTATTACGTAAAAAATGCGACACCGATAATTTTGCAGATTAATAGCAAAATGACGTAAATGTGCATTTTAAACGCGAAGAAATTAAAGACGGAATAATTATTGTAAATCACAATGAAAAAAATTAAAACAAACTACAATGGCGCCTACGCTGATAACAGTAAAAGGATATAGAACGACTTAGAACGTTGACAAGGTTCTAGTAATGAAAAATTACAGCTAACTTTGAATTGTATTTATATAGTTTTTTTTTTTTACTTAAACAGTAACAAAATAATAATCTATGAAAATAAAAAAATGGAAACACATAGCGTTCTTATCAATTCGATTCATCAGGTAGGTCCCATACAGTAGGTACGTAGGTACTGTATTAAGCCACAAAATCAAGCAATAAGTAGGTAAGCAGTAGTACTTGCTTACCAATTGCTTGATTTTGTGGCTTAAACACGAAACGACAATACAGGCGTACTTACTACATTTATGATACATATTTCGGTACAATACGTACTAATATTATAATTCAAGACCTCAGAAGCATAAGTACGTATGTACTATTTTCTTCAGAAGCATTTGGTCGTAAGTGCCAGTTCACGTTAAAGGCACATACGACAAATGTTTCTGACGTATAATGGCACAGCTGACTTTATGCTTCTGAGCTAGATATATTCCACGTAGCAAGCTACAAAGCATTATGACACGCTTGATGCATTATACTTCGTATGCTTAACATTCAAATAGCATACGTGTTTGTGTTTCTTCGATAGAAGCTTTGATGAATTAAATGTATTATACCACTATACTCTAATGTAATTTTACAGTTAATAAATACAATTTTTATCCTATACAGGGTTATTTTTAAAACACCAACAACCTTTCAGGGAGTGAAAGTACTGATGATTATAAACAACTTTTACTATGGGACCAACCTTGAAATCGCGAAAAAATAATCAGATATTCCATACATTTTGTCGAGGTCAGTGAAAATAAATGTATGGAACAGCTGATTATTTATTAATTTAGCTGATATTCACCCCCTGAAAGGTTGTTGGTGTTTTAAAAATAACCCTGTATAAATTCATAGTTTTGTAAGCGGATCACTATTGTTTTACTTCGAAAGGGACTGGATCTCATGACACAGTTAATGAGTTCAGATTAATAGTGTTTTTTTGTAATAATCAGCACTAATGCTTTTCCACAATATCATGATCATCAACCCGTATTACGTCCAATGCTGAACATGGGCCTCCTCCAGAGGGAGGGTATTTGCCAGATTCACCACGCTTGGCAGGTGGGTTGGTGACCGCTGTATTATGTAGTAACACACAGGGAAACGCTGCCGCCCGTTCCCTGGTAGGCAACGGGCGTGTTAGAGGTAATGTGTTGTTTTACAGAAACCGCTTTATACGAGGCAAAAATGACCCATCAAATATAATATTACAGTTTTCCTCGCAAGTTAACCAGCCGGCAACCCCAGATTAATGCTACATTTCAAATCCACAAGCCAGTCGGGTTAAAATCCAATCTCTCAAAGATGTAGGCTGTATCTGCATGGAAAACCGCCAACGGAGACACAAATATAGGTGACTAGCTGCACACCGCGGTATTACCCGCGTTACTCTGCTCCAGTGGGTTGGAGCGTGATATTTTGTAGCCTATATGTTAATCCAGCGCATAACCTATACCGATGCAAAATGTCAGTCAATTCCGTTTAGTAGTTTTCACGTGAAATAGTAACAAACATCCATCCATCCATCCATACTCACCAACTTTCGCGTTTATAATATTAAGTAGGATTTGGAGTTCCTTATTTTTGACTCCCACATTTAGGATACATGTCTACCGATAGAAATCACCTTGATCGATTTATCCTCCGCTCTAAACTTTTTGGAAATCCATCGAGAAGAAAACAAAGACGTCAGCCTAGAAACTTGACATGTCTGACCTGAATGAGATGAGTCGGTCCTGACAAAGGTACAGTTTATTAGTCTTTCAAAGCACAATTTTCAATCCTGTACGGAGAAGGGTTCTACTGTTCTCAAATATGTAAGATGACTCTGCCACATACCAACTAGTAACTTTGGATTCGTTGAACAGATATGCTTGGATGATATAATTAATCTCGGTAATAAAAATGATTCTAAGAAATACGAAACCAAAGTGATATTCCTTTATTTCGAGGAGCAAACAAGCATATCATACTACGCTCTTAATATCTAAAATATAGGTATGTGTTTACGTATATCAGCACCAATAGCTGTTTATTCGGGCAGAAAATAAATTGTGAAGGGAATTTTGTCATTTCTCCTTAATTCCGAGGTACTCCTTTTAAGATTTGCCGAGTGACTGACTACGGTAATAGCCGTGCGAAAGCGCCGTAATCAATCATCAATGACTATCAAATAGAAGGGAGACAGGTAGGGTGACTATGTTTAGATATAACATGGATTTTCTTAATACCAATGAAAAGTAGTTGACTGTAGTTTAATCACACTAGATAGTACGATATTTTTAATATTGTTAGTTTCCGGAATAAATAAACTATATACTGTAAATAATATTCGTCTACTTCTTCGTCTTTTTTTATTAGTATTGATAGCTGATTATTTAAGACTTATGTTACTTACTCATGTTGACATGCCCATTCGTTTCGCCGGGACGTCTCAATGAGGCCGCGATGAAACCGGCCGTAGAATACCCCACTGAGTTTGTTTCGCCGGGTCTTCTAAGTTGGATCCGGTGGTAGCATAAAATCGCGTCCGACGATATACATAATAATATGATCCATCTAAATAATAACATACTCAAAGGACAGAACTTCAGACTATTAAATTATAGATAAAAATAAAATTATATTTTTATACCTGACAGCTTTTACGCTATATAAATAAATAAATATAAAATACAAACTATTTATTTTTATTATAACTATAATAACTAAACTAAATTAATTAATTAAATATATTATTAATGAGCTAAATATGTTTTGACAATTTGCAAATGCCTGTAATAGGTTTACGTAAATAAAATCTTTTTTATTATTATTTTGTTATACTATAGAAATAAAATTTGATGTTCATCAAAAAAACATTTATAAACCGAAATTATTAAATAATTTTATTTTAAGCGGATATGGTCAAATAACAATGATGAGAGTACACCGAATAATGCTGCGTGTAACCTTCCTATAGGTAAATATGGAAGATATTGACCACGTTTTAATTATATTTTTTTCCGACCGGGCATAAAGCTGAACAGGGCTCCAGCAGCAATTACGGAAGGGGGCGCTTCCTGCGGGACTTAGACCTCGGCTAAGGCCTCCGCACGCAACGGGCCCCAGCCGTTTGATGATTGGGGAATGAAGAATTTTAATTATTAGGGTAGTTTTATGAAATTGTAGACAGCCTCCGTAGCGTAGCGGTGTTTGGCTCGCTTTAAAATCTTGGAGGTTGTGGGTTCGATCCTCACGCCGGACAGAAAATATTTTAGTGAAATTCTAAGATTTCTTTCCGGGTCTGGCTGGTTGAGGGTCTACCCTCCGTGCCTCGGAAAGCACGTTAAGCCGATGGTCCCGATTGTTATAACATCATCTATAATAATCGTATATCAAGGAACGAGCGGCAGTTTCCTTGTGTGGTACTCACTGCGGTCATTCAAACGCATTCCAAGCGTAGTGACTATGGCAAATACCCACCCTTGGGAGGAGGCCCATGTTAAGCAGTGGACGTTATACGGGCTGATGACGATGATGATAATGATGTAGTCACTGGTCGATGGTGATATACCCTACCTATAGTAATAACTAAAATTGAAACTTCTTATTTCTCAAAATGTGTCTTATGTATTAATAATATTTCTTTGGAAATTATCCTTAACGAGCTTGCGAAATTAATGTTTATGGTCACCTTACTACCGCCATCATCATTTTGACATTAACTGAAAAAAGAGGAAAACATAGCAACGTGATAATGCCGCAAGTCAACTAGGCACAGCGATAACTCGATTAGTTCAGGGGAGTTCTGAGAGAAAACATTAGTTTTATACATTTTCTAGTCTAGCAGTATTTTAGCGTAAAAGTGTAACAGACAGACAGACAAGAGTTACTTTCGCATTTAGGTATAATATTAGTAGGCATATACTTATACGTACTTTTATATGTGAGCTGCGCTCAGCGGGTTTGCCCACGTCACTTTGTGTGATATTTTTTAGCCTATATTAACATATAGGCTAATCCAGCATATAACGTACAAAATCCATTCAGTGGTTTTAGCGTGAAAGAGAAACAAACATACATACATCCACACATACAAAGTTTCGCATTTATAATATTAGTAGGATATCAAACAAGTTCATGTAAGTGAGTCATACTTACCTTAAATCAAAACGGTTTTTTTTAATTTGTGACCAATGAATTTCTTTGTTAGAGTAATTATATTGTAAAGTTATCCCTGATTTGCTTAACTGACTTTTTACACGGCTTTTACTGATATAGCCCCTCTTCAATTCATTTCACAAAACTTTACTATCGAAGTTACATGTGTCATAATAATTAATAGTTAGATACTAACGCCTACATTGATAAACGACGATCAATGTTCAAATTAGCTAAACAGCTGTTAAAAGTTTTAGTGTCTAAAAGCATGATGATTTAACTACTTGGACTTTATTAATATTTTAGATAGACTATTTAAGATAATCTATGATTGATATTTACTTTATCCGGTGTACCGAAAGTTTTTCTTAGTTCGTTTATCAATAACTAAATATAATTTGACAGCGAAGTTAACTTAGCTGTGTTAGTTGATTGTTAGGTGCAGGGCCGGATTTAGTAGTCCGGAGGCCCCGGGGCAACAAAGGAGAAGAGGCCCCCTGGACACAAATTAGTTTCCCTCTAAATATGTAGCAAATTTGAAGTATGTACCTACTTTTCAGGACGATTTGAATATTGATATCTTACTGACTGTTTAATTTAAGTGAACAAGTTACTGACTGTCTAATTTAAGTGAAGACTAACTGTTTTTACAATATTTAAGAACTTTTATATTAATCATGATTCTACAAAGTCCAGTATGAAAAGTTACAACACCGAAATAATAAATAAAATAAAAGTTGTAGAGTTTACCTACTCGTCAGAATTTGTAAGATATTAAATCGCTGTTGTTAATCGGCCCCGGGGCAGTTGCCCTGGATGCCCTCCCTTAAATCCGGACTTGGTTAGGTGTCTACATATAACATTAAAATATAAAGTTTACAGTAATTTTAACCGGTTGCCGTGCTCGAGGTCAATAACGGTATAATGCCACCTACATTCTGACCTTCTGAGGGTCGATTAGTAAATATATCTCTCGTAAGCAAGGGTCAACAGTTACCATACATGATATCTGGGTCTTATGTTGGGTCTTTCTCTGTCTATATGATTTTACACTCTGTTCGTGCCTGAACCGCCTTATATGAAGATAATGCTAAACAACACCAACGGATACACTGCTTCCTTAAATTCGCAGGCGTTTAATTAATTTTTTTTTGACTGCACCGATGGCTCATTGGTTACGGTAGTTGCTTCTGAGACCTGGTGTTCTGGGTTCGATTCCCAACCGGGACAATTATTTGTGTGAACCACAAATAGTTATTCTGAGTCTGGGTGTTCTTTGTGTCCGTGAAATGAATGGTTGCAAAGTCCCCCGCGACACAGGGTTATATTTCCCTAGTGCGGGAGTTGTCTTTTTAAAAAGAAAAAAAAAAAAAAAATCTTCTACTGTAAAGGTACAACTGCAGCAGCACGCCGTAGACAATACAATTGTCCAGTCCGCTGTGATACGCCTCATTATCTATAATGGCCCTTTAACGGAAAAGTGGCCCTTTAAAAATATATTATGGTCCTTTAATAGAAAAGTGTGACGACCACTGGCATAATGTATCGCTATTCCTTACGAACTCACGCACAATAGTAATCAGACTGTATTTTTTATTTTTATATAAATAAAAACCTTTTGGAAGAATTTTGGATTTCAATTAGAGGCTCCTAAATGTTCGCTAAAACACACACCCATAAAGTAAACCGAATATTTAAGCGGGTACTATATTATTTCTAGCGTTCGGCGCGCGGTTTCACCCGCGTTATTTTCATTTCATAAGAACTTCAAAATTAAATATAGCCTTTAGCCTGCCTTGATAAATAGATATCGAGTAGTTACACATATTAGCGCGTTTAAGCAAACAAATAAACTCTTTAGATTTAAACTTATATAAGTATATATACTATAGAGGACATAGGTATTATATATATATACAACGTTGATATGACAGAGGGGCATTAAATTACGCTACGTTTACTATACGTGTTTTTTATTAATCCGATACGGTATAAAAATAAAAAGCAACCAAATTGAGATTTTTTTGCTTTCAAACAAACTAAATAGCTTACAAATCAGAGTAAAACATAACCACCCTTTGTAAATAAATTTCACTGACCTAGCAAAGCGGCAACGTCGCGCGCGCGCCGGTGCGGGATGTTTTGCAATGATTTGCGTCAGAGCTGCAACAACGCATCGTAGGTTATACTCAGATTTATCGTTTTAAGGTGCATGACCTATGCGTCGACATAATCAGCTGTTAGGAAAGATATACATCGTGATCAAACGGCGCAAAAACTTAAAAAATCATTTGCGACTAAACTGCTGCTCCTATTTAATAGATTTTTGGTACAGAGCTTGGAAATGGTACCTAGTATAGGCAGTTTAAAGGAAAGCCCCTCTGTCGTATCAATCCTCTAAAGTATTTTATGATAATGTGAGAATTTGTCATAGATACCTATGACAAACGCAAGACAATAAAATATGTAAAAATCAAATATATACCTCCATCTTAACAATATAATATGTATAATAAAACTGTAAAGGTCGAATGTCTGTACATAGAGAAAAAACGTTATGTTATGTATGTATGTTAGAAGTAAAATAGAACACATCCAGTTTTTTTTCTTTGGCTGTACGGGCTAATCTTCGAAGCTGTTGCACCGATTTAAATGAAATTTTGCACGGTGCTACCTTACATCCCGACTACTTACGACCGACGACGATTTAGTATAGACCACCTACGTATTCCCATTGGTGTCATAAGACGCGACTAAGGTACTCTGATTTTACTGCGATCACCAATTCCCTGCCAATCTTAGTGATTACGGCAATAGCCCTCAACTACCCTGGCTTGGTAAGGTCTGTTAAATAGGAAGGCCATGTTCAGCAGTGGATGTCAACGGGCCTTAATAATAATTTTGTTAACATTAAGTGATACCTACTTTTGTTCGATTTAGTCTTACAAAAGGCATGAAGAATTAAAAAATATATTTAGTTCGTCAGTTATTTTAAAAGAAAATATTGGAGGGGTATATTTTTATTTATCAAATCAAGTAAACTTAGCAAGAGCCAGAGCAACAACAAACTATAAAGTTCATGAGAAGGGGCCTGTGACGTTACTACTAGGTGAAATTGTACCTAGAAATGACTTCATTTACGCACCCACCGCCGCCGCTGCAGCGTATTCGCGCGATGGCGGTGGGATATGTTGGACTCGCCCTCCCCATAGCGTGGTATGATAAGTCATACCACGAAGAAAATACTCTACACCACTATAACCCCCCGGACACTCCTTCGACACGTCGTTGGCGGGGGCCGGGTACGCATAAGCAATCCGGCTGCTATGCCCCCCTGCTAAGCGTGGTGACTATGGTAAAATCCCCTTCGAGGGACGCCCATGTTTAGCAGAAGACGTTGTACGGGGATAAGATAGGTAACCTAATTTATCTAGTTTTCGTTGATGGTATCTGGGCTCATGATTTATAATTTGCGATCAGTTCTAAGGAATATTTCCAGGTATTTGGTCTCGGTATCCACATTATCCAGGATTTACATTGGCGATATTTTATTTGTATTTATCAAAAAAAGTAAAATCAGCATCAGTAGTTAAAAAGTAACAGCCATTATTACATTTATTTCAGGTAGGTAGGTATGATAAAAGTCTGTCAGTATTATGTCAATAAATAAGTTCATTTTAATGCTATTTACTATTTAAAATGAGAAGTTGTGACAAGATTACAGTAACCGTTTAGGGACAAAATTCAGCTACCTACTAAGAAAACGATTGGCCAGTCGAGACAAAGAAGTTTCTCACTTCTCTCTTGTGAATCTGCTTAAAAAATTAAGCGCGAGTACTCGCGTGTTTATAAATACAGATTAAGATCACTTCTAAATTACGTCAGGAGTTCGTACAACCTTGATCATCTTGTATTCTATGACACTGGAGTTATTTTCCATCAATGATTTCTTTTTGAGGAAGGAAGTATTTGCAAAAAAATGTATTTATATATACTCGTAAATTCTCGTAAAATTTTAATATTACGTTGTAAATTATTTTATATGCTATTGAAATAACTTTTATATTAGGTTGGTACATTTTATTACGGAACTGTTTTAATTTATGTCCGGTGAAGTAGCAAACGCCTCCTGGCTAACTACATGATGTCCGTCCGAAAAAAAGAAATCTATGTTAAAATAGAAGAGAAAATATATGTTTGTTTGTTTGCATTGAACAGAGCACTGTGGACCTTACTGCATATTACCATTGTAAAGTAACTTATTAAATTTAAGCAGGTTCCTTTAGTAGTACCTACTGCAGTCTGTTTATTTACATCGATAAAATACATAATATACAACTTATTTAATAAACAAACATATATAAAATACATAACTAAAAGTAACTTATTAAAAATAAAAGTAACTTATAAAATACTACTATTATAAATCTATTCTACTTGGCAAGGTTCCCAGAATGCTCCCGTTGAATGGCAATGTTTACCTGCTGTGCAAAGTAGAAACCAGCACTCCGAGAACGTGCCGCACTTAAGAGGGCCGCTGCGGGGTATTTATAAATTAATTTGGCTCCCAGTGCCCACGGCCCCAATTTTTCGACACCAAAAGGCACAAATACATAACAACTACCTACCATAACAGTACCTACTTATACATTTAACAAATTTGAAAGGTAAAATGTATAACTTTACTTGCAAACTTAAGCCCATATATTTAAAACTAGCTTCTGCGCGCGATTTTACTCGCTTAACTCCCGTTCCAGTGGGATCTTCATAATTAAAAATAGCTTTTATCCTTCCTCATATAAATGGGCTATGTAACACTAAAATAATTTTTCAAATCGATCAACTAGTTCCTGAGTTAAGCGCGTTCAAGCAACCAAACAAAGTTTTCAGCTTTTTATATATGAGTTCAGATTCCTGTTCTTAAGTAACAAAAATTTAAACAGGTTAGCAGTACTTTTACATTTCCCATATGTTAATGGTATAACTTTACTTGCAAAGTTAAGCCCACACATTTAAAATAACAAAAAGCAAAACAACCACAACAACTCTATCACCCGAGAACGACATTAGAATAAAATGCCCAAATACATTAAAATATTTTAAAACTAAAAATGACTCTCGTATAGTCCGCGGTTTGAAAATGCTAGCTTGGGTTTCGTAGAGATAAAACCGTTCCGCTTCAAAGGTGCCATTTATCAGCAAAACACTTTAAGTGCCGTGCCGTTAAACTATTTTCACTTGAGAATACTTCTCGAGCTTTTTTTTCACTCTGTAAAAGATACTACAAGTGAGAAATTTTCTACTTTTACAGGACTTTTGTTGCGGATTACCGTTTCGTATTTACTTAAGGGAACCCGACTGGAAAGTACTTCAAACCTACTATACTACACCTTAGTGGGTACATTTACATTGCTTCTTTAACCTGGTATTCGACTCCCTTCAGAGACAATTAGTTCGGTAGACCGGGGACATTGTTTTGACTGGTAAAGTGGTGATTATTTTGACGTTAGATAACATACAATTAATATTACAATTTACCGAATGCATCATACCACTTTGTATAGTATAAAGAAACCAAAATTAAATATTAATAAACTGCTCGCCGCGGTTTTACACGCGATAATCTGCTTCAGTAGGTTGAAACCTGATGTTTAGTAGCCTATATGTTAATCCAGCCTATAAACTATCCGCATACAAACTTTAAGCCAAATCCATTTTGTAGTTTTTGTGCGAAAGAGTAACAGACATCCATACATCCAGCCAAACATACTCACAAACTTTCGCATTTATAAAATAATTAAGGATAATGCTTTTGCCTTAACTCTTCAATCGGTCAATATTTTTTTTTCTTATTTTGAACTCTATGGGCTTTTGTGCTTTGACTTAGGCTAACCCCACAATGAGCGTGTGATAGAAACGAAGGACGGGAACGGCGAGCTCCGAACCTTATCACCCGCAAGCCACTCCGTCGATCACAAGTGACACACGCTCGGAGAACACGCACGCTCTATGTAGGTCATCTTTAATGGCTGTCACAGCGTTAAATGACAATTGGAATTGATTGAGACGATTGAGTGTTTTACAAGATTTAATTGGCTTATCCAATACCCTTTTATTAAGAATATTTAAATTTTATGAATCTGTTTATTTTATTGAACATTTCAAAATAATTAACTCTACCAACTATTGTGATTTTTTTGACGCCTGTCGGTTCTGATGTCTGTCGGGGGCAACATTTTACCTTTTCTACCCAGGAATACAGTTGTTGTGCGTTGCCATTTCTACGACGTTGTCATCTTCATCATCACGGATTACTGAGACACATAACTGTACAGCCATTTTTGTGGGTTAGATTATGCGCGCCTCATTTTGTCTTCGCTACTTTTTTAGAGCCTAAGCCAACGCTTTTGGCTTAATCTTCAGACCATATATAAAGAGGTTTATTCTACTTTTGGCAGGCCTCATCTCAGAGGCTGTTGGCAGAATTGACCGATGGGCGAATGATTTGGTGAATGGGCCGATGCTACCCGGTGGCGTCAGCGAGTTTTCAGTGATCAGGACTCTCTCAGCCATCTCTCTCTCCAGCCTCTTTTCTCTTCTAGTTTTCTTGATTAGGCTTGAAATATGTAGGCTTTTTTTTCGTCTGGGTGGAACTCTATGTACTGGTCCAACTAACTATTTTTACGACAGCACTGTTACGCGTTCTTGAAGAAAAGGAAGATGCGGATGCTTCCTCACTAAAGGCGCTATCTTTATCAGCAGCGTAAGTCTGTCCTCACTTATCTTCCCTTCCCGGAACAAATGCCGGCGAGTTTAGACCGAAACTTATCGTTTCTCGCATCGGCAGCGATGGATATCAAGCATTTACGCTTGATATCCATCGCTGCCGACCGCTCCTAGGTAACTGTCATCGCGGCCTGGATGATTGACCCCATTGCGTTAGCTCCAAATTAAGGCTACTTCTGTCCTAAGCAAGTTAGTTAGTAAGCTTTTCATACAATCATACATTTTTATGTAAATAATATTTATACTTTCATGGGTCATTCAAATTTAATCGGAAAAAACACTTGAAAGACCCTCGAGGCACCATTATACCACCAAATAAATGTAAATTGAATTCCTCGATTGAATTCTTCCGATTATTTATTTTCAATGGAGTTTTGATAACTTGTTATCTATTTAAAATGTTTTTACTGCTTCAACCTAAATTCAAACATATAAAATATTACTAACAAATTTAATAAAAGGTCTTTTTATATTTATGTGTAGTCGCCTTGACAAATTTCGGTACGGCGGTTGAACTGTAAGGAAATTGGCCAACTGCGCAACAAATACGCTCTCCACTCATTCACTGTTAAATTCTGAAGCAACGCTATTTCCGATAAGACCATTAAGATATCAGGTGCAATACCGATAGCTAGTATGTAACTTGCTCTCCAAGGCACTTGTGAGGTAAATTATAATCTTTTTAGAGTTATTTTAATGACATATGTTTTTACCGGACTTCAAAAGTTACGGTTGAATCTAATACCGTATGGTTAGAATAGACCACCTCATGGTTCCTCATAGGCGGTATAAGAGGCCATCAAGCAATATACAGCTAATGCATGAGCAGAAGCATCTATGATTGCAAGGTTTTCGCCTTCACCTGCAAAGCGTGGTGATTATGGCAATATTCTAAGTAAAAAGGCTGCTGAAGTGAATATCATTTACTCCTAGACCATTTAGGCAGTTAAAAAGAACTACTTGATACTCCACAGTGAGTAGCATTTAACGCGAGGGAAACAGACCACTAATCAATTTTTGACACACATTTGAAAAGTTGAAAGTCGTTTTAAGAACACGGGCGATAATTTTGGTATAAAGCCGTACAAATCTCAGCAATTTGTTACGTTGTGTTCTGTTATTTAGTTGGTATTTCGCTTTACAATCGCACCTTTGTACCACGAAATATATCGTTGTAACATTACTTCTCATTCCAACGTAATCAGAGTTTTTATTCGTTTGAAAAATATTAAATAGCTCCATAAAACTTAGTGGCGGGAATTCTAGTTTTAACTGTTTTGAAATAAAAGTAGGAAAATGTGAGCCAAGAGTAAAATTCTTAGCCATTGTATTTTATTGAAACGTTTTTAGTTTCTCGCTTTTAAGGCTACCTACACGATGTAGTGTGTAGTTTAAGTAAAAACATAAGTTTATTTAATTGTTCTCTAGTTGTTAATTGATCGAAAATGGGTCATAATAAAAAATATTTCAGATATTATATGACAATACAAAAAATAATAGAAAAAATAATTTTGCAAACTAAACATACCTACCTATTCAAGACATCCTATCATTATAACTATCTATATGAATAAAAACTCGAAGTAACCTATTGAAAATATTGTGAACTAACGATAAAAATATCGGAGGTCGTGGATTAGATTCTTTTGCTTTACAAAAAATTGTTACTGTCATGCTTAACAAAAAAAATATTTTCGGGTTCGGTTGATTGAGAAGCCTCGGAAAGCATAATAAGCCGTTGATCACGATTAACATCAGTAATATTTCATGTGTTTAAAATACAATACTGTGGTCACCAACCAAACTGCTAAGCGTGGTGACAATCACAAACTTCCCGGACTGATAATGTTGATAATTCAAAGTCAAAGTCAAAAATTCTTTATTCATATAGACACATTTAAAATATTTTAAATCATGTTCTTATGATGCGTCCCTTTCTTTTACTACCACCAGTTCTGGACGTGGCATCTCTGAGAAGAACTGGCAAGAAACTCAGAGGAATCTTTTTTTAAATATATTTGATGTTACAATTATGAATAAAGCAGTATTGTTTCATTTGTCTTTGACATAATCAGAAGATTATGTCAATGACAAATCAGCTTGGGAGTGATTTTATAATAAGCTTTTTTACATAATTTATCTTTCACATATCGTTTAAACATGTTTGTAGAAAAATCTCTAACATTATAAGGAAGTTTGTTGTAGAAGCGTATATATTGCCCCTTAAAAGAATTGTTTATTTTGTGGAGAATTGTAGCATGTAAAACAAGATTAAGCTTAGTTCTAGTATCAACATTATGAGTGTCGCTTTTTTTCTTAAAACTATCAATATTCTTATGAACATATAAAAGGTTTTCATATACATATTGTGATGCGACTGTAAGAATATTAGTCTCTTTGAATTTCTCCCGTAGGGAAACTCGCGGACCAAGTTTATATATGGACCTTACAGCTCTTTGTAGTACAAAAATGGTGTCAATGTCCGCACAGTTTTCCCATAAAAGAATCCTATAAGACATTACACTATGAAAATAACTAAAGAAACCATTCT
This sequence comes from Nycteola revayana, assembly GCA_947037095.2. Lineage (NCBI taxonomy): Eukaryota > Metazoa > Arthropoda > Insecta > Lepidoptera > Nolidae > Nycteola > Nycteola revayana. The sequence goes on along the minus strand of OX344842.1, from coordinate 4,893,497 downwards.
AGTAGTATCCACATCAGTGAGTCGTCTCATAGTTTTAACAGAATAAATCGCAGAGCTAAGTTTTCCTGATAGTTTCGCAATATGTGGGCCCCATTGCAATTTGGAGTCAATAGTTATTCCCAAAAAAACAGTTGACTCCACTGGCTCCAACCGAAAACCATTTATTTTTACATTCGTATCAATTTGTTTTACATTAAGTGTAGAAAATTTAATGACTTTGGTTTTGTTTTCATTTAAAAGTAGATTATTAACATTAAACCAATGGACTACCTTCGAGATTGCATTGTTTACTTCGTCATAATAAATTAAAAAGGAAACAGCAAACAATACTATCTCATGATTATTTTCATAATTATATGAACAAATGCATTTTTATAATGATATAATTTTTTTAAATGTACAATGGAATCCGTTTATAATGACATCGAAAGGAATTGACAAACACGTCATAATAAGCGGACGTCATTCAAAGCCTTTTGTGAAAATACAATCCTTTTTTATGTAAATATGTACTTAAGTACTTAACAGAGAAACATAGTATGTATACATACATATTAAATCAAAATAAAAATTGGCAAATGACCCACGCCATATTCGTTTGCAAGAGATGAGTTTGATTCTTCATTTTCTAGTCTGCATATTATTGCACCTTTCTCCTCAAACGTAAATGCTTTACGGCGTTGAGATGTCATTTTTTTCACAGTGCAATGAAAAACACAAACGACGAACGAAAAACAATGCGTGATGTTCAAGTGTTAATTACTCACTGAGATTCAAAACAAAAACGAGTCACGTGCCGAACGTCGTCGGGTATCAACGAACATTACCGAAGGTGTAAAGAATCATGTCGGTCATTATAACCGGACATAATTTATAAAAAATGGGTCATAATAAGCGACTGTAAGGGAAGTCATTATATCCGACTTTTTTATAAAGAATTTTATATGAAAACCAAACTTCGTAGTGTTATTACGTCATAGTAAACGGTTGGTCAATATAGGCGGTGTCATAATAAACGGATTCTACTGTAATAACATTATGTTTTTATTTCTTTTCTTACATCTGTATTACCTACAATTAATATATCATGAAATTGTTACGGAAAAATACATGATACATACATAAGCTCACGCCTGTTTCCCAACGGGGAAGGCAGAGACAATGGACCTCCACTTGCTACGATCCCTACACACATCTTTCGCTTCATTCGCCCTCATAACATTCTTCATACAAGCACGTCGGTTTAGGGTGGATCTTATTTGACCTTTTGCGAGGATGTCTCCGATTTGGTCAGAGAACGTTCGTCGAGGTCTTCCCCTTCCCCCTTCTACGGAAAAATAAAATAATAATATAAACGCGTAGAGTCTTTACTGTAAAATTGTCACTTCATGCGTAATCATACATACACAAAGCTTTTAGTAAATTACTGGAAATCCCTCTTGGTGCCGCAGCTATTTAAACCACATTGAAATTAGGTTAATGCATTTATTAATGAGATAACCGAGTGTAATCCCAATGCCGTCTAGTCTGGCATTTATCTTCTTTGTTACAAAACGAAACGCAACGAAATGAAACGAATGATGTAATTATATCGCCGCGTCTATTTTGATATAAAGGTCAACCGCACGCAAACACTGCGCGTTAAATCATTTAACTAATTATTAAATTCATTATTACTTTTCATGTATGAGTGGCGGCTCATTGAACTGTGTCTTTAAAATAATATAAACGCGTAATAAAAACAGAAGGAATTTATTTTCAATTCAATTTAAAATGTAAGTATTGTTCTTTTCACTGATATTCAAAAACAGTTTTTATAGAAATAAGCATTCCGTAGGTATAATGAGAGACCTGATCTGCTGATGGTATTACTGATCTGATTTTGAAAAACTTTTATCATTAGATCGCTGCGTTATGGAACGGGAACTACGGGAAAGCGAGTAATCTGTATCACAGGATAGCCGCGTACCCACTCGTGGATTGATGTCTTTTTTACACTATTTAATAACAATTTCGCGTGGTTTTCGGATTACATACTGGAATTCGACATCTATGAGTATATATGGGGTGGCTCATGTATAAAGATCAAATTCCCAAGTCCAGGAGTTGTCTTTGAAAAAGAAGATGATGACAAGGATGTCACAAGTTTACTTTACTACATAGTATAAAACAGTCGACTCCCGCTCTCTGTCCTACCTTATGTATGCTAAGATCTTTAAAACTACGCAACGGATTTTGATTTTTTTAGTAGATAGAGTGATTCACGAAGAAGGTTTATAATTATATATAATACATCAGCATTACACCCGTTCGAATCACAAATACGCCTACCAAGCGTGTTATTTATGGCAATATCCCTCAACGACTCCGGCGTGCCAAGTTCTGTTAAAAGGTGGCTCATGTTCAGCAGTGGACATAGTTAAAGTGAGTCCATTGTCGCTTAAATGCTTAGATTTTTCCAACCCAGGATTTGAACCCACGATATCCCAGGTTTAAGGGCTTACCTGTACTGTATGTATCTGCCCGTTTGAGTCATTGAGTGAGCACTTAGTTGAGCAGCTTATTGAATGTATTAACGCTATGTCTATATCTCTAAGATTTATCTAAAGAAGGTTAAGTAAGTACATAGAAGAACTGCTCTCTAGAAAATAAATATTAGAGTGTACAAATTGTTTGAAGAAAAATATTTATTTGAGATAGTGCTCTCAACTGAAGAGTCGAAACGATAAGACTCAGCCTGTTTATGATTTTCGTGTTCTTATTGGACTTGTGTTGTGTAAGAGACGGTGTAGAAAATATTTTGCCCATTAAAATGTTTTATTTTCCCATTACAAAGTTTTATAAGTGTTCTAAATGTATGGAATTATATTAAAATGCTAATCATAATTTATGAAACCTTTTTCAGTGTATTTTCTTTTAAATACAAAATCATTAAGCGGAATAAGACTCAATTCAAGAGTTATTAACCGCACACGAAAATCAAATTTATTTAACATAAATAAAAAGTTTTTACTTTGAAATTGAATAAGTTGACTGTTTCTCCAGGTACCAAACGAGGGACAACATAGGTCCTGATAATATTCAAAGAAACAGATACGTCAAAAAACAATAGATCAATATGTAGAATTTAGAAAATAATAGGAAAACAGGAAAAATTATGACGTACACTGTTTCTTACGCGGTAAATGAGTAACATTTTAATTTGTCAATTGATAATTTAATATGAGATCAAATATGACTAAAAAAGATCTTATTGTGTAACCAAATTCATTAGACTAGTCAAAGTCTGCGCTCTTTTCTATAAATCTAAACTGATTTGTCAGTGTAATTTATACTACAACCAAAACACAAATGGGTTACATATATATATATGTCCAATCGGACTAGCCTTTACTTTCACACTTGATTTAACATCACACGTCTTCATGTCAATTTTCCGGCAGAGTAAAATTTCTCACGCGGGCTCCTAATCTATTACGTTACAAAAATAAAGCTGATACACATTGACAGGGGTCACGCGCTACGGTTTCAATCCGCAAATATTTTATTGGGTGCTAATTTTTAATTGGGTTCAAAGAGATTTCGATATTATTTGTTGGTTTCGGTGTAAATTCATTAATTGCATTGGATTTTGGTGAATCCCGAACAATTATTTTTACATTTATTATTTACTTTGGTTAGGTGCAGAATTTCAGTTAGCGGAGCGCGCGGCGACCGCTATCACTACATCACTTCATATTATAAAACAAAGTCCTCGGCCGTGTCTGTCGGTCTGTCTGTCTGTTCGCGATAAACTCAAAAACTACTACATGGATTTTCATGCGGTTGTTACCAATCGATAGAAAGATTCTTCCGAAAGGTTTGCGTATATGATTTGTTTAGTTTATGTGTACATTTGACTAATAATATTGATATTTGTCAGAAGTGTCGGAAAAAATTAAGCCATTTGGGAGCTTTCAACGAAAACGCTGCCTAAACCCTATGAGATATAACAAAACAATGTATGGCTGAAATATTTTTCTCTTTTAGATCTACAAAAAATCTGCAGTAGCATATGTCTATATTTCAAGGTTAACTTGCTATATCCATTATATCTTTTAGAAAAATGATCATTTCTAATGCGGTAATTGTAAAGCTAATCAGACGGATTCAGTATTTATCCTTATCATTTTAAATGAGTTAATATTCTTAAGCATTTCATGCAGATTATTTTACCCCTGCACAATATACTTTAAATGAATACTTAGAAGTTATCGCAAAATAACAGCGCGTGTTTTCGCAGCGCAGCGAGTGAGGTAGGCCGAATGCGATTATGCGCGCTCGATCCTTAAGAATTATAGGACAATTTTTTTGTTTTGTGTTCGTTGTAACTATGATGGATAGATACTTGAATACCTATTTATTTAGTGTTTGTTTTATTGTTAGTCCTGAAGAGTATAGGTATTTCATACGATAAAAGTATACCCACCTACTTATTTCACTGAGTTTTAGTAGGTACCCATATTAATTTGTTTCTGTTTGTTTTGACCAAATTTCGCCCGTTTGTTAGAGGTTTAAAGACATTCTGTAGTATAAGTATCAGTATTGTACCCGTGCGAAGCCGGGTCGGGTCGCTAGTTACGGATAAAATGGATGGCATTTTTGAAAAAGTGGAGCAAGATCGGCATATCTGTAGTTACAACGTAGCTGAAGAACTGGGAATTGACCACAAAACAGTTTTGGCGCATTTGAAAAAAACTGGGTACACAAAAAAGCTCGATATTTGGGTGGCTTAAGAGCTCACTGAAAGAAACTTAATGAACCGTGTACTCATTTGTGATTCTTTATTATTACGACGTTATGAAACTGAACCATTTTTGAAAAAGCTGATGATGAAAAGTGGATCTCGTACGACAAGAATGTGCGAAAAAGGTCGTGGTCAAAGGCCGTCAGGCTTCACAGACTGTGGCGAAACCCGGGTTAACTCGCAACAAGGTGATGCTGTGTGTGTGGTGGAATTGGAAGGGCATTATACATTATGAGCTGTTACCACCAGGCAGGACCATCGATTCTAAACTCTACTGCGAACAACTGATGAGATTAAAGCAAGAAGTTGAGAACGGCCGGAATTAATCAACAGAAGGGGTGTGGTTTTTCATCATGATCTCACACATCTCCACTCAGCAAAAATGAAGAGAGTTTGCCTGGGTCCGCCGTATAGTACTGACCTTGCACCTACAGATTTCCACCTGTTTCGGTCTCTTCAGAATTATTTAGGCAGTGTCAGGTCAACATCACGAGAGGACTGCCAAAACCACTTGTCGCGGTATTTTGATCAGAAGTCTTAAAATTTATATAGCCATGGGATCATGTCCCTACCTACAAGATGGCAAAAAGTTATCAAACATAATGGTACCTACATACTTTAGTTAAATGTAAATAAATATATTAAAAATGTTTTGAATTTTCTTAAAAAATGCGAAGAAACTTTTTCTACAACCTATTATAATAATATCTAGCATTTAAACAAATGGAAATGTTTCTAGTATTACCTAACGAATTCAGTATTAAATAGTCCATTTATCGGGGAAGGATTTAAGCTGAATTAAATTATGAAATCATGGGAATGGGGGTTATGCAACTGAAACTGCGCGCGGGAATCAATTTAAAATATAAAGTGTATCTAGCAGTTATACAAATGGCAATGTTTCGCGTATTACCTAACGACCCCAACTAACCTACATTTAGTTTAGCACTACGTGTGTATATTTTAAGCTAGTAGACGACACAAAGTTGGCAAGCAATGGGGCTCGTGCCGGGGGTCCTTCCCCAGGCACATATCGGAAGCGACCGATACAGTGTGGCGTGCATTCCGTGATCTATAGTAGCCTTGAATTGGTTTGTGACTAGACTAAGCCATTTAGTAGGAGAGCTGGTATCAATGTTTGGGTTGGTATTTGAGGCAAGCTGAAAACTTGACATATACCTCTCCTATTATACCCCAACACGGAACTGCAGACTAGGCTGGTGAGTAGCGAGGCCAGGACCCCAATTTCTTTTTTAATGTTTCAAAATACGAAAAAGATGTTTGAAGCAATATGATTTTTTTTGTATGTTCTAGTTTCATGTTTAATTAACAAAAAGAAATAATAAGCCAGACGATTTAGTCGGGATTTTAACATTGCCAGTCGCATGCAAAGATATTTTGCAAACATATAAAAAATGCATTTGAGACAATTAATGAAAATTATAAAATGCCTTTTTCTCAAATGTGTTTTTGGAAAAAATAAAAATATTTAATAAAAAAGTTAGGGGTCCAGTTAGCCCCGCTACACACCAGTCAGGTCTACCGTACCGTGTTGGGGTATAGCACTCCTGCTATATCCCAACACGGAACGGCAGTACTTCTCCAGGTATGTGGCAAGTTTTCAGCTTACCTCAAATACCTGAAAATTGGTGCCAGCTCTCGGACTAATTGGTCTACAAACTATATATTTTACGACTGGGTTTTCCACGACTTGGTCCGGCAGGCCTATTATATAACTAGCCAAAGTAACGCGACAGCAGATATTTATCCATAACTTAGCAGATTAATCGCAAAACCTTAGATAAACTTCTAGACTAGACTGGATACCCCGCTCCGTATATCATCATCAACAGCCCGTTTACGTCCACAGCTGAACATGGGCCTCCTCTAACAGACCTTGGCAAGCCAGGATCGTTGAGGGATATTGCCATAATCACCACGCTTGGCAGACGGGTTGGTGATCGCAGTAAGATGTAAACCTTGAGCTAATAGATGCTGCTGCCTATCCATCAGCCATATGTCCCTTAGTTGCCTTTTACGACACCCATGGGAGGACATGGGGTGGGCTATTCTAAGCCAGAAACCACACGGCAATGTCGGCACGGCTGCACGGCTCCGTTTATGCGGCAGCTCAATATGGTACAGTTGTGTTTATAAGACAATATACCGATGGTATGTGATCCCGATGTCCTTCTTATTTCTGTAGTGTTATTTTTACAAAGTTTAGGTACTACTCGAACTGGCAAATTACTCCGATTATGAACATAAAAAAACTATTGACGCATATTTCTCGTACAGCGCGAGACTGGTTAGGGTACGGTGATTTCGGCGTAATATTTTTTGCCGCATTTGTCAAAGTAAGAAGATAGCGGTATCTAGTTGAGCGCGCGAGAACAATCAAATATCTATGCCCAAAACGTTAAAATGTTTGGTTTTCATAGCAAGTGGTGGTAAGTTCTCTACTATCATCATCATCATCAGTCCGTATAACGTCCAATGCTGAACATGGGCCTCCTTCCCGAAGGATATTAGCCATAGTCACCACGCTTGGCAGTTAAAGGTGGGTTAATTGGTGACCGCAGTATTATGTTGTAACACACAAGGAAACGCTGCTGCCCATTCCTTGTTATACGATTATTACGGATGATGTTATACCAATCGAGACCATCACGCAACGGCTAAATGTGCTTTCCGAAGCACGGACCCTTCAACCAACAAGACCCGGAAAGAAATTTTAGAATTTACACAAAGATTTCCTGTCCGGTGTGGGGATCGAACCCACGACCTCCGAGATTGAAAGCGAGCCAAATACCGCTACGCTACGGAGGTTGGTGGTCTACTATAGCTACATATTATATAGGTATATTCGGTGGTAAAAAAAATCAGGTTGTCACTATATATCGAGGCTTTATCCTTCGTATCAATCAATTAATGAATAATGAAAGACAAAGAAAAAGTAAGTTTTCAATTTACACAATACAAATAACGAACATTGAAAAGTCTGTAACGTTTAAATTCGTAACTCATTTTTTATGTGGAGCAATTAATTTAAATGCGCTGTCAACATACGACTTCCTGATGTAAGCTCAAATGGAAAATATATCAATTTCATTTATTGTATGCATTTTTCTTTCTTTTTTCATAAACTGGATATCAATTAAATGAAATCAACAGTATGTACCCAATAGTCTGTTATGAGACATTAAAAATAAAATAAAAAAATTATATTGTTATAAACTTAAATCAATCAATCAATCAGCTTATCTCCTTCCACTACTGGATTGATAAGCATCCCCTAATTTCTGCCTTAACACCCGGTCATTCACCCGGCGCATCCATTGTACTCCGGCTACCCTTTTCAGGTCATCGGTCCATCTTGCCGCTACTTTACGTTTGCCTAGACGCGGTCTCCACTCTAAGATGCGTGTGCTCCAATGGCTGTCCATCCTTTTGCAGACAATGCTAGCCCATTGCCACTTCAACTTGCTTGTTCTGCGGGATTAGTCGGTAATCTGACTTAACCCGAGAAAGAATAACTAAAATCAATTTCATTTCATTTCGTTTTTTTATGTAATACTAGGTGTCCAAGATTTTTCCCATTAGATCTTCATCATTCATTTTCAGGTGAAAGAATTTTCGAAGTCTTTGGTCCAGAAGTTCCGGAGCCTATACAATGCAGGCAAACACCCAATCATGTCTTTTCTTCTAAAAATGTAAGTATAAAATAGTAGAAAATAGTATCATACATGTTTTAAACTTTTTCATCGAGTGCATAATTATGTACTTATTACGAAACAATAGATTAGCCAATCTGTTTTCTGTGAAGATCATATGATTAAAGTGTACATAACATTTCGATATATTACACTAGGCTTAAATAACATATTCGAGAGAACCGCCATTTGTCGGTCTCGTAATTAATATGTATGATACCAAAGTTCGCGGCAATTAAAATTTTATGAGTTGAATATCAGACCAAATGAAAACGGTTCAATTTTATAAAATCGTGAATCAAACACACCTATGTCTGGCTTTTTTAAGTTAACTGTTAATTTATTTAGAAGTTTCGAAGTTTATTTATACAAATGCTAATGCCTCGCTTTCAGTCCGTATAAAATCCACGCCAGGTGAAAATTTAAGATTCCTTTCGGGAAGTATGTTTTTTTTATATGAGGCTTATCCCTCGTATACTCCTGCCACTGCAAGTCCTGGAAGCCAGGATCAACAACAGCACAAAAATAATAAGAGGCGCTAAGCTGTTAGTCTCAGCTTCGTCCCGTGACGCCTAATTGTCTTCGATCCCGCATTGAATTTAATCGAAAAGTTTATATAACATTTATAGGAGTAGTTGGAAAGAGAAATCACAGAAGAACGGATTTCATTCTGGCCACTTGGTTAAGGGACTACCATCCTTGCCTTGGTTAATCTCGATTGTAACATAATCTTTGACAATCGTATACCGGAGCACGGGCAGCAGTTAGCGTTTAACATTTGTATTACAATATAATGCATGCCGTGTGGTTTCCACCGCCCCATGTGTTCTGATGCATGCTGGTGGATGGACAGCAGCATCTATCAGTTCAATCTGCCAATCAGCAGTCCAATCCGTATGCCTATTGAGGTGATTATGGCAATATCCCTCAACGACCATGGCTTGAGCCCCGTGTCCAGCAGTGGATGTTAACGGGCTGTTCAAGTCAAATCAAGTGTCCCTTTGGAGACGTCTTATGTTGTAACAGTTCCAGCTACTTTAACTGTGTACAGTTTTAGTACCTGGAACTCACAGTTAAAATATCAATTGCTAGAAATAGACTTTGAAAATCAATATAAGTACATTCATTTTGTGAGCAGAAATTGTGAGAGAGCTTGCTACTCCACATTGTGTAAACTGTAAGATTATATTAAAGGAATAAATTTTATTTTTCATAGAATTTGAATATATAATATTGTTTATCTGAGGATTAGCCCTTAATCATATAACTTCTTCGGCGGGAATGATTCAGAAAATACGTAAGGCGAAGTGTACGGACGCCTGCGCGCCACGCTACTTATGTGTAATTTTGTTTTTATGACATAAAATTCTGATATTATTTATTATTTAATTAATATTGCATGGTAGCTAGTAACCCTTTTTGATTTCCGAATAAAATGTGTTTTTACATTACATTTACATTGAACTTCAAATAGAACCTGAAAACAGTATTCCACTCCGATTTAATCTCGGGGACCAAAAGTTTTGAAAACAAGGCCATTGTAACTGACCAGAGAATCGAATTAGAAGAAAACTTGCGAGTCAGCTCAATGAAAACTAGAATGCAGATAGTGTAGGAAATAGTTGGTGACGTCGCTGGTATTACAAATGAAACTGGAGTAAATGACTATTAAGTTTAAAATCTGTTTTTTTTTAATGTCTGCATTCACTGCGCGTTTGTAAAGTTGCTATGAAAGAACCGAAAACAATGTAAGACTATTAAACACTTAATTATATTGAAGTGGCATCTTATTTTAAAAAAGAAACGTATTTATTATTACTAGTGGTCATGATTAAAAAATATATATATGCACTTTGCACTCGTTCTCTATAAACTATAAGTTTGTGATGCGCAATTTTCGTAAAAAGGTTTGGATATTAAAAATAAATAAACTACGAATTTCGTCTTCCCGTGGGACCTCGTATGTAGCTTTCTAAAGGGTTATCAATTTTAAAAATCGATTTCTTTAATACCCTACAAACTCACAAACTTTATATATTTAATATTAAGATATATAGAACCTATACATATAGATATACCTATGTTTATCCGTTTGTTCCCAATAAATAATGATATAACTTGATCGATTTTGACAGATTGATTGGTGATGAGATAATACAAATCTATTATTGAGAAATTTATATATATAAAAGCAAAAGGTTATTCACTCATCACGAAACATCAGAAACTGCAAATGCTAGGAGTGTCATGGGGGTTCCTTTTAGGACATTGGCTTTCACTAAGACGGGATTTTGCAAAATAATAATTCATCCCCAAGGCAGGAGTCTCCAAACTTTGATGCCTTAGGGCCATAATTATATTTTAAGTATGCTTCAAGGGCCAAAACAGAACAATTTTTTCTACCTTTATTTATAGTCGTATTTCTAGCAATAGTAACAACAATAAGACAATGGCTGTCGCGGGCCAGTTTGATGACGCTGGCGGGGCGGATTCGGCCCGCGGGCCGTAGTTTGGAGACCCCTGCCCTAAGGGGGTAAGAAGGGGTGTCAATTTTAGTATGACATTTACATATTTTTAATAGTTGGGTTTCCAAATTACTAGAAAATACTTCTTTATTAATTAAGATAAATTAAAAATGTAGTTAATTATTTTTCTGAACAATCCTTACAAATAAGTGAAATATGAGGTGTAAGTTTGTATGGAAAATCCTTTCTTTTAAAGGTATCATCTCCAAACTCACATAATATCCTCTTTTATACAATTTATGAGGGATTATTTGTAATATTTAGAAATCTGAAACTTTGTTAGTTTTAGTGATAGTGATTCCACAATAACGGTTAATTGAACCATTGGGCAACGACTACATTTACACGGGAACGGGAGTTACGCAGGTATAACAGGCAGGGCAGCACACAGTGTGTATGTGTGTACTGAGAGCTCACTTTTTTTTGCGGATTTTTGCAGTTTAACTAACAATAGTGCTTAGTAAAAGTTGTAGAAATATTTGTAAAACGAATATTAGAGTTTGTAAAGACATCATTCAAAAGATATATCGCCTTAAGTGGGTCCCTCGGTTCACACACATAAGCTCCCAAATCTAGATATATCATGAGTTCACCAACAAATTTTGGTTATAGACCTTTAGTAAAACATGAATAAACATCTACACAACATTAAAAAACCTAATGTGAATAGATAATAAAGAAATACAAACGTCTTTCTGTGTGCACATAAATTTATCTCATAATGAATAGATTATAACATGAACATTCAATATTCATAAGGAAATCTTTAGTAAAAATTACAAGGGAAATTTTAAAACTAAAGAAAGATCACAAGTAGGGTTAAATATTGTAAACTTTACGTTTTTGTACGCACATACACTAGCTAGTATATGTATATTACAAGAGTGAATCATTAAGACAGACTTTTTTTTTTTTTTTTTTTTTTTTTTTATTAGAAACTAGCGGCCCGCCCCTGCTTCGCACGGGTGGACTTTTATACCCTACCCCTGCCCTACCCTACCCCTACCCCTACCCTACCCTACCCCTACCCTACCCCTTCCCCTACCCTACCCTACTCTACCCCTACCCTACCCTACCCCTACCCTACCCCTACCCCTACCCTACCCTACTCTACCCCTACCCTACCCTACCCCTACCCTATCCCTATCCCTATCCCTACCCTACCCTACCCTACCCTACCCTACCCCTACCCAAAAGTATCATATGTCCTTCTCCCAGTTCTTAGCTACCTCCCTACCAATTTTCAGCCAAATCGGTTCAGCCGTTCTTGAGTTATAAATAGTGTAACTAACACGACTTTCTTTTGTTTTTAAAATGTATTCTGCTATTCGGGACGGAAACAAATCCAACAAATCAAAAACCATGGCAATCGGTCCAGCCGTTCTCGAGTTATAAGTGTTGTAACAAACACGACTTTCTTTTATATATATAGATAGGTTAGCGTTTGACTACACCCTGCCTGATGTTAAGCATCGGAATAGCCTAGGATGGAGCACGCTTACCTAGAAGGAACCGGTTTACTCTTGATTTGAAGAGACCCATATCGTACTTATCGGGAAATATAGACCCCGGCAAGGAGTTCCACATCTTCGCAGTACGTACAAAAAACGTGGACTCGAAGCGCTTCGTACGTATTTTGGGAATATCGACCATGTACTGATGGCGCCTCTCCGAGTGTCTTGTTGTCCGATAGAAGAAAGGGGAAGGCAGAACTAAGTTGTGCAGTTCCTCAGCACACTCTCCGAAATGTATCCGATAAAAAACCGACAAACTGGCAACCCTTCGTCGGTGCGCAAGGCTTTGCAGCTGAGACTCGGCTACGCTGCCTATTAACTTTTTGGCGCGCCTCTCAATCGACTCCAGTGCCTCTAGTTGATACTTGGCGGAACCATCCCAAAGATGTGAACAGTACTCCATACATGCTCTAACTTGGGCTTTGTATAATGTGAGCAGCTGATTTGGTGTGAAGTACTTTCTCACCTTCGAGAGGATGCCAAGCTTTTTGGAGGCTATTTGGGCCTTTGACTCAATATATGAGCCAAAATTTAGAGTCGATGAAAGATCAACGCCTAACAGCTCAAGCTTGTCAGTTAACTGCACGGATACATCTCGGAAAGAAGGAGACAGTCGAAACGGCCTCTTCTTTGCGGAGAACAAACACGCCTGGGTTTTACTAGCGTTAAACTAAACCAGGTTGGCATCGCCCCAATCGGAGACTGCCTTAAGGGACAAGTTTAAGCGTTCAACCATGGCCTCTCTGAGCAACTCTATATCCGGCCCACTGGCCCGCGCATTGGAAGTGTAGCTCTCCACGACCGTGCTGTCATCTGTATACCCAAAGGTACCGGGCTTCAGCAGATCGTTGATATGCAGCAGGAAAAGCGTCGCAGAGAGTACAGACCCCTGGGGAACACCGGCATTGATAGCCATTTGCTCAGACGAGCAGCCGTCAACGACCACTCGTAATGACCGATCCCTCAGGAAATCCGAAATCCAAGCGCAAAATGCAGCAGGTAGACCGTATGCAGGAAGCTTGCCAATAAGGCTATCGTGCCAAACCCTGTCAAAGGCCTTCGAGATGTCCAGAGAAACGGCAAGCGCTTCCCCGTGTCTCTCGATGGCCTCACTCCAGATGTAGGTAGCGTACGCTAGAAGATCCCCAGTGGACCGGTTTCGGCGGAAACCGTATTGTCGATCGCTGAGGAGGTTGTTAGCTTCTAGGTACGCTAAAAGCCTGGTGTTGATAACACGCTCCATGCTCTTGCAGAGTATGGAGGTGATGGAGATAGGCCTGTAGTTTGAAGGGTCAGCACGACTACCTTTTTTGGGCACGGGTTGCACATTTGCTAGCTTCCAAGACTTCGGCACCAGTCCAGTCTCTAGAGAGAGGCGAAAGAGGCGTGTCAAGACAGGAGTCAACTCGGGTGCACATGTCCTCAACATAATGGCAGATATACCATCAGGGCTACTGGCTTTATTCACGTCAAGATTACGAAGCGTTTTGCGAACTTCCTTTTGGCGAATGTGAATGTCATTCATGACTATCTCGCTTCCTGGAACGTTAGGAGGAATCGCGCTTCCAGCATCTAGTCGTGAAGATTCCGCAAACAGAGAAGCAAACAAGTTGGCTTTCTCTTCAGCAGTGTGAGCCAGTGTTCCATTAGGCTTCTGCAGTGGAGGCAGTGAGGGGCGGCAGAAGTTTGCTTCGACTGATTTTGCTAGGGACCAAAACGCTTTACTACCCGCGGGGTACGAAGCCAGTTTGTTCCCTATTCGGCTAATATGGTCAAAGCGAGACTTCTGTAAAGCCTTTTTGCAGGACTTGGCAGCCTTGTTAAAAATTCTCTTCTTTGCGTGTATATCCTTTGCCTTGCGCCTACGAGCATCGACCCAAGCCAGGTATGCCTGATGTTTGCGCGCCTCAGCGCGTCCACATTCAGCCCCGAACCATGGGCGATCTCTGCCAGACGACGGTACGTCAGTGAACGGAATAAAATATTCCATCGCTAATCGTAGCACATCGGTCACAGCATTGGCGCAGGTGGTAGGATCACCAGAAGAGAAGCAGACAGGTTGCCAAGGATAAGATGCAAAGAAGGACCGCATCTCATCCCAATCTGCTGACTTGTATCGCCACATCCGCCGAGTGCCTTTTGGGAAGGGATCGGGCGGGGAGTAGACAGATACAGATTTCACCAGACAGTGGTCGGAACTACCTAAAGGTGAAGAGACCGACACTGAGTAGCGGTCTGGATCAGTTGTCAGCAGAAGGTCCAAGCAATAGGCTGTATTCGAGTCAACGTCTGGTATCCGTGTAGCTCCTTGGACCATCTGGGTGAGATTTAACGCTAAAGAAAGCTTACGCGTCTCTCTCCCAGCGTGGTCGGTATCCCGGTATGGGAACAGCCAATCCTGGTGATGGCCATTAAAATCCCCCAGTAACACCATTTGAGCGGATGGGTACTTTTGTTGCGCTGCGTCTGCCACCTCACAGAGGTATTCAGCGAGCCGAGTTGTCTCCGGATCCCCGGTGTGCGAGCGGTAAACACAGGCATACAGAATCTTATCAATGCCTGTGTCAACCAAAGCCCAGAGTACGGAGAAGGTGGGGTCCTCGAATCGACGGAGACGGCGAATGCAGATGTCGTCCCGAGCATATACACATACTCCCGCACGTGGTTTGAAGTTGTGCTCCAGGGTATACCCTGGGTAACTAAGGTACGACACGTCGGAAGGACGACCAATCTGCGTCTCCGAGAGAAACAAGAGGTGAGGTTTTTCAGTCTCAAGGTGGTGATGGACAGGAACGAGATTTGAGTGCAAACCCCTTATGTTACAAAGGTGCACTTTCAGTGAGAGGGAGTGCAGCCGCTGTGAAACCTTTCTCTTTTTATTGTTTCTCTGCATGGTGTTGGGAGTAAAAAGGGTCGAAAGTCGACAGTAGGACGAGGCATCACGCATTGCTTTTCCAGAAAAAACACACACAAAAACTAAACGCACAACAGGGGGACTAGTCTGGAGACTGCGGGGACGCCCGAGCCCCCCCAAAGACTACCATCATGCCCTCTCGCCCGGTTGCCAACCGGCACGATGGCACATCCCTGGGATTTTTCGACAGTTGGCGGGGCAGCCTCTCATGAGTGGCTGGGTCACAATTGGGCCCCCTACTGACTGCGGTCGGCCAGCGGTGCACCGTGCCTCGGATCCCGCTACCCTCCGCGACTAGTCTCTCAATGCGGCAGTTCGTTGTGTTTAATGTTCGGTTTGCAATGGGACGCTGCTGTCCTGACTCGACTTTCAAATGGCATCACCAAACAACACGCCGGAACACGACAAAGTCGTTTGGCGGCGTGGCTTTGTTCGGTGGGTGGTCACTAGCCGCGGCCGAAGCCTAGACTTTTTTCTTTTTTAATTTATTAAGCATGAAACACCAAGCAAACAATTCGCCAACTCCTTGCCGTCAGACAGTTTGAATAAATTGTCTTTTATAATAAAAATAAAACAAAATACATTAATAATTGTGAATCTCATTATCATATATTAATTATACAACCACATTCCCAGCCTCCAACATTCGGATATATCCTTAACGCTTTAAAGAATACATGAACGCTGTATTTTATCATACGAATAATATTCATTAACTTAATTTAATTTCATGCTAGTCATGGGCGTATCGATAGGGGCAGCCAGGAAGATATATGTACCAACCAGGAGGCTAATCACGTAACGATATTACTATGACCTAGATAAATATGTCTTCGCTACTACCACTCGATGCCCTCGTAGACCCAAAGTCCGATAGGCCCGTGAACTGTAAAGCGACAGTTACACAAAACCCCCTAAAATAATAAGTCATAATCCTTCAATCTCATCGCCAGCGACCGCCTCCGCCCTCTTGCGTAGATTTATTGTTTGTAGTTTTTATACCATTAAATAAGGACGGAACTAATGATAAATGTCCGTCAAAAAACTCCGCTACTCAGCATTTACTGTGAATGTAAAATATGTTTTAAATGTCTCAATTTATTAGCTTCAATAATACAGTTACAATAACATAGGGAATACGTTACAATAACTCTACAGTAATTAAGACACATTATCCAAATCATAGTCATATAATTACATGATTAGCCTGCAGAGCTGATTTAGTAATTAGCAACCGGCTTTTGCTAGTTCAGCAGATATAAAGGAGAATTCATTATGTCATCAGTAACCTGCGCTAGAGGGCGTTCCCCGTAGGCCTTCATCCTCGGTTCAGGGTAGTGGCGAGGGTGATTGCGCAGTGACCAATATTAATTTTGATATATATCTACTTATGTTTTGAAATTTGAAATTAATAGATATATACTACCGAAACTATCGAATTTAACATTTTGGGAAGTTTAATATTCTTAAGATAGTTTTGAGCAAATATTCAATACCTCCTAAAGTCATAATTAGGGCTCGGATTGCAATATCTCCGTTTTGCCCTCCCCTCAACCAAAAGCTGGGTACGCCCTAGTTAGTATTATGTTTCGTTGAGTTTTCTTTTTGACTATTTATATTTTATGCAAAAGTGATGTAAAATGTTAAATAAAAATGGGAATTTTGTGAAAGATATTTCGTTATGTAAATTTGTTCATAGCAGAGTTGCGATAGCAGTAGTGCTTGAAATAAAAAGTGCATCAAAAGTACCTTATTTTAATGTCACATTATACGTATTAAGTTAAGTAAAATACTACATTTGCTACAAGTATTGTTGGTGTTTAAATGTATTATGTTCATAAAAGAATCTTGTTATTATTTGGCCAGCTGTCGAAATTGGACCATCATTAAACAATATTAGCATTATTTTCAATATAAACTATAAGTGTGCAAAATTTCATACTTCTTCTGTCCGTGCATCTTTCGCACAAAGGGGAACAAAGTTTTTGCTTCACGAACTAATATGTATAGTTAATAATAATATAACAATATAATGAGACCGTATAGTTTCTGGTTCAGGAAAACAAAAATATGGTTTATTTGCAAAGTAGGTACAAGGTAAAACTAATCAACCTACACAAGACCGCGCCCCATTTTTTTTCTGTTGTTCCTCCGCCGCTACAGCTTTCCCGCGCTGTCGAAGGCGTATAAGGGACTCACCCTCTCCATAGAGTGGTATGCTAGTCATACCACGAGGAGAGGACCCTACACCACTAAAACCCCCCGGACACTCCTCCGTCCACCGTTGCTGAGGGACGGGTACGCTGGGCAATTCGGCCCTCCGGCAGCACCCGCGGCCAAATTGGCGCCGCGGGCTCTGCTGGGAAGAGCGCGTCCCCTGCGGAACATGAATTAAAAAGTTCGCACGACACGGTGTATTCGGTACTCACATAAGTCGCGGGATAGCGTTTACATGTCCGTTAGAAAAAAGATTTCACAAAATAAAGAAATCGTATTTCCTACCATACCGATAAGGCACGCTTAGTTTGTATTGTTATTAAATTATTTGTGAAATCTGGAGCATTGGTCGCTTGTACGCTCGGTGTAGAAGTTAAAACATACGAGGTCGTTATACAAGATAATTTCCATGAACAAATTAACCAAATCCTGCTATGTTCACAATGTTTTGGTAAAGTCTTATTCTAGAACAATCACCTTAAAATTCTGATTACACAATCAAGACGCACAAATAACATGTACCTAAGCAATAAATCGTGCTGTTAAAAATTAAATTAAGTCAAGTAATTCGGTTTTTTGTATCTGTTTTTGGACGGAGTCCAGAATTCGGTGTTCAGTGTATTGCGTTGGCAAAATTTAGTATTTTTTTAATTTTATGTCTGACATAAAACACGTTATACTTTTATAAAACACAGATTATTTGGCTGTAAAAACATATCTTACGTATTAAAAAGTTATAAAATAAAGAAGCATATCCATCACAGAAGTTGAAAGTAGTTTTTTTTTAATTCACAGTAAAATAAAATAGCCAAAATGCATATCAACAGCAAAAATAAGCGACGGAATGCTTCCGCTGCTCAACTCCCAAAACCTTAGGTTATTCCAGCATCCATCAGCATCGTCCCAGTCTTTGCGCACGACCGTCGTACGAACCTTCAGCCTTCCTTGACGACCCGGACGACGAGATAACATCTTGTCAGTTTTTTTTTATAAGGTCTATGTCTATAAGGCTAAGGTCTATGTCTATAAGGCTAAGGTCTATGTCCCACAGGCGGTTAATTCGTAGTTTTTAAACAAATTATAATAACTCAATAATACTTCGATCACATTAATGAATGTCTGCTTGTACAAAAATCCGACAATACATTTTAAATAGCGTCCATTTCAGTTGAAACAGTGTTTATTCGCTATATGACTACCATTAACAAGTCATGAACATTAAAATACAACATATATCTTGCGCACAAAAGGGAATTTTATATTCAAAGGAAAACATGAAGGAAATTGAACATATTATTTTAATTTCTTTCTGCTTAAAGTAACATATCGTAGACGAAAATTAAAATAATTGTTAAACGGTATTCTTTCTATGTCTGATAAAGATATTCAAAAAACCAGGACGATAGCTAAGGCATTATCACTCAACGATGCTGGCTTGCCAAATGCTTTTTAAGAGGGCTCGTGTTCAGCAGTGGACATAAAAGGGCTGGTGAAGCAAAGTGAAGTTAGCCACGAGGCTATTGATAATTCACCGGACATGAAAGCAAGCATGGCTTTAGCCTTAACAGTTGTAATAAAGGGGAGTTTTGGTCAACTGTCGTTATAGTTAGTCAGTTCGATTTCCAGGCTAAGGAAACCCTAAAAGTGATTTGAGTTTAAATCAAAGTAGCTAATTTAAAATAAAACTAACTTATAAAATACTACTATTTTAAATCTATTCTACTTCACCAGGTTCCAAGAATGCTGGGTATCTGGAATCCTGTTAAAATAATATTTCATCGACACTAAAATATGGTAAAAATTAGTGATGAACTCCCATTTTATACTAAATAAAACTAAAAAACTCGTAACTGGTTGTTACAAACTACAGCGGGGATTCTGCAACTGTCAGGTTTGTGAAAAATCTAGCCTCGCATTCGAAGTCATAACGTTTTTGATATAGATTAAAAATAACAGTTCTAAGAATGGCGGTAAAATATGCGATCCGATATTCACAATGCGAGGAATATAAGCAAAGAAAAGGACGCGGAAAAAGAATGCATTCCATTTTATTTCAGTCTGTGGGGACAAATAGAAGCCCTTTGCTTTATACAATAACATAGGTGAAAGATAACATAAGCGGTTTTGACGTATGTCACTGGGGAATGGGATGGAGCTCATGGAGCGGAAAATTCAAGTTTTCAACCTTGACGGCGGAAAAACGCAGGCCGCCCTATTTTACGAAAAGGTTATATTTACAAAAGTAGTAATTGTCAAGTAGCACCATAAAGATGGATATAACAAGGCCAGTGAATGCTATAAAAAAAAACAAGTTAAGATAGACAACAATTAAATTAAATGTCACAATTTTTGACTTAAGGCTTTATACTCGGACAATGCTAGTACTGAAGTAAGTGACGACATGGTATACACTTTAATAAAGAAGCACGGCACGTTATGCAAGTCAGTTTGTCAGCCTGAAAAAGTTAGATGGCGGTATTAGAGTTGCCCAACTATCGATAGTTTCGCTATCGATAGATGACCTCGAAAAATAGTAACAATATCGATAGTGCTATCGATAGTATCGATAATATCGATACTATCGATATCACAAATTAACTAATACTATTGATTGGAAGCAATAGTATCGATACTATTACATTATAATACTATCGATAGTATTGATAATTTTAAAGCAATATACTATCGATACTATCGATATATATAATAGATATAACACAAATTGGACCTCGATAGTATCGATACTATCACTAATATCGATACTATCGATAGACTATCGATACTATTGATATGACGTCAACTATCGATAGACTATTGATAGTATATCGATAGTCGACTATCGATAGGCAACACTAGGCGGTATCACTCACCATTAGGAATGATTTCCCATGATGAAATATAAACTAATGAAGGGAACTGCATCTCGCCGCAGCTCAGCAGATATGGTGTAGGGCAAAAATAACAAAAAAAGTATATTCAGTAAATTTTGATCTTTTAATGCTTTGTACTTCTCAAAGACACTTTTATCAGATACTAGATGTAGCCGGCGAATTCGTCCGCGTATTTTTAGATTTATTCATACAAACTTGTTCCCCTGTTTTGATCGCCTTAGGGGTAGAATTTCGAAATATCCTTTCATTCCTACTAATATCCTACGTCAGTTAAGAAATATTGGTGCTATGGTTCTAGGCCAAGCGGTTTAAGCTGTGTGTTGATCGATCAATCAGTCAGGTCTTGCTTTTATATATATACCTATATATATATATATATATATATATTGTCCGCTTTACGGCAAATGTTGATCAGGCCGAAATATGCATTAAATGTTGATCCACCTTTAGATGCTTGTAGCTTCGATAATTTTGATAATATCGTGCCATACTTCGAATATAAGAATTCCCTTCATTGCGACCCAGAGCCTAACAACGCCGCAAACACTCTAGCTCGTCACCAACTCACACGGCAATTGTTGATTTTATAACCGCCATTTATTTTAAACTTTGTGTGACTTTGTTGATCAATATAAACGTTGGGAGATCAACAAATGCCGCGGAAATGTACACCGATGCTGCGGAGCGGCAACATCGCAAGCGAAAGAAAAGATAGACGCTAGATGAGATAAAAATAAACATTTTGTTTCTTTACTTTTTAGTGTTTATGATTCGGGATTTACTACGGCGTAGTAGTAGGAAATGGTATTAGGTTTTATAACAAACTCCTTAGTCGTGTTACTGATTTGCCTGATACAAATTTTATAACATATATTAAACGTGTCCTTGTATCTAAAGGTTACTATAGCGTTAAGGACTATATTTTGGATAAAGATGTTAGATCTCATGAACCATCCTGCGTAACACTTCCTAGAGACCCTGTATCTAAGTAAAATAGTAGGCATAATAGTGTGATGTTCTGTGAACTATCTGTTATCGGCCTAATGAGTGACATTAATAGACCGCTAGTTCTGTCTCAAATTAGCTTCTTTTATTAGTATAAAAACATTAATAAATAATCAAATATTATAAAGACAATCGTTCGGGAAAATAATGTGTATGCCAAATAAATAATAAAAGTAACTGGACCAAAACCTACGCTCTGCCCATTTGAGTATGTTTCGCCGGACCGTTTCATGTGGGTCGTGTTAAAACCGGCAGTAAAATAACCCACTGAGTTTGTTTCGCCGGATCTTCTCAGTTGGGGCTTATTGGATCCGGTGGTAGCATTAAAGCGCATCCGTCGTTATATACTCATGGTCCGCCCAAATAATGACAATTGTTCTTAATATAATTTAATATACACCGTGAAATTTTAATGGTTGTTTTCCCGAAGCAGAACAACTTGCCGTAGGTAGTACTATCGAAACATATATTTTTTTTAGACATGTTTTGGATTTAAAATTATTAAAAAAAATATTAGACAACTCGAAAGCGTGATAAACAGTAGTAACACTAGACGGAGTGAACGGACCTTGTAGGTACTACTCGAATCGCACGCGCTGCTGACAAAGTAAAGAACGATCCATAAACGTTCAAAGCAAAATAAGAGCTCAATGGTAGTTATACGGCATAAAATAGCCTGCACGCAAGAATCACAAACGAGCCGGCTTCCTTTGTAATAAGCCGCGCGGCGCCGACGCCGAAACGCCCCGCGCTCTCCTTCGACTCCCTCCTAGTTGTCCCGTGAACGTCGGAAGCGCAGCACGCGTTATCTTATTACTTCATTAGTATTATGGATCGACATTACAGTTTTAGTAATTTAGAGTACGTCGCTATGGTGCAACTGTACGCTAGGGCTAATTATAATTCCCATACTGCCTGGCGTCTTTACGCCGAGCTGCAACACTTGGCGTCACTCCGTCTTCGCGGAGTTCTGAACCCTCAAGTCATACAGGACCGGACGGTCGTAGCGGCGACGGCTACTCAATCATGGGCAGTTCCAAGTGCCAGCACATGCACAGGGCAGAGGTCAATCGGCCGTTCTTTCGCCAGAACTCGACGAGGAGATCATCGAGTACTTCGAACGCGATCCTCGCCGAAGTACGCGAATGGCGGCAGCTAAGTTTGGCGTAAGCCAATACTACGTCTGGAAACTACTCAACTCAGAAGGACTGCATCCATATCATTTCCGCGGAGTTCATTTAATTTTTCATTTTTGTTAAATACGCCTTAAATACTTTATTAGGTATCTAATTCAGAAAATTATTGTTCTTAGATAATAAACTTGTTTTAAGTTACGTTTACTGTAAGTTATAGCTAAAAAGGTATTGGATAAAGCTTATTATTATGATTGGGTACTGTGTTACATTACCTAAGGTGTAGGTATCAGCTGATTGACTAACACCCGGGTCAACGAACGCGCGACCGATCGACGCGAGCGCTAGGTATCGCGAGGTATTACTATCGGTTCGATGTCACTTTCGAGTTCGGTTTTTCACGATTGTTAATCGGCCATTTTTGGTTTTTAATATTAAGTTTTTGTATAAATTGAATGTTTAACTAAGAACAAACCTTTTCGCTGCGGGAAAACAACCATTTAAATTTCAGCGTGTAGACAGAACAAGCTATTGGACACAATATAGTAAAATAATAAAGTTAAGACTAAAATGATTAAAAACAATAACTAAAATACCTGCTTAATATGCTCATTTATAAATGTTAAAATTATACATAGATTAATAATAAATTATTGTTGTGAAAGGTGGATTAACATTTAATGCATATTTCGGCCTGATCAACATTTGCCGTAAAGCGGACAATATAATTTAATATAGACAGAACAAGCTATTGGACACAATATAGTAAAATAATAAAGTTAAGACTAAAATAATTAAAAACAATAACTAAAATACCTGCTTAATGTGCTCATTTATAAATGTTAAAATTATACATAGATTAATAATAAATTATTGTTGTGACTATTTGCAAGTGCCTGTAATAGGTTTACGTAAATAAAAATGATTTTTATTTATTTTCCCCCCAGAGGTCAATTGTAGGGGGAAGAGGGCTACAACAGGGTTCGCCCTGGTACCCTGAGGCGCAACATTAGTGATATTATGGCATGTTTATACACCCTCATACCATTCAGCTTTCGGCACGTGCTCACCTTGGCATTGGGTCATCCATCTAATCAAATATAATTTACATTCAGTCATAACAAATGGAACGAACTTATTTTATTAAATCTGATAGAGTTGCATATGGATATTATCTAGGACGAAAGTACTCGTCAAGACTAATCAAACGAGCCCAAACTCGATGGCGTTGTGTCTTTTTATTACGGACTTCCTATGGCCACCTTCCAGCTCCATCATCAGACCCTGGATACCATTTAGGACCAAAGTACTCGTCAAGACTAATCAAACGAGTCTAAACTCGATGGGGTTGTGTCGTTTTATTATGGACTTCCTATGGCCACCTTACAGCTCCATCATGAGACCCTGGATACCATTTAAGACTAAAGTGCTCGTCAAGACTAATCAAACGAGCCCAAACTCGATGGGATTGTGTCGTTTTATTACGGACTTTCTATGGCCACCTTCCAGCTCCATCATCAGATCCTGGATACCATTTTGGGCCAAAGTACTCGTCAAGACTAATCAAACGAGCCCAAACTCGATGGGATTGTGTCGTTTTATTACGGACTTCTTATGGCCACCTTCCGACTCCATCATCAGACCCTGGATACCATCTACAAAAAAAAGTACTCATCGAGACGAATCATACGAGCCCAAACTCGATAGGGTTATGTCGTATTATAACGGAGTTCCTATGGCCACCTTCCAGCTCCATCATTAGATCAGCTCCATGTCATCATAATATTGCATTTACATGTCACGCGATTTACATATTATGCGTGTAAAAATTTTACTCAATCGGAAACCGGAAAGTGTGTCAAATTTAACTTGCAAGATTTGATTACAGGTCGAATCTTATGGAGAACCAAGCTCCTAAGTCCTATTCTACATGCCCTAACTTAACACTGTCTTGCTTTCATCAAAGCGTATAGATTTCGAAGCGAAGTGGCAACAGCGCATAACAAAACCAACCAATCATGGCAAAGGTTACCTCTGATTGGTCCATTTGAATCAGATCAACAATAGATGGAGCGGATTTGTATAAATAATGCAATGAATAGTTCTTATTTGTGTCGCTAGAGGGTCAGCAATTGTTGATCAAATTGGAGCCACATTTGTATGCCGAATCATACATTAGATCAACAAAAGCTGTTTTGATCAACAATTGCTAACTGATCAACAATTAACTGATGCTACAACCCGTCTGATCAACATTTGCCGAATGGGTATATCTATATATATATATATATATATATACCTTTTGGGACACCCTGTATATATATATATATATATATATATATATATATACAGGGTGAAATTTTAATCACCAGCCAAATTTTGATATGTTAATCTTTAGTAAAAATCATTGAATACGTGTTTTTTCATTTAGTATCACTCAATACAAAAATATTGAGAAATCACGTCACAAAGGCCCGCGAAGGGGTGCGCGTGGCCGACTAGATCATAGGTAGTGCCGCTCAGGGGTAGTGGGGGCGGGGGTAACGACGTGCGCTCTCATTGATGTTCGCGCGGCACGTAGTATTATTAACATTTTACTTGGTGACCACGCAGAGCGGATAATTCCTTCGAGTAAATTATAAATTATGAAAATTTTAGGTATCGTTTTTTTTTCAAAATTGGTGTTAGTGAATGATACCTAATGCCTAGAAAAAATTTGGCTGGTGACTAACATTTCACCCTGTATATATATATATATATATATATATACAGGGTGTCCCAAAAGGTTAAGTAGCTGGGAAAGGGGTGACAGGGGTGGACACAATGGTCACTAGAAAAATAAAAAAAAAATCCGCTCTGGGTATTTAAAAAAAAATGGCATTTTTTTTTTAACTTAAAATTTTACACCTTGTTATTTTTGATGTTGATGTTGATGACCTTGTTGTTATTGAAGATTACATAACAGCATTTTTTTTAAATACAGCCATATTTGTAGGTACAATTAGCACAAGGTGTGAAATTTTTAGTCTTTTAAAAAATGCCATTTATTTTTTTAAACACCCAGAGGGAATTTTTTATATTTTTCTGGTGACCCTTGTGACCATCCCTATCACCCCCCTTCCCAGCTACGTAATCTTTTGGGACACCCTGTATATATATATATATATATAGATAGATTATACAATCAATCGAACACATTGCGTTTCCAATTAACCTTGTATTTTTTATCCTTCGTAACTAAGTACCTACTATATTAGAAAAGCTTAAATTCTTTTTGTAGTAAAAAACATTTAACTACACTGTTCTGCCTTATAAATTAATCCTCTCATAATTATTAGCATTATAATTCATTTATTGTGTTCGGATTTCTTTTTACGTGTTTAATGTTAATTAAGCCTGACGCCACCTGAGTCTTAAAAGTATTTTTCTACCTTAAAAATATTTTGTCCTAGACCATCGGGCCATGGTGCATCTCAACTGGTCCTCGAAAATGATCAATTACTTTACAACACGTCTCTAAGGGCAACGTAGATGGAATATATCGATTTACATTACTTGAAAACTGATCAGTTAATTTCAATGCTGATCGTCCAGAACCTGGACGTAAATATTCCGGTGAAGAAACACTTTTACACGACTTAAGTTAATCTAAAGCGCCAGTCAAACATAATCAAGTTTCACCCCAAAGTAGTCAACGTTCATAATTAGTGAAAGTATTTTCACACGAACTTCATCTCACAAGTTGATCTAAAGTTCGCAGATCCCGCAATTTTGAGGACAATTTAGTTCCCGATACTCAGTCACAAGGCGACGTTTTGAATTCTCTCAGACTGAATCATTGAAGTTTAGAACATACGAACCAACTTGTAATGAATCGGTATAATTTTCTAGTGATTTGAGTTCGTAATGTTCATTCTTCATATTTGTAAGTAAGTGTTACTATTTTATGTCTGTGATAAAAATAAAAATGTGATAATAAGGTTGAGAAAAGATTGAAAGACAGATGGCGCTATTTCTTTTCAGCGCGCTATTTTTTCTTAATATAATAATGTGTTTGATTTATTTCCATTTCAATTATAAATTAGAAGAATATTTTAGGGAAACCAAAAACCAGACAAAACTCTGCTAACTTAAAAGTTAAATCGTAACAAGAAATATAAAGTAAATGTGTTCAAACAACATGCTTCTATATTTTTAATTTCTTTAATTTATACTATGAAGCACTTAAGACAAACAAAGTTTAAGCTCTGTACTTGTAACTGCTACTAAGAAATATTAAAGTTCCAAGTTCATACTATGTAGTAGGTATAGAGTAAACCTGTTTTATTAGCCACATTTAACATTTGTTATACAACTACTTGGCAACCGAGTAATTTACGTTGTTCTTTTTTTGTAGGTTAACGGTTGTTTCAAAACTTATATAAATAAAATTTAAAACATTACTTTTAAAAACTTAACAGAATTTGCCGTTCATGGTTACCAGGCAAAGAGCACAAACGCTGGCTACATTTCGCCGCTGGATAGCCAAGCTTATTCGCTGGCCCAGAGCCACTCCTTTATATGTAAATACACTTTATAAAAAAAAAACTAACCATTTTCAAAAACTAGCTTCCGTATAGTCTATGTTCCATCTAAATAATTCAACCTTTTATGAAATACCGCCTCTATTACCAGAAAAAAAACCAACGCCTCATATTATCTATTACAAACACATATTTTTCATAATAAACACTTACCTTTGCTTCTCCTTTGCTTGCTATTTTTGGTCATGGCTACCGCTCCCCACAATAGCCTCAACATTAAACTTATATGTAATATGATGATGAATTGATCTGTGGGTAATGGTTTAACGCATCGAAGCATTGTGCCTAAGTACCTAGACATGTTCGTAAGAAAAACATTAACCGCCAGCAACCGCTCTGATAGAGGTGCAAGTCCCACAGGGGATGCCATCTTGCGAAAGTTGCTAAGTTTGTAATTAGTAATTAGGATGGAGCTTTGATTGCCTTTATGCATCGAAGCGGACCACTCAAAACAAGCATATCCCAGAACATTTTTATCGAATACCAACTGTAGCCAATAGTTGGATTATATTATTAACACCGTAGGATATGGCAATACCCGATAACGTTTTATATTTTTCACGCATCACTAAGCTTTGCAGATTAAAAGTCATGATTTTTATGCATGAAATAGTGGTAATGCTTGTGAAGCTTATTGAATACAGATTTGGCACGGTTTGCATAAAATTTAAATTGTTTGACAGGTATTTCTTTTTTTGGTCCGGTGATGAGACTTTTCATCATAGTGCTTACGTTTTTTAATGAACATAGTATAAGCACATTAATAAGTGGTATCAAAATCATTTCGTTTTATTATTCGATATTTTGATTTATTACTTGCATCTTCAACAGAGCTCAATACTGCGGCGACCCCTGCGGGACATGGACCTCGGTCGCTGGGGATGAGACGGAGGGATTTTGACTTTTTGTATTTTAGGGAAGTTTTGAGCAACTGTCGCTCTACTTTACAGTTTGCGGGTCTCGGACTTCGGGTCTACGAGGGCATCGGAAGGTTCTTTGCAAGCTAAGGGTCGGGAGGGCGAGGGGGAAGCATAGAGTGGTCTCTGTGTAGTGGCCCTGTAGCCCTGTAGGAAGGGGGGAGTAGGCACGAGCTACCGAATATGGTAGCTTGGGTACTCACGTTCATATGCATCCTCCATTTTACGTGTCAATCAAGCAATGAGCGTGAGTGAGATAGTGTAGACTGTAGCATCGTACACACACATATTATAATATGGAGAAGAGAGACAGTTGTCTTGTGGGTTTTGCGAATTGACGGAGTAATTGTCCAAATTGCAGTCTTTGTCTGTGACATGGTTTGACGCCTGCTCACAGATGCCCACTTCACAAGATAAGAAATATTGAGATTATAGATAGATTATACAATCAATCGAACACATTGCGTTTCCAATTAACCTTGTATTTTTTATCCTTCGTAACTAAGTACCTACTATATTAGAAAAGCTTAAATTCTTTTTGTAGTAAAAAACATTTAACTACACCGTTCTGCCTTATAAATTAATCCTCTCATAATTATTAGCATTATAATTCATTTATTGTGTTCGGATTTCTTTTTACGTGTTTAATGTTAATTAAGCCTGACGCCACCTGAGTCTTAAAAGTATTTTTCTACCTTAAAAATATTTTGTCCTAGACCATCGGGCCATGGTGCATTTCAACTGGTCCTCGAAAATGATCAATTACTTTACAACACGTCTCTAAGGGCAACGTAGATGGAATATATCGATTTACATTACTTGAAAACTGATCAGTTAATTTCAATGCTGATCGTCCAGAACCTGGGCGTAAATATTCCGGTGAAGAAACACTTTTACACGACTTAAGTTAATCCAAAGCGCCAGTCAAACATAATCAAGTTTCACCCCAAAGTAGTCAACGTTCATAATTAGTGAAAGTATTTTCACACGAACTTCATCTCACAAGTTGATCTAAAGTTCGCAGATCCCGCAATTTTGAGGACAATTTAGTTCCCGATACTCAGTCACAAGGCGACGTTTTGAATTCTCTCAGACTGAATCATTGAAGTTTAGAACATACGAACCAACTTGTAATGAATCGGTATAATTTTCTAGTGATTTGAGTTCGTAATGTTCATTCTTCATATTTGTAAGTAAGTGTTACTATTTTATGTCTGTGATAAAAATAAAAATGTGATAATAAGGTTGAGAAAAGATTGAAAGACAGATGGCGCTATTTCTTTTCAGCGCGCTATTTTTTCTTAATATAATAATGTGTTTGATTTATTTCCATTTCAATTATAAATTAGAAGAATATTTTAGGGAAACCAAAAACCAGACAAAACTCTGCTAACTTAAAAGTTAAATCGTAACAAGAAATATAAAGTAGATGTGTTCAAACAACATGCTTCTATATTTTTAATTTCTTTAATTTATACTATGAAGCACTTAAGACAAACAAAGTTTAAGCTCTGTACTTGTAACTGCTACTAAGAAATATTAAAGTTCCAAGTTCATACTATGTAGTAGGTATAGAGTAAACCTGTTTTATTAGCCACATTTAACATTTGTTATACAACTACTTGGCAACCGAGTAATTTACGTTGTTCTTTTTTGTAAGTTAACGGTTGTTTCAAAACTTATATAAATAAAATTTAAAACATTACTTTTAAAAACTTAACAGAATTTGCCGTTCATGGTTACCAGGCAAAGAGCGCAAACGCTGGCTACATTTCGCCGCTGGATAGCCAAGCTTATTCGCTGGCCGAGGTAAGAGCCACTCCTTTATATGTAAATACACTTTATAAAAGAAAACCAACCATTTTCAAGAACTAACTACCTTCCGTATAGTCTATGTTCCATCTAAATAATTCAACCTTTTATGAAATACCGCCTCTATTACCAGAAAAAAACCAACGCCTCATATTATCTATTACAAATATATATTTTTCATAATAAACACTTACCTTTGCTTCTCCTTTGCTTGCTATTTTTGGTCATGGCTACCGCTCCCCACAATAGCCTCAACATTAAACTTATGTAATATGATGATGAATTGATCTGTGGGTAATGGTTTAACGCATCGAAGCATTGTGCCTAAATACCTACACATGTTCGTAAGAAAAACATTAACCGCCAGCAACCGCTCTGATAGAGGTGCAAGTCCCACAGGGGATGCCATCTTGCGAAAGTTGCTTAGTTTGTAATTAGTAATTAGGATGGAGCTTTGATTGCCTTTATGCATCGAAGCGGACCACTCAAAACAAGCATATCCCAGAACATTTTTATCGAATACCAACTGTAGCCAATAGTTGGATTATATTATTAACACCGTAGGATATGGCAATACCCGATAACGTTTTATATTTTTCACGCATCACTAAGCTTTGCAGATTAAAAGTCATGATTTTTATGCATGAAATAGTGGTAATGCTTGTGAAGCTTATTGAATACAGATTTGGCGCGGTTTGCATAAAATTTAAATTGTTTGACAGGCATAGGTATTTTATCAATGTATTTCTTTTTTTTGGTCCGGTGATGAGACTTTTCATCATAGTGCTTACGTTTTTTAATGAACATAGTATAAGCACATTAATAAGTGGTATCAAAATCATTTCGTTTTATTATTCGAT
This sequence comes from Nycteola revayana, assembly GCA_947037095.2. NCBI lineage: Eukaryota > Metazoa > Arthropoda > Insecta > Lepidoptera > Nolidae > Nycteola > Nycteola revayana. The sequence continues at coordinate 4,862,627 of OX344842.1, read as the reverse complement.
ATTTTGATTTATTACTTGCATCTTCAACAGAGCTCAATACTGCGGCGACCCCTGTGGGACATGGACCTCGGTCGCTGGCGATGAGATGGAGGGATTTTGACTTTTTGTATTTTAGGGAAGTTTTGAGCAACTGTCGCTCGCAGTCTGTCGCAGTTTGCGGGTCTCGGACTTCGGCTCTACGAGGGCATCGGAAGGTTCTTTGCAAGCTAAGGGTCGGGAGGGCGAGGGGGGATGCGGAGCGTTCGCTGGCGTGCTCTTCTCCGGCGGGAAGGATAGAGTGGTCTCTGTGTAGTGGCCCTGTAGCCCTCTAGGAAGGGGGGAGTAGGCACGAGCTACCGAATATGGTAGCTTGGGTACTCACGTTCATATGCATCCTCCATTTTACGTGTCAATCAAGCAATGAGCTTGAGTGAGATAGTGTAGACTGTAGCATCGTACACACACATATTATAATATGGAGAAGAGAGACAGTTGTCTTGTGGGTTTTGCGAATTGACGGAGTAATTGTCCAAATTGCAGTCTTTGTCTGTGACATGGTTTGACGCCTGCTCACAGATGCCCACTTCACAGATGGTGGCAGCTGCGTACTTGCGGCCGTTAAGCCCGAATAGAATCCTATTAATCTTTATTTTATTTTCACGTCTTTGGCAGTGATTCCTATTAACTTACTATCAATAGTTTAGTAAAACTTATTTTAGCTCAAAACCGATTTCACCGTCAAGATGGTTGCGATAAGTAAGCGATGGCACCGTAATGCAATTTTGTCTAGGCCTTGAGAGCGGCGTAGAGGAATCAAGCGGTACTTTAGAAATCTAGAGCTCAGAAGCATAACGTCGCATGTGACATTATAATTATGTTAGAAACATTCGTCGTATGTGTATTTGTCGTAAACTGGCACTTACGACCAAATACTTCTGAAGTATAATAGACATCCATCCTTATGTTTCTGAGGTCTAGAAATTAAAATTTAATAGAAGATTTAGAACTTAAAAACGACGCTTTTATTTTCATCATAATAATTATTTTCTTCATGTCATAGTGAGATCATACCATAGCAAAATTAGCCATGTTTTTTTTTTATATTTATTTAACCCAAAAAGTTTTCAATTACTTTATAAACCCGGGTTAGTGTCGCATTAGGCTTATTTTTTGTCATTTAACAAAATATCTATAAATGCCGAAAAAAGTGATATAATCATGTGTTTACTACGTGCCAGAAAAAAAAAACATTTTTTTTCTATTGAAGCAGTGTCAGAAAGCTATTTCCAGTTTCAGTTCTACAACATCCATCTACCTCGCTAGCTAAATGTACTGTAAAATCAAATGTATATAAAGTGTTTTCTTCAATTGCTTTGGCCTGCTTTGAATTTGTATCCGAATATGCTTTCTATCCGCTTCCTATCTTTGAGTTAGATCTATAAAATGTTTTAAATATGAGAAGTTTGTGAATAGTATTTACACAGATATGCCACTGGATAGTGATGACTCAAGTTTCTCTACGGAGTATATTTTCAAGAATATTGTCAAGATATTGGACAAACTAGATTCAAGCTAAAACAAATAATTTATGACTCTTATACTCTTATAAGATTTTCCGATGTCACACGCATACAAAAAGCATTGATTTATTCAATGCTTTTTGTATGCGTGTGACATCGGAAAATCTACTAGTACAAAAAAAACTGTGTATTAAAAAAAACATCGGCGTTTATTGACTTTTAAATGTAGACTGGACATAAGTAACTAAAAAAAATACGTACAATTTTGAAGCAAATTTAATAATAAATTAATAAAATTGTTATTAAATTTGTGTCTGGAATCTGGAAAATAAGTGTCTGGAAATGGAAAAATTACAGGTTTGTACTAAATATGTATGTTTTTATGTATAAAGTGTAGGTACTTGTAATAAAAATTTAATAAAAACAACATTGTCTGTGTTTGTTAATTACGGCTTAGTAATGAAAAAACACAGACAATGTTGTTTTTATTAAATTTTCTTACACTCAATAAATTTGACGGGTGATAGTTAATTTTGCAACGTAGGTCTTTCTGTCCGTGTAGGTCCGTGTATTCCGCCTAATCTCCCAAATGGTGAACCCAAAGGACTTTCATTATTAGACGTGGCTCATAAAATCCTTATTTTTTAGGAAGTCGCAGGCATCGTTTAGAAATTAATATAAAACTTAGATGTCAGTTATTTTAAGGTCACACTTTACTGACAGACATTTATTATAGTTTCTTTACCTTTTATCTTCCGTGAATTTATTAATTAATTCTTTATTTCACGGAAGAAAAACTAAAAAAACTAAACTGGCTTAAACTAGGTGAGCAGTTATTTTGGTCCGAATATCCAGTCTATTCGTGTAGTCAGTATTGACATGGTTATCCGAAGCCGGTTCTCGCTTCGATACTTTCCGAAATTAAAATTGAGAAAAGATAACTTTTGCAACTCCAAAGTGAACAAAAAACGAGCCGTCAGATGAACGGCGAAACTTTTAGGAAGATAGGATGCTAATTTAAAACTTGTTCGGTCAATTCACAAAGAAAATGAACGAATGCCGCGAAAAACTATCCATGTAGAAATAACGAATTGTACTAATTAAAAGATTCTCTATTGAAGTACCTTCACTTTAACGTTCATTTTCGTTTAATCGTAACCATGATTGATCGCATGCGACTGACGGGCGCGGCTCATGACAATAGAGGCTGACAGCTGTCTATAGCCCTGCGCGTCTGTCGCTGACATCGGAAACGGCTTCATACATTCTCATACCCTTAATTATTTACACATCAGCCACGTGCATGGCCGCGCTGCACGAAAATGAACCTTTAAACCGTACAACATTTCAAAATTGACTGTTTACAAACTGGAGATAAAACAAACTTTATCATGTAAACTTTACATGATATAGTTTTTTTTCATCTACAATCCGATCGTAAAGTGACAGTTGTACGTTATTTAATGCATCCTCAGAATATAAAAAAGTCGTTGGACGGTTGCGTAGATGTCAAATTGCGATTGGATTCAGTCGCTAAGGGTACATAATCGCACTGCGGGAAGGTATACCAGCCAGTTGCCAGTAATAAATTTTAAGCAGCAAAATTTTCTAATGTGAAATTCTGTTTTCGATAATAATTTAAAACGTACATTAGAGAGAACAGTATTGTTTCTTTTTAAAAACGCTATAGTACTTTTATGTGTTTATTATCGTTATAAGAAATCTAATAAAATTTATACCGTTCAGAAAGATAGCACGCACAAAATTAATTTCCTCCGCCTTATTTACCGTCTAACGATACAAATGATTATCTCTGATATTACTGACAATTTCCGGTTCCCAGCGATCTCCATTATTCAGAAGCTTATCTTTATTATACAGAAGTTCTTCGTGAGTTTCAGTGCTAAACTCGAAGTTTGGGCCTTCTACGATGGCATCGACGGGACACGCTTCCTGGCAGTAGCCACAGAAAATACATTTGGTGAGATCTATGTCGTATCTTGTAGCACGTCTGGAGCCATCAAAACGTTCTTCCGCTTCAATGGTTATCGCCTGCGCCGGACAAATCGCTTCACACAGCTTACACGCTATACACCGTTCCTCACCGGATGGATACCTTCTTAATGCATGTTCTCCTCTGAACCGAGGTGATAAAGGACCTTTCTCGAATGGGTAGTTTATGGTGGCGGGCTCTTTGAAAATGTGTGCCAGTGTCACCATGAAACCTGGAAAAATACAAAATTTTGTAAATATTTTACGTTAAAATATAGCAGCTGCATAAGGCCTTTTAGGTAAATATGCTACATATAGAGAAAATATTATAATTTGCCGGTACAACCTCTACTGCTGGACAAAGGTATTCTCGAAATTACTTTGGCTAATTGTTATCACACTTTGCAAAATTGGTGGCTGCAAAATCATGGTGGTGCATGGTGTACCTAAACGCCACCTATTCATTCCTATAATAAACGATTGTCACACATCATGTGATAACTTCCGTGGTTAATCGGTACATGACTCACTTTAAATCTGAATTTTCTTCTTTTCCAATCACTGATTGGTAATGATACTACCACGGCAACGGACAACATTGATTACCTATCCACTGTACATAGTACTGCGGTCACCAACCCGCCTGTTAAGCGTGGTGACTATGGCAACACCTGCTTTGAGAGAGGCCCATGTCCAGCAGTGGATGTTGTATAGTACTCAATACTTTATTGCGTTTCACAATGTGTTTACAGGTGTTTTAACATTATTCCTTGATGATGGCAATAAATTATGTCGTAAAAACCGGGACCATTGTGCTTTACAATGCAAAGAGTGATAATGATAATGCTGTGTCAGTGGCCGAGTACTGGTCTTCTCAAATTTGAACGCCAGGTCGACACGAAAAGAAGAAGAATGCAAATAGTAGGTATGTACATAAAATATATTCCCACAAAAAACCGGTAAATAATCATTTCAATCATGAAAAATTAATGTCTCAAACCGTGCAAACTTTATACACAGATGAAACTGATTTATTTTCATCGATATAAAAGTGTAACTACATCAGGTTTATTCGGAAGTAAAACCGCTGTTCTCCCAAAGCAGACTCGTTCCATTTTAGTAGAACGCTGTGAAATAAATGTTATTTAGTACCTACTCTGGAAAGTATGAAAAACGTCAAACTACTTAATATAGACGACGAGGCTTAAACTCGAATTGCGCTATTTAACAATTTAAGAAACTTTCAAATAAGATACAAGCTTGCCAACTTAATTATAATAACATTTTTAAGTTTTATAACTTTTGATTTTATAATGTCAGTGTAAGGCTGTGTGTCAGAGCAAAGAGAGTTTGCGGAGCTGAGGTGGCGCTAAAAAGGAGAGGACATTTAATGCAAATCTTTAGGTAAATTGTTATAACATCTTCGCTCTGCTGCCTTGTTTCGCTCCGCTGGACATGCAGCCTTAAACTAAGTATTGTATTCAAATGATAAAAGAGAATATTAAAGATGAATGTTCCGCTCTTTCCGCATCGCTTTAGCATAACAGATTAGTGAGCTTCAGTATAATCTTTAAGTAGTATTCGCGTTATTAATCTGTTAAACAATTTAACAGCTATTATATATACGAAAAACAAATTATAATGTACCGAAAATAAAAAAAGGTAAAAATAAATGAAAGGCAACCAAGAAAGATCTACCCGACTTATTCGCTAATTCGTCCCACTGTATCTTAGAAGATAACGACTTCATGTTATGAGAAAACGACGTAGTAAAACTGTTCCATTTAAATTCTAACTGTTCAAATTATATGGGACAAAAAAGTCATGAAACGATATAGCGAATGAGTCATGTATTCTAATACTCCGTTTTTTTTTGTCCAGGGGGAAATACATTTACACATCTACTCCGCCTCTGCAGCGTTCCCGCGCCGGCGAAGGGGTATGTGGGACTCGCCCTCTCCATAGCGTGGTATAACCCCGCGGACACTCCTCCGTCCACCGTTGGTGAGAGCCGAGTACGCTGGGCAATCTGGCCCTCCTGAGGTACCCGCTGCCAAATTGGCGCTCGGGCTCTCTAGTCCCTGTTAAACATGTGGAGGCGTCCCTACTTCTCGGTAACCTTTGAATCCTGCCGTCTACGAAACTATATAATTTTCGATACATAAACCGGTGGATATATAGAAATAAGTATCGCGATTGGTATACACAGCCCGATTAGAGTTTCTTCAGTTTGATTGAGTTTTGATACAGAATTTTATATATTTGAATATATTTATGAAATACGTTTTAAAATGTATCAGGAATAAAGGATTTCCTTTTTATTCCTGATACATTTTAACACGTATTTCATAAAAAAACTCATAAATACCTACTTCTTTAGTGTTACTGAGCTGATTACAGAATCCGACTAATATTATAAACGCGAAAATTAAAAAAAAATATATATGGATGTATGTTTGTTACGAAAGTCTGCACGCGGAAAGTAGATAAGCTGGATTAACATATAGGCTACAAAACATTACGTTCAGACTCATTGGAGCTGAGTAACGCAGGTAAAACCGCGGTTTGCAGCTAGTTGTACTTATTTATGAGATACGTGTTTATATGTTTCAGGAATAGAAGGCAACAAATAACCCAAACATTAAAGTCAAGGAAGAAAATAGGAACCTGATATCCTTCGAGTTATCTTTGTCGATATTTCATGGGGCGATAAAAGTTTTGAAAACACAGAACCCAAATACTCATAATTGAAAACTAAAACAGTTCGAAAATCAAACGAATATCATACTGGACCATAACCTAACAGTTTCCAGTACACCAAGTACGATGCCAACGATATCAATTAGACGCACCATCAGTTATGCTAACATCTAATGATTCCAGAAATCAATAACCGTTGATTATGTAGCATAATATTATCAGGAAACACGAGGGAATTTGAATTTCCCCCGATGTGTATGCCTCGTAATTATCTATTATACGAACAATGTCAACTGACAGAATGGCATCGTAATTAACAACGTAGGTAGTGCGAATAATTTAGATTTGAACATGATTTGTAATTACTTTACTTATTTAATTAAATTTCTTTGGTAATTGAACTTTTAGCTGTGTGGTTTCCGGCTTAGAATCTAGCCAAAAACCAAACGACGAAGATATGGAATAGTCGTTTCAATAAACCATCCCGTATATTCCTTTATGAGTTGAAAAACGACTTAGGCCTTATTACGGAGACGTGGGGAGTCGCGCGTAGCGTGTGCCGTGCCGTCTCGCATCTCACTCGCACTCATACAATACCATATACTGCGGGCCGCGCTGTACAAAGCGATGCGCTACGCCCCGCGTCTCCGTTAATGAGGCCTTAGTCGTTTTTCGACTACGGGATGGTTTATTGAAACGACTATCCCATATCTTCGTCGTTTGGTTTTCGGCTAGATTCTGAGCCGGAAACCACACAGCTAAAAGTTCAATTACCAAAGGAATTACATACAGCTAAAGGGGCAGCAGCATCTATCAGCTCAAGGATATTAAACATGTATCTTCGATCACCAATGCACCTGCCAAGCGTTGTGGTTACCCCATTATCCGTCAACGATCGAGGTTGAGTAATAATGACTACGTTTCAAGGGACATATTGTGCAACTGTTGCTCTACTTTAGCTTTGCAAGGGCATCTTAAAATAAAATAGTGTATAGGTATATTAATATTTTTATTAGTTCTGGTGACCTGTAATACAGGTTTTTATAAACCTACAATGGGCACCAGCTCTCACAAAGTGGACTTACATAGTCATATATATAAGTATTGATGCCATATTGTGTTTAGCTATATATCTGTATCTTTGTGAGAGAAATAAATACATTTTATTATTAATATTAAATCATAAGCCCGTATTAAGTCCACTTGAGAGCCTCCTACTTTTCCATAGTCATCACGCTTGGCAGGCGGGTTGGTGACTGCCATTTTAGGTTGTAACGCACAAGGAAACGATGCTGCCCGTTCCCTGGTATACGATTGTGTTATAATTGATGTTATCACAATCGAGACCAACGGCTAAGCGTGCTTTCTGGGGCACGGAGTAGTCCCTTAACCAACCAGATTCAGAAATAAATCTTAGAATTTACACAAAGATGTCTTGTCCAGTTTGGGGAGCGAACCCACGACGTACAAAATGTAAAGCGAGCCCAATACGCCGCGCAGGATATAATATTGTATAATGAGATGAAAAAATTGCTTTGAAACTGTAATATACATAATTTTGCTGCTTACTGTAGTTACATAAATAGTTTCTCATACCTGTCACTTCAATGCAAACGTTAGTAAATCTTACAATATGATTGGACTAAATCCCTATCACTCAGATGAAAAGATGAAAGGGCAAAACACTCTCAAAGTACATTATTCATCTCGTGTTGTGATTATGTAGAGTACTAAATTGAGGCAAAAAGATTTTTTATCCTCACGGCACAGATATATAGCAGGTATACGTAACATTTTCATTGCGACAGTTCATCAAAGATTTCTATGGCATAACGCGAACATAAAATATGTTCCAACGAGTAAATACTTAAAGCGACAGTTCTTCTTTTTGGTAAGTAAAGGTGAATTTATCTAAATATTAATACGTCAAGCAAGAACTTTGTATACCTTTTTACGAAAATTGGAAGGACGGAGGAGATGAAATTACGCACACTTATATAAAAAGAAATAGTGCAGAATGCTAATATTTCTTTTTTAATTACGATTTGGGCGACCACTACTAGGTACTTGCAAATTTGCAACCACGATATGACAATTTCTATCATATCTAGACTTATATTTGAAATTGTAAATTATTGTTTTAAAGTATCCAATTAAGACTCAAAATGCTATACAAACCTCGTGCAAGCTCAGTCCAAAAGACGATTTGCGCTGCTCTATCGACAAAGTCCTTTAGCCCCGTCTTCGGAGGCTGGTCGTTAACATAAATGAATTTCACGTCATTCTTGTTCCTTGGGCAGCAGTAGTAAGGGGGATACAATGATCCAGGTGGTCCCGGTGGGCACTGTGCTGGTGCAACTGGTGGTATGGGGCATGACTCCATGGCATGTGGCGGTGGACAAGGGGGAGGTGGGGGACAAGGAGGAAAAGGAGGTATTGGAGGCACAGCAGCATTCCATGTCTGCACATAAGATTGAAGACCGGGTGGGGGCCTTATTTGTTCTATTTCTGTAGAACTTTGATCACTAGTTGGTTCCGGACAGGTTGGGTGTCGTGGTGGGTCACTTGATGTCTTATCAGCTCCATCAGGGGGGCCTGGCGATGGATAAGACTTTTTACACCAACGAACGTTCACCAGTAGTACATTACTCCATCGATTTAGGTTGTACGCTTTCGTAACGTTTTTTAATATAAACATTGTTTTTTCAATGAATATAAATTACGGTGATTGATAATGACAATTTTATTCCGTCAATAGTGACATGATACATGCAATCTTCAAATAGTTGTCAAAATGTTGTCAATTATAAAAAAGTTAGTTAAATAAAAGTGTATTAATTTAATTTAAAAATGTAAAAAGAAACATAATAATAGGAATAGCGTGATAATGCCCGCCTTCCACTGCGAGCGCAGCGGACTCCGTTTAGAGTCCGTTTAACTCGCAATGGTGAATGGCATGGCACTGATTAAAAATGAGCGGAGCGGACAAAACCAGTTCAAAGAGTTACAAAAGTGGTCGAAGAGTCGAGCGGATTCCGAGCGGACTCCGCTCGACTCACAATACTGATTTTTATACAAGTACATCCACCGCGAGCGAGTAAACGGATCGGACTGAGCGAGTTAAATGGGTCCGCTGCGTCATGGCGTCGCGCGCTAGTTTTGAACGGAGTCCGCTTACAGCCCCGCTCCCTCCAGCCACCGCTACCCCTTTCACAAGATCAATCAGATAAATCGGAGACGTCCTCGTCAAAGGTCAAATAAGATCCACCCTAAACCGACGTGCTTGTAGATATGAAGAATGTTATGAGAGTGAATGAAGCGAAAGATGTGTGTAGGGATCGTAGTAAGTGGAGGTCCATTGCCTCTGCCTACCACGCTGGGAAACAGGCTTGAGCTTATGTGTACGTATGTACATAATAATTGAACAGGGTTACATTTTGAAGCGTATTAAAATGCGATTTCAAAAATTAAGAATTATTCGTAGTCTCAATTAGAATCGCCTCAAATAGACTTTTTTTTTCAAAATAGTTCAAAATCTAACCAACAAGCTTAACACAGATCACCGCGCGCTATCACCCGCGTAGCCTTGTGACTACTGGACAAAAACCATTCTAATGTTGAAAGAATCTTTTCAACAAAGAATATATTAATTTCAAACTAAAATCTTATCTTTTATAGCATTTGTTCAATACAAATGCTTTAAAACAAAATACAAAATTATTTTGAAACAATTTTTATTACTCCCTTTATAATATATCGGATAACATACCAATAAATTTATCAAAGATTATTCTCCGAAGTCACATTTAGAGATTTAACTTATACAGTACACATGATTTTATTGCCAATCCATAAGCCAATAAGTCTTGTCGCGATGCTTTCGAGAGATTTTCACAAATGTGCTACAATTACGATTGAACTTTTGATGTTAATACGGGTTATCATCGAAACGTTTTATTGCTGGATTCGATAGAACTGTCTATACAGGGTGCCTAAAGCAATACTGAAAAGATTCTTTTAACTTAAATCATAATGCCAGTGTCAGTGGCCAAGTGATGGAGTCAGTTCGAAGACTTAGTTTTCTGGATTCGATTCCCAAATAAAAATGTGATGCAAACTTAAAGTAAAACATTTATTATTCCTTGTGCGTTTTAAGACTACGAAAATCCACGTTAAATTCGCGCTTTTTTCTGAGCCCCGGTTTTCTGGGCTAAATTATTAGTGTGATCTACGGATAATTGTTCCGAGTCTCACCTTTATGTGTACAATCTCTCTATCCTCCGCAATAGCGAGATTTAAAATCAAACATAAATGAGAACCTAGAATTAAGAATATGATATATATTTTAAGATAAAGGCACTTACAACAAATGTTTTTGACGTATAATGGCAAATCTGAGCTCTAAATTATTTATCAGCAATTAATGTCGATAAGAATTTATTCAATAATTTATAGTATACACATATTAATAATATGATAGGTAAATATCTACTGTAGTTCTGCCACCTTAACAGTTGGCTTGGATAGTTCAATTAAAAAAAGTCTTCTTTACATATGAACATTACCATCCTGTAGTGATAGACTTATTAGATGGAAGCTATGTACTTTTGTCTCGGGTCTTTTGTTTCATTGTAATAAGCTATGGAATTTAAACAATGGAAGGTTTCTCATGATACATATCTCCAAACAATGTTTTCACCAAAACTAACAATCTAGGTATCCTTTTTATAGTCAATACGGATGACGACTAACAAAACCAATTTTGTCCGTCAGTTAGATTGCTAAAAAATATTGGACAGGTATTTGTTTTGGATCCGTAAACAAAAAATGACCAAGATACTGCGCGTTGAAATTTCATGTGACGTAAATTCTGGGTAGTACAATTCACCCCCCTCCCCTTCCTGAACTTTGTTGCTACGTATTTTTGTATTTATTTAGCCAAATAGAATATTTTAATCGACATCCATATTTTTTAGAAATATTTCAGTCATGTATATAAATTATGTAAATTATTAACAACAGGATAAATATTGTATAAGTGAATGTTTGTTACAATATTATCATTTAATTAATGTAATTTTCTATAATGTATAATATCCTGCGCTTGAATAAATACATTTATTTAGCTGTATTTGATATAACATTATAATTTGCGTTCACAACAACCTGTATAAATTTATAAATTAAAACGTGTAGGTATATCGTGTGGCCTTCGCTCTCTGGAAAGCATTATCAGCTTTTTAATATTATTCGTCGTCAAGTAAAATCATATCTATATGAAGATGATTACCTATTTTCATGAGGATAGGATTCAATCAAGGAAGAATCTACCTCCATGGGGTGGGTAGTCAAAGCCTCTTGCGTACCTACTTTTCTCATATAAAATTTAAAACAGGGCGACTTACTAATCTATCTATCTTTATTATTAAAACGGTTTTCCGGCGTAGATTTGACTTAAAATATAGGCTTTGACACTCACAAATACTGTGGCTTTCTACTGGGAAAAGAATTTGCTTGATCTGTTGAGTAGATCCAGGGATTAAAGTTTGTGAATTGTTTGTAAGGTTATAGGAGATAACCTTACAAACAATTCACAAACTTTACCTTCTCATATTGGAATCATCATCATCATCATCATCAGCCCGTATAACGTCTACTGCTGCGCTGAACATGGGTGTCCTCCCGAGGGATAATATTTGCTATAGTCACCACGCTTGGCAGGCGGGTCCTGCAAAGCGTGGTGACTATGCCGAATACCCTTCCGTGAGGACCGTAGAATTATAGTGTAACACAAGGAAACGCTGCTGCCCCTTCTCAGGTATAAAATTGTTATAGATGATGTTATAACAATTGGGACCAACAGCTTAACTTGCTTTCCGAGGCACAGAGAATAGTCCCTCAGGCAACCAGACCCGGAAAGAATTCAAACAAAATAATTATTTTCCGGCGGGGGGATCAAACCCACGACCTCTGGGATTTAAAGCGAGCCAAATATCACTACGCCACGAAGGTTGTCAATTAGAATAGATTGTAGGTATTATATATGTGACATATGGATCTGAGACGTAGTCTCTTACTGTGTGTCTCATAAGAAAGCTCAAAGTCACTCAGCGAGCTATGGAAAGAGCTATGCTCGGCGTTTCCCTGCGTGATCGAATCAGAAATGAAGAAAACCGCAGGAGAACGAAGGTCACTGACATAGCTCAACGGATTAGCAAGCTGAAGTGGCAATGGGCAGGACACATAGCTCGAAGAACTGACGGCCGATGGAGCAAAAGGGTTCTCGAGTAGAGACCACAAACTGGCAAGGGCAGCGTGGGACGACAGCCTGCACGATGGATCGACGACCTCATAAAGGTCGCGGGGAGTCGTTGAATGCAGGCCGCTAGCGATCGTTCCCGCTGGAAATTGATGGGGGAGGCCTATGTTCAGCAGTGGACTAAAACAGGCCTATTTTGATGATTATATGTGTGACTCACTGTCGGATCAATTTACAGCAATCTGCACTCATTTTAGACACTTGAAACTTAGATGTTATAATATCCAATATATAACGTAAGCATCCGATAAAAAAGTATGAAAAGATAAATTCGCAGCCAACAGTTATTTATACTTAGGTACTTAATATTATAAAGAGGAAAGATTTTACATAAACATCACGCTCCAACCCACTGGAGTAGAGTAGGTAACGCGGGAAAAAACGCGGGGCGCAGATAGTAATAAATAAAATTTGTCTATATTTAAACTACCTAAAACAAATTGTGTTAATTTATGAAATTTTAATTCCCCTCTCGCGTTTTAATAATATGAAAAGACACTTTATATTCGCGTCACATTTTCCAAGTGAAAAAACAGCATTTGCTGTATTTTATTGCAATGTTAATGTAATGCAATGCAATAAAAGTAAGGGCATGGGAATAACATTTTCAAAGGAAATTAAGATAAAACTATTTTATTTCCGAATATATACCATAGTAGATGTGTACGAAGTAACTTGTATTGTCATGGAAATACATACATACATACATAAGCTCACGCCTGTTTCCCAGCGGGGTAGGCAGAGACAATGGACCTCCACTTGCTACGATCCCTTCACACATCTTTCGCTTCATTCACTCTCATAACATTCTTCATACAAGTGTCGGTTTAGGGTGGTTCTTATTTGACCTTTTGCGAGGATGTCTCCGATTTGGTCAGAGAACATTCGTCGAGGTCTTCCCCTTCCGACTGTGCCACTCACACTTGCCATGGAAATATATAGGTATATCGCACATAATTATAGGTATGTAGACACCTTCGCTGTGACGTAGCAGACCGTGTCGTTTTATTGGCGCTGAAAAAACCGAATAAGGGATATACAGATGAAGGATGGGCAGCAGCATCTATCAGCTTAAGGATACTTCCCACCTTACCGCACCGTATCATATATCACCCTTCCGCGTGCTTGTTGATTATATCAATATCTTTTAAAGATCCTGGGTTTTTTTTTCTACTCCTATTTCTTTCTCCACTCCCGTGCCGTGGGCAAGGTCGTTGTTTTTTCATTTGCCATGTTTTATCGTGTTTTTGTTGTATTCCTGTCCACAAGGTGGATGTGGTCTTATACTACATCGTCTTATGGCTTTCTCTTCTACATCTTTTCTATTTCTTTCCTTATAACAGTTATTTTACGTTGTGTTCGTTTGACGTTTCCATATATATTTATAAAATTGGTATAATTAGATAATTTGTTAGGATTATAATTAGGCTAGTAATTTTTTGATAAAATTGTATATTAATAAAAAAAAGAGTAAAAATAAATTTGTATAGATTGGATAATTTGTAAAAAGTTTAAATTTATGTAAAATTGTATTATATAATTTGGTTAAAATGTGTGTTGAATGTTAAAACTATTTTTTTTTATTAATCATTTTTTATATAGCACTGGCTGTTTTATTTATTCCTGTTTATAACTATCGTAGCGATCTCTTTGGCATATTTTAAAAATACTTGTCTAGAGTTTTTATTATTTATTATCGTTTTTATGTTGTCTTTTTTTATTTCAATATCGATTTCCTGTTCTGCCTCGTGTCGCCTCCTGGCGAAAACGGGGCAGTCGGTGAGGATATGAATAATATTTTCGTCCACTCCCGGCTCACATATACATGAAGGGTTCTCCCTACATATAAACCTGGTCAGATATTGGGAGAATCCTCCATGCTCGGTCAGAACGTGTCTGGTGAAGCTATGTTTAAAAAAAAATTAATTTTGGCGTATGCTGCTTCTGCGTTCGGGAAGATAATTTTGGTAGTGGCGGCTGTATCTTGCGTCGCGCAGCGCCGGTTCCATTCGCCAATAGATTCCTTAGGATTTGTCCCTTAGCGAATGAAACCGGGCACTCATCGTAATCAGGAGTCGTCTTGGAGCAAAGTACGGCTTCTTTTGCGAGCTGGTCGGCACGTTCGTTGCCCGATAGTCCTGCATGGGCCTGTATCCAAAACAAGCACACACTTTTGTTTTGTACATTAACATATCTTTATTATCCGGTTATATGAGCCATCTGAGCCTAATCTAGGTACATTTCATTACCTGTATACATCGTCCCATAATATGCATAATACAATATTATGACTCGCTTTGAATGTGAACAAAAAATAAGATTGCTTAAAAATAAGATAAGCAAATATTTTCGAGATGAAGACTAAGAAGTCTACATATTGCTAATAGTGTGTCTTAATGAAGGCAAATTTGAAATAAACTTTCAATATATAGTGTCTAGTGTGTATAGTAACAATAATAATATATAGCGATATTATTATCGTTTCGATAATACCAAAAGAGTGCGGAGCACCAATGAAGAATATATCAAAATCGGGTTTAACCTAATGAACCTAAAGTCAACAAAAGGTTGTGTTAAATGAAATCAATACCTATTTTTATCTGTTTTAACTAGTTCATTATTGACTGGGCGGCGCCAATTCACCGGATTGTCAAGCGTACCCAGCCCTCACCAACTGCGGGGAGTGTCCAGGGGGTTTTAGTGTTGTACTTCTAAGGTCCTCTCCTCGGTATGATTAGCATACCACCGCTATGGAGAGGGTGAGTCCCACATAGTCCTTCGCCGGCGCGGGAACGCTGCAGTGGCGGAGAGGATACGTAAATAAACCCCGGACAATAAAAAAGGTTCCAGCGCGCGATTTTGCCAGTTCCCGTTCCTAATAAGCTATAAAGTTCCTAATAGCTAAATAAATTATTTTTATTCAGCACTTAGGTATTTACATACACTTGTACTTGTCAAGTGTCCTATTCAATGCAACTAACAATTTTTTTTTTAATTTGGCGGGAAGATGATATTATTATTTGTTTTTGTAATTTGAGTTTTTAAGTAAAAAAAAAAAATCCTCTTTATAGTATTAAAATACGAATAAACAAAACTTTTCAAACTATACGTGTCTGGAGTGTCATGTTGAGTGTGAGTGACCTAGTGTATTGTTTTAGTCAAATAAAAAATATTTTATTGAACCCTTTTGAGCGTTGTCAGTTCTTTGTAAAACAGAATATAGTGCCCGTCAGCATTAAAGCTTTCTTTTCATATCTTTTTTTTTTAAAGATTACTAGCATTGTTTTGCAATCTCCTAGCACGAGGCAAGTATTAATAACTTGCCTCGTGCTAAGCTAAAATGCTTGTGTTACGAGTGGGTTCACGTCGGTACTGCATTGAGTGGGGTTCGAACCGTCGACCTCAAGATCACAAGTCCGACGCCCTAGCCATTGGGCTACGACCGCTTGTACTAAAGCTTTGTATTGGTAAAACAATTTTTGCTATACGGTTCCGTTCCCGAAGGGTAAAAACGGGACCCGCTGTCCATCTGTCACCAGGCTGTATCTCAAGAACTGCGATAGAGAGACAGTTGAAATTATCACAGATTATGTATTACTATGCTGCTATCACAACAAATAGTAAAAATAAAATAAAATAATTTATTAAGGATGCCCCTTAAAAAATAAACCCTCACAATAAAGGTGTTTTTTTCGGTCGATGTCGATAACGTCAACAGGTAGGCACTTGAAACTGGTACGGAACTGCTTAACATGGGCCTCTTTCAAAGGGGGTGTAGCCATAGTCACCACGCTTGGCTAGCGGATTGGTGAACGGTATTATGTACAGCGTATACACATTAACATGTTGCTCCTCATTACCCGGTATACGATTGTCATAAATGAAATGATGTTACGATACATTTACAAAAGAAATCAACGTCTTAACATGCTTTCCGATGCATGGAGAGTATCTCTGAGCCAACCAGATTTGGAAGTAAATCTTCGATTTTACACAATTTTTGGACAACCTCCACAGCGTAACCGCCTTGAGTTCGATCCCTACGCCGGACAAGAAATCTTTGAGCAGAATCTAAGATCTCTTTCCGGGTCTGACTGCTTGACGGACTAACCTCCTTGCCTCGGAAAGCACGTTAAGCCATTGGTCCCGATTGTTATAACGTCATCTATATTAATCGTATACCAGCAAACAGGCAGCAGCGTTTCCTTGTTTATTATATGACATAATATTGACCCGCCTGCCAAGCGTGGTGACTATGGTAAAACCCACGACACTTTCTAGGCACGCGTGTATCATCTTAGGCCTTATCTTCGCCTTCCATCAAGCGAGATTATGGTCAAACGTAACCCTATATTTAATAAAAAAAATATATATAAGTCTGTATGTATTTTATTTCAAATTATGAAGGTGAATCAAACAAATGTGTTGCTCTGAAATCAAAGATTTTTATTGTAATTGATATGATAACTAAACTAAAACAAAATAAACAATATAATCCTATAACAATATGTAAAACTCATACCTGAAATCAAAGAAACGACATTAAAGGTTTATTATCCGTTCCTTCACAATTTTGTTAAGATTATTTTATATTTTTATAATTAACAAATTAAACATGAATGTGAAAATTAATATTTGACATCTTTATGTCAACCACAAAAAAAGCAACTAAAGAAACATAGACAGCGCTATGCGCGAAATATAAACTTAAAGAAAAACTTCAATCTTTTTCTTTACATCTCCCCCCTTTGGGAAAGAAAATATACAGAAGTAAATTTTCTTTAATAGAGCAGCCCCCCTTCTTCTATTTCGTTATCACTTGCATATTCTGTATGTGTCATTGGTACTGGAATTAATTTCGTTATATGAAAGAGATTTGACTCTATCTTTTTGTGTCCTGTGTTGATTCTGTATATTGATTTTGAAACTTTCTCAACAATCTGAAATGGTCCAATTTTTAATTCTTCCAGTTTTTTCCTGTTTAGTTTATTGCCATTTTCCACATACACCATATCACCGACATTAAATTCATGGTTTTTTCTATTTTTGTCAAATAATGTTTTGTTGTAATTATGTGATTTAATTGTATTCTGAAGTGCTGTAGTCCTATCTCTGATCCAATCATTATGTGTGTTCTCTTGTATTAATTCCTTGGGTAAAACCGTGACATCTGTACCATACAAAAGATAACTTGGTGAGAAGCCAGTTACTGAGTGAATAGTTTGATTATACTTATTCACACATTCATGAGCTACTGTTGTCCAGGCTTTCTTATTTCCATCTTCATTCATTTTGCATCTGATTTTGTTAACTAGTGTCTGATTTAGTCTCTCATTTAGACCATTTGAGAATGGTGCATTTACCGCCGTAAATACCATGGTTATCTGTTTGTGTTTTAAAAAGTCCTTGAATTCTTTCGAATTTATACCTGGATATTGATCCGTCAGCAGCATATTAACGTCTTCTGTTTCTATTACATTAGTGACTAGTTTTATGAAGTCATTTGCACTCTGATTTTTCGAAGTCAAGATAAAAGCGTATCTAGTAAAGTGATCCACTAACAAGTGCAAATATTTTTTTGTAGATCTTGAACCTCCGAAGCCTCCTATTGTATCAATAGAAATTATTTCAAATGGCCTTGTAGCTGGACCTAGATGAGACATAAATCCAAATTTGTGTTGTCCTCTTGATTTATTTCTAATACAGATCTTACACTCTCTACATATCTTTTTAATATTTTTCGTTAGATTTCTTGCTATGTACAACGGACTTATTGTCTTCTGCATTTGGTTTGTCCCAATGTGGCAAAGATTCTCATGTATATTTCTTAATAGTTTAATACTGAATTCTTCAGACAAAATTATTTTTTCTTTCTCTCTAACTTTTTTATAATATATGTTTTGTTTGTATGTAATATTTTCCTTATGCTTTTGTATTTCTTCATTCTTATTCTGATCTAATATAATATCTTCCAGATTAACCAAGTTCACAATCTTAAGTTGTTCGTCTGCGTTTTCATTTGATTCTAATACAGGGTTTCTACTAAGGCAATCTGCTTCTAAATTTTGTTTTCCCGGGGCATATTTTATATTAAAATCGTATTGTGATAAGTAGTATGTTAGGTCACCTAGTTCTTCATCAGTCCTCGATTTTAAGTTCATGTTTTCCAGCGGCTTATGATCAGAATAAACTGTAAATGACTTACCTATTAGCCAATACTGCCAGTATCGTAATGCTTCCTTAATGGCTAAGCACTCCAAATATATCGCTTTTTTCTTCTTTTGGGTCCCATTTAGTTTCTTAGAAAAGTAAGCTACTGGTTTTTCTTTTCCATCTGGCTGCGTCTGTTTCAAGATAGCACCAACACCCTCTAAAGAAGCATCTGTGTAGATTGTTATCGGTAAATCTTTATCAAAAATTTCTAACACTGGTTGAGAGCACAAAAGGTTTTTTATTTTTTCAAATGCTTTTTGACATTGTTCAGACCAGAAGAATGGTTGATTTTTCCTCAGTAAATTATGTAGCGGATCCAATATTATCGCACTTCTTGGTATGTACTCATTATAAAAGTTGATCTTACCTAGAAACTGTCTTACATTTTTCTGTGTTTTTGGAATTGGGAAGTTTTTTATCGAAATTAAATTATCTTTCAGCGGTTTAACTGAATTATTTTGAATTATATGACCCAGATATTTAACAGAGGCTGAGGCAAATGTGCATTTCTGAAATTTCAATCTAAATCCCTCTGTTTTAATTGCTTCCAATAATCGTGTTAAGTGCTGAATATGTTCGTCAAAAGATTTCGAGAATATTAAGATGTCATCTATATAATTTACAGCAAAATCTGTAAGTTTGTACTTTCTTAGTATGTTACTTAATATCCTCTGAAAAATCGCCGGTGCTGTTTTAAGTCCAAACGGTAAACAGGTCCATTGAAAATGTCCATCTTGTGTTACAAATCCAGTCTTCTTTCTGTCTTCTATTCGTAATGGAATTGACCAAAAAGCAGAATTTATATCTAGAGTTGTATAAAATTTGCAATTTCTTGTTTTAGTTACTAAATCCTCAATTAACGGGAATGGTTGGGCTTCTGGTACTACTATTTTATTCAAATCTCTGAAGTCTATGCATAATCTTGATTTTTTATTTTCTTCTTTTTTAAAGGCCAGTGTGACAGGTGCAGCAAAGGGACTATAGGATTCTTCTATAAGTTTATTATCCAACAATTTTCCTATTTGTTCTTCTATTTCTTTTTTATCCTCCATAGTGCATCTATATGGTCGTTTACTGCAATATTTATCTAAAAGTAAATCTATCCTAGCTTCATATCCATTAACAGTTCCAACATCATATTTGTTCTTTGCAAAAACAGCATTATATCTATTCATTAGATTATTTATTTTTGACTTTTGAAATTCATTTAAATGGCTTATATTTAATTCGAAATCTTCTTCTTTAACATGTTCGTTAAAATTAATTCTGTATTCGTTTATAATTTTCTTTTTATCATTAACTTCTTGCTCTTTCTTTAGCTTTTCATCGTTCTTGTTTGTATTTTCTATTATTTCTTCTTTAGCATTAGCCTTTATAATAATTTTAGTACTTTCTTCTACTTTTTCTTTATTTAAGTTCTGTTTTTGAGTGATTTTTAAGTTCTCATCCTGTATTAATTTGAACTTTGTTATTATGTCTAATCCAATCAAAAAATCATATTTGAAATTTTGTTCATCTATAATATACACTTCAACATTTTCTTCTATGTTAAAAATTTTAATTTTTAGGTTCGTCAAACCACTTGTCTTTTTGACACCATTAATCGTCACTAAACTGGCTTTATTCATAATGTTCCCTTTGCCTTTTAGTTTTAATAACTTCGAATTAATCAGAGAAACATTTGAACCTGAATCATAAACTCCATAAATTTCTAGTGTATTATTTATTAGAAGTTTGACATTGATTAATGGTGTCACTTTTAGTTTTTTTGTTCGGTTTCATGTAACTCGGCCTCTATCGTAGAATTGTTGACATGTTTAATGCTTTTCTCTTTTGACTTATCATTTTCTTTTGGTTTAAACCAACAAGCATATTCAGGGTGGTAGCGAATTCCTTTATTTATTTTTTCACAGGTCTTGCAAGGGATTTTATCTTCATTCCTATTGTTGCCTCTTGGACTTTCATATTTTCGATAGTTTAAATTATTCTTCTTGTTTACCAAATGTTCAAATTTTCTCACTTCATTAAAAAGATCTACTGTATCTTTTAATGCCTCTCTATCAATCATGTTGAGTACATGTTTTGGCAAACCCATTGCAATAAGATCTATCATAGTACCTGTATCCATTGTGTTTCTCATGTCTAGTAATAGTTTTTCCTTCTTTATGGCATAATCCACCAACAATCCGTCTCTGTATTTGAAGAATAAAGCATATGTTATTTGGTTCCAGCCTTTGTTCGCAAATGACTCGCAGAATTTGGTTTTCCATGACGACCACTTGGAATCCATAGTCAATTTTATCACCATAGAGCTGTACCAATCAACACAACTCCTATCCATGAATAACCTCAGTAATTCAATCATTTTTCCATCTTCGGTTACACTGAAGCGTGAGCATTCTTTTTCAAAGGTCTCAATCCATTGATTTGCATTTGAATTTCTGCTGGAAAATTTTTCCATTACAAACTTTTCTGCAATGTGCATCAAATTTTGTTTAGATTCCTGCGTTTGAACGAGTTTATCAAATATTTTTTCTAATACACTTGTATCTTCAGTTTTTTCAACTCCTGTTTTTGTTTTTGTTATTTCTTCTAAGTATTGATCTTTAAATTGTATATTATCGTCCTCATCTAAGTAAGTTTGCTTGAGTCCTTCTGTCAACGTTATCCAAACTCGTCGCGTCTGATATCTTTTCCTCAAGCTGTTTTTTACCTTGCTATAAGCGGTTGTTTTTAACAGTTCGTCGTGATGGCCAGCAGGTTGAAACTCTTCCGGTACAGCGTACACTTTGTCCTCACTAGTAGCTATTGAGGTTACAGCAAAGATGTTTGACTTTCCGTCAGTTCCCGGAAGTATAGTGAATTCAAAACGAAGCTTCTCCATTTTGGGTGGTTATTCAAAATTTCAATAAACGAGAATGTCGTTTTATAAGTCTGTATGTATTTTATTTCAAATTATGAAGGTGAATCAAACAAATGTGTTGCTCTGAAATCAAAGATTTTTATTGTAATTGATATGATAACTAAACTAAAACAAAATAAACAATATAATCCTATAACAATATGTAAAACTCATACCTGAAATCAAAGAAACGACATTAAAGGTTTATTATCCGTTCCTTCACAATTTTGTTAAGATTATTTTATATTTTTATAATTAACAAATTAAACATGAATGTGAAAATTAATATTTGACATCTTTATGTCAACCACAAAAAAAGCAACTAAAGAAACATAGACAGCGCTATGCGCGAAATATAAACTTAAAGAAAAACTTCAATCTTTTTCTTTACATATATAAAAAAACCCTTCCCGGGAGGCCCATGTTCAGAAGTGGACGTTGTACGGGCTGATGATGATAATGATATTGGCACATTTTTTTCTACGGATCAAAAGTCGAACTAACGACCTCCGAGATTAGAAGGCAAGACTTCACAGACAACTGCTTTGCTACGCTTTTATATGCTGATAGAAATATCTTGACACATACAAAAATATTTGCAAAATGGACTAGAAAACTGGGCAATGGAGTGAGATCAGACATCTTCATCAAAATAGTATTATTGTTTTAAGTGTTTAATTCACATTTTCATAACTTCCCAAGATATACCGTCAGTGATCTTGCAATTGTTAGTAACAGTTGCTAATAAGGTGCAATTTCATCTGTCAAGATATATTTTCGTCTTATAGGTTTTGATGCCAAGAAATCAATTTGCCACATTTGATTTTGAACCCTATTTACGTGGTATTGCAGTATCACAAGCAATACGTATCCGTAGTTAAACGTACATTGAACCATCAATCTACAAATAGCACATAATAAAAATACTGCTACAAAACGCATCAGTTAATCGTGATATCCGTGTATCAGTCGACCCAATAAATTATGCTTGTATTTTGAAAATTTATACGCTACAAAAGTCATTGCTTCACTATAGTTAAAACGTTTGTATAGTGTGTCGTATGTACGTCGCCGTGTGGTAGGGGAGCGTTCAAGTATTATGTAACTCAATTTTTGAAGATTGTTAACCCCCCCCTCCCTCCCCTAGCAACGCACCGTAACGTTTTTATGGACCCCCCCCTCCCTCTATCTAAACGTTACGTAACACTCAAGTGATCATTTTTACCCTAAAGTCCTAAAAAGTTATGTAATAAAATAAAATAGTTTTTAC
The DNA here is from genome assembly GCA_947037095.2 of Nycteola revayana. Lineage (NCBI taxonomy): Eukaryota > Metazoa > Arthropoda > Insecta > Lepidoptera > Nolidae > Nycteola > Nycteola revayana. The sequence goes on along the minus strand of OX344842.1, from coordinate 4,839,732 downwards.
ACTTGGTATAGTTTTAATCTACTAAATAAAACAAGAGAATTTTAATTCGCAACACCTGCATATTTTGTTTATTTTTTATAAATTATTGGCTTTTAATTTTTTTTAGGTTTTGGTTTGGGAGTTTTAATTGCCTAATTTTTTAGATAGAATGTTACGTAATGTGTTGTATGAAAGACCCCCTCCCGCCCCTGTAACGCATCGTAACATTTTACGAGACCCCCTCCCCCCCCAAATTGCGTTACGTAATACTTGAACGCTCCCTAGAATACATCACCCATATGTTCCCATGGGTGCCGTACAAGGCAACTAAGGAACATATATGCACCTAATGGATGGGCAGCAGCATCTATCAGTTGAAAGCTACTCCATCTCATCTTTTGTATAGGTTACCGGTTCACTCTATTTTCAAATACTTTATTTACGATTTTACTTATATTTAACGTGCTGAGCCCCAATCAAATTATTACATTTGCCATTCGAGTCTCTACGAAAATACTAATAATAAAATTGGCTAACACAATTCAAAGTAGTTGTAACACAATCATGCATTTAGAAACTCATTTGACTAAAACTGATTCGGCTGATGATGTTTGGATGAGCAGCAGCATCTATTAGCTCAAGGTTTGCATGTTACTGTGATCACCAATCCGTCTGCCAAGTGTGGTGATTATAGTTATATCTCTCAACGGTTCTGGCTTGCCAAAGTTTGATATGAGGAATCCTATGTTCAGCAGTGGACATTTTAGGTAAGGTCCGTAAATCCATATCCATACTAATGATGATGATGATGATGCCATCTAGCCGATTTCCATCCATACTAATATTATTAATGGAAAAGTGTATGTGTGTGTCTGTTTGTTTGTGGTAATGATGGAAAGAAATAAATTAGATCTTTGCCTTACAGTGGGTCACATAGGGCTCATAATAATAGTAATTTAATATCGCACTAGTAGTTATGTTAGACACAATGTGCCTTTGTAATTTATTGAGTACACACGATGTTTGTTCACAACTGATATGTACTATCGATTTAGTGTATTTACTGCTAACCCATTTACCTGCAGTACGTGTGTCTGTTTAGTTTGATGTTATTTTAATAGTTTATACAATAGGTCTGGAATTTGTATTAACTGTTAGCTGGCAACATTTCATATCTATCTAGTGTGAAAGTAGTAGACAACCTCTCATCCAGCGTAGCGGTATTTGGCTCGCTTTAAGTCTAGGGGGTCGTGGGTTCGATCCCCACACCGGACAAGAGACAATTTCTAGACACTTTTTAGGCAAGCGTGTATCATCTTAGGCCTTATCTTCGCCTTCCATCAAGCGAGATTATGGTCAAACGTAAGCCTAAATTTGATAAAAAAAAAAAAAAAAAAACTTTGTGGAAATAATTTACACTAAGATTTCTTAGAATTAGGTATTCTAAGATTTCTTTCCGGGTCTGGTTGTTTGAGGGACTACCCTCCGTGTCTCGGAAAGCACGTTAAGCCGTTGGTCCCGATTGTTATAACATCATCTATGACAATCGTATATCAGAGAACGGGCAGCAGCGTTTCCCTGTGTATTACAACATAATACGGCGGTCACCAAATCGCATGCCAAGCGTGGTGCCTATGGCAAAACCCTCCCTCGGGAGGTGGCCCATGTTCAGCAGTGGACGTTGTACGGGCTGATGTTGATGATCTAGTATTAGAAAAAATATCGCTGCCCTACAACTTATTATAGTATAAATTTTCAGTTTTCAGTTAATAATTTCTGTATGTGACTGGCTGATTGGCTGTATACAGAGAGCCTTGGCCATTTTTCAAACATAGAACACTCACGACGTTCTCTTGTTTATTTATAGGAATAAAAGACAGTGTACTTATAACCGTTGACTGTTTCAGTACAATCCCTCTTCATCATCACTACATAGTATAAAACAAAGTCGCTTTATCTATATCCCAATGCATGCTTAAATCTTTAAAACTACGCAACGGATTTTGATGTATATTATTATTTTACAAACTTCCCACGTACGGTCTCACCCGGGTACCTCCAGTTTCCGTCGTAACATTCTACTTAAGTATAGTCCTACCGCTTTCCTTGCTGAAAACGGCTATCTAACAATAAAATAATTTTTAAATTTGGACCAGTAGTTCTTGAGATTACCGCGTTCAAGCAAACAAACGAACACAGCTTTACATATTTATATAGATTTTAATTTATACGACCGAGTTCTTTTTTTCACTTTTTTTTTCATTTATAATTCACAAAACCGATGTTCAATTACTTAAATTCAAGCAAACTTACATAATAAACAATTTACGATTGACATCTACTGGATGTGGATACATCATGCATAGTTACAAAGTGTTTCATTCAAATTTATATTAACTAAACTAAATTAAGTAAATTTAATACAGATTAATACTGCCTAAACTAAATTAAGTAAATTTAATACAGATTAATTCTATCTAAACTAAATGAATACATTTGAAAATCATTTTCTAAGAAACCCGTAGTTTGGAAAATTTAAAATAAATTACAGCCATATCACTACAGAGTACAAAACAAAGTCGCTTTCTCTGTCCCTATATCGCTATGTATGCTTAAATCTTTAAAACTACGCAACGGATTTTGATGCGTTTTTTTTTTAATAGATAGAGGGATTCAAGAGGAAGGTTTATATGTATAATACATTAGCATTGTACCCGTGCGGAGCCGGGGCGGGTCGCTAGTAAAGTATACAAACCTTATTAGGGAATAAAACCGAATTAAGTATTGTTGAAACATATTTAGAGAAAACATTATTTTTGGAACCTTTGTATAGATAATGCCACATACCCCGAACCCTTCAATGATCTATTAAAGACCTTTAATATTTGAGGACTACACTTATCAAAGCCCTCTAATAGGTATACTTACAACCCACGAAGGTCCTTACCTTTTATTTAGAGTAGGTACTTGAATTAGGTCGGTTTCGGACTAAATCTTCATTTTCGGAGTATTTGTGGTTACACAATAGATACCTACGTGGTTAGTATGTTGTTGTGTGGAGTCCAGTGTTTAAATGGCATAAATAGCTGAACAAAAGATCGAAGGTTGAAGTTACCAATGATTTATTGATAAAGTGCGTGGGCACGCGTTTGCACCATTCTCTCTATGACCGCGTAAAAACCAGTTAGAAAATCTCAAATATGCCTAAATATCAAATATTATTATAATTCTTACAATCAAAAGTAGCTATTTTAAACTAAAACTAACTATAAAATACTATTATATTACTTATTACTACTACTGTTACTACTATTATTACTTATAAAATATACAACGGGGTAATGCTGGCAGCATTACCCCGTTGAATGGCAATGCTTACCTGCTGTGCAAAGTAAAAACATTGCCATTCAACGGGGTAATGCTGCCAGCATTCTGGGAACCTTGCCAAGTAGAATAGATTTAGAATAGTAGTATATTATAAGTTAGTTTTAGTTTAAATTAGCTACTTTAAGTTGTATGCTATGTATTTTATTCATGTAATATAATTATAAATACAAAAAAAAAAAACAACAGTGGACCGTGCCACAACAAAAGCCTAAAGACGTACTATACAGTCCAATCGAAAAAAACACTCATATAGACCTGCGAAAATACAAAATGACACGGACGTACCGTGTCATTATTCGTAGGTCTGCTTTGTAATAACAATTTAATTTATGAAAAATATAATTTTTCATAAATTTTAATTTTTTATAAGTATTCGGCTTCTCATTTGACTTCTCTTTGGCCTGTAAACCCTAATTGAACAAAGCATCGTGTGAAGTTGATTAGATATTCTGCCCTGCTAATTGTACTTGCAGTATTTTCCGGATTTTCACTTTTTTGCGAAAATGAAATTTCAGGACCCTAATCAAAAAATTAAAATCATATATTATTTTATGAGAAACATGTTTTTTATTTAACGGTAAACGCCGTACTTGCCCACATATGTGTTTACCGCGTTTATCTCGAAATCGCGATCTTGTAAGTACTGCGTTTGCATTAAGGAGGGCAGTACAAACAAATATAATCATCACGAATATTTGTCTATCCGAAGATGTAGGTACTTCAAAGTTGTACACAATTTTTCTATTATTCTTAAACGCTCTGAAGCTTACGTAGAAAAAACATTTACTAAACTAGTACAATATAAAACCAGCTAAGTGTAAATAGTATCCGTACCGAAGGGTTTCCCACGAAATAACAATTGTATGTAAATAGTTCGACTATCGTAGGAGTCTCTTGCGAGTCGTTACTTCTATGTTTTAATAATATTATTATCTGCTTCTAACCTTTACTCTGTTATCCCCAAAATTAACTATACCTACGAAGTCATTTTTAACCATCGTTATTATTTGTTATGACAATATTCTTCCGTCCTTATTGCTAGGCAACGGATTCTGTGAATTAAAAAAAAAAACTTCTAAAAATGAAAACATAATGGTGTCGTGGGACACCAGGTAGGAACGAAGTTCCTTCGGCTAATGTAGAATCGACGGTACCAATTCTTTTTATACTCGTGATAATTTCTCAACGAAATGTCCGATTGGAATAAAACAAAAACTATTTTACTTCTACATAAATACCCTTGATAACATAATGCTTAATTTGGATAAGGATTAATATTATGATATACATTTAACGTAGTTTCTTTCTTCAGACGATTTAATATTTTTTTATGAACATAAAAGCGGTATTGTGACTAAACTATGATAGTTAGATATATGCTCTTGTGGACTTTTTTGTAGATCTTAATAAGACCCGTAGTACATCATTTTGTTCTATTGTCAATAGTTTTTGCAGCGCACGCATAAATAGGTTTTCGCTTTTACACCTTGGGTTACAAAATCGCAATTTTCTTACGGATCCCTAATTTTTTTTGAATAGGCACAAAAAGTACTGGGCCGATTTAAAAAAAAAAATCACCAATAGAATGCTACATTTTTCCAATTTGACATAGGCTACATTTCATTTTGAAAAAAAATAGGGATCCTTGGTAAAATTTGAACAATGTAACCGAAGGTGTAGAAAAATGAGTCTTAAAATGTCTTTCGTCGAATGCGCTGCCGAAACTATTAGCGATAGAACAAAATAATGTACAACAATATTGAAGAACATCATAATGTGTACAAAAAACTCCGCGGTAGCATATGTCCAACTATTGTAGTTATGTCACTACAACAACTTTTTTCATTTTAAACATTAATGAAAATGCTAACCAAATTCAAACCATGCTATTTATGTGTTTATATTAATCCTTATCCAAATAAATTATTTTATGGTCAAGACCATTTAACTACCTATAAAATAGTTTTTAATCTATATATATAAAAGAAAGTCGTGTTTGTTACAACACTTATAACTCGAGAACGGCTGGACCGATTGCCATGGTTTTTATTTGTTGGATTTGTTTCCGTCCCGAATAGCAGAATAAATTTTAAAAACAAAAGAAAGTCGTGTTAGTTACACTATTTATAACTCAAGAACGTCTGAACCGATTTGGCTGAAAATTGGTAGGGAGGTAGCTATGAACTGGGAGAAGGACATAGAATACTTTTGGGTAGGGGTAGGGTAAGGTAGGGTAGGGTAGGGGTAGGGTAGGGGTAGGGTAGGGGTATGGTAGGGGTAGGGTAGGGGTAGGGTAGGGTAGATGTAGGGTAGGTGTAGGGTAGGGGTAGGGGTAGGCTAGGGGTAGGGTAGGGTAGGGGTAGGAGTAGGGTAGGGGTAGGGTAGGGGTAGGGTAGGGCAGGGGTAGGGTATAAAAGTCCACCCGTGCGAAGCCGGGGCGGGCCGCTAGTCTATATATATAAAACAAAGACGGGTTTGTTACAACACTTATAACTCGAGATCGGCTGGATCAATTTTCATGGTTTTTGTTTCGTTGGATTTGTCTACGCCTTGAATAGCAGAATACATTTTAAAAACAAAAGAAAGTCGTGTTAGTTACACTATTTATAACTCAAGAACGGCTGAACCGATTTGGCTGAAAATTGGTAGGGAGGTAGCTAAGAACTGGGAGAAGGATATAGGATACTTTTGGGTAGGGGTAGGGTAGGGTAGGGTAGGGGTAGGGTAGGGGTAGGGTAGGGGTAGGGTAGGGGTAGGGTAGGGGTAGGGTAGGGGTAGGGTAGGGGTATGGTAGGGGTAGGGTAGGGGTAGGGTAGGGTAGGGTAGGGTAGGGGTAGGGTAGGGGTAGGGTAGGGTAGGGGTAGGGTAGGGTAGGGGTAGGGGTAGGGTAGGGGTAGGGTAGGGGTAGGTTAGGGGTAGGGTAGGGGTAGGGTAGGGTTAGGGTATGGGTAGGGTAGGGCAGGGGTAGGGTAGGGCAGGGGTAGGGTATAAAAGTCCACCCGTGCGAAGCCGGGGCGGGTCGCTAGGTACTATATAATATAATTAATACTTTGCCTTTCAAAGGGGTTTTTTTTTCGGACGAACGTACTTTTGCTAATTCGCCGGGCATAAAGGCGAGCAGAGCTCCAGCCTAGATGGTTAATGGTTTAAACACTACAAACTAAGCAACCTGCGCAAGAGGGCGTCCCTGTGGGACTTGGACCTCGGCTCAGGGCGGTCGCTGACAGGGAGATTAAGTTTTTTTTGGGAGAGTTTTGTGCAACGGTCGCTCTACTTTACAGCTTGCGGGCCTCTCGGACTTCAGGTCTACGAGGGCGGAATCTAAGGCTAATCGGAAGGTTCTTAGGAAACTAAGGCCGTGTTCAAACCAAACTGACTGTCAGCCGCCGAATGTGAGCAGGCTCACTGTGACCCTAGTGTAAACGTGAAAATAAACGGTATTTTTCGTTCACAGTATGCTGACAATACGCTATAGTTTACGTCCGTCCGTAAAAACAGCGTCCGCGGAGCGTAGTGACATGCTATATTAATCGGCCGCCGAATGTCAGCGTCTACGCATAGCGTAATAACGTATCGTCGGTTAGATGTGAACGAAAAAGTATTATTGGGAAGTTTGTTATAGATCCGCATACCCCATAAAAGAGTTACTTATTTTGCGGAGACGGCTAGCATGGACCTCAAGATTATGCTTATATCTAGTATTTATGCTATGTGTGTCGCTTTTTTTACAAAATGAGTTAATATTTTTATGGATATATTTATAACACATTCTCAAAAATATATTCTGATGCAACGGTTAGAATATTAATCTCTTTAAATTTTTCTCTCAAGCTGTCCCGGGGACCGAGTTTTTAAATAGCCCTCACGGCTCTCTTTTGAGAACTAACTGCATACCAAATGTCATCAAATATTGTTCAGTACTTTAGGCATGAAATCATAACGGGCAGACAAATACTTTCGTCTCACTACATAGTATTAAACAAATCATTTCCCGCTGTCTTCTATGTATGCTTAGATTTTGATCTGTTTTTTTGAATATATAGAATGATTCAAGAGGAAGGTATATGTAGGTATATGTTACGGCTAAAGTTAGGTGTGAACATAAACTTAAGATTAGCCGGCTAAACTTAGGTTTATCTTCGAGAAGCAGCTAAAGTTCGATAACATGTTACTTATCTTCGGCTAGAACTAGGTTTTAATTAAATTAAACAATACCTATGCACGACACAAAAATGTGTGGGGTGGTTAAAAAAAACCCAAACCAATGGAGTTGAACAAGGACTTATTAAGGTTGATCTAAGTTTAGCCGCATGCGGTCGGCTGCACCTAGGTTTAGCCGGCTAATCTTAAGTTTAAGTTCATTTAGCCGTAACATATATAATACATCAGCCTTGCTCCCGTCTGAAGCCGGGTCGGATTGCTAGTTTATAATACATAATTAACACCGTAGTATAAAATTGAATTGTTTATATTTAGTTATAAAACCTGTTAAATATTTATGAAATTTAGGTGTATAGACATTTCATATTCATAAAACGTTGAATATTAAATTTATTTAGCATTTTATTGACACATTATTATATTTGAACAAAATATAAAGTATTTGTTGATGGTAAATATCAAAGCTGACGTACGTTTATTTAATTTGTGTACCAGTGTAAAATAAAACGATACGGCGAAAGCGCATAGTTGTTTGGTCTTTTTCAACGCCGTAAACATGTTTTTCCTGTATAAATAATTATAACATGACAGGTACTTTGAGTAAAAACGAAAAAGAAATGGAATTATGGGGTAATTTCGTGATTTATACATTTCGAACCATCGACCTATTATGGTAAATGATAAGGGTTGTACCTACTTCTTTTGTATTAATTTCAAGAAATTTTAGAACATCTTATTCTGAGTTTTAACATTATTCTCTCTTTATTAATGACTCCATTAATGAACAACTCAACTAAAATTATTTTCTTGCAGCGTAGATATGATTTGGGTCGTCTCCTTCCCTATAATATGGCGAGGGAGGCGACGTCAGTGTGCTGACAAGTCATATTCTTGAAATAGTTCAAGAATATGATTTGTTTTTCTTTATTCTCCGGGTCGTACATTAACTTAGCTATGGAAAAGTTGCAGAGTAGCTAGGGTAGGATTGGCCCTACCCTAGCTATGATGCCCCTACACCTGTTCCGTAATTCAAGGCCCGTGTCATCGATCACTTTTTCTTATATTCATAAATCTGACTGTAATCTTAATAGCACCCAGAGCCGTGGTATTAAACCCTTAAAGGCGTCCCCAGGTATGTGTCTAACCGAATTTGCAATATTGATCGATGCTTTATTACTACTTGCACCTATTTTTATTCTTGTTCATATATACTTATTAGGCAATATTTCTGTTACCTGTCAATTACCTCCTTTTATTCATAGAATAAGATTTGAACGTTTAGTAAAAATTTTTCATGATGACTCTGACAAGAACATCGTCATCAGCCCGTATAACGTCGAATGCCGAGTGCCACAGTCACCACGTTTGGCAGGCGGGTTGGTGACTGCAAAATTATGTTGTAACACACAAGAAAAATGCCGCTGCCCGTACCCTGGTATGCGCTAACTAATGAGACCTGGAAATAAATGATAGAATCTTCAGAAAGTTTTCTTCTTCAGTGTAGGGATCGTACCCACTATCTCCGAGATTTACAGCAAGACCGCTACGCCACAGAGGTTGTCTTATATACACAGTCAAATTAAAACCCAACTATAAATAAATGCGTAGTTACGTTGTTTTAGTGTAATCGTATATCGACGCTCCTGGATTTTAATGGTTTTGTTAGCGACACCTGGTCACACCGTATTGTATTTAAAGAAAAGAAAAATATTTATTTATCTTTATATTATTTATCTTTAAGCACGCATGTAAAGGTATACAAACTAACTGCACTGGGGACTCAGTGACTATGTCTGTTGCCTCTGCAACCTTCTGACTTTTTGAGATTCTGGGTTCGATTCCCAGTAGGGACAATTATTTGTGTCCTGACATGAACAAATGTAGGCTATATAAATACCTAAGCGCTAATGTGAAGGTCTTCTATATACCTAAAAAAAATTAAACCTAAGTAATAATTGAACTTGAAAACTGGAACTTTTAAAAGGCATTTTTAATCCATTTAATATTTATGTGTTCCAATAGTCTTTATTTTATCTTTATGTACTTCTATACTAATATATAAAGTTGAAAGTTTGTTTATGTGCTTGTTTCGTTAATTTCAGTAACTACTGGCCATTTTTTTTTGTTTCGGATGGGTTTACGTTGTTAGCTTATGCTCCTTCACCGGGCATAAAGGCAAGCAGAGCTCCAGTCTTAATAAATGGTTTAAAAACTAGAAACTAAGCAACCTGCGCAAGAGTGCGCCCCTGAGGGGCTTGGACCTCGTCTCAGGGCGGTCGCTGGCGATGAGATTGAGGGGTTGACTTTTAGTATTTTAGGGGAGATCAAAACTACTGGCCCGTTTTAAAAAGTAATTATAAAGTTCCTATGAAAAAGGGAATTACGTTTTTGATACTGCACGCGGAAAGCTAGTGATAGTACAAGTATGTTGTTGATCTATTTGTCCTACTAATGTATTATTTCTATTAGTATATAACAAAAGAGATAACAACTGCGCAATAACTATCGCGTTGTTTCATCCGATATACTATGTACTGTATGCTGCGTTTATCCGGTTGTAAGGTATCGCCGAGTATTATAGGATTTTTCGGTCAAACTAAAGTAGTTTGCATTCAAACGTTCAATGGAAATATTCATAAAGTCAAATCTGATACTGAAAATAACAATGTACCTGTAGCAATGTACCTTTAGCAATGCTCAGTTTTAAAGAGAACGCGATTGTAGTTAAATATTGTTTTTACGTAAAATTTTAATACTTTATTCTTTTTAATAAGTAGGTTAGGTAAAAGGTTTATAAATGGAACGAAAGATGTGTGTAAGGATCATAGCAAGAGGAGGTCCATTGTCTCTGCCTACCCCGCTGGGAAACAGGCGTGAGCTTATGTATGTATGTATAAAATAATAATATCTAGTTTTTTAACAAAATGTAAGAGTATAATATTATTATTATCTTTATTTAATCGTGCTCATCATGGTCTTCGTTGGGGTACAAGACCCATTATTCATTCAAAAACATAAAAAAATGTTTTTCCGAAATTTGCTGCTGTTCTCATAACTTTGACATCATAGCGGCTTACTGCTTAGTTCATAGAATTCGAACGATATTTCCGTACAAATGAACAAATTATTTAACTATCAGCATTCAGAAAACTATACAAAAACGAGCTTTTTCCTGTCTCACAAAGAGCCATGGTAGAAAATTAAATACGATTTTAAAATTGGAATTTGAAATTAATTGCACAACATCATTCACTCATTCGTTCATTCGCAGTCGTTTGAGCTGTACCTACTTATATGGCCGATGGAAAAATACGCTTTGATGACTAGAATAAAGCTATGGTAGTTGCATGACCAAGTTTTCTTTTTAGTTTTTCTGAATGTAGTTGCTTACTTCAAAAGCGCAGCATTTAACCGACAATTTAAAAAATAGATAGGCAAATGCGGATTCCTTGCAATGAATACATTACGGAGTTTTTCGCTGAAATTCTTTTCAGGAAGTAATTTTTTGCGCTTCCACTCAAAGGTATAAGCGGAATGGGAAATACTGCAAAGTATACCTGATGAATTAGGATTCGAAATACAACAAATATATAAAATTATACATTTTGTCAGTCAGTCATAATCATAAGGTTTTATTTGTGTTAGCTTCATCGGTTGTACTGTTCGTTTTTATGGTTTTGTAGCCAAAGGTTGAAACGGGTACGATTAGGTTAAGGTTTTAATTTAATCCCTCACTACATTGGTTGACCGGTGTGACATTCTGGCAGCTAAAATACAAATGTTACTCATTAAAATATTAACATTTTTGACATTTGAAATAAGAAAGTTCAAATTTTAAATCGATTTTATTACAGTATAAACACCACATTGTCTTTATTTTCGGCCTGAACATCATCGTCTTAATTTACGACTTTTATTTACTACGGCGAACGGTAGGCTATACTGCCGTCATATATCTATAATGCCGTTATCTACCAAAACCGTATTTTTGAATAACGAGCAAAAACCGCGGAAATAATTAAAATTGATGTAACTTTTCAATGACAACACTTATTTGAGAATTGGTGGTACCAAAAAATATGTCAAGTTTAATACTTTCGAATGACTCCCCTGTCATATCGTAAATATTATTTAATTTCATGAAAAAACGCTTTTTGCATTTAAGTTTATCATCGGTGTTTCCAAAATCTTATCAGTCATCGACTAAAATGCCGTTACGCATAGCGCAACGGCATTTTAGTGTATCTATTTCATAGCAAACTATTGTCTGTTAAAATGCTAAAAAAAATCTCTTTGGTGAATAACTAAAACGTCGCTAAAGCACATAACGTCTATTTAGCTTAATAATATGTAATATTGAACTGACTCATGTTAGACTTTAGTGTGATTAACGGTACTTTACTGCTTTTAAGTCTTGTAACCTATTAATGTATTTAAATTTAAAGGAAAAACTTGAATCATTGTTAAGCTTAATCGTGGTTAAAGTAAAAACCTTATAGTTTAACGGCATTAAAGCGCAACAGAAGGTATAAAAAAATAGTGAACCAATAATATTTAATAACATGAAGTTACTATAAATAGAGACATTTTTTTAATAAAGGTCATTATTTTATCAATCACTTAGTCAATATATTTTTTAAAGCTTTTAAAATAGGGTATATTTTTGCTCGAAGTTTTAACTTTGACAGAATTTCACTTAAAACTAGATTTATTAGGAACTTTTAGTTTTCACAAATACAAATATCACATCATTTATTTATCCATATTAATTAGGTACAACTTGTACTTTCAAAATATATAATATAAAATACATTTTCAATCAAATGAAATTTACATACAGAATACTTAATGAAACCTGAGATACTTTATAAACAATCAAGATCTAAGTGGACTCTTCTCCTTGAACATAAAACTGTAAATTTATATTATCAATAAAAAACAATCATCCTATGCCAAAAACAAAAAAAAAACTGCCTTATTTAAATTTTAGTTTTAACTTTTTATTCTTGATAATACTTACGTATTCTTAAAAATATGGTATTCAAATCTTAACACAGTCATTTTACCAAATAACTTAAAATAATGTGACGATGTTTAAAATTTAAATTATTAGGTATTTAGTTAAAATAGTTAATCAGTCTCAATAAACTACATCAGTCTATATTATTATTCCTATAATCAGAACTTGTACCGGATTTTTTTAAGTTTGTCACCATTTCTTTTAGATTCGATACATTTCGGTTCAGTCTTTAATTCAAATACAATAATTTACAAGTAGTGTTTGGTGAAACTGTAACGATAAGAAAGACATTTAATAGACAACTACATGATTATAACAAACTTAACAATGCACTCTCTAAAGTTGTTCATTGGTTTCATGTTAATAATCTCTGTTTAAATGATAAGAAAACTAAAGTAATCAAGTTTTCAACACCCAATGTTAGACAGGTTTCCACTAATGTAAATGGCTTGGACCCTGTGGAAACTCTGTGTTCTTAGGTATCACCATTAATTCCAAATTACAATGGGGACCATACATTGAGAAAATGTCATCAAAATTAAGTTCTGCAGTAAATGCAGTAAAAACAATTAGACGGCTTACGGGTATTTGATGTTGATACGGCTAGAATCGTTTATTTCAGTTACTTTCACAGCATAATTTCGTACGGGATTCTTCTTTGGGGTAACTGCGCGGATATCAATAGCATTATTATATTGAAAAAAAGAGTCGTAAGGGCTATTTACAAACTGGGTCGCCAAGCAAAGTTTGAGAAATTTATATAATAATACATGATAATGTGTTATATGTAGATAAAAATATTGACTCATTTTGTAAAAAAAAAAAAGCGACACACATAAGTCTATGTACTAGTAAGGTAATCTTGAGGTTCATGCTAGCCGTCTCCGTAAAATAATTAACTCTTTTATGGGGCAATGTATACGGTTCTATAACAAACTTCCCAAAAGTATAAGTGAATTTGTCTATAAATAAGTTTAAAATGTCTATTAAAGGCAAATTTCAAAATTTTCTGAATTCTCAGAAAAAAATCTGATTATCTTTAAAATCTATTAAAGGCAAATTTCAAAATTTTCTGAATTCTCAGAAAAAAATCTGATTATCTTTGTGACAAAAATGCTTGGAATTAAATCGCTCCAATCTCATTGGCAGTGTTTCTCATTAGTCGTCACATCACGCACTGCACGGTAAGGGAAAAATATGACGATTCCAAACAAATATAACCATTTTTACGGAATAAATTAATTTTGAATTTGAATCATACGAAACATTGACACGGACACCCCTTCTTACTTCCTTAGGGGTTGAATTTAGCAATATCCCGTCTCAGTTAGCACCTATGTCCTAAATGAACCCACAACATTTGAGACTCCTAGGCCTTTGTAGTTTCTGTGATTTCGAGATGAGTGAATGAATTACCTTTCGCTTTTATATATGAGTTGATAAATATCAAACGTCAGTATGTCCATGATAAGTGAAAAAAAGTAGACCAATATATTTGTTTGCAGATGCAAAAGACGTTATTTCGTAGATTTTAAGGTTTAATATAGCTTATTTTGAAATATAACGAACTACGTTCAAAATTCATCAAAATCGTTAAAACTTCGTCTCGTTTGGACTTATTGGATTTTGGACATATTATGTAAATAGATATATAGATTATGACATAGATGTATCCTACAAATACTATAAATGCGAAAGTTTGTATGTGTGGATGTATGTATGTTTGTTACTCTTTCACGCAAAAGCTCTTGATTGGAGTCCTCGAGTCCTCACCCAAAAAGTGCCTGCTGTGCGATGCTCTAGTTTCACCCCCGACCCCGGGTGTACTACGCCGAATCGAATGCCAAATAATCGAATATCAATTGATCGAACACTATAAATCGAACGACTAAATACTCGAACGTTCATAACATCAAATGGTTATTAAATCGAACATTCAATACATCGCACACTCATTAGATCGAGTGATCAAAATATCGAATGTTTGTTTGATCGAGTGATCAAAATATCGAATGTTTGTTTGATCGAGTGATCAAAATATCGAATGTTTGTTTGATCGAGCGTTCAACGCATCGCATATTCATTCTATCCAAAGATCAATACAAATATTTTTTAAGAATACAAAAAAAACTAATAAAATTTTAATTGCATTAACATCTCTTTTGCCTCTTTTTTGTGAAGAAGGTCTTCCCAATCTTGCGTTTGCCTTTTCAATGCAATCGATCAAACAAACATTCGATATTTTGATCACTCGATCAAACAAACATTCGATATTCTGAATACTCGACGTATTGAGTGTGCGATGTATTGAATGTTCGATTTAATAACCATTCGATGTTATGAACGTTCGAGTATTTAGTTGTTCGATTTATAGTGGTCGATCAATTGATATTCGATTATTTGGCATTCGATTTGGCGTAGTACACCCCCCGACCCCTATGATCTCGGAACTGGATCGTTACATAGCCGCTGCCCCCCGACCCGCGCGAGATCAGTTAACGGCTTTATTGTGTATTAGTGTGAGATAACGTCATTTTAGTCTAATAATGACGGACAGTTAATTTTTGTTTAGTTTTGGAAATGCCGCCACTGGCTTATAACATACGTAAAGTCAAAATACAAGTATGTCAAATATTAACCTATAATGCCGCTAAACATCCTTAATCACATGAAAGTCTAGCATTTTCAATTAACGGCGTTATAGCTTAACAAAAGTAAACTTCTATAATAAAAAAAGATTAACAATAAAACAGTTAAAGTACCTTTACCGCTTTATAGTGTACAAAAGACTGTTAACGGCAACCAAGAGAAGCAGACATATGAAAAACTTGTAATAAAAATATGAGTAAATGAACTATAGCGGCTGTATAGACTCACAAAGTTACTTAAAGGCATTTTTGCTTATTTCACAAGAGGAAAATATGTACGTAACGGCTTTCTTAAAATGATTATTTCCAAAACTATTCAAGGTATTGAAAATTCGGAAATACAGATCGGTAGATTTTTCTTTTCTCGTTATAATAGCATTAAAAGTTAAAAATCGACCAGATGTCGGATAACGGCATTTTAGTTATGCCACGGCAGTATAGGTATCCGCACATTCATAGTTTCATCCCATCATTTTTCGTCGTAAAGAAGGTGTCATAGAATTTAAATACATTTTAAACTATTTGACTCATAGGACGAAAAGGTCGGTGAACGAAATATCTTGTTAGGTGCCTATCCCAGTATACGTAGAATATAAAGAATAAGTTAGTATGTATATTAGACATACCCGAGAATTTTTCTACATGACATTATTGCTGAATCAGGGTTCGGATTGGGCACTGTTTGCTCTTAAAATTCGTATGCGTTTCGAATGTTAAACGTGGCGGAAAAGTAGGTAGCCTTCAATTCAAGCCTCTAGGGAAATAAGGCCGACATGATGTAAGAAAATGATCTTTGGCTTCATGTATGGAAACATTACGGGAACAGTTCTTGTGAGATGTGGTGCGATCAAATTTATTATTCAGTGTAGTACGACGATGGGCTTTAAATGGTTAATATACGGTGTAAATGAAAATATGTGATTTTACGGCTCATCATTTAATTTCAAAAAGAAAAAAATATTATGTAAATTTATAATGAAAATAGATAATAAAGAACCTTTTTAAGAACTACTGGATGCTTTGTTTTTTGTTCTTGTCTCATTAGACTTAAGATAGGTACATGTTCGTACTCTTTGTGTCCAGTAGTGTTCTATATTATATTTATTAAACTTATTTTTTTAATTTAGTGTAGGTTCAACATTGCTGTCTAATTTATTTAAAGTAAAAAATAAAATACATACGGTGTCATTGTTAAAACATCCTACTAATATTATAAACGCGAAAGTTTGTAAGTATGGATGAATGGATGTTTGTTACTCTTTCACGCCAAAACTACTGAACGGAATCGGCTGAAATTTTACACCGAGATAGGTTATACGCTGGATTAACGTATGGGCTACAAATTATCACGCTCCGACCCACTGGAGCAGAGTAACGCGGGTAAAACCGCGGGCGCACCTAGTTAAATATATCTGTAGAGTAATGTTATGCGTTGTTGACAGATGGGGACGTGTTATAAGCTGATTGATAAATTACAACGTCCGGTTACGTGTCATTCTGGCAACTTTGTTGCAAATTGCCTAGCAAATTGAAGCATTGGGCGTTAGGGCTATACCTAAGATGCAGTTTGAAATCTTGCCCGTAAATAAATATTATTATTAAGCAGACGTGTACTTATAGATTATTCTTAATTATATATTTTAAACTAGGTTATTTATCTCACACCGCCAGCTCATCTCCCGCGGGCTGTAGCTTCCTTACATGCAGATGAAGCCGCACGGTGAGATAACACTTTTGATTACTAAGTTTTAATTTCGCCACGTATTGAGAATGAGATCAAATGCATGTTTCTCGCGATATAGCAACCATTTTTTCCGAAGATATAACTAGCAGTAAGGTAAAATTAACCATAACAAAAACAAGAAAAACTGGCAACAGTGCAGTGTCGCCAGCATTCAAAGAACCAACCAGCCAAGTTGTATAGATTTGGAATAGTTTTGTTTTAATAAGTTTTTATTTAAATTCACTGCAAAACTTCAACAGCCCATTTATTTCCACTGCTAAATATAGGCCTCCTCTTAACAGAAGCAAGCCAGGGATTTTGAGGGATATTGCCATAATCACCACGCTTGGCAGACGGATTGGTGATGGCAGAAAGTTTTTTTTTTCGGACGGACATATGTAGTTAGCCCTTAGGCGTTTGCTAATTCACCGGGCATAAAGGCGAGCAGAGCTCCAGCTTAGATAAATAGTTTAAACACTCCAAACTAAGCAACCTGCGCAAGAGGGCGTCCCCTGTGGGACTTGGTCGCTGACGGGGAGATTGAGGGATTCTGGCTTTTAGTTTATTTAGGGGAGTTTTGTGCAACTGTCGATGGCAGTAAGATGGCAGGTAACCTTGAACAGACAGATGCAGCTGCCCACCCATCAGCTGTATGCCCCTTAGTCGCTTCTTATGCCACCCATGGGAAGATATGGGAAGTCTATTCTAAACCAGAGACCACATGGCGTGTAAGTTATCTACTCTTAATTGTAAATATGTACTAGCTGCGCCCCGCGGTTTTACCCGCGTTACGTTGCTCCAGTGGATCGGAGCGTGATGTTTTGTAGCCTATATGTTAATCCAGCGTATAACCTATCCCAGTGCAAAATTTCAGCCAATTCCATTCAGTAGTATTGGCGTGAAAGAGTAACAAACATCCATCCATCCATACTTACAAACTTTCGCGTTTATAATATTAGTACGATTTTAATCATTCATGTAAATAATTTAAAATTCTAATTATAAATAGTTAAACAAATTGAGCTATTTTAATTTTTAGAATAATTTGGGTTTTGTACAAAACAAAACCATTAATCCGCGGGACAGTCAGATAATAAGAAAATAGAAGTGTTGTTGAGTCAATGTTTCGACGTTTGCATGCTCTAGATACGACATATCACAAGTATTCCTTTGTTATAAAGTTATTGTTCTGTTAGTATGTGTTGGTAGATAAATTACTCGTTGGAGAGAGTTGGAAATATGTCCATTGTTAATTCTAGAACATATTCGTAAACATGTATATAAGATAAGCAAACTTCTTGTCTCGATTATGTTTTGGTACTAACAGTTTTATTAATTAAACGAATATCGCAGAGGGTTTTGTAGGACTAGACTAGACTACATGCTACACAGCTACAGATTTCGCACAATTTACTGAATGGATTGAATTTGACACGTAGATAGTTATTATGACGAACACAAAATTCATCCTCGCAAAAGGTCAAATAAGATCCACCCTAAACCGACGTGCTTGTATGAAGAATGTTATGAGAGTGAATGAAGCGTAAGATGTGTGTAGGGATCGTAGCAAGTGGAGGTCCATTGTAGAGACAATGGACCATCAGCGGAGTAGGCAGAGGCCTACCCCGCTGGGAAACAGGCGTGGGCTTATGTATGTATGTAAGATTCAACTGGGGTCTAAAACCTGTATCAATCGGGTAGAGGCTAGTATATGTATATGCCTACATAACTAGGTGTTTTATGGACCTTAATAACATAGAATAAATAATGGGTTTCATGTTTCAAGGATTTCTTATTAATTTTCTTTATTTTTTATTAAACATATATCATATTACATAATTTGGTGATTATATTTCTGTCAAATGTATTAAGCAAAGAGGCCCGCTATTTTATAAGGGTTGTGATGAAATCTGCACTTATGTATGGGCGCCTACAAATCTAACAAATATTTTCCACATTTCATTAAATAGTCTTTGGAGATATATTTTCCAAATATGATTATTTACTTTATAAATAATTCATTATATTGATTATTTATAATATATTTTAATCAAAGAGATGACTAAATACAATAAATAAAACCTTTCTTTAAATACCAACGACAGAACTGAATTTAATACCTATATTAAAAACTGTTGAAACTAAACGGTTTTTAATATACCTCTAGGTATTAAATTCAATTCTGTCGTTTGTATTTAAAGAAAGGTAAAAGTTTGTAAAGACAATATTTTGTCTTTAAATATCCCATAATACTAGTTTTATACAAATTTGATTTGACAGCCCTATTGACATTCCCATAACAAATCTGAAGTACTGCGGGGTGCAGGGATGGGGTCCGTACACTATATGTTGGAAATTCATGAAAAATTATTGACAGTTGGGAGTTGGATTTAACTGGGGAGAACGGTCGTAGCAGCTCCTGACTGGTAATCTTGGTATTTGTGCACTGGCGACGGGCATTCAAGATCGTGTCTGGTACATTTAAAGCTAAGTTAATAATACCTTGCCACGAACTATTTAATAGGGTTTCGAACCTGAACGTGGGTACGCACGATCTAAAAACCTTTAGTGTTACACAATATCAATGAAGGTTTAAGCCCTATTAATACTATTTTTGGAATAAATAACTCTTTAAGAACTCTTGATTTAGATTCAATAGATTCCCTATGGAAAATTATAAATTTTATTTCTTTACAATTTACTTGAGATTTGTTGTTCTTATAATAATCTTTTAATTTAGCTAGGTAAATAATATTTTTCATTAACAAATTAAATATAGCTTTATCTTTTGAAGTGTTACTTTAAAGCTGTTGGTGAGTAACGGGGCAAAGGTGAGTCAATTTGTTTTTGCTGCTGGTGCTTAACTTTTTTTTGTGTTATGAAATTTAATAAGATTTTGATGCATATATTGAACTAATCCAATAGTTACATTTTTATAATTGTCAAAATATTAACGTTTAACCAGTTTGTTAGTGACATTTTAAACATTCCTAATTGGTGTTGGAATATCCGCCATTATCTAATGAAACTGGTATTACTGAGCTGTTTACTGCGTAAGATTTTATTACAGCTGTGTGTTTTAATGATGTATGCAAAATAATATTATAATATGTTATGTATGTTGTATAACAATTAAGTTTATTTACATTTTATGACTGACTGATTTACGACATAATATTGACATATGTTATTAAAATATAATAATTGATAAACTTGTGGAAAAATCCACATATCAAATGATTTAAAGATAGGAGAGGACTTTCCTAACTGGCTGACAATACTGATGAAGTTTTGCCAAAATTATGCCCTCTGGTCCTATTTGTTGAATAATTGGAATAAAGCATAAAATCCCACTTATAAGATCTATTAGGTCTCGATGGAAGGCGAGAGCCCAGTCTGGGACGATCTCGATTGACTTTCAACGGGGAGGAGCTGGGCGCCAGGCCATTAAAAAAAATACTCTTTAAAATTATAAATTGATAATTTAAAAGGGTTATTTGAACACAACAATTACAATAATTCCAATTATAATTTCTGACATACTTCTTTTTACAGACCATCTATATGTTATGGTTATCAAATCAGTATCAATTTGTCGTCGAGACAGTTTTTAAATTTATTATACCAATTTATCTAGACATGCTTACAAAGACCAAAGACAAGACCTTGCTTTGACTCTATGATATCGAAGTTATTGTTTCACACTTTACATTAGGTATCACATAGTAATTTTATAATAAAACAAAGGAAAGGCTATTTACTATTATTGTATTGATTTATTTTTCCCAATGTTTATAAAGAATATTTCAGGCTTATTAAGATTTGGTAACAGCTAGCCGTTTCATCATTTTAAAAAGTTCAAGGGTTACTACAACAATGCGTTCTTTTGTTTTGTGAACACAACGTAGGAATTCTAATCACTAGACGACTCACAGGCCAAGTTAATTACCTTATGATTAAAATAAAATATGACCGACGCCAGCAGTGGGGCGTCGGAGTCGGGGTCGGAGGGCTCTGCCAGCTCTGTGGTGGTGCAGAGCAAGGCCTCCACCCCCGTCTCCAAAAGGGGACGAGGTCTGCCTACAACGCGCGATTTCGTGGGCCTCCAGAAGGCCAAGTTGGCGGCTCTGGAGACGCACCTATCGAAAAACGCTCGGCGCAAAGAGCGCCTGCGTCTGGCGGCGTCTCTGGCCCCCTCACTCAAGGAGCCTCAGGCCTCCAAAAAGAGGAAGCGCAGGGGTTAGCAGCGCGCCCCGCGCTCGTCGGTGGTGGTGCTTCCCTCTCTCCGGAGAGGGCACCACCTATGAACATCGGGTGTGATTGGGCGCTGCGGATGCGCGGTCTCCGGGGGGTCAGCGTGATAGCGTACACTGACGACACACTGGTGACTGCCCTCGCGCCCGATCATCGGCGTGCGACCATCTTGGCCTCAGCAGCCGTGGCACAGATGGTCGCCCCTATACGCCGTTTGGGCTAGTGTTGCCGAATAATCGATTGTTTTACTATCGATAGTTTTCATCTGAAAAAGGGCATCCTATCGATTGTACTATCGATAGTAGATAGTATCGATACTATCGATAGATCAGAACAAGCCGATACTATCGGATGAGGAACAATACTATCGATACTATCGATAGTATTGTGTCTGGTAAACAAAGGACTATCGATAGTATCGATACTATCGATAGTATTGCTTCTGGTAAACAAAGGACTATCGATAGTATCGATACTATCGATAGTATCGATTATTTTAGAGTACCGATAGTCTGCGAATTTGCAATAGTATTGAATATGTTATAACAGTAATATAATTAAACAATACGTATATATATTTCTACCGAGCTGTGCTATTGCTACTGTTTAAAAGGAAAAATAAACAAAGCTGTTTGAAATTGCATATAGGGGTATATGATTATTGACTATTCATCATCATCAACAACAGCCCGTTTACGTCCATTGCTAAACATGGGCCTCCTCTTAACAGAGCTTGGCAAGCCAGGATCGTAGAGGGATATTACCATTATCACCACGCTTAGCAGACGGATTGGTGATCGCGGTAAGATGTCCCTTAGTCGCCTTTTACGACACCAATGGGAAGACATGGGGTGGTCTATTCTAAGCCGGAGACCACACGGCAATTGACTATTTTATTGACTACTAGCGGCCCGCACCGGCTTCGCACGGGTGGACTTTTATACCCTACCCCTGCCCTACCCTACCCATACCCTAACCCTACCCTACCCCTACCCTTTTTTTTTTTTTTTTTTTTGTTTACCGGGGTAAAAATGCGCAACCGCACTTCCTCCCTGGCGCAGGGGTCACTATATACGTGATCCCTGCGCCAGTGAGGGGCATGTGGGGCTCATACTCTATAGAACGTGGTGCGCTGTCGCACCACAGAGAGTATGTACCCACTAAAAAAGCCCCCGGGTGTTCCTCCTTCTGTCGTTGGTGATGAGAGACCCAAGTACCGGTATAGGCCTTTGGTTATCTCTCCGACAGAGTACAACTATAACTCTCGCCCCGGTGAAGGGACTAGAGTTTCCTCCCCCTATGGCTCGATCGCGAGTGTTAAGCACCCGCGATGGATACCTTCCTACTCCTACAGGGATTGCCAGAACACAGTGGCATTCCCGACCTACTACATGAATGTGACCCTAGGGAGCAGATTCATGTTATCTGCTCCCCAGGGTCACCCCTTATGGCGGGAGGCGGCGGATTTCGGCCCTCCGCCTCCGGCCAACGCGACGTCTACGAAGCGGGTGAGAGCTGGAATCATCTTCTCTCACCCGCTCCGCGGCCTCCTTCTGTGAAACTACAGTCTCACAGAAAGAAGCCATCGACTCACCCTACCCCTACCCTACCCCAACCCTACCCCAACCCTACCCCTACCCTACCCCTACCCCTACCCTACACCTACCCTACCCTACCCCTACCCTACCCCTACCCTACCCCTACCCTACCCAAAAGTCCAAATCCTATGTCCTTCTCCCAGTTCTTAGCTACCTCCCTACCAATTTTCAGCCAAATCGGTTCAGCCGTTCTTGAGTTATAAATAGTGTAACTAACACGACTTTCTATTGTTTTTAAAATGTATTCTGCTATTCGGGACGGAAACAAATCCAACAAATCAAAAACCATGGCAATCGGTCCAGCCGTTCTCGAGTTATAAGTGTTGTAACAAACACGACTTTCTTTTATATATATAGATTATCACTGAGTATTGTAAACAATACTATTGTAAATTGGTAAACTATCGATAGTCTAAAACAATCGATAGTATCGATACTATCGATAGTTTATTCTTGGCGAACAATAATAGTTTCGATAGTATCGATACTATTGATAGTTTATTCTTAGCGAGATACAATACTATCGATAGTATTCCCTCATTCGATAGTATTGCCTCATTCTGAGCTATCGATAGTATGGATAGTATCGATACTATCGATAGGTATATCGATTGTGCTGCGATTGTTTGACTATCGATAGACTATCGATTAATCATCGATAGTCGACTATCGATCGGCATCACTAGTTTGGGCCTTTCCTTTCATGGGCCTCGGCGAGCGCCGCCTGCAGGCACCCACCTCATAGTGAGTGGAGAATCCGGACAGGTAGTAACAGGCCATGGCTGCTTCGGCCACTAACTGTACAACGTGGCGCAGAGAGAGCCGGACAATTGCTGTCACCACTGTGACTGTGCCGAGGATACGGCGCAGCACACGGTGGTGTAGTGTCCGGCGTGGGCCAACGAGCGGGAGGAGCTCATTGGCGTGGTGGGAGATGACCTCTTGCTGCTGACCATCATTTCAAAAATGGCCCAAAGCGAGAGGTCTTGTGTGGCGGTTGCCTCCTTCTGTAGACAAGTTATGTCACAGAAGGAGGCCCCAGAGTGGGAGAGGGAAGAAGATCTCTCCGTCACCCGCTCCGCAGACGGCGTCTTGACCGTCGGCGGCGGCCGAGACCCGCCGCCTACCACACTAGGTTTGGCCTCGGGGAGTGGGGCACATGGGCCCCGCTCCCTTCGAGGCTGACCCATGAGAAGTAGGGACGCCTCTACACTCCGGGCGTCCCTATAATTGGGCAAATGGGCCACAGTCAGTGTGGCCCAGGAGATCCCGCCGTACCATATTGGCCACGGGTGCCGTCGGGGGGCCGGATTATTAGTATTTGTTGTGATAGGGGCAACAGAAATACTTCATTTGCAAAAAAATGACAACAGTCTAGCCATGGCGGTTCTTGAGATATCCTGGTGACGGAAAGACATACATACAAACAGTGACGTTTTAGTAAAAGGGTCCCGTTTTTACCATTGGGGTACGGAAAAACTCAAAAGATGGATAATGATGATGAAAGCCATTCTATATTCATAATGTCATAACTCAATGTCACTTTATAACATTTTAATATTACTTTGATTATATTAGTTATATACTACTAAACTCCGAGTTGGAGTCAACTTTTAGCCGCAACAATACTTGCAAGGCAAACAATATAACAAACAAAGGGCAACCGCACAACTTCCCTGGAGTAGATATTATTGCGAAACTGACAGACCCGCGAGCGTTCATACAGAAAACATCCGTTGTTATTTATTAGTACTCTAATTACGACGGAGTTTAATTGTTATGGTGATTAACTTAGCATCGTTTGGTAGCTGTGATTGCTTTATTATGTGTTGTTACAACATAACAACATTTCCTATTTTACCTTTTATATTCCGTTCTTTTTTTCAGACGCGAGGCATTTGCTGCTTCACTGGACATAAATGCGAGCAGATCTCCAGCATAGATAAATGGTTTAAAAACTACAAACTTAGCAACCTGCGCAAGAGGGCGTTTCCTGTGGGGCTTGGATCTCGGCTCAGGGCGGTCGCTGGCGGGGAGATTAAGTGATTAAGGCTTTTAGTTTTTTTAGGTGAGTTTTGTGCAAGTGTCATTGCTTGCATAACCACAAAAAATGCTTAATTATATGGCTGCCGAACAGGGTATCTGTTCGCCAGCCATATAATTAAGCTGTTTTTTATCATGAAATGTTTGAGTATATAATAATTTCATGAACTTGGTAATCCTGTGGCTCAGGCTTGTACTTAAGACTAAATAATCACTTTGATGCTTACATAATCACTTAACAACATAAAGATCACCGGCGAGGAAATTGTTGATGAAATTATTAAGCGTCTTATGTAGACGCTTAATAATTTAAATTTATTTCGTCAGTTTCTATCACAGTGACAAATGTGTAACTGTGATAGAAACTGAAGAAATAAATTATTAAGAATTATAAAATAAAACTTAAGGCCTATCATAGTCGGGAAAAAAAATCGTCATAATTGAGAGCCTAATTGACTACTACATGCGATTGTGATAGCGTTGATTTTTTTTAATTTTGACTTGTCATTTGACGTTTCTTTTGGCTGTGCTATGCTTTTAATGTTGCCATGTAATATAAATCTAAGTCAATTTACATAAAACGCTTGGCTTTGCGTATTGCAATAAAGTACTAAGAAAATACATTTATGAATCATAATGTAAATGTTAAAATTAAATGATGATTAGCTAAGAATAAAGCGGTCATATTTTTAGCATGGCAACGTCCTCAATAAAAAAACTTTTCAACTGTCATATTATTGACATGAACAACTTGAACTGGTCGTTCGTTGCCCGCGCGTGCTTGCGTTATTTTGTTTTCAATAGATTTTCCGTGATTTTCTACTTTATCGACTGCTTCTGCTCTTGTTCTTCTTCTATGGTAAGTGATAGGAAGGTATTTCTATATTTCTTTTTCGATGATGTGTTGTTGACCACAAATAACCTCTAAAACTTCAAACTGGAATATCTTTAATTTCTGACTACCTATAATATAACGTGCAATAACAATCACAACAAAAATGATTTTAGTGAAATCAGTTCAGCCGTTCACACGTGATGTCGTGACCAATGTTTCATTTATATATATATGGCATGCGCTTGGCGATTATGACAATTTATTTTCAACTTTTGATTGCCAATTTGGTAATACATAGGTTTACTTATCCATTCCCCCACTCCATGTGAGCTCTAGCGAATATGATTTGCGCAAATAAACAAGCATTAATCATTAATGTAATTTGGCTGTACCTAGTTCCTGACTGGAGTTAGGTATTGAGCATACTAACACTATTTTCTACCTCACTTAAAATAGATACATCCTACTTGCTACTAATAATATTATAAATGCGAAAGTTTATATGTGTGCATGTATGTATGTTTGTTACTCTTTTATGCAAAAACTACTGAATGGATTTGACTGAAACTTTGCACGGGGAAAGTTAATACGCTCGATTAATTATGGTAAAAAAAATCAGGCTCCGACCTACTAGAGCAGAGTAACGCGGGTAAAACCGCGGGGCATAGCTAGCAAAAAATAAAAGTGAATTCTAATCATAGCTACAAATTGGTTGGATTCCTCATGTTCATAAGTAATTCAAAGCTTACTCCACAGGCCACCGAGCCTGAAATGAGCTCCGGAATATTTTTTAAATCTAATAAAGCTTGCTAACCGAACTAGATGAAGGTACTATACTAGCTGAAGGTAAACTACCGGTAGGAGTCGGTTAATAGAATATTATAAACGGCCGCTCGGGATAGCTCTGCTTCGTGGCTATTAGGTATAAGCTGTAAAAAGATTAGGACAAGTGCAAGTTGTATAGATTAAAATTTGTTTACCGTGTAAGATTTTTTTTAAGTTTTTGAAGGTTCCGTAAAAATGGAAATTTTTTATTTTATTTTTGCCCCTCTCCCTATCTAATCTCCGAAAGTACTAAGAATGAAAAAAAAAATACAAAATATAGTTTATAGACAGGTAGTTATTAACTACCGACTTACCGTGAGGATTTCAAGTGTGGTATGAAAACATTTGCCTTTGGCTTTGTACGGGAAGTTCTCCACGATCAAGCAGTGGATGAAAGAGGCGTCGGAACGCTTCTTTAAATCCGCGATTCAACACCCAAACTGGTTGTTTGTTGCAGCATCCGACTATACGCCTTCGCCCACTAAGCGTCGTAAACACCGCCGGCCTTGGGGCGTCCAAACGACCCGGACGACGAGATCACCACTAACCAACAAGCAGTGCAGAGAATGCAAGAAACTAGCACACTACACAGAGACCACTCTATCCGACACTCCGAAGAAGAGTACGCCCGCGAACGCGACACATTCCCCCTCACCCTCCCGACCCTTAGTTTGCTAAGAACCTTCCGATGCCCTCGTAGACCCGAAGTCCGAGAGGCCCGCGAACTGTGAAGTAAAACGACAGTTGCACAAAACTTCCCTAAAATACAAAAAGTCAAAACACCTGAATCTCATCGCCTGCGACCGCCCTGAGCCGAGGTCCAAGTCCCACAGGGGACGCCCTCTTGCGCAGGTTGCTTAATTTGTAGTGGTTACACCATTTGTCTAGGCTGGAGCTTTGCTAGCCTTTATGACCGGTGCAGTAACAAAAGCCTTGTGGCTAACTAAATATAACCGTCCGAAAAAAAAAAACATAAATGCTCTCCACGCAAGTTCAGGCGGTTTTTTTGCTATATGGTCGGAAAGCAAGCATACGTTCCCCTGATGTTAAACTGTCGCCTGTGAACAAATCGCAACATTCCCTCGCATGAGAAATAGAGTCTGACTCTGCGTCAAAATATTGAATTTAGATTTCCACGGACACTGTGATCTCATCTTAGTTATACTTAAAGTGAGGCTTATACTCGGATGTTGCTGCGTATGGAACTTAATCAAGAGAAAAGCCTTTTAATGTTTAAGTCGAGAGATGGATACCGACTTTAAAAGCCGCTAATAAATATAAGTTTATAAATTGAAATCGCCTATTTAGTTAAAGATTGATTAGAAGCAGATTAAGGTAAATTTCCTTCGAACAAACTTTAGAAATACATTATCGAAGGACGTTGAAATGAATTAATGTTCTGACTCCATTCGTCTCCTAATGGTTTATAAGTTATCAGGTAAGTCGCTGCGTACATCGTTACCAGGATCAACCCTCACATAAAGGAATACATTTTAAATTTGACATATTATTATGTTGTATAGATTAATAAATTTAAACAACAATAAATTTACAAAACAAAATCTATATAAGGTAATCTTATGTACAAGAACAACTGCATGAACTAGTCTACAAAAACAAAAAACGAGTGACCGTCTCTGTTGAGTACAGTGATCTTAAGGCATGTGCATCTGGATTGAGGGCCCATTTGTTGAACCCTTGCGCAACGAAATAAGACTTAAAGGAAAATTAGTTAAAAATAGTAAAAACTTAAAGCACAAGGCCATGAATTTCTTTAACGCAGATTAAAACTGTTATGATTAAATAACTTGGGCCCTCAATCCAGACGCGTGCATAGCCTGAATCTCAGTGAATACTATCTCTGGGGCAATAATTTTTATTTAAGAATTTAGTTAAGAATTCTTAAATATTTTATGAAATTCCTAAATCTGTAGAATATGACATTACAGATTTATGGCGGTTTATCTAAGCCCTCACTTGATTATTGTCTGTACTGAGGAATCTGCAAAACATGTGTTTATATGAATAAATACATAAATGTGACTTTAACATGTTTCACTTAGGTATGTACCTGAATAAGTTAAAAAGAAATAGTGAAACAAAATTTAATTGTTAAGAGGTAAATGAAAGTCGAATTTGAATAATACTTGATTGTGAACTGAGAGCCCAATATTTTCGGCTTTATTGACTAGTCTCAAACTCACAGATCATCGCAAATTATAAAAAGTTTTTTAACTATTTCTTAATTAACTTTTGACATGTCGTCCGTTCTTCTAAATGTCATACATTAAGAGTAAATAAATTTTTAACTTTTTTTAAAAGAAACATGTGTAGGGTGACCATATGTTCATAGTATGTAACTGTACATTTTGTAAATCGCAGTTGAATAGTATAGCAGCTAAAAGTATTTTAAAATATATCTACCTACTTTCTACAATTTTGTTATCTTTATTTTTGATATCTTTTGTAATAGTGTTGTTAGTCCTTAAGGTGTTTGTTATCTTTATTTTTAATATTTTTTTTTATTATGATACAACAAAAAGAAGAAGATAAACAACTCAACTCTCCATACAAGACGTGAAAGAGCTATCAAATCTAATAGAAACAGTAAGCGATATAGACCAATTTAAGCTTAAGATTATAAATAAAACACAATTGCTTGTATTACCATGTAATACGGAAGTATACAAGAAAATAATAAGTGCTATTAGAGCAAACGGACCTATTAAATCATTCGGCTACAATAAACATACAGAATGAACCCAACAAATAATAAACCCTGATGAAATAAGCTCCACCTCCCTGGCAACACATCCCTGCTCCGCGATACAACAAAAATAGGAAGATAAGTGACTCAACTCCCACTAAGTGGCTGAAGGAACCGTAACCAGCAACAGTTTTGAAAATCTACCCGTAGACTCCGCGGATGATCCAGACTCAATTAAAAACCCCAAAAGGTCCAGTAAACCTCCACCAATTGTTTTATATGAGATACAAGACGTGAAAGAGCTATCAAAACTAATAGAAACAGTAAGCAAAAGACCAATTTAAGCTAAAAATTACAAATAATATACTATTGCTTGTATTAATTCCATGTAATACGGAACTATACAAGAAAATAATAAATGTTATTACAGCAAACACACTCCTAAGAATACCAAGAGCTACCGCATTGTCATCAAATATCTCCATCACAGTACTCCGTATAAAGCTATCAATGAAGCCATTGAGATAACTGGCAACAAAGTGAAGGGTGAAATGATTAATGCAAAATAAGGACCTGAAAAAGAACCCACTTCCACATTCTTTGTTAATCTCGAACCAAGTAATGACAATCGAGCAGTTAAAAACATCATGTACATATACCTACCATCAAAAAAATAAAATAGAAGATCCTCGAAAATCCGAAAGCATTGTTCCATGCCAACGCTGTCAAGAATATGGAGACTCTAAGAACAACAGCTATATGAGGCCATTTACTACTGCAGTACGAATAGTGGACTGCTCTGGACACCTAAACATCTCGGCTATGTACTGCCCACCGCGATATTCTATAAAGAAGACATGTGCAAGGATTTCTTTAGTCACTCGGTAATCGATTTATAGCTTGCGGAGACTGGAATGTTAAGCACACATACTGGGGAGCTAGAACTGCAGTAACAAGAGATCGTGAATTTAAAAAAAGTGTCGATTCTAATAGATTGATGCCCCTCTTTACCGGCGAACAAAAATACTGGCCCGCAGACATCGAAAAGACCCCAGATATCCTTGATTTCTATAATGTCAAAAATATATGCCACTTGTACGTCCATGTAGAATTAAGCCTAGATGTATCTTCAGATCACTCACTAGTCCATCATTACTTGAATGCTATGCTTTATTAAAGAACATAATTAATCTGTTTATATGCTGATTTATTTAAGTGTAAAGCTGCATGATGAACAAATCCGCATTCCTATTTCCTGTATAGTCATTATGGCTAGACACAACAGGCATTTAACTGAACTATAATAATTCAAATGCCAAAACAAAGTAACTTTGCAAAAATAACTAAAATATAAAAAATTTAATTAATCATTTTAATAACTTAATAAGGCAAGAATTAAGTTTTTCACCTTCAGTGACCCGAAGCCTCGAAGGCTTTACTTACGCATTTGGCTTAACATTTAAATTAGGTATCCATTCAGATTTTTTTTTCTTACATGTACCTTTACGTTTTTGAAGTCTATTCGTCGCGTTTGTAATTTGTTTAAGGGCCAAAACAATAAGTTGAGGTACTACGCTAGGATTTTTTTGTACTGGTAAAATCAAAATTACCCAAACTTTTCAAAATTATCATTTCTTTTTTCTAGTTATACTTACTAATATTATAAAGAGGAATAGTTGGCAGATTTAAAAAAATCCTTCACCGTTGGGATACTCCACTATCCCCGAATGACATAGGCTATTTAATATACGCGCGGGTACAGTCTATGGTAAAGTCGGGTAATGGTTAATGGTTACACTATGCCCACGCATGCATAACACGATACTACCCTTTATCACCCTCATTAACTCCGATAACCTCCAACTTACGGTGCCGAAACATATACACTGACATCTTAAACATCACACGGAGTCACGTTTTGACCCGTTACTTCTAACAAAACGAAAGTCATTTAATATCTTTAATTAATTAGTTTTAATTAATTACCATGTATTAAATATTACAATTTATTTTATTTAGTTAGTAAGAGACTATGCATGCAATACAATTTTCCAAATTTATTTAAATATTACATTTAACTTTTAAGCTGGTGATCACTATTTTTAAGACAAATGCTGTGCAAATTTTTCTTGTATATGTAATACCTATTTGTCAATGTATGTGTTTATGTTGTTGATGTGCCTTAATATCTCTAAGCATTATTTGAGTTTTCGAATATTCTTTGCACAAAGATGTTATAGTTTTCTCGGGTCTTTCCTATACAATAGATCGAATAAAGAATTAGTTCTAGACACCAATAAAAAAATAACATGCTAAAAAAATATTGTCTAAGTGGTTGCTTACCATTTCTTATGACGTTCTTATTAACTGAAAACCTCATCATGACTATTAAATGATCCTTATTACACAATTATTCGATATTTCACTCGTAGCATATATTCACAAAACACCTACATATTTATGTAGTTCACTTGTTTTTTATTTTGTTCTTGTATAAATTGATTAATGGATTTTGCATAATTCACAAGCATAAAAATGTCCACTGAGCCTATGTATATCCCAGGGAGAGCCTCGAGATCTGTAGTACAGGTTTCGATCTAGTTCAGACTCCAGACTCTCATAAGGAATTAATATAAGAAATGAATATAAATGACTGTTTTGTAAAATCCTTGTGGGAAGTGAATATAATTTATTATTATTATTATTATCTCCACAAGTCCAATAATTCAAACTCCTTCAACGAGCCATCCAGTGATCTATGCTTGGGGTTACTCTGTTAAATAAACTTCGCAATGAGGTTATACAACAGATAACTCCAGCAATCATATAGCCCGCAAAATAAGCAAGTCAAAGTGGCTAAGGGCTGGCCATGTCTGCAGAAGGACCGATAGCTGTTGGGGCTAGATTGAAGACCGCTTCTCGGCAAACGTAAGGTAGGACTGGGAGAGGCTGATTGGACCGCAATATTCTGTAAGGTGGAGGTTACAGAATTAACCTTATAGGTTCCTCACGGGAGCAGTACTAATTTTTTTTTTCTTTTTTTAAAAAAAAAAGACAACTCCCGCACTAGGGAAATAAGTCCCTGTGTCGCGGGGGACTTTACAAACATACATTTCACAGACACACAGAACACCCAGACTCAGAACAACTATTTGTGGTTCACACAAATAATTGTCCCGGGTGGGAATCGAACCCAGAACACCAGGTCTCAGAGGCAACTACCGTAACCACTGAGCCACCGGTGCAGTCGAAAGTGAGCACTGTAGCTTTATTTTTATACTTAATCTTACAAATAAAGTATTAAAATTGTTTAAATCAATTTTAACCGCCAATGTTGAAGTAGCAAAACATTTTTGTTTTATTATTAAAACGAGTGCTTGGCTAATAATAATTTCATTTGCTTTTAACAAAATATTATGTAAAATACCTGTGTTTATATATGGAAAGCATTGATGTTATATGATGCGTTATACCCATTATTTTCATTAAAATTTATTAGAGTTCAAAAACTCAGTTGTATTATATATTAACAAGAAAGGGGCGTTGAAAAAAAAATCCTACTAATATAATAAACGCGAAAGTTTCTGAGTATGGATGGATGGATGTTTGTTACTTTTTCACGCCAAAACTATTGAACGGAATTGGCTGAAATTTTGCACCGAGATAGGTTATACGCTGGATAAACATATAGGCTACAAAACATTACGCTCCGACTCACTGGAGCAGAGTAACACGGGTAAAACCGCGAGGCGCTGCTAGTATTACGTAGGTATAGTATAGTATAGTATAGTTGCATTACATAAGGGCACTTCTACATACAATGTTTTATTATAAAATAACATTCAAAGCACCACAAATGGAATTTTTAGTTGGGCAATTTTTTATAAGTTTGCGGTGCCACCGAGCTACTGCTTGTATAGGTAACTACTAATGTTAAATACGAAAATAAGAAATCCAAATACGAAAAGATAAGAATGGTCTATCAACGCTCTAGCGGGCAAATACAAATGCCTTGGCGGACATTTCTTGGTCCACGGGCTGGCCTTGATTCATAGCTTTGTTGTAAAGTCCAAATATTCATAAATATTATTACACGATTTCAAATTTCGAAAGTAAAGCCAATGTCTTGTCTATTTTCATAACACAAAGAATTTTAGAGTAAAAAAAATCAAATCCCTCTGATGATGGACCGTACATTCCCGTTATAGTTCTGGAAATATAGGGATACAAAAGAGAACAATTTAAAAACAATCTGTAGTTCTAGAAACAACAGCGAGTTTGCCCTATAAAAGTGCATGAAGGGTACAGCATCCCTTGAAAACCTGCGCTAGGTAGCCTATGCTGAGGTGGCGACTTTTTCGGCAGAACATGCAAGGCGTCTTACTGTTTTGTACATTTAGCTAAATGTCATATGTGTAATATCTTGTGTGTTGTGCTGAATTAAATATATTTTCTTTCTTTCGTTCTTTGAATAAAAAAGAAACACAAACTGTAAAATCTATAAACGTCAGTCATCACAAAATCTCAGAAACCACAAGTGTAAGTAGTCTAAAATTTTACATGGGATCATGGGACTTTTAAGTGTGTTTACCAAGACGGGCTAAATCTAGGTGTAATCTACAACGTTAGTATGAAATCACTATAGTTTTTATAGTAGATATAGGCACGGGGGAGGCAGGAACAGAGGAGGGTAGGAAACGACAAATCAACACCCTTACGCGGGATAAACCGTATAAGTTTTTTTTTCATACGGACTTATGTTGTTAGCCCCGAGACTTTTGCTACTTCACCGGGCATAAAGGCGAGCAGAGCTCCAGCCTAGATAAATGGTTTAAATACTAAGCAACATGCGCAAGAGGGCGTCCCCTGTGGGACTTGGACCTCGTCTCAGGGCGGTCGCTGACGGGGAGATTGAGGGATTATGGCTCTTAGTTTTTTTTTTTTGGGAGTTTTGTGCAACTGTTACCCTACTTTACAGTTCGCGGGCCTCTCGGACTTCGAGTCTACGAGGGCATCGGAAGGTTCTTAGCAAACTAAGGGTCGGAAAGGGCCGTAAAAGACAGCTAGTATTAATATATGTAGATATCCATAAAATCACAAAATTCAAAAGCACTTTCCAATTACCGAAAAACCGCGCCTAGAATACAATAGATTAATAAACTGAAATGAAAATTGAACAACTATCTTCACTTTAATTTTGTTGTTCAAAAACACTACTGAATCAAATCTGCCAAACCGTTTGTGCGTTAAGAGCAAATGGTCCGTTATAAGTAAAGGAATTTCTGAACAAAATCGGGAGGCCTCTTGCTATAGCAATAATAGTTCTATTATTTACCTGTACCTGATCAATAGCCCGTTTACGTCCACTGCTGAACATGGGCTTCCTCTTAACAGACCTTGGCAAGCCAGGATCGTTGAGGATATTGCGATAATCACCACGCTTCTCAGACGGATTGGTGATCGCAGTAACGTGTAAACCTTGAGCTAATAGATGCTACTGCCCATCTATCAGCCATATGTCCCTTACTCGCCTTTTACATAGGAGGACATGGGGTGGTCTATTCTAAGCCGTAAACCACACGGCAGACCACGCCATGCCAATCCAAACAACTTCAGCCGAATCAGATTCTTTAAGTCTGCTTAATAGAAACAATGACAAGATGACATGAGTAATATGTCTGAGTTTTTAAAGGCATGATTGTGTTACAACTACTTTGAATTGTGTTAGCCAATTTTATGATAGTATTTTCGTAAAGACTCGAATGGCAATTGTAATTTTATTTTAATTGGGCTCAGCACGTTATGTATAAGTAAAATCGTAAATAAAGTATTTGAAAATAGAGTAAACGGGTAACCCATACGAAGTAATATTATTAAGAAAATTTAATATTGAAAGAGCGGATTTCCTATAACCGTATTATTAACTTCTGAATATGGGCCTCTCCTTTAGATATTTGCTAGCCAGGGTCATTGAGCCACCAGCTTGGTCGTCAAGTTGGTGATCGCTGTATAATGGAAAGTAACCTTTAACTGATAGAGGCTGCTGCCCATCCATAACTCCTTTAGTCGTCTCTTACCCATCGGAAGAAATGGGTTGGTCTATCTAACCTTGTGTATAATAGATCCAAAGTCAAACGTTTTAATGATAAATGTGGAAGTGCGGTTTATGTCTGAATCGCTAAGTACGTGCATATGTTTCTACTATGTGGCGGGGAGTCACCAGTGCACCGGTTGCAGATCATCATCAGTGCCCGAATGTTGACGTTTTTTACAATTTATGTTTCAGAAACTGAATTTGCGAGCGATGTTAAGTTAAAGGCAAAGTTATTCGAATTACACACACACTCTCACACACACACGGCACAAAGGTGGGTTGGTGACCGCAGATTAGGTAGCAACACGTAAGGAAACGCTGCTGCCCATTCCCTGGTATACTATTGTTATAACAATCGGGCCCAACGGATTAACGTACTTTCCGAGGCACGGAGGGTAGTCCCTCAGCCAACCAGACCCGGAAAGAAATCTTAGAATCTACACAAAGATTTCATGTCCGGCGTGGGGATCGAGCCCACGACCTCCGAGATTTAAAACGAGCCAAATACCCGCATGTTACTAGGGAGGTTGTTCACTAGGTACTTAACGATATTAATGAAATATCTATGGCATTATTCACCGTAATACATAGTTTAAACTTAAACTTATTATGAGTAGAGGAATCAAGGACAGGCTGACGGACGGACTGCTTTGTCTGTAATATCCTACAATTTTCTACCTGTTAGTTATCTAGTTTAATTCATAGAATAAGAATAATAGTGTAACATTGTGATTCTGACAAGTACAAGTTTATGTAAAATACCTAAGTGCAGAATAAATTCATTATTTCATTGAAGCACAATGAGTCGCACATTGCGCTATTAATGTGTCTGTTGTTATCATTACTGAACAGTTTTAATTGGAGTCATTTATTACGTTTATGGTAGTTTTTAAACTACTTTAATTGCGGTACTTAGTCAATGCTATATTTTTGTGACCACTTGTTTGTTGATACGAGGAATCAAACATGCAGCGCATTCGTTGAGTACTGGTATTACTTTGCTCAGCAGGCGAGCATTATCATTCTGCGAATGCTCCCCAGTACCATAGATTTAGAAAAGTTTTGATTTAAGTATTTTATTTGTAGTTAGAAAAACGTAAGCATCTGGTCAATTAATAAAAAAAAAATGTTATTTACTATATACGGTATTTTGTTAACGGTTGACCTACCTACACAAATGTAACTAAAATATTACACGGCCAAGGTTTATGACTGTTCTAGTAATATTAGTGTGTATATTACTCAATAAATGGGGCTATGTTGAATGAGTTATTTATAGGCTCTGTAGATATATTTAATTAGTAGTAGAAGTAACAGTACAATCTGTTTTGATTCCACTAGTGAATTCAAGAGAGACCAGCTTGATCGGTTGCATTTGGGCCATCTCACCGGATCTTTTTACAGGCTTATATTTAACTTGCAAAGTTCGTATGTAACCAATTAATAAAGTACAACTTACTTAGGTACATATTAAGTTACATAAAAAATCATTTCAAAATTTGCAAACCATTTTTCAACCATTTGCTGATAACCGATGGAGCTGAAATTTGGAAAACTTATGTAAGTTCAGTGCCAATGCAGTATTATGGTACCAGCGAACTGATCTGAACCAAGAGTCAGGAGGTAGCCACTGGAACTCCTGAAGGCAAGTGCTTAGACAGTCGAGTTTGGGCTCGTTTGTTTTGTGTTTATGACTATCCATTGCACATGTTGACGAGGGTCTGATGAGCCCTTCCGATGCCCTCGTAGACTCGAAGTCCGAGAGGCCCGCGAACTGTAAAGTAGAGCGACAGTTGCACAAAACTCCCCTAAATAAACTAAAAGCCATAATTCCTCAATCTTCCCGTCAGCGACCGCCCTGAGCCGAGGTCCAAGTCCCACAGGGGACGCCCTCTTGCGCAGGTTGCTTAGTTTGTAGTGTTTAAACCATTTATCTAGGCTGGAGCTCTGCTCGCCTTTATGCCCGGTAAGTAGCAAAGGCCTCCTGGCTAACTACATAATATGTCCGTCCGAAAAAAAAAAAAGGTCTGATGAGTAGTAGCCGCTGACCGCGACTTTTTTCGTATAAAATAAGGATTCTACAAAGTATCTAACAATCAAAGTTGACTATATAAACGGTAGGTACATCGTAATACCTATTTAACGTTTTATTTTACGTACTGCTGTCTACTTTTTTTTTTTTTTTTTTTATTATTTTCTTGATTGCGTTTGACCCTAGTCTTGCCTGATGGTAAGCACAGACAGGGTCCTAGATGGAACACGCAATTCAAGTGACACCCTTTCGGGCTCTGGCTCTCACATACTCACTACGAAACACAGTAAAACTGTTTGGCGCAGGCCTTACATGTGAGGGTGGTTGCTAGCCAGGCGGATAATTAAATCCTACCATCAAGCGTGCTGGGTTTTGACGACTTTTACGCCACGCGTTTTTTCCCAACGTGCGGGGAGGAAGTATTTTATTCTTAGCCGTCCTCCCACGGACAAAACTTAATCAGTAGTTCCCCATTTTTGTTTATTTTGTTAACCTTCATTTTTACTACATATAATATAAAATAAATAGTATCTTATGTGGGTTCATATATTAAATAACGCTTATTTTTTTCCCCGCCAGTAGGCTTTTGCTACTTTACCGGGCATAAAGGCGAGCAGAGCTCCAGCCTAGATATATGGTTTAAACACTACAAACTAAGCAACCTGCGCAAGAGGGCGTCCCCTGTGGGACTTGGACCTCGGCTCAGGGCGGTCGCTGACGGGGAGATTGGGGGACTGTCGCTCTACTTTACAGTTCGCGGGCCTCTCGGACTTCGAGTCTACGAGAGCATCGGTTGAGTACTGTTGTTTTTTTTAGAATATTACTCTTTTTAAACAAATTAAAATATGTAAAGAATGTCGTATTCAGCATAGGTATGATGTACATTTTTGACAACCTCCTTAGCGTAGCGGTATTTGGCTCGCCTTGAATCTCGGAGGTCGTGGGTTCGATCCCTACACTGGACAGGTAATCTTTGTGTAAATTCTAAGATTTCTTTCCGGGTCTGGTTGGTTGAGGGACTACCCTCCGTGCCTCGGAAAGAGCGTTAAGCCGTTGGTCCCGATTGTTATAACATCATCTATAATAATCGTATATTAAGGGACGGGCAGCAGCGTTTTCTTGTGTGGTACAACATAATACTGCGGTCACCAACCCGCCTGCCAAGCGTGGTGACTATGGCAAATACCCTCCCTCTCTGGAGGGGGCCCAAGTTCAGCAGTGGACGTTATACGGGCTGATGATGATGATGATGATAGTAACATTAGTAACACATAGCTGCGTTAGGCATACTTTTTGTAGTGTAGAGTTTGAATTGTACGTATTTTATTTTTATACCAAGAAAAAAATATCTGTACGTTAGAAGCTATAGAAAAAAAAATGCGGCTAAATGCGAGTCGGACTCGCGCACGAAGGGTTCCGTACCATATTTAAGTGCCTACCTGCTGCCGTTGTTGATATCTAGCAAAAAAAAGAAACATATTTGTTGTATGGCAGCCCCCCTAAAATATTTATTTTATTTTATTTTCAGCATTTGTTGTTATAGCGGCAATAGAAATACATAATCTGTGAAAATTTCAACATTGTCTAGCTATCGCGGTTCTTGACATACATATATTTAAAAAATAAGCCATAACTGGCCATAAGTATTCGGGGAGTGGGGGACATGGGCCCCGCTCCCTTCGAGGCTGACTCATGAGGAGCAGGGACGCCTCTACACTCCGGGCGTCCCTATAATTGGGCAAATGGGCCACTGTAAGTGTGGCCCTGGAGATCTCGCGGTACCATATTGGCCGCGGGTGGCGTCCGGGGGCTGGATTGCTCATGTGTACCCGGCCCCCGACAACGGCGGATCGAAGTAGTGTCCGGGAGGTTTTAGTGGTGTAGGGTCCTCTCCTCGTGGTATGAGTTTGGCGAGTCCCACATATCCCACCGCCAGTGCGCGAATACGCTGCAGCGGCGGTGGGAAGGCTTAAAAGCATTTCAACCCGGACAAAAAAAAAAATGTCTGCAACGAGTGCTACGTCTATTACCATCAGGTGGGCCGTATGATTGTCTGCCACAGCCTTTAGAAACTATAACTACCTATTACAGGTTGATTATAAAAGCTGCATAAGGGCGATTATTACAGTTTGTACGAATTGTTTTTTTAATTGTTGCAGGAAACCATGCCTGTCTTAATTGAAACAAATGCCTGAGTTGGGTATTTGTTTCAGAAGGCGAAACCATGGGTGGGCAGTCATGGACGTAGTTACGCTCTTCTTAATTTATTTTATTTATTCATTTATTTCAGGTAACAAAGACCCATATTACAAACATAATACTATACAATATAAAATAAAATACTATACATAAACAATTAAAATATATAACTAAAATTATACACGATTAATGCTTGTTCAGCAGTATCGGCGCCGTGCATTGCGCAGGATCCGGTATCCGGCCTCGGAAACGGCGGAATACAACTCCCTTAGGCCAGAATTCTGGTGAAGTGAATTTTGAAAGGTGCTCAGTTGGCACTCTCACCGCAAAGGACTTAATGTGACACCTTCGCCATGTGTTTAATAGTATTTAAAATATATGACAAATATTGTTACCTTCTTTCCCATGACCTCGTAGAGCGACAGTTTCACAATACCCCTCTAAAAATCAAAACGTTTCCCCCAGCCAGCGACTCCCTGAGTTCCACAGGGAGCGCCTACTAGCGCAATACGAAAGTTTACTCTTTAAACCATTTAAAAAGGGTGGAGCACTGGTCATCTTTATGCCCGGTGAATAACCAAATCCAAATAAAATCCTAGTGGCTAAATACGTCCAAAAACAAAAAAACCTACATTAGCAAGATTATCAGATTTATAAACCAGATTATATCGACGCCTCTCGTTAGACCAAATGCAGTCACAAACAAGTAAGTTTAGACCACTTTGCCCTTATCTTGATGACCATCGTGTAATAAGAGTGAGTGGTAGAGAGAAAGCAGAACTAGAGGAACAAACCAAGCGCCCTATAATTCTATCGAGCTCATGTAGTTTGCCTCGATGCCCTCGTAGACCCGAAGCCCTCGTAGACCCGAAGTCCGAGAGACCCGCGAACTGTAAAGTAGAGCGACAGTTGCACAAAACTCCCCTAAAATACTAGAAGTCATAATGCCTCAATCTCATCGCCAGCGACCGCCCTGAGCCGAGGTCCAAGCCCAACAGGGGGCGCCCTCTTGCGCAGGTGGCTTAGTTTGTAGTTTTTAAACCATTTATTAAGGCTGGAGCTCTTTTGCCCGGTGAAGTAGCAAAAGACTCGTGTCATCGTAGTATGTCAATCCGAAAACAAAAAAAAAACATCGTTTAGCTTAACTCCTGGTAGCGGACGCTCATATATAAACACTACACGAGACCTCAGTTAATAACAAAATATCTAAGGATTACTGGATTCTATGTGTTAGAAATCTAGTCAAATCTCTCCCTAGAGTTTGTTGTACACCTACTAGATCATTCCTACATAGGGTGGTTGACTACGCCGAACTGAATTTTTTTTAGGACAACCGAAGATCGTGGACACCGATCGTATGTCCACATTTAAAATTAGCGATATGAGTACAGAACCGTTTTTAGCAGCTTTTCGTCGATTTGTAGCGCGACGAGGTCACTGTGCTAAAATTTGGAGTGATAATGACTCTACATTTCAGGGTGCTTCTGATGCATGAAATAACCGCGATCGACCATATAGTGTGGACCCAGGCTTAAGAATGCGCATCCTTCTGCCCGCGCACGATCAAATGAGGATGAGCTTTTTTTGATTTTTGTTCTTCCGTTTGTTTTATTGGTAAAATGAAAAAAAAAACTATAAATCAGCTAGAATCTAGCCTTACTATCAAAATTGCGGCCCGCCTTTAGTTTATTCTACCCCTTGTTCAGATTAAGCCAGCCAAGAGCCTTGCCTGGCTTAATCTGAACCCTAAACCTTCGCAGTTAAGGTCCAACATTATAATACGGTTGAATTTAGGTATAAGCTCTCATGTGCCAAAAATCCTAGCTTCACTCTCCACAGGGAATGTACCCTGCAGGCTTGTCTTGTAGAATTGCATTTTTAATTGTTTGACCAACAAAATGTTTGGTTCTGAAAACGAACCTTCTTTCTTTTGATTTATTTTCATTTGGTATTTATCGCTAAGGAAAATAAAAGTCTATAGGCTGTGAGTGTTTTGCAATCTTGCAACAAATAATTTATGAAGAGCATGGGTAGTTAAAATATCAAATTGCTTCGTTTAGCTACTAATGTATGCTAAAATATTGTTAAAAAGCTGACGAGTTTGTTTGAACGTGCTAATCTCAGAAACTACTGGACCGATGTAAAAAAATAATTCATTGTTAGATAGCACATTTATCGAGGAAGGCTATAGGCTATATTTAATCGTGGGAACGGGAGTTACGTGGAGGATACTTCCCGCGGGAAGCTCATATATAAAACTTTGATCTACTAAAAAGTTGAATTTAAAAAATATCTATTCCGCCCTGTAATTGAGCGCCTGTAGTCGGTGCCTGTGATCATATCCTCTTTATATCTACCTTTTTTTTTACTTCAGTGGCACCCTGGGTCGTGGTCCTAAACCCCATAAGGATGCCCTCAGGTGTGTGCCACTTAGATATAATGTGACCACTTGCAATTTGGATGCGGTTTTAATTTCTTCTTATAATAATAATGATTGGTTAATTGCAAAAAATGCCATAGGACAGACGGACGGACTACGCAATCTGTATATTTGCTATTGCCTACCTACTACTGTAAGTTACCTAGTCGATATTTTATAGAGTAAGAATTATCTGTTAGTTATAGGTTTGTTTTTTTTTTTTAATTAATTTATCTTCTAACATTGTAATTCTGACAAGTGCAAGTGTATGTAAATACCTAAGTGCTGAATAAAATTCATTATTTCATTATTTCATTCCAAGTCCAAGCTCCGCTGGCGCACTTTCTTCCGCAGGTTCATTAGTGTCTAGTATTAAAGCCATTAGATATGGCTGAAGTCTTGCTGGCTTTTCGTCTGAAAAAAGTAGCCGAAATCAGTCAAAAAAAAAACCGATCAAAAACACCCATCCATCCTCATCATCCTCGTTCTACAATTTTTTGCTGATATTCATTACAAATGTAACAATGCAATTTTGTAAACGCAGAATTGGCGAATCGCCATAAGTTCATAGCGATATGAGCACTATAGATTATTGCAATCAAAACGATCGTGTAGCACGATGTACTTACGTGCATGGACTATAATGACGATCTACGTTCCTATGTATTTAATCGCCGTCATTTTGGAACACCTGTCGCTTATCTAGATGACACAGTTTTGGCTTTAATTGCCATTTTAAATCTGAAGTAATTACCTTCGTCAATATTATCATTATATCAAATAACGTCATCGCAGTATCATGTTGTAACACACAAGGAAACACTGCCCGGTTTCTAGCACACAATTGTTAAAAATAAAGTTATAACAATCGCGAACAACGGCTTAACGTGCTCTGAGGCATGGAGGGTAGGGTCTCAACCAAGCAGACTCGGGTAAAAATATTAGAATTTACTTAAATATTCCTTGTTCAGCGTAGGAATCAAACCCACAACCTCCAGTATCTAAAGCGAGACTGCTATGCCACGGAGGTTTTCCTACCACTACGCCATGGGGGAATGAATACAATGATGTCTATATAAACTTGTAAAATACGTAGTGTTTTCTTGATGTTGAAGGTCGTAATTTTTTCCGTAACAATACTACGCCACAATAGTCTGCAATCAATATAAGAGGCAAAGGCAGCCAGAAGCAGCTTTTCTTCGAGTTCCTTTCTATTCGCCTACCATTATGACAACCGCTGGTCACACAAAAGCGTTTTCCTTTGCTACTTGATGGAGCACTGATCTTTTAAAGTGAGTAGTTTTAGCTGGGTAGGTATATTTTTGTTAATACTGGTGCTTTTATTCGCAAAGGTGCCGTTCGGACTTTAATTCATGTTGTTAAAAGTTGTGTAACGAAAATTAGATTTTAAAATTTTCTGGCCATAACTAGTCTTAATTGTTTACAACAATTTTTTTTTGTATATCTTTTATTTCGGAAAAAATAATCCATAGAGAGCTTCAAAACAGCTTATTATCTAGTGTTAGTATTTAACATTATGCTTAAAAACATATAATTGGGGAGCTGAGGCTTGCGGCTGTAACTTTCAGAATGCTATTTTGACTGTCTCTCAATCTCCGCAGTAGCGAGGCTATTTTTTTGCGTATAATCGCGTGAAAATCGTCGGTACGTGCTTGGGCAAACATTTCAGACGCACTACAGTAACGTAGTAATCATTCACTTCAATTTCTTCTTTTCTTAACAAGCTTGAAAAGCCAGGGTTTATTGAGAAATATTATCATAATCAACAAACTTGGGACACGGATTGGTGATCGCAGTGAGATGGTTGGTAGCCTTGAGCCATCAACTATAAGCGTTTCTTTTGATATTTCATAATACATTAATTTTATATACCGTATTTTCAGCTAGAAAGCTATTTTATTTATAAATATTGTTCGCGATGGTGCTTCCGTTAAGTTCTGTATTTTGTTCATGTTTTTAATAAGTTTCGTATAAAGGAAGTCTTAATTGTATGCAAGACTCACTACAGAGTATTAATAACAAATAATGCTTTACGCTGATTTATGGTCTCGAAATATTCTTTGTTACTATATTATCGTGCTCAATATTGATTGAACCACTGTTTAACTTTAACTATCATCATCATAAGACTAAATTTTTCCACTCCAGGACAAAGGCTCTACTCTCTTTCCATAAATCCTTGCAAAGTCATATCTCCATCTCCATCAACTTTAGCAAAACTGTTATATAATAAGTTAGCGACGATGGTTTATCTGTTTCACCGGGCATTAAGGCGAGCAGGGCTCTCGCCTTATTAAATGGTTTACTTTACTTTATCAGCCCTGATATGTAGCAGAAGAAGAATATACTAATAAATTAAACTATGAATGAGTAATAATAATCTGATTTCATTGTTACACGACAGGACAGAAAAAAGTAATGATATTATACTAAAAATGTTGACGTACAAAAAAAGAAAATAATTAAAAAAGAATAGTTACTAAAAAAGTATATAGTTTATATAAAAAGGTCAAACCTCAGCCAGTCGCCAACAAGCCCATTGACTTCCAGCTGAACATAATCCTCCTCTTAACAGACCTAGGCAAGCCAAGGTAGTTGAGGGATATTGCTATAACCACTACGCTTGGCAAACAGATTGGTAATCACAGTAA
Source organism: Nycteola revayana (assembly GCA_947037095.2). Classification (NCBI taxonomy): domain Eukaryota; kingdom Metazoa; phylum Arthropoda; class Insecta; order Lepidoptera; family Nolidae; genus Nycteola; species Nycteola revayana. The sequence continues at coordinate 4,795,136 of OX344842.1, read as the reverse complement.
CACGTTGAGTATGTTTGAGCTAATAGACGCTGCTGCCCATCCACCAGCTGTATATCCCTTAGGGCCTAAGCACACCACGTTTTTTTAACGCGCCGTCGACGCGCGTTTTAGAAACAAAGTACTGACTTTTGTACCCATACAGGCGCGATACGCACGCAAGTGTGTCCTTCGTTTCTAAAACGCGTGTCGACGGCGCGTTTAAAAAACGTGGTGTGCTTAGACCCTTAGTCGCCTCTTACGACAGCCGAAAGACATGTGTTGGTCTTTTCTAAGCAGGAAACCACACGGCCCGGCTCTTATTGGTATTTGAACTTAGAGTGTATATAAAACTCTAGAGCAAAGATATCGCTGCGGTCCATTGTGATTGTAAGCAATTATAATTTATGACATGGCGCTTTTATACTACAAATATTTCTTTAATTTTAGTTCCGCGTATCCATTTTACAACTTGGTTTTATATGTTTAGTGATAATAACTACAGAGTTATTATCACTAAACATATAAAACATAGACGTTGCTGACTTGATATAACGTGTATGTTTTTGGTCAAAGCCTACGCTGTTGTAAATACCCGTGTCTCCAGTTCATACTCTCTAACGACTATATATAGCTTACTTTTATATTGTCTAAGAACAGAGAAAATTGTAGAGTGATGAGTTTTAAATCAAGTCTGCGAGGGCATTGGTTAAATGAAATTTAATCTTCTTAGAGCCGAGGGAGGATTCATATAACGTTTGTTGTTATAAAAGTTCATCATCAGCCCGTATAACGTCCACTGCTGAACATGAGCCTCCTCCCGGGGGAGGGTATTTGCCATAGTCACCACGCTTAGCAGGTGAATTGGTGGCCGCAGTATTATGTTGTACCACACAAGGAAACGCTGCTGCCCGTTCCTTGATATACGATTATTATAGATGATGTTATAACAACCGGGACCAGCGGCTTAACGTGCTTTCCGAGGCACGGAGCGTAGTCCCTCAACCAACCAGAACCGGAAAGAAATCTTAGAATTAACACAAAGATTGTCGTCTGGCGTAGGAATCGAACCCACGACCTCCGAGATATCATCATCATCAACAGCCCGTTTACGTCCACTGCTGAACATGGGCCTCCTCTTAATAGACCTTGGCAAGCCAGAATCGTAGAGGGATATTGCCATAATCACCACGCTTGGCAGACGGATTGGTGATCGCAGTAAGATGTAAACCTTGAGCTAATAGATGCTGCTGCCCATCCATCAGCCATATGTCCCTTAGTCGCCTTTTACGACACCCATGGGAAGACATGGGGTGGTCTATTCTAAGCCGGAAACCACACTCCGAGATATAAAGCGAGCCAAATACCGCTACTTTACGATGGTTGTCATAATTTTTGTTTAAAATATATTGTTTTTATAAAAGTTAAGAATAGAAAATACCAAGAACCTTTGTAAATCTTGGCATTAAGAGTTTGGTTGTTGTTAGATATTATGGCAATAACAATAAGCTTGAAAAACCCACGCTGAAATGGATTAAGTGCATGATTTTTTCCACTAATAAGTTAAATTTTTTAACAAGTATCTTAAAGCTCTTCTCTACTGCGAATACTTTAATCTTATTCAAGTTACTACTTGGAATATTAATAATTCTATGTTTTGCTTATAATATTTTCAAGAAATTTAATTTTCATAATTGCCTTTATAAACGGATGGATGTTTTTAATAAATCAAGTTTGATCGGTGAACTTAGGTAGATTTTAGTCTGAAATAACATTTATTGCGGAATAATGTTTCCGTGGAATGCAGATCTTTTCAAGAATTTGTAGATTTATTAACTAAAAGACATGGCATACATGGCAAGTGTGAGTGGCACAGTCGGAAGGGGAAGACCTCGACGAAAGTTCTCTGACCAAATCGGAGACATCCTCGCAAAAGGTCAAATAAGATCCACCCTAAACCGACGTGCTTGTATGAAGAATGTTATGAGAGTGAATGAAGCGAAAGATGTGTGTAGGGATCGTAGCAAGTGGATGTCTCTGCCTACCCCGCTGGAAAACAGGCGTGAGCTATGTATGTATGTATGTTAAGTAAAAGTTTGTGTGATTCGATATAACTTTAACAGCGGTGTAACAGATATGAGTCACGCCGTGGTATTCGAACGTATTTATAGCCCTCATTAAAAGAGTAATAAATAAATCAAATATTCTATCAAAGTTATTAATATTTTAGTTCGTTAAACTACTCTTATTGGCATGATTAAAAGAATTTGGCAAGTTAAAAGCAGATGTTATGTCGATAGTTAACCTCTTTATATGATGTGGATCAGCCAGAAGATAAACTAATGGCTATATTGATACTGGAATACTGTAAAAAGTAGGGCTACAGTTACAAGAAACTTCCCTAAACATCAAATAACTTCTCTTGGCCGAGGTCTAAGCCCCACAAGGGACGCCCTCTTGCACAGGTTGCTTAGTTTGTAGTTCTTTTGCCATTAAATATGGCTGATGATAATAATATTATGTTAGCCTTTTATGTTTTGTAGTTAAGTATTCAGTTAATTTGTATAGTTACCCACTGGGTGTGCAAACCACGTGGCTAACTACTAATTTCAGTAAAAAGAAAGATAATAGATGTTACATTGCCCAATTTACACAATAGAGCCTTATAACAATATTTAACAACAATTAAAATCATTTTCGCATTTCCAATTACATATTTATTAACATTATATGTGTATATGTTACGGGCATTATTAATAATGCCCAAGAGTGATGGGCAAAGTGATTAATTTATCACTTTTACCGGCCATTATTAATAATGGTGGTCCATGTAATAAGTCAGTATTTGAGATAGCTTGAATTTATCATTGGACCGGGCAATGTAATAAATTGGTTTAGGTTTAGGTATTTTTTTTTTTTACCACCCAAAAACCTTTTGCGCTTCTCATATAAAATTTTGTAAGTTTAATTTCATTTAATAAACAAATCTCTACAGTTCTCCTATTTTATTACTTTGCCCAAGATAGGGTGGGCATTATTAATAATGGCCGAGAAAAGTGATCATGCTGTTTTAATCAATTGCCCAAATGAGTCGGGCATTATGAATACAGACCGGCCATTTTTCATAGTGCCCGGACTTATCTAATTGCCCGTAACATATATACTATAATATAATTATAAAGAGGAAAAGTTAGTATTTTTCTCTCTTTGTATGTTTGTTTCGAATAAACTACTGAAAGGATTTCAATAATTCGTTCTCCATTAGAATGGTGCATTATATTTTAGTATCATAGGTTTTATTATTTAATAGAAGCAATTCGAGAGATCTCTACGCAAACTTCAATAATGTATAAATAAAATGAAATAAATAAAATAAAAATCATTTTTATTTACGTAAACCTATTACAGGCACTTGCAAATAGTCAAATCAATAATTTATTATTTATCTATGTATAATTTTAACATTTATAAATGAGCATATTAAGCAGGTATTTTAGTTATTGTTTTTAATAATTTTAGTCTTAACTTTATTATTTTACTATGCCAAGGTATGAACAAAATGCCATAAAATATCTTTCATCGCATGCCCTGCATAACTATGAATGATAAAACAAAAAAATTGTGTACTATTGTACACCATTTTTTGAACAACAAATAAATATCTTTAAAAAATTTAACGGTAACGTCTGTCTAACTATAGTCGTTATGTCACTATAACTACGTTTTTTTAAAGAAACGATAATGAAAATCAGACCACGCATTTCAAACTAATAATAATATGTAACGCTTCTCGCTTCTTCAGGCGTAAGATTTCAGCGAGAATTCACTGTCACTGCCATAGCGCGAAGCTTACCCATGGCATTGGGTTTGCGTCCACGCATTTAATCCAAGGTGGAATAAACAACCTTGATGATGAGCATCAGGCAAAATCAATCCTGATCACGTTTATTATTGCAATTTCGAAATCTGTTACAGTATTTTGTGGATTCAAATCATATTCAAGCATGTGAAAGGTTTAGCCATGAACATTATCTTCAAAATGTAATTAGTAAAGTTCGTCAAAATACTCATACAACTCAAAACAAGTATTAGGATTATGAAGTTGGTAAAATTAAAATCGACCGAAATGGTCTATACGTACCTATACTTTTGTAAAAAGTTTTATTAACTGAGTCAATGCATATTATACGATTCTTATCATTGCTTGTCTCAGGTGTTTTGGGAGAACGATGTGAATTTCGATTAATTTACCAAAATATATTATTACTAGCTACGAGCGTATTGTTTTGAAATTTAATTAAATTTCACACATTCAATTTTACACACCAAAACTCCTTTGACACAAACACAACCTTCATATAGGACGAATTTACGAAATTTGCTAGGTTCCATTCATACGGCTTTCCTTTACAAAACGTTTCTTTTACTACCTAGGTCCCTTCTTATACAATAAATTAAACAAATCTGCCCCCATTTATCAATCTTCTTGTGATACATGTAAAAAGCAGATAAAACTCTTCCTAACCAACAAAAACTACGACGACACAGAATTTCTGCTTACTTCACTATCTTAGCACTTTTCAACTAACACCCCGTGTCTACACTCAAACTATTTACCACACACATACACACGCTACATACAAACATACATCTACACTTACATTAAACATAATAATTTGAAACATACATACAACATACACTATGTACACAGTAGTATGTAGGCAGTCTCTCTGTATTCTTATAATAATGGGATCTTGGGCCGGCGTACCTAAATACAGGTTACTGTGTAACCTAGTTACGACGCCAGGACACTCATTTTCTACCTTGTAAATTTGTATATAGAATATTGTAACTGTTTAAGCAGAACCTCATTTTGTGAAATAAATTATGTTATTATTATTATGATTATAATTTCGTTGCACAGTTTAACATGCGAAAGTGACAAGCTTTGCAATAATGGCTGAGTCTCGTACATGTAGTCTCTCGGCATTTCGTTTCTATGTTAAAATAAAAAAATAGTATCACGTAATTTTTGAAGTCACTTTGTTCCTTAAAAAAGTCATCAGAGTGGAAACAGATCTTGTTTATTAGTTTTGGTGTTGTTGGCGCAAATTTATATCTACTTATACATAAATGATAACGAATCCCCAATATGTACGTAGGCGCATAACTTGAGAATGACTTGACCAATTTGGTTGATCATTTTTTTTAAGTATAAGTAAATTTCAAGGTTTGAATTGATTCTTCGTTTATTTGTATTGAATAAGCTCCGAAACCACTGCACCGATTTGAAAAACTTTTTCACCATTAGGAAGGTCCACTATCCCCGGATGACATAGGCTTTATTTAATTATTAAGTTTCCACGTGAATGAGAGCTACGAATTAAACTATATTTATTCAGCACTTAGGTATTTACATACACCTGTACTTATCAATTATACACGATGATATATGATAAATATAATTACATACAAAATATCGCAACTAAAATCTATTGCGGATAAGCTAATGGTCTGTCTGCCAGTCTAGTATCACGTCATATGTATAGTAATAACAATAATTAATTCTATAATTAAAATCTTAATAAAATTTAGCTTATAGCTAAAGCTACGCTCAGGGCATCGCTAATGCTAATGAGAAATATTGCTGTGATAATAATTATATATAAAAAAAAGGGTGAGTGATCACTGGCACTACGCAGGTGAAACCGCGTGTGGGAAGCTAGTATCTTTTATTAATCTAATTAATCTTCGTACAACGTTAGCAAGTAAATTATCTTTTAACGTCAATAATATGTCAAAATATTTTTTTCTCGAATAACAATCTATAATTATTATTATAGAAACCAAGACAAAATGAAAATTCACCCCTACAAATGAACTAGAAAAAACATCAGATTCAACCCCGGTAGTATTGTGACGTCCTATTTTATGTCGAACATGATACCGACGTGAGATAAACGTTGATAATAACAAAGACACGACATGAGGTTGTAAAATCAAAGAAACGAACTGAATCAAGACTGTGAAAAAAGAAAAGAAAACATGTAAGTAGAAAAAAAAACACAAAGTGCACAGCCGTACCTATCTTTTTTCGAAGCAACTCAGACCCCCTATAACTTCGTTGTGGATAAAGATAGGATCCTGAATTTAATTTCGTTTTCACAGAGTTACAACTAAGTATTTGCATGCATACATTTACGTATCTTTCCCATAGGGTTAGGCAGAGACTACTTCCTTCCACTTGCTACAACCTTGACATACCACCAAGTATTTATGTTTTTTGTTTTATTGACACTGAATAGGCTCGGGAACTACTTGACCGATTTCAACAATTCTTTCACCATTATAAAGCTACCTTATCCAGGAGCAGCATAGATGACGGGAACTACGTGGGAAGAACCGTGCGCGAGGAGCTAGTCTAAAGAAACTAAAAGCCATAATTCCTCAATCTCCCCGTCAGCAACCGCCCTGAGCTGAGGTCCAAATCCCACAGGGGACGCCCTTTTGCGCAGGTTACTTAGTTTGCAGTGTTTAAACCATTTATCTAGGCTGGAGCTCTGCTCGCCTTTATGCCCGGTGAAGTAGCAAAAGCCTCGGGACTAACTACATAGGGTAATTCCGGGAGAGATGGAAGAGTAGGTGAGACACGGACCACTTCAAAAAAAACTACAAAAAATATTTTATTTCTTTAAAATGGGAATACTGCAATGCATCTGTCAACAATTCCGCCCGTTTGCGTGGAAAAACTATGTGCTTTTCTTATTGTTTTTATTCAAAAAATAGATGAAAGTTATTGGTAGTCTCTGTTTTTATTAGTGGGAGTTTGTTACTGGCAGGTATGTATTATTTTTTATAGTATTCAACAGTAGTAATGACTTTTTTGTGTCATTTTGTTTACAAAGTTGTTTTATAAGCTCAAAAATGTTCATTCCATCTACATAGTTTTTTTTGAGTGGCTGGTCCATCCCTCCTAGAACATTCAGGAGAAATGGACCACTGCAGTTTGGGTGAGATGGACCATTTTAAGGTTACTAACAGTTGTGGTCTTACGAGCAATTTATGAAATTAATTCCTTAATTTTTATATAACTTTCAAGAGAAATACTTTATATGTATGTTTAAGATCTTTTTTAGTTATTTCCAGCCATGTTGTTGCAATACAAGATAAAGTAAAGTCTCAAGGGGATATAGGACTGAAGACGAATTTAAAAATTCTGTTTAAGCCCATGCAGATGGCATGGGGGCCAGTGAGGCAGCTAATATTTCTCACATACCAAAGTCCACGTTTAAAAGGAATCTGAATAAAAACCAGCTTACTAAATCAAATGATCTTGGCCCTCCAAGAGTTTACAGAAAACGAAAAAAATATCGCACACATTTTAAAGCTGAAGAAACAGATGGATAATTCTGTTACCTGAACTAATTCAGAGGTTATTACTCTTCATGACATTTCTAAAATAGAAGATTGGTATGACAACGAATGTGCAGGGTGTGGAGAAAACTATGAAGAAACACTTCGAGTCGTGAAGAAAAGCTACAATGTCCATTTGCGAATGCTGGTCCCACGAAACTTGCACAAGTCCAAAAATATGTGTGATAGGTGTGAAAATACCATCACCAATCAATAAAACATGCTGTTTATCTCATAAGGCATTTTTCTAATTTTAACCTTGTTAGTAATTCATAGACTAATCTCTCCTAATGACGTGATCCGTCTCACCCACACAGTGCGGGATAGATGGACATCTTAGATATTTATAAAATGACCAATAATTAAGGACAATAGTTATATTTTTTTCAAAAAAGTGATATTAATATGTGAACTAGAAATACTAAAATTATATAAAATATAATTTGTCATTTTATTTATTCCATCCATCTCTCCCGGAATTATCCTATAAAAAAAAAAAAGAGCAGCTAGTTTTGTATGAAATCTGTAATGTTAATGTATTCTACTGCACTGGTGACTCAGTGTTTACGGTAGTAGCTCTTGAGACCTCTTTTGGGTTTGATTCCTATCCGAGACATACAACAATAACTGACGCTTACTTTATACAATGTCGGGCTTTGTTATAGAAACGATACTGTTATCCTAATAATATTATTAATGCGAAAGTTTTTAAGTGTGGGTGTATGTATGTTTGTTACGCTTTCACTCAAAAACTACCTAATGGATTTGGCTGAAACTTTGCACGGGGATAGTTATTAAGCTCGATTAACATAGAGGCTACAAAAAAATCACGCCCCGACCCACTGGAGCAGAGTGACGCGGGTAAAACCGCAGCTAGTAATAAATACGTAAGTAATTGTATTTAACAACGTTTATTTGTAGAATCAGCTACATCTTTAAAAGATTTACTTTAAGTTACTTGAGACTGCTAAAACGCACAGAAAAAATTAGATATCGACGTTACTACATGGGATATTATTATTATTCACATTGTTATCTCCAAATTAGATACGGACATCCGTAAGCAGTGGGAACTTACCGTCACAAACAACGATTCTAGCATTGAGCTACCCACATTAATTGATCAATTTAAGGGTTCATTGAAAAGCGTTTCCGCGCATTAGCGCAAAAAGGACTCGCAAAGGAATCAAAACCTAAAGGGTACATCCAGTCGACCTAGAATCTTTTTTGACCTAGAATCGAAAATTTGGCATCAAGCCACGTTTTATAGCAGACATAAAATAATAGTTCCGAAAACCATACATTTTTGGTTAAATCACATAATATATATAGAAAGGGGTTATAAACTTTATAACCCCTTTCTAATGAGCGCGTAGAGGTACCAATCCTTCAAGTTGTTTCAAAAATATAATATAAACACGGAACAGAACCCTCGGTGAGAAAGTCCGACTCGGCGGCTGGTTTTTTGATAACTTGAATGCCATTAGGAATATGCGTCACATAGACTCCTTAGAGGGTAATGGACCAAGGCATAAGAAATCCTGCCCTGCATATTAAGAACGTAGGTATATTACGTAAAGACTTAGATATTCTACGTGAACTATGAAGGGTGTGTTGACCCTAATAATTCGTTAATTTTTCATTCTTGGCATAAGAGTAGTTTGTATTAATTATATAAAAATATAGTATCGTAAAGTTAGTCACTAAACAAAACTCGAATAGACTCAAATTATGAGAGACCTACGAACTGTAAGGAAGCTTAAAACTATAGGGTGTTGTTATAGTCACCACGTTTGGCAGGCGGGTTGGTGTGGTATATTATAATACACAGAGAAACGATATGCAATTAACGTGCTTTCGCGCAATTTTTATGCTTAGCCAACCAAGAAATAAATTTTAGAATTTATACAAAGAATTATTGACTGTTGATAAATAAACTTAAATCGAATAGGCTAGAAGAGCTCATCTATATTTGCAGATCGCGGTCTATTACTGCTTGTCATCTTAAATTAGGTGCAAGGATCTATGTAATAGTAGGTAATGAAATCACAGAAAACCATTTTAAACTACAACCCGTATTGAATAAATTGAAAAGTTTATTTCAGTTTGACCGGATTAACCAAATATTTTAATTTTGAAATTGAAATACTTAACTTAAAGTCTTTATTTAATTAAAGATTTATTGAAATTGAAATGCTGTATTCGGGAAAATTGGGAGTTAAATATCTAAAGTGCGAAGGTCATAAGATCTTACTAAAGAGCGTATGTACTACATTTTTTTTAAACTATAATGCAAATTAGCTGTATACACTCATATTTATTTTGAACGTTTTTATGCTACAATTAAATATACAGCAGATCTAAATGAGCCAGTATTTTCCAAGTCAAATCATATTTAAAAGTTTGGAACGTGAGGTTGGTATCAGATGCATAAGGGCCTCAAAGTTGAAACGTTCCCAGGAGTACCCCCTAACTATGGGTACTGTTAGTATAGGAGCCGTGGACCAAAACTTCTGTCTTAGAAAATATTATTATTTTTTCTTTGTTTAATTAGGTTCCATTTGCGTTTTTTATCAAGTGATTAAAATTTGCAGTTTGAAAAAATCCCTAGGATTGTGTCGATGCGGACTTTACTCGGTGTTTTTCAAATGTCGCCATCAACAAGTGCAAACAACAACTGTTCATGGTTGGATGTGCCCTCAACCAAATAGGAAACCGCAATTTGGTCTGTCTTTAAAAGCTTCATTATTACATTTCGGTTTAAAAATTTAAATTGTAATGTGCTGCAACCACAACCAATTCCATTAATGGCTGACTAAATTACGTATTATTATTGTAATAAAAATAAAATGAAATTACTTTTAAAAGCATATTCCAACGTGTTTTTCGTGTGCTAGTTATGTAAATAGGCCAAATAAGTGACTAAAACTATGTGGATTCTTGATTATTTTTTTATTGGCTTCTATTTGGTACTCTTACTCACACTTACTCAGTAAGCTTAATCTGAATGGAATCTTAGTCTATATTGATATAATATTAGCCGTGTGGTTTCTGGCTTAGAATAGACGACCCCATATCATCCCATGGGTGTCGGAATGTACAGCTGATGAATAAATAAATTGTTTATTGGGTCTCAAACGATAACATTTTCGGAATTTTAAATGAAACAGCCCCAGTAAGTAATTAATCATACTTGTGTTGGGGTTGTCTCGCTCCTTCCCAGGATGTTAGACAAAAATGAGACTATATGAATGGGCAGCAACAACTATGATATCAAGGGTAACCGTGATCTGATAGATGTTAAGTAATTACCATCTTACCGCAATCAATAATATCCATCAACCAGTCGGTATGCCATGGTATGTTTAGTGGCAGCCCATGTTCAGCAGAAGACGTAAACGGGTTTTAACTTATTAATCAATGGTGACGCAGAGGTTGCGGTACTTGCATCTGGAAGCCGGTGTTGTGGGTTCGATTCACACTCAGGACCTCATTTATGAGAACCTCAGATAGTTATTCTCAGTTCAAAGTACAAAAACACAAGTTGGAATCAAAACAAAGGATACACTTTCCTTTGTGATTCTAACTTGTGTTTTCGTAAGTGTCCTCGCGTCACAGGAATGATTTGTGATGGAGAAAAAATGCATTTTGAATGTAAATTGTGTATTTGACACATTTTAAATCATTCAAAATGCATTTTTCCTCCAAACAAAAGATTTTGTGCTTCAAAGAAATGTTTTGTTCAAAAAAAATTAACCAAACAACTGAACGTAATGTCTCTGCAATATTTAAAAATCTAATGAAATATCTCTTTACCTATTGCCCACAATAGATTGAAGTCCTGCAGTACCCCTTTGAAGAAAATGAAATTATTACTATTTTAGTTCCCTTTATTCGCCGAGGAAGGACATTTGAAAGGCTTTAAGAGAGGCCACATTGAAGAGACCGAATAATTATTGTCACTGGAATGAATTGGAATGGAATTTCTTTTACTGTTTATAAACTAATGTATAAAGCTACCGGTCCGATTTGAAAAAGAAATTAGTGATATATAGCTAATTTATCGAGAGAGTCGAAAGACTATATTTTATCATTAAGTTCCTCCAGGAACGGGAGGTATGCGGGTAAAGTTGCGCGCGGGAAGCCACTTATTAATTTATTAATTCTCTTTACCTTTACTTTTCTTACTGTTGTTGTCAGCCGTATCAAATCCGGGGCAACGGCTAAAAAGACCCCGAAAGTGCTAAGAACGGAGAGGGAGAATCATTTTTTTTATTTTGGACGGACCTGTGTATTAAGCCACGAGCTTTTGCTACTTTTCTGGGCATAAGGGTGTAACTACGTGCGGAAAACTAATGTTTCACACATGAAAAACTTGTCATTAGCCTTATTTTATTGATGAAAGAACTATTTGTTAACTAGCTGTAAGTTTTCTAAAGTACCTACCTAATAAAAATACATGCAGGTTTCAGAAACTGTTCATATAAGAAGACTCTTTGTTACTCACTGTATGAACGTCCTCGAAAGTGCGAATAATTTCCGGGATTGATCGACCAACATATTTTTTCCGTTCGTAAACTCAATTACCCTCTTAAATTACCCTTTGTTTTGATGCTGGGACTAATCGATTTTTCTAGCAAGTATGTAGCTACTTACTGAGAATACTAAGAAATATCGTGTGTTCTGAAATCTTTTGGATTCATATTAAACTATTGGATAATAAACATTAACTATTGTTTTTGACAGATTAACTAGTTTAAGTTCATATATTCTAAATATCTTAATTAAGAAGTACCAGTAAAAAAAGCAATTTTGCATAGCAGCCGATATTGAATTAACTCTCCCTAGTTCAATATTCGGCTATAGTTGATTAAAAACTGTTAGGAGCAAAGTTTTCTTTTCCGATACAGTTTGCAATATACGTGTACGGTCTTTAATATTTAATTAACATGCATTTTTTCTTCTTATTACGCTTGTATTCTACATACATACATTCACGTATCTATCCCATAGGTGTAGGCAGATCTATACTACTTCCTTCCACTTGCTACAATTTTGATAGTCAAAGTCAAAAATTCTTTATTCATATAGACGCTTTAAAATATTTTAAATCATGTTCTTATGATGCGTCCCTTTATTTTTCTACCACCAGTTCTAGACGTGGCAACTCTGAGAAGAACTGGCAAGACACTCAGAGGTATCTTTTTTTTTAAATAAATTTTATTTTGTCGTTGACATAATCAGAAATTTTATAATAAGCCTTTTTAAAGTAAATAAACGATATGTCAAGGATAAATGATGTATTTATCCTTGACATATCGTTTATTTACTTTTGCCTCGTAGTATCATATCTCTTCATGCATGTACTTTGGTTTAGAGAAATTTAAATCTGGCATTTCGTAACAACGTCCCCGATTTGAACGTAGAACCTCTGCCTTGGTCTTCCTTTTCGAACACTTGTTTTCTCTTTGGTATTTTTTTGTTGTATAAATGATTATTAGCAGAGTTTTCCCTCTACTAGTATTCTTAAGCTAAAATGATTGTTGTAAATGATGGTTCACGTCTGTTGTGCAGAGTATTCCATAAACCAACCAGACTCGGAATGTAACGATAGATATCTCACAAATATTTACTGACCAGCGTGGGGATTGAACCCACAACCTTCGAGATTTAATCGAGAAACGCTGTGTTCCTTTTTTTCTAAAATATATACGTAAAATTTACGTTAAGTTAATTATCACAAAAGAAAATATTGCATCGGGTTTTGTCCGGTGAAGTAGCAAAAGCGATTATTATTATTATATATAATAATCGCTTTTGCGATTATTATATATAATAATAATAATCAGTCAACATACAATGTGTTTAAACAGTAACATACATAATATTTGTCCTGTGCACGAGAAGAAAAGGCAAAATGTTGTATATAATAGGAATGGTATTTGGTTAAGTTAAAGCGAAAATAACTATTTATCACACAAATTTTTGTGTTTCCTTTTTTTTTAATTTTTAATTCTTGACCAGGCAATTGACACTTATCCCCTAGATCTTAAGTGACATAGGACAGCTAGTGGCAGTACAGTAGACTATACTCTACCCTTGACATCCCTCTGCAATCTAAGTCCAATAAATAGTTAAATAGCAGTTTATATAGCTTAGACCAACCCAATCCATCACGATATTGAGACCCTACATAATTTAGTGGTAATCCTTTTGATCCGTCTGTGATCTGGGCTCAGCTACTGAGACTGAGTACATGTACCGTGACAACTGACTCACTTAGTTTCAAGGTCGTAGGTTATTGTGCGGGAAAATTGAGAGATACATTTTTTTAACTTTAACTAAATATAAGTAATGAAATGAAGAATATGTATGGAATATCAATCCACATATTATTGGATTTTTATTCTTACACAATGACACGTTTAGAAAAACGCATTTTAATAGGTTTTCAAGTAAGTAAGTGAAATATAATGTAGAATATATTATTTGAATTTTCTTCGTGACAAGCCCGTTTACTTCTACTGTCGAACATGGGTCGTTGAAGAATATAGCCATAATCATCAGGCTTGTCGGGTGGATTGGTGATGGCAGTAAGACGGTACCTTCAACTGATAGATGCTGCTATTCATCCCTTAGATGCTATCCCCAGCTGTTAGTAAGTCTCTTAGTCACCCCTTGGGAAGATATAGGGTAGTCTATTGATCAACGCTTAAGTTAGAAATATTGACATCTTTTTAATTTTGTTCTGGGCAAAAATGTGTAAAATTTGTATCAAAACTGAATCTTTTAAAAAATATATTCTGTCTTCATTCCAATTATGAGCAACGGTTAAACAACCACGGTGGATATATAAGACAATTCCATATTTTTATATCTGAGAGATTTGACTAATCCCTCCCACTCCCGCCACTGTAACTCCTGTAAGCCAGGACCAACAGCGGCACACACCGAAGAGGCTCTAAACTGTTAGGCTCAGGATGGTCCCGGGACACCTAAATGTCTTGGATCCCGCATCGAATTTATTCAGAAAGATTATAGGAGGAGTTGAAGTTTTCTGAGAGATAACAAATTTTTTGTGACATTTTTTTTTCAACGAAAAAACACTTATTTTTCCGTACATAACAAAAATGTGACAGCTCAATTACTCCACAATAGACCCGGAGGTACGAACACTATCGATTGCCATAATAAACGCGTATTAACCGCTTAATTTACTTGTTTATCAAGCTCTATAAACAAAAAAACTTAAAAAAAACAGAACCGAATGCCTTTTCAAGAGTAAATTATGCTATCCAATGAATAACGTAAGTTCTATTTCATGAATAGTAGTAATAATAAACTAATAAACCTTACTTACGCTAGTACATACTAAAGGAGCAAATGTTAATTAAGAATAATCAGGAACCAATTTGTTAACCAAGTAGGTACTAAGAAGCTATAATTACTATGTTAATTATTATAGGTAAGGTCTCATCAAAAGCTGTCGGATGAGCTATTTGGATTTCGTAGATATACAGGGTTACCTCGGAGACAGTGCGCATATTTTTTCCATGTAATCAGTATCGTTAATAGAACACATTTCACGAAAAAAATCATATGTAATTTTTTTGCTAACTATTTATTAGTTATCGTTTATCCACCGAAATTTTCAAATACCACGCACACCCTATGCACGGGAGTGAAAGGGGTAATAAGTGTATTTAGGCAAAATATAGAAAAGCAAGTAAATTATTTGTTCACGAGAAACATATTTTTTTGATTCAACATGAATAGAAAAACTGTCTTGGACATAATTGGCGAGAAGAATTCCACACATCAGCTTAAGTCAATCAAATTCAAAAATTCTTTATTCGGATATACCCCTTTAAATATTTTAAATAATGTTTTTACGATGTGTCTTTTTTTATTACCACCAAATCTGGATGTGGCGTCTATGACAACAGCTGGCAAGAAACTCAGAGGATTTTAAATAACGGGCTTTGATACAATTATAAATATAGTATTGTTTCAGGGCAATTCACTCCCAAGCAGTTTTGTCAGTGACATAATCAGAAATGTTAAAGCCTTTGTATATAATTCATCTTTGACATATCGTTTGAACTTGTTCATAGAATTGGCAATCTGCAAGAATTATTAAGTCATTCATCATGTCTCAAGTTACACTTTTCACTATTCCTTAAACGGGTAGATAAAGCATTGATTGGTTTCGAGCTTTAATACAAGTTCAATATATAGTGGCGACATCGGTATTTCACCTAAATGCTCTATGGCTACGTAAAGACCAATCTGAGTTTCAATTCTGCAATGATTCGAAACTGCTCATTTTTTTTTTATTTATTGCTTTCAATGGGACCACACTCTTAAGGATAACTGTCTCAGCATACACTAATTAACGCGAAGCTGTAACAACAACTTCATACACAATATTATACTATCAATATCTTTAAGGGGGATTTAGTTTTCAAAATCAGTATTACTTATTACGTTTGAAAAAATAACATTTTTCTTTTCAATATAATATCGAATTGTGATATGCAGCATTTCTAGATCATATGAATTATACTTATCGGGTAAATTACAATAATAAACGGTTTTTTTTTTGAAAATACAATCTTTTATGTTAACTCTTTCGTAGTATTTGATAAGCCTAAAAGCCATAGTCTTCCCATGGGTGTCGTAAAAGGCGACTAAGGGACATATGGCTGATGGATGGGCAGCAGCATCTATTAGCTCAAGGTTTACTTCTTACTGCGATCACCAATCCGTCTGCCAAGCGTGGTCATTATGGCAATATCCCTCAACGATCCTGGCTTGTCAAAGTCTGTAGTCTCAAGAGGAGGCCCATGTTCAGCAGTGGACATTAACGGGCTGTTGATGATGATAAGCCTAAAATGAAAAAAACCCAACACTAATCTAATAAACCACTACCAGTCGGCGAGGTTTGCTGCTTTTTAAAATAAATTATGAATGTACCTATGTTTTCCTAATTGTGATATTATATAATTTTTGTCATTGTATTGATGTAATTTCTTATTAGTTTTCTATTTTCTACATGACATGAACGTCATAATTATAAGCTTCATCAGCCAGTATCCTAAGCACCGTGATTTTAATCATACGAACTCAAATAACATAGTTGCCACAGCTTGTTAACTGTATTTCGTCGCCGATCGTATTTCAGGTTGTTATAGCAACGTTTAGTCATTATCGCGATGTGATGTGGTATTCGTGGATTAATCAAAATCGATTTCAATACCAATCAATAGGTATTAAGCGTCAGTACCAGGCTTTATTTAAAGTAAACGTGATCCCATTTAGTGGTGATTGATTGAGGAAGGAAGGTTACGTATGATGTGAAAGTACCTACAGTATACAGTATAACATGTTTAATGTAATGTTTTTCGTGGAATCATATTGTCGTGGAAATCTTTTATATATTTTTTTGTTTTTAATATAAAATTACAGTATATTTTGCACTTTATAATCTCGATAGCAGCATTTGAAAACCCTCTGAAACCCACAATCGATACGTTCACAGTATGTTAAACAAAAATATCAATTTTTTTTGAGACTTCAGACACCTCGTGTACCATAACACGATTATAAATAAATCAAGTTTGACAAGTACAAGTGTATGTAAATACCTAAGTGCTGAATAAATTTCATTATTTCATTATTTCAAGGTCATCGGACCACGGAGCGGCCTGCGAATGCATTTGAACTTTTCCCGTCAATATTAAATATAATTTTATAAGGTACCTTGAAGAAGTGTTCACGTAAGAAATCCATTCGGCGGCCATGCTATATTTATTCCAAATAGTACAAAATGTATAAATTGGAAGATATGTACTATTTAAGTATTGGGTAACTGTAAGAAAATAAATGAATGTGCAATTAGCGGTCTTATCGTAATCAGCAATCTCTTCTAGACAAGGAGTGGAGAGAAAATTTGTAATAAAAAGAATAAACGCTATTAAAAGATAAGAAGAAATTAAATTATGACAAGGATGGCGTAAATTGAAAAATAAAACCAAATCTATCTAGCTTGTGTAATGCCTACTAATTTACCGGTACCGATTTCAAAGATGATGACGTGATGAAGAATTGTTTATCTTTCCTTTACCTTGCGCCATACACTCCTTTAAAAGATAATTATGTAATATCTTGCCATTTAAAAAACATATATAATTGGAATACCGGCACAGGAAAATACACCCATGCCGTTCACAATTATTTCAGTGACAAATGGAATCGATGCAATCAGTTAATTAACTTTTCAACAGACAACAAAATGGATATTCTTTGACATACCTATTTTGTGAAAATGTAAAAATGGTTTATTAATATTCTGGTCAGTCATATATTATTTTTATTTATATAGATTACAAGGAAGCTGTTACCTTAACAAGCGTACAGCTATGAAGTTCAGCGGCAAGTATAAAATTAAAAAAATAATTTACAATCCAATCAAACGATTTCGCATCATTGGTATGAATAAAATATCATTTTAGTATTATTTCTTGACATATGAAATTACACCATATCAGCAACGATCATATACATGTTATAAACACTTTAGACACACCGAATTTATAGGAAAAAGTAATGATTTTGTAATGTTTGCTAATGCTCTATCGCACAAATCTCATTGTTTATTAAATTCAATTTCACAGAGAGGCTCGAGCCATTGCGACTACAATAATTACATGCTATTATGATATTGATAGTGTAAATCGGAATTACTATCAAATATTATAAGCAATTTGTAAATAGTTTTGATGAAATTGTATAGTCACGTAACTATTTTGTGAGAAAATAACATTGCCTACATGTAAATGTTATTAACACTTTTTTTTAAATGATTACTAGCAGAGTTTTGCAATCTACTAGTATTCTTGTTAACCCCTCTTGCTAAGCTAAAATGCTTATGTTACGAGTGTGTTCACGTCGGTAGTGCAATGGGTGGGGATCGAACCAGCGACCTCATGATCACAAGTCCGCCGCCCTAGCCATTGGGCTACGGTCGCTTAACTTTATATATGTTCTCATATTGACTGTTATTCTGTTCAAAATCGAAAATTTATTTTCATATATTGGTCATAGGTACATTACAATCAGTCCAACCTTTAGACAAGCTTTTCTGCATAGCTCGACGCGCGTAGTTTTGTTCCTAGAAATATTGACCGTTTTTTTTTGTGAGTAATTTACGAGTACAATGTCCCACTTGGTATTAACAGTTTTAGGTCCAGGGGGCGAAAACTTGCCTATTAACCCAACTTTGATAAGTCTATGCACCATCCTTCTACTAACCTCATCATCAGCCTGTTAAACGTCCACTCCTAAATATAAGCATTCCTTAAAGAGAGTACTATTACAGCAGTGTTGCCAACCCTATCTTAGTATAAAACTGTAGATATGCTTGAAAAAACTGTAGAAAACTGTAAATATCAAATTATAATTAAGAAAATAGTTAATCTATATTTTTATTTATTTATTTATGTACACATTCAAAAAGAAGATAGAGAAAGAAAGACAACACCAGTTATCGAGGAAGGTTAAAGGCTATATTTTATTACGATTTTTCCACGGGAACTGAAGTTACGTAGGTAAAACCGCGCGCGGGAAGCTAGTATCAAATATGATATTACGTAAAAACTTGTAATTTCTATGCTAATCCAACACATTAGAAAATAAAATACATGACGCCATCGTCTTCAATAGAAAACTGTAGATTTCGAGGTCTAAACTTAAAACTAAGAGCATTTCCAAAAAACTGTAGATCTACAGTTAAAACTGTAGGGTTGGCTACTCTGTATTACAGTCACTACGTTTGGCAAGCAGGTCGACGAGTACAAAGGTAAAGGGTGCTGCTCGTCTCTTGGCATACAATAAAATTGTCAAACATGATGTAAAAATAATTGGGAGCAACAACGTAACAAGCATTTCCAAGGTATCCAGACTAACGAAATGAAAGTCGAAAATAGGAGACAACCTTGGAAGACGACAAAGAAACTGTGAGTAAAATCAAAGAGGTTACCATGCTGGTAAGACCCCGACATAAATATTTGGTTACAGGATTCGACCACACGGATATACCTGAAACGAGTCGTGTACCTGTTGGCTACTATTTCCTCCTTTTATTTTAATATTCTAAGAGACAGACCTGTAGTAAAATAATATCATAAATATGTTACACTACGAGATGGAAAGATAAGCACAACACTATGATATTGTAAGTTTTTGGTCAGTAGTCATATTAAAATTAGGTAGGAAAAAATCATAAATTTGTTGTTTTTATAAGGAAGGGAAACTGATATTCATCAACAGCCCGTTTACGTCCACTGCTGAACATGGGCCTCCTCTTAACAGACCTTGGCAA
Organism: Nycteola revayana; assembly: GCA_947037095.2. Classification (NCBI taxonomy): domain Eukaryota; kingdom Metazoa; phylum Arthropoda; class Insecta; order Lepidoptera; family Nolidae; genus Nycteola; species Nycteola revayana. Next base: position 4,775,365 of record OX344842.1, on the reverse strand, counting down.
GCCAGGATCGTAGAGGGATATTGCCATAATCACCACGCTTGGCAGACGGATTGGTGATCGCAGTAAGATGTAAACCTTGAGCTAATAGATGCTGCTGCCCACCCATCAGCCATATGTCTCTTAGTCGCCTTTTACGACACCCATGGGAAGACATGTGGTGGTCTATTCTAAGCCGGAGACCACAAGGCATAAACTGATATTATCAGTTTCAAATATAAATATGACATAAAAGAGGCTTAATTAAGCCTTTTTTATATTAGTTAATTAGCTAAGCTAATTTTTTGTAATACGATCAAAGAAGCTTTGTGCCAGTAACATGTCACCTTAACATTGGCTACTCTCTCAATTGCTCCAGGGCAGCGACCGGATTATGATGCATATATATGTGTTTATATTTAACCCACTTAAAAGTATAATTGGGTTAAATATAAACACTTGCCGTGTAGTTTCCGGTTTAGAATAGACCACCCCATGTCTTCCCATGGGTGTCGTAAAAGGCGACTAAGGGACATATGGCTGATGGATGGGCAGCAGCTTCTATTAGCTCAAGGTTTACATCTTACTGCGATCACCAATCCGTCTGCCAAGCGTGGTGATTATGGCAATATCCCTCTACGATCCTGGCTTGCCAAGGTCTGTTAAGAGGAGGCCCATGTTCAGCAGTGGACGTTAACGGGCTGTTGATGATGATGATGATAAACACAAACTTACGCCTTAACATATAGATGAATAGCAAGGCAACAGGCTGAAACTATGAATTATAGAAAAATATCAAACCAAAATGACGTAGTTAATTACACAAAGCCTTCCGACACCCTCTGAGGCTCGAATTCCTAGAGGCCTGCGAACTGTAAAGTAGTATAAAACTATCCTAAAAATCATCACCTACAGTCAAACCCCTCTATACCGATCGCCCAGAACCGAAGTAAGCGGTCGTAGCTAGCGTCGGACTCGTGATCTTGCGGTCGCCGGTTTGATCCCCACCCAAATCAACGTGAACCGTCTCGTAACAAGCATTTCAGCTTTATTTTATGTATAAAGTGTTTATTAAGGCAGGTGAGATACTAATATAAGTGAATAAATAAATAACTAGACAGTTATTATTTTATCACATATGATGTTATTTCTGATGCTGCTATGCAAACAAACAGTAAAATCTTAACAAAATGAATATGTTAATCCCATATAACTTACGTAATTTCAAATCGTCCTGCCAATTCTTAAACGAAATGTATGACTATATAATATATACAGGGTGTCCCAAAAGATTACGTAGCTGGGAAGGGGGGTGATAGGGATGGTCACAAGGGTCACCAGAAAAATATAAAAAATTCCCTCTGGGTGTTTAAAAAAATAAATGGCATTTTTTAAAAGACTAAAAATTTTACACCTTGTGCTAACTGTACCTACAAATATGGCTGTATTTAAAAAAAATGCTGTTATGTAATCTTCAATAACAACATGAACATCAAAAATAACAAGGTGTAAAATTTTAAGTTTTTAAAAAAATGCCTTTTTTTTTTAAATACCCAGAGCGGATTTTTTTTTTATTTTTCTAGTGACCATTGTGTCCACCCCTGTCACCCCCTTTCCCAGCTACTTAACCTTTTGGGACACCCTGTATATAACTTTAAACCTAGTAATTCAACAATTTTATCGAAGTCATTTTATTATTGTTCTGTAGTCCGGAATATCCAGTTTTAAATAAGACTTGCATGAGGGGAGTAACGTCCGGTAGTTATTATCTCCGTCACTAGATGGTGCTGTTCGATCCGGCTACATCTCACAATGGTTTCGTTCACACAGAAACATGACTCTCGCCGGTACAACATCTGAATCCAATGCATACAGAAACCGACGTCGACCTGTAATATTTTTGAAAGGAAACGGCCAGTAAATGGTACGCTCCCTAATAATATAACGATTCTCATAATCTAGACATAGTTTAGATTATAAGTACTAGCTGCTACCCGCTGGAATTTATCAGATATTGTAATAATCAAAGTCGACGGTTTAAAAGGTAGGTTCATCGGAATACCTATTTTCAAGTATGTCTACTGAATCAGGAGTTTCCTATTCTTGCTTCTTTTATTAACATTTATTTTTACTGCATACAGTTTACTTAGAATAAAAAAAAACAAAGTTTTGGATGGGAACATCAATTTTTTTTTATACCTTCTGTTTTTAGCTATCATTGTTGGCAACACTAACAAAATAAATAATAATACTTAATAAGTATTATACAATGCAGATCAACAATTTTATTGTTCATGTCATTTGTCAAGTTGCATTATTTTGTAGTGGGTGTAGTAATTTCTAAGTGTAGTATTTTAGATACTTGAAAGTATTATTTTACATGTTTTATCTATTTTATTAAGACTGACTGACTTAGGTATTTAATAAATATAAATATGTAACAGCATCTCGCGCGTGGTTCTTTTTTTTATTTAAAATATTTTTACAAAAATAAAGTGGTTCTTAATACTAGGTGTAACACAAACTCATTCGAATTTTCACCGTACACCAAGTCACCGATACAAATTTTAGCTAGTCTTTATAATATTAAACATGCTTAAATAACAAATAATATTATTGTCACGACGCGTGCCGACAACGAAACTCAATGCAATGTCTGTCTTTGTTCCTCTTATGGACAGTGCACGTAAATGCGTACTTGTTGAAAATTCACAACCAATGCACATCACCATTTCGCCCGCATTACTCCTGATCATTAGTTACCTTAATAAATTCATAATTAAATATACCCTATATTCTTCCTTGATAATTGGGATATCAAAAACTGAAAGAATTTTTCAAATCAGAACAGAGGTTCCTGATTTACGTTCAAGATAACAAACAAAATTTTCACCTTCACATATTCGTATAGATTTTTTTAAATGGAATTCAGAATTCATTCTTTTGTGGAGCGGACACTATTAACACACGCTGTGTAATAATAATAACCAGAGATAATGGTATTTTCGAAAAACAAAACACTAGGTAGGAACTTATTATGACATGCATTTCGTAGGTATTATTCATTTATATGACAGATCTTTTGTCACAAAATACTTAAATAATCATAAACGAATAATATTTGTTTTATTCTGGGTCACTGTTTTATCGTCTTGATAATAATATGGTGTTTTGTGTAAGTGGAATAGAATCTATAGACACCGTATATTTGTACTAGTATTTCGGTAATAAGAGTTTCGAAAATCTCATTAATTATTTGAAAAATAAGTACAACTTACATACCGCGTGCATAATATCAAAATAGGTGAATATATTATATTCACCTATCACCCTTATACATATTATATTCACCTAGGCCACAATCACACATGAACGAAAAAAGTTAGTGAAATTGCATAACCACGTTCTTAGTACGCATTTTTACGGTAACGATTTTCACACTATGTCAGTAAATAAAATAAAATGATGAAATAACTATGCCTTTGATATCTATTTCATATATATATCATGCCCTATTATTTTCAACCAGTATTTAAATATTAAATAACTTTATGTAATTATACAGAATTACTACACAGCGGAAAGATACTTACATATTGTAAGATTTTTGTCAGTAGTCATATTAAAGCTACGTAAGAAGAATCATAAATTTAAACTCGTCGAAGATAAATGTTTTCTCACTCTATCTTTTCTTTTTATATGTAATCATCATCATCAGCCCGAATAACGTCCAATGCTGAACATGGGACTTCTCCAGAAGGAGAGTATTTTCCATAGTCACCACACTTGGCAGGCAGGTTGGTGACCGCAGTTTTATGTTATACCACACAAGGAAACTCTGCTGCCCGTTCCTTGACTTACGACTATTATAGATGGCTTCACGTTCTGTCCGAGGCACGGAGGGTAGTCCCTCAACTTACCAGACCCGGAAAGAAATATAAGAATTTTCGGAAAGATCAGGAAATTTTTCCGAAAATTCAATTTTCCAGCGTGGGGATCGAACCCACGACTTCCGAGATTTAAAGCGAGCCAAATACCGCTACGCTACGGAGGTTGTATTTCAATTGTGAGTAATTGTGTTTAATATTTTAAAATTCGTAAATATGTATTGTTACTAACTATTATATATCTTAGTATTAGATTAGATTTGCTACTTTTTGTAAAACGATGAAAGATTAGCTATGTTTCAATGAAAATATGTCGACTTGATATTCGCTAGTGGCTACGCCGTAGAAGGTATCGCTCTTCTACAGTGCTACGTGCTACGAAGATTAAAATTGTTGGTTTACGAACTAATAACATTAGACGTCACTTCTTTCTTTATGTTGCCGTTATTGACATCGGCGACTTTTTTTTAGTATTTGTTGTTATAGAGGCAATAGAAATATATCATATGTGAAAATGTCACCTGTCTAGCTATTGCGGTTCTTAAGATATAGGTGACAGACAGACAGAGAGATGTACAGATCTATGCACATAACTTTAGAACGACATGAAAAATTTTGCTCATACTTTTTAAATGTGTTTCTAGTTTGTTAATTAGAAACGCATTTGGAAGAGCAATTTTTTTTTTTTATTGGTATCTTTCGTAAGTATTTTTCATACTTCATATATTAAGGTCGGCGTGTGGTTTTCGGCTTAGTAACGACCACCCATGTCTTCCCATGGGTGTCGTAAGAGCCGACTGAAGGACATACACCTGATGGATGGGCAGCAGCGTCTATCAAGTGAAGGTTACTCAGCTTCTTCCTGCGATCACAAGCCCGCATGCCAAACGTGGTGATCCTTCAACGACCTTTGCCAACGAGCATTACATCATCTATAACAGGGATACCCAAACTATTTTGGACAAGTGACCCCCCTTTTCCAAAATGAACCGTTACCTCAGACCCCCATGGCCTAATTACCCACTTTTAAGATCAACCCCCTTATTCATAATGGTCCGCTAACTTAAAACAGCTGCTACAGTGTGTTATTTTTAATTCTGACTTAGGTCAATAGAACGATGACTTTGGGAATCCCTGATCTATAACAATTACCCAGGGGACGAACAGCAGCGTTTCCCTATCTATATGTTATTCTTAAAACTGCGGGCACCAACCTGCCGGTCATGCGTGGTGACTAAGACAAAACCCTCCGTCGGAAGAAGGTCCATGTTCAGTAATGGACGTTATAAAGCTGAGGATGATAATAAATGCGCCTTTGCACCAGATTATAACTGTTTACGAAATTTTCCAATCAACAACCAATTTATTAATTAGCTATGACTTTACTTTTTCCAAAACTTAAAAGTCCACTTTATGAATCCCATGTCAATTCGGTAGAAGACACGAAAAAGAATTCGCAGCAAAAATTTAACTTTATTCCCGAAAACACGAACCAAATATATTTTAATGATTGTATTTTTTGCTGTCGTCATTGTATCGTTTCTGAAAGAGATAATTAAATAAATTTGTATGAATAACTGACATTTTGAATACAATGTATTGATATCTTTTCCCATTACTTTATTAATAAAGATGTATCTGGAAATTTTAACATTGTACATATTATAACATTTTAAAGTAAAAATCACTGGCATAGTACCTACTACGGCTAAATACTATTACCTATCTATATAAATTAATTAAATTGTAGTGTCTGTTTAAGTCTTTACTTTTTCCAACTCTTGAAAAATTCCACTTTATGAAACCCCGTGTCAATTCGATAGAAGACACGAAAAAGAATTCGCAGCAAAAATTTAACTTTATTCCCGAAAACACGAACCAAATATATTTTAATGATTGTATTTTTTGCTGTCGTCATTGTATCGCTTCTGAAAGAGATAATTAAATAAATTTGTATGAGTAACTGACATTTTGAATACAATGTATTGATATCTTTTCCCATTACTTTATTAATAAAGATGTATCTGGAAATTTTAACATTGTACATATTATAACAGTTTAAAGTAAAAGTCACTGACATAGTACCTACTACGGCTAAATACTATTATCTATATAAATTAATTAAATTGTAGTGTCTGTTTAAGGCTTATACCAACAAATACAGTGTTTATTCATGATTCAGTCAATTAGTTACTGGTTTTCATTCATTTACATTTAGAAACATATCACTGTGAAATACCTACATTTTCTATTTCAATTAGGAAAATCAACGATCATGATCAAACGGCTCATGTTTTCATTGATTAAGACAACGAAAAGGATATTATGAAAGCATAAGTTAAATAAACCTTTATCAAATATAATCTCATTTGAGTTTCGTGAATAGAGTAACTGGAGTAGAAACACGAACGTTTTGACAAACCATGATTACATTAAACAGCTTCTGTGTTATGTAGCTGAGTAATTGTATGTTTCAGCTCAAATTGTGCCCCAGGTTTCAGCCAGGTAATTTTATTATTAGAAAATAAAAGTGTAGTGGCTTTAACATAAGCTATCATAAGCAGAAAACATTAACAATAATTATTTTATTTTATTTATTTACACACAAGAAATATAGTGAAAAGAAAAACAAATACAAATAAAAGGCAAAGTACAAAGGTACTACTTATTACAAAAAAAAGAAAATAAAGCAATAATAGTGTGTAGATACAAACATACAATAACTACACATGTTTATTTATGTTGTTTTCTAGAAATACGTCGATCACTATTTTTTTTTGGTTTTAGCTGACAACCCAAGTTGTGTTCTCGGAACTCCGTGGAACTACTTGGCTTTCCAGCTAAAACCCAGCGCTGGATGTTGCCTAGCCTAGCCAAAAGTGAAACCGCTTCATGAGCCAAAAATTTAGATAATAATATTCACTTGCTTTGTAAAGGTGGATGTCAAATGGATCCTCTGCTCAAATATTCACGCGCGCTTAGCGTAGGTATTTTTCAACGTTAAAGGTAATTTTTTTTTGTATTCATACAGAAAAAAACATGTTTTGCATCATTTAGTTCTTACGATGCTTCCGTTTCTTTTCCAACCCCCATTTCAGAATAGCTGGTCTAAAATAACTATCGAGAAATTCAGAGCAATTCTTTTTTTAAATGAGGCTTGTAATAAGTACAAAGATATTATTTATTAGTACGGAAACCTTTTTAATCCGTATATTAATACAAATATGATAATTATTTCCGGAAGCATACAAGTAAATAAGGTAAACTCAGAAGTTCACCGATCCCTGACCCCAATCTCCTCACATCCTAATAAACGAACAAAAATCACGAAATATTTGTATACGTTTGTTTACATCTAGGCTTAGGATATTTTTCTTCGACCAATACCAATAATAAATCTTAGTAGTGAGGCGTACTACAATTTTCATTTCCTCTTTCCGAGATGTCCAATCGACCCGTTGTAAGTGACTTATTTATTATTGTTAGCGAGGAAGCTGTGCTCCCGTATTGTTCGCGTTCAGAAGTAACTTGAATTGCAACCGAGAGGTTCTGACAATACAGAACTATAGGCATAAATTAATACCTAGACGGTTTTGTTGAATAACAACAATTATTTCTCGTGTAAGACTAAATCGGACCTCATCTGAATAAAGCCATGTAAAATTTAATACAATTTTAGAAAAGCATTATGGGCACTGATGAGAAAAAAAGTATATCAAGTATACGTTGATACTTACACAAATCTCCTCTAAAAACAGCAGCGGCTGCCGAAATCCAAGTCCCATAGGGTAGGCTTGTCGAATAAATATCGATACATCGATATATCGATATTTTCAATTCGATATATCGATATTTTTGGGCGATATTTTTTGTAACGATATATCGATATCAAATATCGAATTGTATCAAAAACGATATATCCTTTTGTTTTTATTTGGTCGAACCAATTTGCTGCTTAACTGCTTTTGCTTAACTGGGCACTCAAATGTTAATATTTTCATAAAAAAAACATTACAGCAACAAAATCATAAATGTTAATTGGGATTCAGAATTGCTACTTACAAAATCAGTCATTATACAGTTTTACTAATAAACTTATTAGAATATTTACTTATCTTTTTATAAGGTTCAAATGACAATTTTCTATTTTTTATTGTCAAATATCTCTAAAATTTGACGTGACAGAATATTTTAAATGATGAAACAATATTCATCATTCTCTGAGATGACAAATTAATTTGTGCTTTTCTGTGCATCAAAAACCTTGTCGACCTGTGTAATTAATATTCAATAATTAATGAATAATTTGTTGATTTATTAAAAATTATGTCTATTGATTAGTAATTATTTCGTAATGTACCTAAAATGACTAAAGTAGATTAGATCTTTTTTTTCATATCGTGCCGATATATCGGTATTTTTAATAGAAAATATCGATATCGATATTGATATATTTTAAATATCTATATATATCGATACCTACTCTATTTTATTCCGACATCCCTACCATAGGAGACGCCCTCTTGCGCAGGTTGCTTAGTTGGTAAGCAATTTATTTAGGCTGGAGCTCTGCTAGCCTTTATGTCCGGTGAAGTAGCAAAGCCTTCGGGCTAACTACATAAAGTCGGTCTGAAAAAAAACAAAAGTCGATACTTAGCCTAGTGAGACTACAATTTCTGTGTTAAATTGTTAGAACATTTTAGTGTAATCAATTACATAACATAGTAAGATTGACGAGACTTCTTGGTAAAATATTAAAATATCATCGTCGTCATCATCCAGCGACTGCCCTGAGCCGAGGTCCAAGTCCCGAAGTGCGAGGGGAAGCCCTCTCGCAGGTTGCTTAGTTTTTAAACCATTTAAGGCTAATTTTAAGACAAATTTAATATTTATTCAATAATAAGCTGCAGTGAATATTATTGCAATGTAACCACAGAAATTATGCAAATGTTAATAATACCTATAGCAGATAACCTAGACAACCTCCGTGGGTTCGATCCCCACACCGGACAGGAAATCTCTGTGTAAATTCTAAGATTTCTTTCCGGGTGTAGTTGGTTGGGAGACTATCCTCCGTGCCTCGGAAAGTACGTTAAGCCGTTGGTCCCGATTGTTATAACATCATCTATAATAATCGTAGGTATATCAAGGAACGGGCAGCAGCGTTTCCTTGTGTGGTGCAATATATGACTGCGGTCACCAACCCGCCTACCAAGCGTGATGACTATGGCAAATACCTTCCCTTGGGAGAAGGCCCATGTTCAGCAGTGAACTTTATTCGGGCTGATGATGATAATGATGATGACGACATGGTAATGAACGAATGTTGTGCACCTTTGTTTCTAAATTGGATTTAAATACGTTCAATTTATATGTGTTGTTGCCCACGTTATGTAATCAACCATCGTTTGAATGGTTTTGTTCAAACAGTAGTTCATTTTATCAAGTTGAGAATATTAATTTTGAAACAAACAATAAATTGCAATATGATATTCCATTATTTGAAATTATGGAATTTAATACTAGGTAAATAAATCGCTATGACGCGACTATGTTCTACTAATATTATAAACGAGTAAGTTTGTAAGTATGGATGGATGGATGGATGTTTGTTACTCTTTCACGCCAAAACTTCTAAACAGAATTGGCTGAAATTTTGTAATACAAAACATCGTTCCGACCCACTGGAGAAGAGTAATGTGGGTAAAATCGCGGGGCGCAGCTAATATAATATATTTGTTTGTTTGCTTGAATGCACTAATCCCAGGAATCACTGGTCCGATTTGAAAAGTTCTCTCAGTGTTCGATAGCCCATTTATCGAGGGAGGCTTTAGGTTATAATTTATTATGAAGTTTTTACGGGAACCGGAGTTACGCGGATGAAACCATGCGCAGGGAGCTGGTAACTACATACAATTATAAAAAAAAATATCAATTGAACTTAATAATTTTATAATTATTATAAACCAAACTACAAAAACCGTAAAATATTAAATTTTACAGTTTTTGTTCATTATATGACAGTTAACTTAATTACATTAAAACCTTTCTATAAATACACAACATTTAAATAAACTATACCAAACTTAACTAAACATGTAAAATTAAATAAAATAAGCTATTAAAAAAAGGGGAAAAGGTCTCCCCATAACCTTCCACTCTTCCCTTTGTGCGGCTTTCTACGGCCAATCTCTCATAAATGCGTCTAGATCGTCACGCCAGCGTTTGCCCAGCAGTGGGACAATATAGGTTAATTAAAAATAAAAATAAAACAAATTATACTCAACTTATTACAAGTAAAACCCCCCCTCCGGTCGCCGCCGTCTGCGGGAAAGGTGCCCAAAAAGCTGGCGACGTTACCACGTTGAATAGCTATGCTAATTCTTTGGCCGAAAACATAAAAAAATGTTATACACAACCTCCGTAGCGTAGCGGTATTTGGCTCGCTTTAAGTCTCGGAGGTCGTGGGTTCAATCCCCACACCGGACAAGAAATCTTTGTGTAAACTCTAAGATTTCTTTCCGGGTCTGCTTGGTTGAGAGACTAACCTCCGTGCCTCGGAAAGCACGTTAAGCCGTTGGTCCCTATTGTTAAAACATCATCTTCAACAAGCGTATAACAGGGAACGGGCAGCAGCGTTTCCCTGTGTATTAAAACATAATGCTGCGGTCGCCAATCCGCCTGCCAAGCGTGGTGACTATGGCAAAACCCTCCCTCGGGAGGACGCCCATGTTCAGCAGTGGACGTTGTACGGGCTGATGATGATACTTTATACACTACTAGCTTCCCGCGCGCGGTTTTACCCGCGTATCTCCCGTTTCCGTGGGAACTTCATAATTAAATATTGCCTATGTCACTCAGGGTGAGTGTAGCTATCCAATGGTGAAATAATTTATCAAATCGGCACAGTAGTTTTTGAGTTTATTCATTACAAACATACACAAAAATATACACATAATAATATAAAATAAAATATAATAAAATAAAATAAAAAACTACTTATCTTTCCTCTTTATAATATTAGTATAGATAGTATAGATTGACATACTAAAAGAGTTTTAAGCATACATGATGGATGGAGAGGGAGAGGAAGATCAAAGAAAAGATGGATGGTTTGTGTGAAGAGAGATATGAAACAAAAAGGAGTTAGTGTTAGTGACAGGTGACAGGACAGAATGGAAGAAACAAACGTCGACCCCAAGTAAAATGGGATAAGGGCAGGAAGAAGAAGAAGAAGAGTAAAGATTGACACATTTGTACCTACTAATATATAAAGATGAAGAGTTTGTTAATTTGCTTGAACACGCTAATCTCAGAAACTACTGGTCCGATTAGAAAAAAATGTTTCAGTGTTTCATAGCCCATTTATTTAGGAGGGCTATATGGTATATTCAATTATTAATTTCCCACGGGAACGGGAGTTACGGGGGTGAAACCGTACGTGGGAAGCTAGTATGCAAGTCATAACAATACGAAAAATCACTCAATCACTACAATAATACTAGAATTATTGCTTTCGCCATAATTTCGTCTTGGGCATACTAACTTTAATCACTCATTTTAATAAAGCTCAAGCCCTGCTCACCAGGCCGGATCTACTTAAGGGTTTTTTGGGCCGCAACCCAGGGCCTCGTGGATACGTATGCCCCCAGCTCCTACTGAAAACAATAGGCGACATTTTGAATTAAAGCAACCCATGCGCGTTTTTAAATAAAATGGCATTTAGCTGAATAATAATATGACCCCTAATTAGTATTAGCTTAGGGCCCCAGAAATTTACGATCCGCACATGCTGCTCACCTTTTCGCTTGGTGAGTAGCAAAAGTCTCGTATCTGACTAGACTGACTACATAAATGTTTTTAAACATGTCAAGTTTATTTTAAGATTACTAGGAGAGGTTTTACACATTACTTTTGCTTACTAGTAGTATTAATAATGAAATAATGAACTTTTTAACACCGTTGCTCGTAAAGCTGATGTAATTCCACCGGTTTTAAATATTATGTAAAGCGGGTCATAAAAAACGAGTGTGTTACCAAAGCAAATAGTTCAGTTATAGTCCATACAAATTCCATAACAGTATTATATGCCATTTCGCGCGCTGTTGCTATTCAAATTTCGTACTAATCGCCGCGCGGCGCCAGTCAGTAGGCAGCGCTAGCGCGCTGTTAAAATGGCGGGAAAGCAACAGTGTGCATTCACAGATTCAGTTTATTTAAAATAAAAAAAATCTGTTTATTTGGTAATATAAAAACTTGGCTGCATGCTCTAACGTCTTTGCCAACATTTTCACGCAGCTACGACAGAAAATAATCCTCGCGCCATTTTTCTCAAATTTTCTTTTCTTTGTACTTGTATTGTGAAAATGTTTTTTTTTATGTTTCCTCGCAAATGTGTTAAAAAACGTCGTACGATATACGTGCGTATTGGTTATAACATGCTCGGCTCAATTACGCCCTCGCCTTCGGCTCGGGCTGAAATTCCACCCCGCATGTTATAACCATCATAACGCACTAATACCGTAATGTACTATTATTCAGCACTTAGGTATTTACATACACTTATACTTGTCAAAATAACACTGTATAAGACTAAATCTAACAAAAACTAAGTAACTAAAAACATTGTTACAATTATTTGATCTTACAGAATTTTTAATCAGTCTGTCCGTCTGTCGTGCGATAAATGACAAATGTACACATTATAGTAAGATGCCTTAAAGGAGACAGGTCTAAAATAAACTTCCAAGAATCCAGCCAAAGTCTAAGCTACATCCACCTGAGGGCACCCTTAAGGGGTTAGGACCAACGCTCAGGGTTCCACTGGAGTAGCGTAGATTTACTAACAGTGGTGATGATCGCTGGCACGAGATAAAGAAGCTAATTTAAAATAAAACTAATTTATAATATGCTACTATACTATGTAAACATATCTATGTATATGTAGATACCTATTAATAAATTTAAATTTTGACAAAATATCTATTAAAACATATTTCGACAAATTTAAAATTTACCCCTCTGACATTTTTTATCTGAAAACTAGCTTTACCCTTGACCCCCGTTCCCGTAGGAGCTTCAAGATTTTTTATAGTCTATCTACAGCCTTCATCGATAAATGGACTATCCAACACTGAAACAAGCTTTCAAATCGCACAAGTAGTTTCTGAGATTAGCACGTTCCACCAAACATAAAAAACAAATCCTTCAGCTATATATTAATATAGATTGAAACTCAGCAATATGAACAGGTTGCATATTGCTTGGAAATATTTTTTATTCATATTTAGGCTTTTGTATCATGTCTAGAAATTATTTCCAAATTTTATTCCGTTGGATGTTCCATGGATTTATTTATAAGACATAAATTTCATCATTTCAGCCGTAGGACGTCCACTGCTGGACATAGGCCTCCCTCATAGTTCTCCAGTTGTTGCGGTTAGAAGCGGCCTGCATCCACCGTGATCTTGCGGCCTTAACCAGATCATCCGACCATCTAGTAGGTGGACGTCCTACGCTACGCTTGCCGATCCGCGGTCTCCATTCGAGAACTTTTCGGGCTCAACGGCCATCTGTTCTCCGTGCTATATCAGAATAAAAATAAAATGCTGTTTATCTGTACTTATACTATAGAGACAAACTTTATTAGGATACAATTTTCGGTGTAATCTCCGGTACAATTTTAAAACCCCTTACTAGTTCCCGTCCAATGTATTGCTTCTAGACGAACAAGACATTCGTATAATGATTAAAGCTATAAAAATTCTTAGAGATAAAGTAGCATTGCGGTCAACAATTAATTTAAACTGCAAGCTGCACAAAGGCCTAGACCTTCCTATCTAGAATCTAGAACGAGTTAATAAAAAAACAAGCACAGCGATACTGATCTTTTGAGTACGGCTTCAGCTTAGATGAAAGTTGGTTGGTTGCCTTTGAAAAAGTAAATGAATTCGTTCCCTTTTTCGCTAAAATGACAAGAAAAGTATCAAACGAGACTGCTTGGGTATTTTTCAATTTTCAAGATTAACCACGCGGTGTATTATCATTTGCTAGAGACAGTCTACATTTTGTTCGGTTAGTGAAACGTTACATTAGCGTTTGGTAATGGAACTGTGTTTGATTTTTATTTAGTCATATTAAAATTGCTTAGTCGAGAGATAACAACACAAATAAATGCCAAGCATGTTAGAAAAATTCAATGATATTTTTATATATTATCCCACAAATTTATGGGGTAGGCATCGTAACTGTATGAAACTGCTTAAATAATAAATACAAAATACCTCATTATGTAATGTTGTAAAATTATTTAAACGTTTGTATACCTATTTATTTGTGTACATAAACTATGTACTACATGACTTTAGATGGCAATTGGCACTCAAACAGATTAAAGCGTTGATTAACGTTAAGGCTATAAAAATTTACTAGGTACAGAAAGTTACCAAAAGTAGTGGGGACCTTGTCTATTTTGTACCCATAATCGCGTCTGAATATGCGTCAAATCATGGTAAACTAAAAAAGGAACGAAACGTTTTTTGTATTTATTTATTGATGGACAGTTAGTCATGGTGTAATAATTAAGTAATAAATCTATATATATAAAAGAAAGTCGTGTTTGTTACAACACTTATAACTCGAGAACGGCTGGACCGATTGCCATGGTTTTTGATTTGTTGGATTTGTTTCCGTCCCGAATAGCAGAATACATTTTAAAAACAAAAGAAAGTCGTGTTAGTTACACTATTTATAACTCAAGAACGGCTGAACCGATTTGGCTGAAAATTGGTAGGGAGGTAGCTAAGAACTGGGAGAAGGACATAGGATACTTTTGGGTAGGGGTAGGGTAGGGTAGGGTAGGGTAGGGGTAGGGTAGGGGTAGGGTAGGTTAGGGGTATGGTAGGGGTAGGGTAGGGGTAGGGTAGGGTAGGGGTAGGGGTAGGGTAGGGTAGGGGTAGGGTAAGGGTAGGGTAGGGGTAGGGTAGGAGTAGGGTAGGAGTAGGGTAGGGTTAGGGTAGGGCAGGGGTAGGGTATAAAAGTCCACCCGTGCGAAGCCGGGGCGGGCCGCTAGTCTATATATATAAAAGAAAGTCGTGTTAGTTACACTATTTATAACTCAAGAACGGCTGAACCGATTTGGCTGAGAATTGGTAGGGAGGTAGCTAAGAACTGGGAGAAGGACATAGGATACTTTTGGGTAGGGGTAGGGTAGGGTAGGGTAGGGTAGGGTAGGGTAGGGTAGGGTAGGGGTAGGGTAGGGTAGGGGTAGGGTAGGGGTAGGGTAGGGGTAGGGTAGGGGTAGGGTAGGGGTAGGGTAGGGGTAGGGTAGGGGTAGGGTAGGGGTAGGGTAGGGGTAGGGTAGGGGTAGGGTAGGGGTAGGGTAGGGGTAGGGTAGGGGTAGGGTAGGGGTAGGGTAGGGGTAGGGTAGGGTTAGGGTAGGGGTAGGGTAGGGGTAGGGTAGGGGTAGGGTAGGGGTAGGGTAGGGGTAGGGTAGGGGTAGGGTAGGGGTAGGGTAGGGGTAGGGTAGGGGTAGGGTAGGGGTAGGGTAGGGGTAGGGTAGGGGTAGGGTAGGGGTAGGGTAGGGGTAGGGTAGGGGTAGGGTAGGGGTAGGGTAGGGGTAGGGTAGGGGTAGGGTAGGGGTAGGGTAGGGGTAGGGTAGGGGTAGGGTAGGGGTAGGGTAGGGGTAGGGTAGGGGTAGGGTAGGGGTAGGGTAGGGGTAGGGTAGGGGTAGGGTAGGGGTAGGGTAGGGGTAGGGTAGGGGTAGGGTAGGGGTAGGGTAGGGGTAGGGTAGGGGTAGGGTAGGGGTAGGGTAGGGGTAGGGTAGGGGTAGGGTAGGGGTAGGGTAGGGGTAGGGTAGGGGTAGGGTAGGGGTAGGGTAGGGGTAGGGTAGGGGTAGGGTAGGGGTAGGGTAGGGGTAGGGTAGGGGTAGGGTAGGGGTAGGGTAGGGGTAGGGTAGGGGTAGGGTAGGGGTAGGGTAGGGTACGGGCAGGGTAGGGGTAGGGTAGGGTACGGGTAGGGTAGGGGTAGGGTAGGGGTAGGGTAGGGTAGGTGTAGGGTAGGAGTAGGGGTAGGGTAGGGGTAGGGTAGGGGTAGGGTAGGGGTAGGGTAGGGGTAGGGTAGGAGTAGGGTAGGGTTAGGGTAGGGGTAGGGTAGGGCAGGGGTAGGGTATAAAAGTCCACCCGTGCGAAGCCGGGGCGGGCCGCTAGTAATGATATAAAGAGATTCTTTTATAACACTTTCTCGGCCTGTAGTTTGTAAGTTTTAAAACTATTTTAATAGGATAATTTAGGTATGTTAATCCGAAAAATAAAATATCATATGGGCTAAAGCTACAAAAGCTAAGAAGCGCGCGGGACATCACATTTATAATACATAAAAGATATGAGGAATAACAACACATTAAAATTGATCTTAACATTGAAATCAATTAGTTTGGTGGCAATCTGCAAATTAAATTGCAAATCTGCCAATGTCAGACACCTACATATGACTACGTTCTAGTTTTCAAATTACTTATTTATTACTAGTGTTTTAAAATCATATTCAAAGTTATGTAAACAGATCTTTATAAGCAATACTAAATTAAAGAGTTGATAGGCTATTTCAATGCATGAAAATAGGGACCAACGACCAACTTACAAACATAATTATGTACATACATTCACGCATCTTTCCCACATCTCGTCATACTACTTTCACCTTTCATACATTCATTAATCTCCTCAGGCATGTCCTACAGTTTACTTTTAACCTATCCCTGGAACCTTTCTTTAGAATGACGATTAAAATAAACTTAATTGGAACAAATCTTAGATTACACACAGATGTCTTGTCCGGTGTGGAGATTGAACCAAAGACCTACGTCAATTAATGCGACGCCAAAGAAATTGTCCTATATAACAATAATTGAAGGTAAATTCGCGTTCTTGAAAAATTCTGTTGAGTCTCATTTGTTGTCTACAAAAAGTGTTGGAATAAAAAGTGCAATAGGCTAACGCTAAAATTCTTTCTTAATATTATTCTGAATCGTCAACTCGTATGTACGTGAAGATAGACGATAGAGCGCGGGAAATAGTCAGTATGGTTCAGTCAATGGTATTTGGACAGTACTTAATGCAATTATTTTGCAAAGCTGCAGCGTCCGGGCTGGTTCGCTTCCTCATGTAGGTATCTGCATAAAGACCGCTTTTCACTTAATAATATATTATTACTTAAGTAATATTATATCTATACTAATCTATACTAATATTATAAAGAGGAAAACTTTGTTTGTTTGTTTGTTTGGTTGTAATGAATAGGCTCAAAAAGTACTGGACCGATTTCAAAAATTCTTTTACCATTCGAAAGCTACATTATCCACGAGTAACATAGGCTACATTTTATTTTGGAAAAAATAGGGTTCCGTAAGATATTTGGGTTTTTCGGACACAAGGTGTAAAAAATCAACCAGAAAAGTTACTTATTTTGCGTACGCTGCCTAAACTATAAAAGATAGAACCATAAAATGTTCTAATTAATTGTAGATCTTATAAATATCTACAAAAAAGTCCGCGACACACATACCTATCTATGTCGAGTGAGGCACAACACCAATTTTTTTATTTAGAAATCTTGAATTTTTTTGGACTACATTTAAACGCGTTTATTTTACTCATGCTATTAATCCTTATCGAAATAAATTATTTCATCGCTAAGTACAGTTTATGTAGATAATATTTGGTCCTTGAATGATTAAAATTGGACGTTTGGTTTTAAAGATATGGCGAAATTAAAATATTACGATTTCTGCTAAATCCATGGACACCGTCACTAACATCGAGGACGCAGTGCACTACCCCCAGGAATTTTTAAATTCTCTGAACCCCGCTGGGCTACCACCTCATGAACTTTCGTTAAAAGTTCGCACGCCGATAATGCTTCTCAGAAATTTAAGCCCCCCCAACATGGCACGAGACTTCTTATCAAGAAGCTAAAAGATAATTTAATAGTAGCGAAGATTATCACCTGCCCTGCTGCTGGTGAATTAGCTCATATACCAAGAATACTCATGATCCCTACTGATTTGCCTATACCCTTCAAAGGGCTCCAATTTCCAGTAAAATTTCTTTCGCACTAACAATAAACAAATCCCAGGGCCGAACATTCAAATTCTACTAATTTGAATGTTCGGCCCTGGGAATTGATTTACGCAAAGAATATTTTACGCATGGGCAACTTTACGTTGCCCTATCACGGGTCGGGGCTCCCGACCATCAGTATATTTTGTTACCTGAAAATAATTTAACGTCAAATGTTGTTCATAGAGAACCTCTACAATAATCGCTTTAGTTATCTATCCTAAAATAACGGGTTGCACTCTGGGACTGCCGGCAGAAGTGAAAACTTAGTATTAATTACATTTAAATATTTTCATCATTAACAACTTTAACATCCACAGAAAGACAATCTGTGCAGCCTGCGGATAATGACTGCGTCGTCGATGTAAGTGTCGGTGTCTGTGAATTGACCTGGGGAATCATTTTGCTGACCGTGTCTTTCCTGGGTAGGCTTTTTGCAGCGGTAACCGTCATCCGCACGGAGCCGCGGGCGACCGCTATCACTACATCACTACATAATTATAAAACAAAGTCCCCGGCCGCGTCTGTCTGTCTGTCTGTCTGTTCGCGATAAACTGAAAAACTACTACATGGATTTTCATGCGGTTGTTACCAATCGATAGAACGATTCTTCCAGAAGGTTTACGTTTATGATTTGTTTAGTTTATGTGTACATTTTTGGTTTGTGTTCGTTGTAACTATGATGGATAGATATCCATCATAGTTACAACGAACACAAAACAAAAAATAAATAGGTATTCAAGTATCTACTTGAATACCTATTTATTTAGTGTTTGTTGTATTGTAAGTCCTGAAGAGTATAGGTATTTCATACGATAAAAGTATACCCACCTACTTATTTCACTGAGTTTTAGTAGGTAGGTACCCATCATATTAATTTGTTTCTGTTTGTTTTGACCAAATTTCGCCCGTTTGTTAGAGGTTTAAAGACATTCTGTAGTATAAGTATCAGTATTGTACCCGTGCGAAGCCGGGGCGGGTCGCTAGTTACATTATAAAGTGCTTCTAAAATATGGCATATATTTTATTAACGTGGACAGTAATTATCTTAGTAACGATTTTTCGTTTTTAGGGTTTCGCACCCGAAGGGTAAAAACGGGAATCTCTCTGTCTGTTTGTCACCAGGCCGTATTTCAAGAAACGCGATAGCTACACAGTATTTTTTTTACAAATGATGTATTTTTGTTACCGCTCTAACAGCAATTAATACTAAAAATAAAATAAAATAAATATTTAAGGGGTCTCTCATACAATAAACTTTATTTTTTTAACTTTTTTTTCTCGATATCAATAACGGCAACAGCTTGAAAATGGTATGGAACCCTTCGTGCGCGAGTCCGAGTCGCAATTATAGCCTATTATCGAGGAAGCCATATTTAATAATGAATTACCTATGGGAAGGAGAGATATGCGGATGAAACCGCGAGGGAGGCGTTAGTTAGTGTTAAATATAACATTCAATATATGTCTCGGTCAATCTAAAATAAATTTTGTCTAAGCGGAAACATTTTAATTTGAAAAGTATAGTAAGCGATGTTTATTTATATCTCGATGTGAAATATTATGTTATATTCTATGGTGTAACACGACCTTTAACTTAACAAAATTATTAATAAACGCTTCGAAAGATATCTATCGGATAGATGTATCATGCAAGAACCTCTTTGATTTTAAGAGGAAATTGAATTACGCCTATCGGCGGGGTATTTAGTACTCTTTGAAAGCCAATAATTGGAGCGATGGGAACTGCTCATTCATGACATCCGGAGCCCCCTAGCAATGCCACTGGGCCATTTATTTTAGGGTCTTTTTAATCAGGTTTAAAATCTGCAGCCTGTGTGTATCCATCGGAATAGGTAGGAGGTGGCATCAAACTCGTTCGGCGGCTTTTTCATGTCTTCTTGCAGCTAAGCAAGAAGACATGAAAAAGCCGCCGAACGCTTAAAATAAGTTATGCCTAATAAAAAAAAATAAAAAAAATTGAAAAAATATAGACGCACTGGATGTCGTATGTCATGCAGTTCATTGCAGTTCCGGTGCCCCATTTTTGGCATTTAGAGCAGTTTTAGAGTAAATTTTTTTTCTTGATTAGTTGGATTACTTCTGTAATCCCCAGTTAACCAGAATCAACAGTGGCAAACACTGGAAATGACAATGAGCACCTTGCAAATTGAAACTGCCTTGGGATCACCAAAAAGATTACGTAAGATTAGGAAGAGTAAGGAATTTTAAAGTGTCTTATCCACTCCACTTTCCTTCATAATATTACAAAACGGGAGACAGCAAAAAGGAAATAAAACTAAGATATAAGTTGTCTTGATGCGGTCATTTACAACTAGTGAGGCTAGTTGTAAAGCACCACGAATGGGTAATAAATTACGCGGGCTACACGTGAGCTGTTTGATTCTAGCAGAATGTATGATAAAACCGTTTAAATGCACGGAAATTTTGTTTGGTCGCCACAAACCCCCAATGTATTTTCAAACAGTCTATCAGAATTTTACGCTCTTATTGATAAAGAGTACACTACCCATTTTATTCTTGTGTTATACTTAGCTTATGATTGTTATGGAGAAAAGAGTCGTACATACCCCGCCGTTGCTATAGATGTCCTTGGAAGAGTAATATGTAGGTAGTGTAATTTTTGGACTAATAAATATTTTATATATTTTTTATTTTATTTTTTTAAAAAGACAACTCCCGCACTTGTGAAATAAATCCCTGTGTCGCGGGGGACTTTACAAACATACATTTCACGGACACAAAGAACACCCAGACTCAGAACAACTATTTGTGGTTCACACAAATAATTGTCCCGGGTGGGAATCGAACCCAGAACACCAGGTCTCAGAAGTAACTTCCGTAACCACTGAGCCACCGGTGCAGTCTCTTCTCTCAATATCTCTCTTTCTAGCGAAGTCGTGTAAAAGCTTGCATTTGACAACCTCTTCTGTCTTTGTGCTCCGATTATTTCCAATTAAATCTACGTCAACTTAATGACTCTTGTATTTATAAACAATACTTCAGATTAGTTTTGTTTAAGTATTTATTTGTAAGTATTTGAGAATATCTTGGTATATTAACTTATCGTTATCGAAGTGACACAATGACATTTTCAATCATCATCAGCCCGTACAACCTTGACTTCTGAACTCCTCCCGAGGGAGAGTTTTTTCCATAGTCACCACGCTTGGCAGGCGGATTGGTGACCGCAGTATTATGTTGTAATACACAGGGAAACGCTGCTGCCCGTTCCCTGGTACACACTTGTTATAGATGATGTTATAACGATCGGGACCAACGGCTTTACGTGCTTTCCGAGGTAGACCAACCAGATCCCGAAAGAAATCTTAGAATTTACACAAAGATTTCTTGTCTGGTATCGGGATCGAACCCACGACCTCCGAGACTTAAAGCGAGCCAAATACCGCTACGGAGGTTGAGACATTTTCAAGAAAATAATAATTTTAAATAAGGGCTGACGATGATAATGTTAGAATTCGATGACTGATTTAATACAGATAAATGAAATGTCAGTGTAGGAATATAACTTTTTGTTTTCCGGACGGACATTTTTGTAGTTAAACACTTTTCTTACTTCATCGGGCATAAAAGCGAGCAGCGACCTTCAGCCTCATTAAATAGTTTTAGTTTTAGTAAACTACAAAATACAAGCAACCTGCGCAAGAGGGCGCCCCCTGTGGGACTTAGACTGTATATAACTCAGACCCTCCATGGCGTAGCAGTATAAGGCTCGCCTTAATTATTGAAGGTCGATGGTTTGATTTCCGCTTCTGACAAAAAAGTGTAAGATCTACGCGGATGAAACAGAGCTGGTAAGATAACTAGTTTATGATAAAACTGCAAGACATCGTTTATAACACTCAATACCAAACATGTTTAATTTTTTAAATCAGTTAACTCCTTCACGTTTCCTTTTTGCCATGTGGTTTCCGGCTTCGAATAGACTAATTTTTTCCCAAAGGAGGCGAGGAGAGAGAGAGGAGATACAACTAATGGATGGGCAGTAGAATATATCAGCATCATGGATACTCACTGTGTCATCTTATTGTGATCACCAGTCTGTCACCAGACGTGTTGATTCGAGGGTATGGCAATATCCCTCAACGACCATAGTTTGCCAAGGTTTGTAAAGAGGAGAAAAAATATTCAGCAGTGGACGTAAACCGGCTATTTAAGTAAAAAAAGTAATAACTCCTTCACCCTATTACTTACAACGCATTTAATAATACATCAGTAAAGCATCATTTCCAATTCACGAGTAGGTACAATAGAATAAAGTGACTATAATTATATTTTTTTACAGGATAACATATATATGCTGGTGTCGCTTTTATTAAACGATATCGCTGCCCGAATTACCATTATCCAACCTACTATTTATTAGTTACATCTGTGCTGTGAACTTTACATACTTCATGATTTTTGAAAGGTGGCTTATTATAGTAGCTTGGGGTAAAACCGTTTATGAAAACGAAATGAAAAATGAAAATGAAAACGTTTATTGATAATGTAGACGAATCGATCGTACTTATTATAAGTCAAATACAATGATAAAAATATACAAAGACAAAAAAAAAAAAATCTTGACTAATTAATTAGTACTTATACATTTCAACAGTAATGTTATTAAATAGAATTTAAATCTACCAATGTGACATGTGAAAGTCGCGTATTATAAATATAATTAGAATCAACCAGCGCGGGCTGGGATTAGGTCAGAAGCATAGAACGCGTCGCGAGCCTCGCCTTGCAAGGACGACCGGACCCTATCCTAGCTTCCTACGAGTCTTTCTCTATCTACCTACGTTGTGACACCCGGAGAAGAAAGACTATAAGAAACTCCGAGATCATTCTTTTTGTCATCTTTTAAAGTCTTTGATTAATCATTTGTACATATTTTAAAGACATTTTTAGTATCTAGGTTAGTGATCCCCATACATCGATAAGTAGGTACTCGCAGCACGAAATTGCTACGGAAACAATGAAAGTTTCAAGTAAGTATCGAGTATAGGGAGCACTCCTCCAGATTTACATATTTTTTTTTTTACTTTTGGTACATACCTGCAGTCTGATCAGTTGTCTTACATATAGATTAACATTTACAAATTTATAAATTACATAGCATAGACTTTTAATTTAGTTGCAAATTCGGTGTGATAGCTAAAAGGTGCCAGTCTGCCGCAATGTAACCGATGGACTCATCCGCCAAACATCTCCTTAGTTAAAATAATTAAGAAAGTAATCGCAATTTAGTTTTTTACTGTTTTTATTGATTTGAATTGAAAACGACATATTCTAATCGGCAAAGATTTAGGAATAAACATAAGAATAAACATGAGAAAAACGGAATTACCCCAACCACGGATTTACCTTAATACTCGTGGCAATTATATATGATTGGTAGTAACATCGATCTTTGTACATTGTTGAGAGCAATCAAGCGCCTGGCATTTATCATCTGCAATCGGCACTCCATTGCATCTTCGACAAGTAAGCCAAGGCAACGGCGTTGGCGGGAAGCGGCGCAACGACACGACAGTGCGCCATGATGTTTGAGCTGTTAAATTTATTTTGTAGCTTTTCCAATTGTTTTAAGCACTAAATACACCCAATTTATAATGTAAAGCTGTGCTTATCATTTGTAAGTCCTCAATAGGTTGAAGTCCTGCGCATTCTTACATATTTTTTTGATAAAATGTAAAATTACAAATAAAAATCAACTCGAACTTGTGCTAGGGGCGCCCGTTCGTGCCGGATTGCTTATGCGTACCCGGCCCCCGCAAACAGCGGATCGAAGGAATGTCCGGGGGGTTTTAGTGGTGCAGGGTCCTCTCCTCGTGGTATGAGTTTAGTATACCACGCTATGGAGAAGGTGAGTCCCACATATCCCACCGCCAGCGCGCGAATAAGCTGCAGCGGTGCGGCGGTGGGAATGCGTAAATGCATTTCCCACCAGACAACAAAAAAAAGGGGTGCCCGTTATTATTAGTATTGTAAGGCACTAGAGTATATTTATCAATGATATACCTACGGTTGACAGAGGTTGATTTTGTAAAAAAATGAATAAATAACATACTGATATTAAATCGTCTTGCTAAGTATTAGCAATCATTATAAAGCGCGGTGCATTATTATGTAGGTACTTTTATAAATAACTTGTCTTGGCTAGATTTAACATTGACGGAGGAAGAGCATAGCGTTAGTAGGTACCTACCTACGCTCGACTAGGGAAGTACTCAACCTTACAGAATATTCAAACAATGAAATGAAAACTAAATTAACAAATATAAATTGGCTTTAAAATTCACTTTATCTTTTTTTTGTTCTAAGATTTTTTAATGTGCAATTATATAATTATAATTATATCTTATCTAACCTAATATCACTATAATAATTGTAACACTTGAGAATCTGCATGGAAGGTGTTGATAGCTAATGCTGACCTTATTTTCTCTAAAAATAATAATTTTGGATTATGGTTCCATTTACACGTGTAATCTGTTTTAGACAATATTTTATTTGTTATAAACACAAATAAAATATTTAAATATGTACCTAAAACAAATAGTTAAATAAAATATTGTATGAAAATACTTCACAACAAAATAAAAACAACACACATTCAAGTATTCCGTACTCGTTTAATCTAAACACAGCCTAAATTCAAGAGATAAATGCCTTGTCAAGTGAAATCCAGTGACGTCAATAAATACTCGTCATACGTCAGTCATGTAGTCACATGACTCAAGACTTGTGACGAAGTCGCGTCACGCTTGTCATTCGCGGTTACCACGCTGTTGTTGACTAACCGAAATTGCCTTGTTGTGATGAGCGTGTCACTTTTAAATGTAAGCCTATTTTCTTCTTTGGAATCTCTTTTATCGTTTGATGGCTCAGTAACATGAAGGCGCTTTGTAGCGTGTGGGGAGGTCGTGTCAAATTTTTAGGTGTGAATAGGTTTTTATTAGTTGTGTCGTGGAGAGGTGTGTATAGAAAACGTAGTGGTATTAGTATATTGGCTGCCTGGAGTGTCTGTTCACTATAAATTGTTCATATTTTATACTGGCTACGGTGACAAAGACACCTTTTGTCACGGTAGTCATGACAAAGGGTGTCGGTTTGTTACTCAGGGTAGTAAAACGAATTAAAGGATTAAGCGCACGGAATATATTAAGATCTCGATTAAAACAGGTGCGATAAAACAACAATGTAACGGATGAAACCGAGGAACATCGTCTGTATAAAGTTAAGTGCTATTTGCAATTAAATCTTAATTTTCATGTAAACCAAGCACGGTTTATTCAATTAAAACGTTCTCAACTAAAGTTCTCTAATCGAGTGATATTCAGTTAATTAGTAAAATATTAAATCGTATTATGAATAGTAATTATTCCTTCGGTTTAATTCATTCGTTCACTTCATTCGTCGAATCTACTTTTCATTTTTACTGATTGAATATCTCTTAAAATATTTTTTTTATTCCATCGTTATGAACAAGTTTAATCACGATTTATCTTCGATGAAGCTGTGGCGTTTATTTTTAACAAATAGTAGATATATAAAAAGTATGCATGTAGAATTTTATTCGCTGAATGGGAAATCACCTCGTTAGAGCGATAAAAAAAAAGTATGTAGCTGCCAGAGTCACCCCGCAGCTTAATTACTATATGGCTGTCGTACAATGAGGACGTATGACGTATTTCGCTTGTGCGTGTAATCATCTCCGCTGTGAACTTCAGGAATATGTCAAATAATAAACTTTAAGCACAAAAAAAGCCAGCCTTGTTCTTATTACCTAAAAATATTTTTTTTTCCTCACTTTAATTAAGCCTGGCGATACCTTTCCACCAACCAAATGACGCCAGATTTTTTTTTGTGCTTTAGGGAGGTAGGCAAACCATTTGGCATAAAAAGTAATCCTGATCACATTACCTTTTTTTTATATTTTTTTCCCACCCCATAACTCCCACATCCACCACGCGAATCCTGCCAGGTCGACGTCTTTATGCTTAGAATGCTCCAGGTAAGCTGATAAAACATTTTTATGAATGATCAAATTACCTTGCCTTTTTGGTTGTCAGCTCTTAGTCCAAAAACTTTAAGGCTAGTTATTGCCGTTGTGTAACTTTATAAGTAGTAATCAATTGTGTTATAGGTTCCGTATGTGTACATAAAAAGTTGCTCTTTTCGTTATAATTTATTTAAAAAATACTTGGGCATCTATCCCCCTTTCCCTGATATACGCTTGTTATAGATGATGTTATAACAATCGGGACCAACGGCTTAACGTGCTTTCCGAGGCACTACCCTCCGTCCCTTAACCAACCAGACCCGAAAAGAAATCTTAGAATTTACATAAAGATTTCTTGTCCGGTGTGGGGATCGTACCAACGACCCCCGTGACTTAAACCGAGCCTAATACCTTTACGCTACGGAGGTTGTTGTACGCTTTGTGATAGAGAAAATAAAAAATGGAACCGTTAATGCCTCTTATCTCTTTCTAATTAAATTCGTTACGGATCCAAAGGCTTTTTAACTTTTTTTCTGAGACATTGTCCTCGGTACATAATAGGTATATTCTTTGTCATTTCCAGTGTATGTCACTGTTGAAATTGGATTACAACTGCCTTGGCGCAGTGGTGATTCCCACACCGCGCCGGACAAGAAATCTTTGTGTAAAATCTAACATTTACTACTTAATTTTTCCCTGATCATTTTAACATTATCTATAGCAATGATATATTTATACCACGGAATGGGTACGTTTCCTGTGTGCGATTTTACCTAACATGGTTACAACCCGCCTGCCAAGCGTGGTGACTACGTCACAACCCTTCCTCGGAAAGAGGCCCATATTCTATGGTTTACTTGTTGTATTGGTGGGAGTTATTTTCTCAGCTTGTTTACTTCTCCTGCTGAATAAGGGCCTCCACTTTGCCGTCATCACCACGCATGGCAGTTGGATATTAATGATCGCAGTAAGATCAAGTACAGAGAAGTATCTTTGCACCGATATATTTTATACTGCTACCCATCTATCAGGTGTATGTCCCTGAGTTGCTTCTTACAATACCCATAGAAAGATACGGGGTGGTTTATTCTAAAGCCGGAAACTGTGACTGAATGGAATTACTCCCAAATTATACGTATATATAAATAGTGAATATTATATACTACTCACGGCATAATATGCATGAAGACTAAAAATTCTATTAAGTCCGTTAGTAAGATTACCAAAAAATATTGGACAAGTATTTATTTTCGTTCCTCAAACAAAAAAATGACGATGATACAACGCGTTAAAATTTCATGTGACGTCACTTTTAGGTACAATTTTACCTAGTCACAAGCCCCCTTATAGTTTGTTGTTGCTCTGTAACTTTGTCAATTTTTATTAATTTAATAAATGAAAAAAACTTTTCCAATATATTTTTATAATTTAACCGACAGACTTAATGTAATTTTTTAATCCTCATGCCTATTGGGCGTATAAAACGAGCTTACACGGCGGTAGCTCTCACTGTTGCCACTTAATATTTTTTTCTCATATAAATTGTCCTTGTTAATTTATTTTTTCTTACTGTGTATTTGACAAATTTAAATAAATTTGTTGTTACTCTTCACATCTCTCTGATATTAAATGTAACATATGTGTTATTCCATACTAACTATCTCTGTCCCCGACAATCTAATTCTACCCTGGCGTTATTCAGCTACTAACGACCATCTACATATGTAAATAATAGTCTAATAGTGTCGCTAAACACAGATTCATGTGTAAAAGGAAACGTAGATTAATAATTAGTGGAAGCTAACCGGGGAATAGCGGTATTAGGTTAGCTTTAAGTCTTGTGCTTCCCACGACAAATATAATATCTTAAAGTAAAATCATGAATTTATTTAGGTACCCTCCGATCCAAAAACATATAACGTGATTTCTGAGGGTCGGAGGGTAGTCAATGAAATTCATGATATGCCTTTGATCCCGATTGTGTCAACATTATCTATGGTAGATGGATACGAATCCATACAACATAATATAATATGGTTATGATTATGCCCAAGACCCCTTAACCTCCTGGAGTAGTTCCTGCTGTAAATTCCTGGATAGGTATAAAGTTTTTTTTTTTATAATAGTTATATTTTTTGCCACAAGATTTTTGTTTCTTCACCGCCGGTGACGGTGACGAAAATGCCCAGAAAAAAAAATAACTAAAAAATTAAGGCGACCCGTGATCCAGCCTTATTATAAAAAATTATAAACATAATTCAGGAAATAGTCATTTTCGGTTCAGCAACCATTGATGTGACAAGCTGTATATCATAATTTTGGCAAGCAACCATAAAGTCCACTTGACTTTGAGCGCTTGCATTATTAGAGGGTCGCGCCAACCCTGAACAGGCTACTCAAGGACATAAGGACGTAAATGGAGTTCGCAAGTTTTAGTAAACTTGCTTTATTAAGAATTAATTCGAACTTATCGTAAATCAAGATTAAAATGAATTCAAAGACCAATAAAGCACAGTTAAAACTGTGGAATCCTTTAAAATGATCTGGATTATATCAAAAAGATACTTAAAGAATTATGAAGACTGCTAGAATCTCATTACTGAGAACAAAGCATTCTGAACTATGATTTATTTGACAAAAAAACTATTAATTTTACGTGCGCCCCACTTTTATAAATCACAGATTCGAATCAGAAATTCAAAGCAAAAAAGCTTAATGGTCCAAAACTGTGATTTCAAACAAAGATTTAGTCTGGAGTAATATAGCGCAGTGGAAGGTTATTTGCACCTAATAATTTTGCGTTCCGTTTGTCTGTGGAAATTTGTGCAAGAAATACTTAATGTTCTTGCTCATTTTAACGTGAATAAGAAGACCTAAGAAGATAAAGTATAGGTAGTACGCTCAATGTGTTGTTTTACAGAATACGAGTGTAAAAATAATGGAAATAATGTTGTTATGCTGATCATGTGTGGAGGATTCTTAAGGGTGGAGCCAAAGGATATAGCAGATTTACCCATAGTAATAAATAAATATATTATTATTCAGTTTATCGTTAAATTACCTTTTCTTGCAAATGCTTGTTAGCTCCTCAGAACTGTCTTCTGGGAACTTCTAGCTGCTCTTTTTAACTGATATCGTTTCATCATCTATTCTGGGTTTGAAAAATAAAACATTTTTTTTTTCTAATGGACAACACCTTTATTACCTATTACATATTTTGTTCAAAGTGGTAATCGAACCTAAGATTTGCGAGATTCATGCCGCTGGGTAATGGAAACTGAACGGGTGACATGCCAATGAAAAAATCACCAACCAATATGTCTGACTGCGCATAACTTGATAACTTACAGATCAATTTGGCTGATTATTTTTTATTGTGTTCGTAATGATAAGGAAAATTGATTTTGTAGTTGGTGGAAAAATGAGAAAATATGTTTATTTTTCAACTTCGTTTAATAAACCACTCTCGCATTATTTCGAGATCCTAGCGTTTAAGGTTGTATTACAAATGTAATTAGCGCTTCATGTGTGACACCGTCTTTGTGTATTAAACCGTTATGAAATTCAAATTAGTCGCACTTGCTCCGTAAAGCCGGTACATGGCGGTGCAAGAGTAAATTGCCAATTATATTTAAATTTACATTATTATTGCACCTTTTCTGACTAATATAAATAGGACTGTAAGGTTCGTACTGTTCGTAGCAGATTGTAAGCTGATGGAATAAATGCACCGGTACTCATGCCTCCATTACTGGGGTTTGGAGTAGCACCTGAAGATTCGAGTTGGTATACCAGACATGTTTCTAACATCACGGGAGCCTCGTGATGTCATTGCTATGTAGAGGGAAGTCCATGACATTACACTACGGTGGTGAAAAAAAAATTATATACAGGGTGGCCGAGGAGTTGACGTTCAAACGCAAAATTTAGATACTTTATGATGAGGAGTATCCGAATCACCCCCATGTATGTTCTACGATTTTGCGTAGTTTTCGAGATATAATTTTTAGAGATAGATAGAGAGAGATATTATTAGTTTTCGATTTTTTACTCGTTCTGTTGAACATTTCTGGTTCAGTTTTTTTGTGATAACTAATTAGCATAGTTTAACCTAACACCCTAAAAAGTATGGTTTATCTAATCATTGTAGAACTGACTTAGAATTTATTCGAAAGTTCAAAATTAGGGTTTGAGCTCCGGACTCATAAATTTTCAAAGTATCAAAATAATAAATAAAATGGAGTTATTATAGTTTCAAAGTAATTTTAAAATCTTCCTAAGACATTAAACTTTAAAACAAGGCTCAAGAAAGTTAGGGTTGTTACGAAAAAAATAATTAGAAATATCCTGTCTCGAAAACTACGCAAAATCGTAGAACATACATGGGGGTGATTCGGATACTCCTCATCAAAAAAGTATCTGCGTTTGAACGTCAACTCTTCGGCCACCCTGTATATTAATTATTAAAATCCTCTTATTGGCGGCAAGCAATACATTACTCCGCACACATGGCTGCACATGTTATGGTATTGATAGATGTAGATTTTAGTGATTTATACTAATTGACATTTCTCAATGATACAATAATGTGAAAGTAGGCCTAAGTAGTTAACAAAACTAGTATCCCATATGGAGTCGGCAATTATCAAAGTACATGTTAAAATGAGCTCCAGTGCCTTTGTAGGTTGTATGAACGGTCGCGTCTAAACCACGTTCGATTATAATACTAAAATAAATACTTTTGCTGACTAAAACATCACGGTGTATACCTATGTTAAACTGTGCACCGTTAATAATACGCAATAGTAAATCAGGGGTTTGTAGATACCTACAGTATTATATTCTGTTGGTAGGTAAGTACTCAAGATGCGCACTAGCGAAATATTTTCCAAAGTGTAATCCTAAAATGATTACTTTCTTCCGTATCGCTAAACTCTTGTATAAAGAAGTCGTGGACTCAGACTCACAAAAACGATGTGTGATTTACACAAATAAATGCTCCGGGTGGGAATCGAACTCAAAACACCAAGTCTCCGAAACAAATACCGTAACCACAAGACAACTCACATTGACAGCATCGGTGTCTCTACTGTACTGTTATTTTGAGTAAACAGTAGTGGTTATTATATCTTTTGTTATAGCCATGCTTTGGTGTGCCCACGTTGTCATGCCGTAATGAAGTGAAAGTTTTAAAATGACATCATTGACATAAATGTGAAAAGGCAACCGTTTGGCGTGGTATCATATTAATCCGTGATAAGAGAAGAAAGGCATGTAACAAAAATAGGACGAATATAAATGTTGATGGACGGAGAAGAAGAAAAGGATGAGTTTGAGTGACTTTGACTGTAACTGAGTGACCCTGGATAGAGGCACACTTCACTGCACACTGAAGAAAGCAAGTACAAGTGCATAGTGGAAGACAAGCGACGAGTTTTATAAATTGGTTTAGCGGTATAAACCAAAATGCCCACACCGATTTTGCAAAAGCTGCTCTTTTATTTTCTTTGTGTTGTTGTTTGTATCAAATAGCATAAGAATTAAACAGATTTAAATAATAAATTAAAATTAATGGAATTACTTGTGTTGCTATCAACAGGTTGCTACTAACAGCCTGCGATGTTGTTGATTATAATTGCCTTGTTAATTGAAGAATTAAGTTTCCTCGGAATATCGTTCCGTAAATTCCGTTCTCTTTTGTTAAATTTTTACAAAACAGTTTTTTTTTTTTATTGAATTTTATATTTTATATTATATTATACTTTTTTATATTATACTTTTACTGTAGTACTACTACGACAACCTTCGTAGCGTAGCGGTATTTGGGTCGCTTTAAATCTCGGAGGTCATGGGTTCAATCCCCACGCTGGACAGAAAATCTTTGCGTAAATTCTAAGATTTCTCTCCGGGTATGGTTGGTTGAGGGACTACCCTACGTGCCTCTCAAAGCACGGTCCTGATTGGTATGACATCATCTTTAATTATAGTATATCAAGAAACAGGCAGCAGCGTTCCCTTGTGTGGTACAACATAATACTGCGGTCAACAATCCACCTGCTAAGCGTGGTGACTTTGACAAATACCCTCCCCCGGGAGGAGGCCCATGTTCAGCAGTGGGCATTATACGGGCTGATGATGATGATAGGTACTACTAATATACATCAACAAAGTCCATTGTTTTAAAGTAAATGTGGGTCCGTGCCGTGTGGTGTCCGGCTTAGAATAGACCACCCCATGTCCTCCCATGGGTGTCGTAAAAGGCGACTAAGGGACATATGGCTGATAGATGGGCAGCAGCATCTATTAGCTCGAGGTTTACATCTTACTGCGATCACCAATCCGTCTGCCAAGCGTGGAGATTATGGCAAAATCGCTCTACGATCCTGGCTTGCCAAGGTCTGTTAAGAGGAGGCCCATGTTCAGCAGTGGACGTCAACGGGCTGTTGATGATGATGATGTAAGTATGTTGTAAATAAATAAATAAATAAATAAATGATGAAACGTGGGTCCCAATCTTGGTGCAATTTTAAGTCGAATTCTCACCTTAATAATGTGTACAATTCGCGAAAGTTTAAAAACATTAACTTAAGTGTTAACAGTGATTTCGACTCCAATAGAACTGATTGATTTTTGTTTTCAAAATCTAGGCATCGTATAGGCGAAAAAGAAATGCAATATGAGCTTCGTTTCTACACTTTATAGTTTCAAATAGATTCTATAACTAAATCGATTTTTTTTGCCAGTGAATTTATAAAATATATTAACTTATTTTGAACAAATCGTAAAACTCGTCCAGCCGTCAGTTTTGATCATGAAACAATTTTATGATCAATTACCTAAACGTAAACTGACATAAAGGCAAAAAGCAATACTCACATATTTATAATATCGATGGGTTTAAGGCTAATTGAGTTGAGCGATTCCATGTGCAATATAAATTGTATATATATATGTTATAGAGTAGAGTTTACATAAAATATGGCACAAAATCGTTCATGGTGCGAGCTCAATTTCCCTTATACATATACACGTCGATTACAACGTTTAAAGGCGGAAACATATTGTTAAAATGTTACGCGACCTGATGAAACGCGACGTGAGTTGAGTCGAATCAAAAATGTATTGTTTTCTATAGACCAGAATCACACTATGAACACGGCTCGTCGCGTCGCGTCGGGTGTTCATAGTGTGATTCTGGTCTATAAAATGTTTAATAAATTTAATGTTTCGACCTTTATGATCGGATGAACACAATAATTTTCAATTAGTACAAACGAAAGTTTGTATTGGACATTCCTTCTGGTTTAACGAATTTAATTATTGGTTTTGTATTTCATGTAT
Source organism: Nycteola revayana (assembly GCA_947037095.2). Lineage (NCBI taxonomy): Eukaryota > Metazoa > Arthropoda > Insecta > Lepidoptera > Nolidae > Nycteola > Nycteola revayana. The sequence goes on along the minus strand of OX344842.1, from coordinate 4,742,009 downwards.
CGTAATATAAAACGTAATTAATTTAGCAATTATAAAAGTTAATTTATATATAGTTAGCCACTACACTACTCTCGACTCTAAAATCTTCCATAACTTGGCATCGATAGTCATCACGCACTTAGTAGTAGGAGAATAACGACAGGTCCAAGCCGATTTAATGGAATTAATGATAATTAAATTTCAATACAGTATATCATCGGTGATTGTGTGATACCGCGTTATTGACAAACGCTAATAAGGTTGAAGATCATCATCAGCCCTTACAACGTCCACTGCTGAACATGGGCATCCTCCCATGGGAGGGTTTTGCCATAGTCACTACGCTTGGCAGGCGGATTTGGGCCCGCAGTATTATGCTGTAATACACAAGGAAATACTGCTGCCTGTTGCCGATAATGTTATAGCATTCGGGACCAGCGGTTTAACGTGCCCTTCGAGGCACGAGGAGGGTAATCCCTCAACCAACCAGACCTGGAAAAGTCAACGTTTTCTTGTCCGGTGTGGAGATCGAAACAACGACCTCCGAGACTCACAGCGAGACTTATACGGCTGCGCCATGGAGGTTAAAGATCGAATGTAGCAATTTAATATTTTGGCCTCTACTGCACTTTACAAGAAAATATTTCTAAGTACCAAATTTGCTAGCTTTACTAGGTGCGCCCCGCGTTTTTACCCGCATCACTCTGCTCCAGTGGGTCGGAGCGTGATTTTTTGTAGCCTATATTTTAATCGAGCTTATTAACTATCTCAATGCAACGTTTCAGCCAAATCCATTCAACAGTTTTTGCGTGAAAGACGGACAAACAAACAGACACACACATTCAATTTCCCATTTATAATATTAAGTATGGATAAGCTACTGTCCCTTACTTGGTATCACACCATTACCGACAATGAGTAACATTGTGTTAACATCCAAAAGCCGCAGAGAATCAAATTAGTGTGCACTGATAAAACCACCAATTAAACGAAACTAGGTAGTGATTTTACATAACATGTTGTATGCGTAGCGGTGACGAAAACCAATTGGGCTGACAATGATTTCGCAATAATTATCGCCAATGTAGCTACTATGTGCGACAAATTATTTACGCTTTAGTATCATTTTCACGCATCGTGTATGCAATCTAATTAACATTGGATACCTGTAGCTCGGTCGAAATATTACTGTAATTAGTGAAGCTTAGAAATAATAGTCAATTAAAAATTTATTGTCCATTTCACATAACCATGGCGCGATGTTATGTGCATATGATAACGCGAAATTGTTTTCGGGCGGAAATTTATGCAGTTTGCCATGAGGATTTTTTGACCCCAGCCTACAATGCGCCCGTTGAAGTAGGAAAAGCCTCATGGCTAATCCATAAACGACATCTATACTAATACTGTTATAAAGAGGAGAGATTTGTTTGTTTGTTTTTTTATTGAATATACCCGAACATAGCTATCACATAGCACACAAACCAGTACACTCCCATACATACAGACTCACCTCAATACGCCTCTTACAAACGTACACTCACATACCCACACATACACACTATCATATACATACTTCTCTAACTAAAAATTTAATTGTAAGCCCCAACTATGTACCTAGGTACTTACTTTTCCATGAGGGGGGGGGCCTGGTGACCTATGGCACAGGTTTTCGCAACCTATATCAGGCACCAGTTCTTCACAAATGAAAATAGTATTTACTCAGTTATAGTCTAGCCTTAACTTCTAATTTGTGAAAGGAAAAATAAACGTATTTTTTATTATTATTATTATTACTGAACAGGATCCGGCTAATTATATATATTAATATTTAATGACTAAGTTCTTACGAAAACGGGAGCAACATAGATTAAACCGCGAGCAGACAGCTAGTAAATAATAAAAAGATAGTCAAACACGGTGAAGGTATGCAGCATCGCCATCTTTATTCTTTCATTCTTATTATTTTTTATCCTCGAAGCAGCCGTAGCCCAATGGCTTGGGCGTCGGACTTGCAATCATGTGGTCGCCGGTTAAATCCTCACCCAAAGCACAACCGACGTAAATCCACTAGTAACAATATCATTTTAGCTTCGCACGGTGGAGAATCGAAGTAAATCCGACAAAGAGTGCCGCGGTACTCTTCTCAAGATTTAACAGTCCACCGGACAACATCTCGACCGGTGGGCCGGTCGAGATGTTTGGCGAACCAATCCCTTGGGAACGGCAAGCCAAGTGCTTAGGCGTAATCCTTGACCGAAAGCTAAACTTTAGAGCGCTTGTAGAAACCGTTCGTGCACGCGATTTACTTGCGCTCAGTCGATTACACTGTCTTCTAAATTCACGCAGTAAATTATCACTTGATAATAGGGTTATGATTTACGCCACGTGCATACGGCCTATTATGACGTAAGCGAGCACAGTATTTGCTCATACCGCGTCTAGCAATTTGTACCGCTTACAAACTGTAGAAAGTAGATTCACTCGACGGGCCACAGGCCCCTGTGGACCGTGGTTCATTACACTCTGATCTCCAACTGCCTTCCATCAAGCAGTGGATGAAAGAGGCGTCGGAACGCTTCTCCGAATCCGCGACGCAACAGACAAACCTGTTGGCTGTTGCAGTATCCGACTATAGGCCTTTGCCAACAAAGCGTCGTAAGCATTGTCGGCCTCGGGGCGTCCTAGATGACCCGTATGACGAGATAACAATCTATCAACTAGCAGTAAAAAGACTGCACGAAACTAGCACCACTACACAGAGACCACTCTATCCGACCCGTCGGAGAAGGGTACGCCCGCGAACGCAACGCGTCCCCGGTCGTCCTCCCGACCCTTAGTTTGCAAAGAACGTAGCAACGTAGTAGTACGTAAAGTAGAGCGGCAGTTGCACAAAACCCCCTAAAATACGAAAAGTCATAATCCCTAAATCTCATCGCCAACGACCGCCCTGAGCCGAGGTCCTAGCCCCACATGGGGCGCCCCCTTGCGCAGTTTGCTTAGTTTGTCGTTTTTAACCATTTATTAAAGCTGGAGCTCTGCTCGCATTTATGCCCGGTGAAGTAAGCTTCGCACGAGGGTGAGGGGGAGGAGGGGGTAGGTGGTTAACAAGAATACTAGAAGTGTGAAAAAATCTATCAGTATTCTTAAAAAAAAAACAACAACTAGAAAAACCAACTATTAGTTTTGTTAATAAAGTACAAGTGTTGTGTCCTGAAATCAGGCTTAATGTCTAAGCTATTCAATATCCCGTTCAGTTACAGTAATCGTATTAATGTGTTGGACATCCTAGCGATTCTATTAGACGCCCGTTTTGCTCGGTCATGTAACTGATCGATGCGATGACCGCACAAGATAATCCTATGTGTAGGTACCAGCGCACTTCGGTAGGCACTTAAACCTGTCGTCATATGTATAGCAGTTTGGAACAGAGAGCGCAAGAGAATTGATGGATTGCGCCATCCGTTGTTGAGTAACGTTCGTATTCAAGATACTTGGCACTAATTCTTTATTCGCTTATATTTTATGGTCTTTATTAAAACATACTAGCTGACTCGACAGGCGTTGTCGTGTCTTATCTAAAACTCTTTATGATATTAAACTTTTAATATTACTAACTTTCAATGATAGCTCTGAGGAAAAGAAAAAAAATATGTCAAACGCCATAAGGTTACATTAAAAAAGTTTATATCGTCAAAAGGTTATATTAAAAAATTATTATGGTGAAATTTTTAATGTTCTGTGCGTTTATTTTTTCATTAGAACGTTCTTCTGACAGTAACACACCCAACAAAAAAATAATTAGCAAAATTAGTTTAGCTATTCAAACGTGATGCCGTGACCAAGGGGGATAGCTTTATTATGTGTATATTATACAAGCTTGCATGAATAGCTATAGTTTGGAAGATGTAATGGTTTGGCGGGTATGCAATGAGCATTGCAGTGCCGTGTTTGATATTGGTTTGTTAGCTTAGCGGTGGTACAATCAAGCTTTGTATCTGTCCCGGCGACGCCTTTGATTTCATCAAGTTAGTGATGAGATGTGTATTTGAAAATTTGGGGGGCCCTAAGGATATTAGACAGGTTGTTAACTTGGTCTAATTTGAGGTTGTTGGTTGTTTGGGCTTAAAATTCAGCTTTGTATTTGCCTTCATTAGCCAACAGATGATGGTGTATGACGAGATTTCTTCTGTGGATTGATGTAAGTTTGTGTAAATGGCGTTGAATATGAATTGAATAGAAGGTAACTTTAAGAAGTCTGATTGAACGTGACGTATATTTGAAGGAATGCTAATGATAATTTGAATCAGTCGAAGTCACTGACGACCCAGAGGCAGATACATCTACTGGGACTGCACTTACCACTGCTGCTGTTGATGAGGGTGCTTATGCGAGCCAGCCAGGACAGGATGACCAAGCTGCTTCGAGTGATGCCGTCGGGGACGATGCATGTTCAGGATAGGCCGTGTTAGGAATTATTTGATGTTTTGACAGGCAACGTCACCCAAGTCTATGGAAGCTGTCAACACTAGGCACAAGATCTTACTTTTGTGCTTAGCGACAGTACCGGTAACGTCATCGGTTTGGGTGAGCGATCTGCTTGTTCTAACTTGTTGAAACTTGTCATCATTTTGTTGTCTAAATAATTTTATTGTTTTGTATTTGAATGATTTATTTGATGTTTTGTGATTATCTGCTTCTGTTTGGCAATGTAAAGTAATGAGAGTAATTAAATTTTAAATTAGATAATTATTTAAATAAAAGTAAATCTTTGTTTGTTGATTGATTTGTATTTTTTTAATAGTGATTCTTGAGTAATTCCTAGAAATAGATTATTTATGTCCATATAATATAGTATTATTTATTAAACAATAAACCTTATTAATTGCATAACAAAATGGGTCACAACCAAAATTATCAAAACGGCTGCAAAATAGAAAGGTACCGTAATGTAAATTTTACATTTAAAGAAAATTTTCAAAATGTGACCCAGATTGAGTTTGTACGGACTCAATAATATTACTTGTTTATGTTAAGTTAAACTTTCGTAACGTAGCAGACTGCAGTGGCCAGTTAGTGTAACGCTCGCAGCGCAAGCGCACTATCTAATAAGCGCCTTTGACGCGCACCCTAGTTTTATTTCTTCACCTTAATTGTATTCTCTAATTTATAAGATACCGTATTAATTACAGGCATAATGTTTTATTTCAATATGGTACATAAATCGCAAAGCAGAGTAATATCTCGCAAATTCATAACCCCGACGTGATCTGAATACGTAACCTTGACACACATAAAAATTAGGTACCTACTATGATGCTTTTTCTATATCCGTATCTTTACATATATCGGCGAGGCATTATCAGCAAAGCCATTGGTATTGAAATCTAGCTGTCAGTTGAAACGTCTGGACGGAGATGTCAAAGTCAATATTAAGCGGAGGACGCAGTAAGCACTACTTTTGCTCGGGCCATCGTCAAGAGAACACGACATCTTCGTAACTGGAACTAAGTATATCGAGTTGCATCGCGAAGTGACGGAAAGGGTATATACATAGAAAGAGCAAGGCTTCTTTGGATCATAACAAATGATATTGCAAGGGTTTCAACCAAAAATAAAATAAGAAAAAGTCCGTATTCTTTTGCAAACAAAAAATAAAAACTGCGGAACCCTTTATTCAGAAATACCAGGAGTAAGAGGTTTATTTTTACTTGCAAATAGTTCGTTGCCATCGATCAGCTGATTGAGTGCTAGTGATGTATTTATTTCAATTTGAAAAGTTTGGATTCTGGTATCTATGAATTTAAAAAAAATCATTACTCCGGACTTGTAGAGATAGGATTTAATAACCCTTGCTATATCCAAAGAGTGTTATGATCCAAAGAAGCCTTGCTCTTTCTATGTATATACCCTTTCCGTTACACCTTGTATAATTGCCAAACCTTATTTTTTTACCGCCATTTAATAAGGCTGGAGCTCTACTCGTCCTTATGTCCGGAAGTAGCAACAACCTCGCGGCTAACTACGAGTTCATAAATTTTAATGTCATGTCACATTCATAAATGTGTTGGACACGAGGCTTTTGCTACTCCAGCCTTAATAAATAGTTTAAAAACTACAAACTAAGCAACCTGCGTAAGAGCGCCCCCTGTGGGGCTTGGACCTCGGCTCAGGGCGGTCGCTGGTGATGAGATAGAGGGGAAACTTCTTAAACTAAAAGCTGTTGCTAGGTACTTTATCGAATCCCAGGAGATCCCACGGTACCATATCGGCCGCGGGTGCCGTCGGGGGACCGGATTGCCCATGCGCACCCGGCACCCGCCAACGGCGGATCGAAGGAGTGTCCGGGGGATTTTAGTGGTGTAGGGTCCTCTTCTCGTGGTATGAGTTTAGCATACCACGCTAAGGAGAGGGCGAGTCCCACATATATCCCATCGGCAGTGCGCGAATACGATGCAGCGGCGGCGGTGAGAATGCGTAAAAGCATTTAACACCGGAAAAAAAAAGTTATTTATCGAATAGTAAAATAAGCTATTTCGGTATATTTGAAGATAATGAACATGTTTTCCACGAGAATAGAAATAACGTGGGTAAAACAGCGTGGTAATTCTACATTAGGTAGTATTTGATACGAGCGTAGGCGAGATCGTGGGCACAATAGTACATGATTAATTCAGTAACCATATTGTTTGTATACTCCGTTTTACCAGCTTGTGTTTTAAAAATAAAAATAGCAGGCGCATGCACTCTGTATTCAGTTGAAAATTAAATGTCATTTGTATCATGTCTTCGTTAAAAAACATGGCGTTTCACGTCATTTAGTTTTACATTCATTAAACATTAAAATTTGGTCCTTCCTGTGTGTTAATTCTTTAAAGAGTGCGATACTTTTGTTTGTGTTAGTTTTTTATGTATCCGTATTTCGAAAACTATTTAAATGCAGTTGAATCACACTATCACTAACCCGTATAAGATCCACCCTAAACCGACGTGCTTGTATGAAGAATGTTATGAGAGTGAATGAAGCGAAATATGTGTGACGGGATCGTAGCAAGTTGAGGTCCATTGTCTCTGCCTACCCCGCTGGGAAACAGGCGTGAGCTTATGTATGTATGTATCATTAGCCCGTATAATGTCTACTGATGAACATGGCAAAGGGTTTTTGCCACAGTCACTACTTTGGCCGGCGGGTTGGTGACCACAGTATTACACAGAAAAACGCTGCAACCCATTTCCTCCCTGTGTTGAATTGCTACAGATTATGTTTCAACAATCGGGACCAACTACTTAATGTATTTTGGAGACGTGGAGGGTAATCTCTCAACAAACCAGATTTCGAGAGAAAATATATACGTTGCAGTTTTTTTTCGACGCGGGATTCGATTCTATTCAACGCATCCATCAGCCCATCTATCCGTTAGTCCGTCCGGACGTCAGACTGTCACCAGGCTGTTTGTCACGAACCGTGATAGCTATTAATATTAATACCCATATTTATTCAAACATGGAAAAGAATAGATATTCTTACAATGGGTAAATTACGCTAGTACTGTCTATAAATAAAGCCAAATCCATTAAAAAAATGTTTTATGTAGATAATCTCATCGCGAATGTGGCGCGAAATAATAGTAGAGAAAGTGTTTCAAATCTATGTTAAGTTTAGAACTTCAAAATTCTCACATTGCAAATCCGTGAAAACATAATAGAAAGGAAATCTCACGTATCTTAGAACAACCAATATTCGTCCACCAATTAGCAGCCACGCTTGTCTTTACTGCATACCTAATGCCACCAAATTACGGTGCAGCGCGGCTGTTATCAGAATCAGTTTCACTACCCGATTTCGCAAAGTCCACAAATAATTATGATTTTATGTTTTTATATTTGAGTTTATTATAAATATGTGATGCTGTGTAAAGATATTCACACTGCAAGCGATGATAGCGAAGACAATTGCGAATCGCAAAGTGAATGGAATAATATGTGAGGTAAAGAATGCGTTCCATTTTCAAAACGCGCGGAACTTATGCATTTTTAATATTGGCATTACAATTCAGGCTGCCAGTTTCATAAGACTGGCCATAGATATGCAAAGCGAAAGTATTTGTTTTTTTTGTGTACCTTTGATTTGCGATATTCACAATTGTAGCTTTAAATGTGACTTCAGTAATATTATATTGCATACTACGTGATGCCCGCGAATTTGTCCGCTTGGTGTTTGTTATTCCTTTTGTGTTTTAAGTCAGGAACTCATTAATTTGATTGCGATTAAAAGTATTTAAAATTTTGACCGGTGCAACAGTTCTGGAGATTAGCCCGTACAAACATCAAACAGACAGAGATAAATAAAAATAAATTCTAACATACCTAACTCGGTTTTTTGTGTTTTTTAGGGTTACGTACCCGGGGGAAAAAATGGGGCCCTGTTACTAAGACGTCTGTCTGTCTGTCACCAGGCTGTATCTCAAGAACCGAAAAGTTCAACTGTCTAGCTATCGAGCAAGACAGTTGAAATTTTCACAGATGGTGTATTTCTATTGCGGCTATAACAAAAAATACTAAAAATTAAATAAAATAAATATTTAAGGTGGGCTCCCATACAACATACGTAATGTTTTGGCCCTTTTTTGAAAATGACTTTTGCAAATGATACGGAACCCTTCGTTCGCGACTCCGATTCGCTCTTGGCCGATTTTTTTTCTATGTACAGACATTCGACTTCTACAGTTTTATCATATTATGTAAAAAGATTTCCTAATCCTTAACACTATTCTTTTTAAAGTGTCTTTTCAACATAAGTGTGTACATAAACTATATAAATAAATAGATAACGAATATTATAGACAGAAGTTAATTTTGTTATTTCCCGTTAGACAAACTCTGAAACTGCTAAACCGATTTCAAAAACGTTTATTTCTAAAGCTATCGCAATAAATGAAAGTTAAGTAAAAAAATATTGGCAAGTTTTAACCTGTTTATTCAGATAGTAGCCGCTTTTAACAGAGCAAACACTAAATGCACACAACTCTGTGTACATTCTTATTTTATTTGGTGAAATACTGCCATATTTTATTGAAATTAAATTTAAATGTGTTGCATTAAATAAAGGATACAAGTTGTAAAAATATTTTTTATGAATTTTAACTAAAACTCAGCAAACGACGACACGACCGCGAAGCTCCCGAAACTTTGCATCTCTATCAAATTGATAGACGGAAATATTGGAAGTAAAATGTGAAGGTTCGAGTATCTAAACATGTAGCTACCAAGAATATAGTATAAGAGTGACTAGAAACAATAACAAGTGACAGTTATGCAGTTGCCATTGAGTTTGGTCGGCATCATTGCCACGAGGCTTTTGCTACTTCACCGGGCATATACGTTAGGCGTGACAGAAGGCACGTTTTTTTGTTCAATACCATTTTTTTAATCTACTAGTATTCTTGTTAACCCATCGTGCTAAGCTAAAATGCTTGTGTGACGAGTGGGTTCACGTCGGTAGTGCAATGGGTGGGGTTCGAATGGGTGACCTCAAGATCACAAGTCTACGGCCACTTAAGTCGCTTCTCACGGTTCCTAGGATCTTCGTAAATAAATATAGCATAATTAGTTGAGTCATTTGGTAATTTTACTAGATGATACTGAATAAATTTCAGTTTTTGATGTTTCGATCGGTATGTACTGAAGACGTAGGAATCACAACACCTGCTCCGTCAAGAACAGTGCAGCGACGGAGATTGACCTTAATTTTAAAATAGTGGATTGGATGTGGATTAGGCGTACTGGGGATACCGCGATAAAAAAACGCGCCGCTTACTCTACCTCATGGTGGTGTGGAAATGAGAATTTACGCACGCTGAAACTATAGATATATTTCAAAATTCAGCTTAATAAAAGTCATATTCTATAGTATAATATATTATAATGTTTTCCATAAAGTGTTAAAAACATAAAAAAATTGTGAATTATTGAATTTAGGAAAATCTAAACATAAACTGTAGGAAATGTTCTCTTGTTTTATTTTGTTTACTGTGTTTTTAATGTTAAATGAGTCGGAAATTGAGTTATTATCAAAAAAACTGCCTTAAGGCGCCATTTTTTCAATATGGTGGTGGCAAAGATACGAGGTGGCACAGTTGAAATTCTGAAAGAAAATGTCGAAGTCTATAAAATTGCCAATTTTCAAAACTCCAGAAAATCTTTCCAAGAAACCTCTATTTTTTCAACCAAATGACTGAACTATAAAGCCTTCCTCGATAAATGGGCTATCTAACACTAACGGAATTTTTCAAATCGGACTTATAGTTCTTGAAATTTGCGCTTTATATATTAGCATAGATTATTATGGATTCTGTTCGTGAGTATGTCACCTAACTCTTGTTAGTTAACTTCTGTATTTATATCCACTTCAACGTTCGTAATTATGTTAGTCCCACTCGACTCGGCACACAGCCAATAGACTCATGTCTATTCTACGATTCTTGGCGAATGAAATTGCAGAATTTTCTTTTCTTTGTTAGAATGTAAGTTTTTTTTGGCCAAGGTGACTCGAGGACTTAAAGATCAGTCAAAATTTAGTTTAAGATACCATCATTTTTTCCTGAAGTCACTGGGAATTCTTTACTGCTGATAAAATATATGCCTATATATTTTGTTGGACTTGGTTATTGATGATAATATGATAGACCTTATTCTATTCTATTGACCGTAAATAGCAATGACTTGGGCGATAACCGGGTCGAGCAAAACATATTGTTCCTAGAAATTTGATATTGAGAAAAAAATGTACTAGAACTTGATTTCTGGAATGTCATAGGGTAATTCGTAGTTATAGTTAAATCACGTTTTAATTTTGCGTTTAATTTCTTCCTTCCAAATAAGCAAATGTTGATTAACGTAACCAAAGTTACGCATCGAAATTCAAATTAGAAAATTCTTCTATAAAGTTCTCTAAAGTTAGCCTGACATTATATAAAACAATTGTATCATATCTTTTGTTAAAATTATCAGGCAACAAATAGCTATTTTCGTTTGGTTTTGGCTTTAATGGCAGCTATTAATTTTACGGAGAAAGTTCGCTTTTGTCGGGTTGGTATTGGCGATTCTTCAAAAACAGACCGTCAAATGAAAGAAACATATAGCATTGTTGTTGTTGCTCTAAATTTTGATAACAAAACTGGTTAAGAAATTGATACGAATGAATTGAAAAAAAAATACAGTATATCCAAAAAACGATTGTTCAAAATCAAATTAGGTAGTGAATTTTAACATTCAACTTTCTTCAGACATTGTGGTGTTAGTAGGCTGGAGTATTTTATTAAAATTTGGTAAAATGACATCTCAAATAGATCGATGACTTTTTGGGCAATAGACATTTCTTTACTAACGCATAAATATGTGTTTCCATAGTAGAGGTGATTTTTGTAAGCTTCCCTCGCCATTACGATGGTACGCTATACGTACCATAAAGAGGAACTTATTCATTCAATCCCTCTGGGTGCTCCAAAGGCCATAAATGGGGACATAGGATTACATGTAGAAACTCACCGCCACTTAGGGTATTACGACAGAGTAAGTCGGGCTCTTTCATTTATTTCAGCTCTGGGTAGCGATAGCCGGAGTACCTTCTTAATCATTTAAACCACCACGGTGTCTAGCCTTACCGCACTAAAAATGCGGCAATGCCTTCCAAATTCTCTTTGCACGGGGGTTATAATATGCTCCACCTTAACACAAATGCACAAGTACCAATGGCCTTTTCTTTAGACCACTTACAATGACCAGAGTGATCACTATGACCAGTTTTTCGCTCCAAAGGTGGTGTGCGACTTTCAAGTGATAGGTTGTCGTGGCTAAAAGTTTTCGCGCTTGACGAGGTGCAAAGCGAAAGATGGATCTCGCATAACGCACGAAATAGCTTGAAGTATACTGTTTTGGCAGCACTCTAATATTCATACTCTCAGCACGTAATTCAAGATGCGGTGAAGGTAATCCGTGATATCTTCCGCCCAAGTGGTTTAGTGAAGACGTGATATGTACACCGGGTTATTCGGTATCGACCCACACGGTGTCACAGGAGGCCACGGGTATCTTGGTGCAGCTGCATTTATTGATGGTTCTCTCTTGGCACTGTCATAAAACCATTATAGATAGTAGTCTGAATTGTCACCTTTTTAGATCTAGGTTTCGTTGAAGAAGCAGAAGTGCTCGTGGTTTGGTTTTCTCGACCCAATTCACACACAAATTAACTTACAAAATTGGAAATCTTTATTTTATCCTTCACCTTTACATTTTTCATCTAGTTATGCTTCTTTTATTTTATATTCATAGCTGCTTTGTTGTCCGGCTTAGAATAGACCACCCCATCTCTTCCCACGGGTGTCGCAAATGGAGACAAAGAGACATACACGCTGGATAGATCGGCACTGGTCAGCAGTATCTATCAGCTCAAGAATACTCACCATCTTACTGCGATCTCCAATCCAGCTGCCAAGTGAATATGGCAATATCTCTCAACGGCTCTGGCTTGCCATCGTCTGTTATGAGGAAGCCCATGTTCAGCGATGGACGTAAAAGGGCTGATTCAATACTTGCTTCATTTTGTATATCGGATTCTAATTAGGTGCACATACTTAAACGTATTGATTTGAAATTCAAAAGTTATAAATAATAAAATATTTAATCAATTATCAGCTCAGATATATTAGCTTGCGTTATCAATTTCGATATACAATTTAAATAATTAATATCATCATTATTATATGAAATTAATTTTCCAATATCTCACGATTAATGAATTGCCTTAATTATGATCATTATTTTATGGAAGGCTAATTGGCTAATTTCATATTCGACACGCGTGTTTACAAACCGCGGTCTGTACCAGCAAAATTTGGATTTTGTTAGGGTTGTACCAATTACACGAAATTATTGAAAATAATATTTCACTTTACTTTTTGCTGTGTACCGTGGTTTTAACTGCAGTATTGTGTAATCACACACGAAGGGAAACGCTGCTGCCCAATGCCCATTCCCTGGTATAAAATTGCTATAAGTTATGTTCTACCAATCGGGACTAACGGGCTTAACGGACATTACGGAGGGTAAGACCCCAAGCGACCCAATCCGTGAAATTTAAAATTTTAACACAAAATTTGATTGAACCAAAGACCTTTAATATGCTGAGAGAGCGACTCTATGTAAATTTAAGAGATTTGATTTAATCGTGATGGTCTACATAAAACTAAATATTGACAAAAGCATTAGTGAGCTTCAAAATGTGTTTGTAAGGAGTGGCTCCTGGCGTCGTTAATCCTCAATGCTAAAGTTGCCTCTTTGAATCATTTTATCAAGGACTATTTTTTGCCAGCTCACTCGGTTTTCGACAGCATTGAATGAATTGCATCGTAGACCTAAGTTTTTAAGATAGAATTGATACGGTCTGCGCAATTTGTTCTGTCCTGTTTCGCTTTTGCCTCTGGGTTTCTTTTCGCTCACATTGCCCATCATCAAAAGAAAGATGGAATAAAACGGGGGTGTTGACAAGCCGTCCTTAATTTTCACACTCACTTCATCTGAGACATAGCACTATTTTCCATGTCAACGAATTATTTGAGGGATGTGGTAGACACGAGGTGACGACATTCGATCATAATATCTGAGAATTATTTGAAAACCTCCGTAGCGTAGCGGTATTTGGCTCCGTTTTATCTCGGTCGTGGGTTCGATCCCCACGCCGGACAGGAAATCTTTGTGTAAATTCTAAGATTTCTGTCCGGGTCTGGTTGGTTGAGGGACCCTCCGTGCCTCGGAAAGCACGTTAAGCCGTTGATCCCGATTGTAATAACATCATCTATAATAATCGTATATCAAGGAACGGGCAGCAGCATTATTTTCCTTGTGTGGTACAACATAATACTGCGGTCACCTACACGCCTGTCAAGCGTGGTGACTATGGCAAATACCCTCCCTCGGGAGGAGGCCCATGTTCAGCAGTGGACTTTGTCCCGTACAAAGTGATGATGATGATGATGATCTGAGAACTAAACGTGATCGGTTCTTTATTAATGGATAAAATTATAAAACAGTATTGTTCTCTATTTTGAATCGTATCGTTTTGCGAAAGTCTGTTAAGAAGAGGCTTATGTTCAGCAGTGGTCGTAAAAGGACTGTTGTAGTAGAAGTAAATTCCCCAGATGAACTAAAAGTAGGCAAGAATTTAAAAATAAACCTCTTGCTAAACGTCCTTTTGTGTTTGTGTCACTGTAAAAAAAGCATTCAACCTTTTCTTTCAAAATATATAAATTTACATACATATAGAATGTTAAGTATATACCTAGATAGGAAATTCAAAGAGATAAAAGTTGAAGTATATGGATCCAATTCTTTAATTTGATTTTCTTCAATTGTCTGAATTTGCCGCATCCTTAGTTTTGACGACCTCAGCATGAAACCTATCAACTTTCAGAAATCATATTTATATTTATAATAGTTATGTGATAAAAAATACGCAAATAAGGAAAATAACAACGGCTGATAATTTGTATTTATTTTTTAAACAAATTATAATGAAAGATAACACTCTATGAAATGTTGGTATTTCCGAAAGTATGTCCGTGTCACAACGTAGGGAGATAGAGAAAGACTCGTCGGAAGCTAGGATACGGTCCGGTCGTCTTTGCAAGGCGAGGCTCGCGACGCGTTCTACGCTTCTGACCTAATCCCAGCCCGCGCTGGATCCTAATTATATTTATAATACGCGACTATCATGTGATAGTAGCCACATAGGTAGATTTAAATACTATCTAATAACATTACTGTTTACCTACGTTGTATATTTTTATCATTGTATTTGACTTATAATAAGTACGATCGATTCGTCTACATTATCAATAAACGTTTTCATGTCATTTTCATTTGCCATACTGTCCTAGATGAAACAGGCTTAATAATTGTATTTTTCGCAAGTTAATAAGAATAACATATAACTCAAATATTTAACCGATTTAAAACTGATAGACTTATTAATTACCTAATGAGAGAAGGCAAACGTTAAGGAGCTGAAAGAGATGTGTCAATGGCAGTGCGGACTTATTTTCTCACTGGATCACGTTTTAAACCGCCCCACCGCCGCCGTAGTCGTCCGCTTCCCGGTGTTGAGTAAAGAAAATACAGAAGATAATATTGCACACAAAATATGAATAGTGACTTGAAGTAAATCCGTATTTAGTTGTAAAGCCGTTGGTTTAGTTTGGCAGGATGATAAAGTATTTAATATCTACCATTGTATTTATTTTGAAACTTCTGTTGAAAAAAATAAAAAAAAATCGTAACACTTTGATAAAGCTACTTAAGGTAGGTATGTAGTTTTATAAAATTGTGGCGATTCATTTTGAATTGAAGAGAAACATTGACCATTTAAATTCATATAGAAACAGGAGCCATGTGGTAAGAACCGCAAGAGGCAATGTCTAATATAATACTAGACAATTTACTTGTACCGTGTAGCAAAGGCTATTTTGCTTTCGCAAGGCCGTTGCATATTATACTACGGAGCTATAACTATAACACTACTACTACTATGCTAATATAAACGTTTCTGAATTTCTTTATTGCCTTACTAACATTTTAAACGCGATTAGCAACAGAATTGTTGATATCGGTCCTGTTACACAAACTTATGGTAGATTATTGGTAAGTATAGGTAAAGATTTCTGTGTTAACAATTCAAATATACTACTAAGAAGTCTATTAATTTCAAAAATTATCGATAACGACTTTTAGCCTTATCGATCAGCGCCATCTAGTTTTAATATTTTTGTTGATATTAACTAAGAAGAAAGAAGAAGTCTATTAACTTCAAAAATTCTCGATAGCGACTTTTAGCCTTATTGATCAGCGCCATCTAGTTTTAATGTTTTTTTGCTGTATCAACCAGTTTACCTCCACCGCTGAACATGAAGCCCATGTTCAGGTGTGGACGCAAACGGGTTCACAGATCATGGGAAAACCAGGGTCATTGAAGGAATTGATTGTGATCGCATTAAGCTTGTGAATATCCTTGAGATGATGAACGGTGATATTACTCACAAAAGTGAACACAACACTATATTTTGTTGGACTGTAAGGTGGATGTAGTTATTTCTCTAGATAACTTAAGTCTTCTCTTTCTTTATTGCGAATCAAAATCTTGGCCCAAAACTTTCAGTTACAAGATATTTATATGGTTGTGTTGTAATATCATTGTCAATCTACAACGTAAACACTTAGTGGAGGTTCGATTTTGGCACAGTGCCAACGTGTGAACCAACAAGTTTAGTGACAGAGCTTCGGAGTACTGGGCTATCTACATTTCTCTGACTTTAAAATATATGTTTGATATAAAAGTATAAAACATTCGAAAGAGGCACTCATATTCAGGCCAATTTTCAATAAAAGCATGGAAAATGTTATTCTACTAAAACTTATCGAAATGAAATGTAACAGGTTATATTTTAGCATGTCTCCACATGTTTCTAAGAACATAAATTTTACTTATCTATCAGACAAAGAAAATTGTACTATGATTGGCTTTTCCTACGTTTTTTCATATTGATGATGATTTTTCGCTTTGGTTTTAATGTGACATGATGCTGTGATTAGAGTAATCGCAATAAGTAAGAGTGTCAAAAACATCCCGCAGTATGCATGATATCTACGATTTGTCCATTGATGGCAAATCTCTGCTAAGTATATCTGCAATGGGTGCGAGTCTTGCAAACCCACATTTTGTTCAAAATAGTCTGTCACGTGATATGCAGTATATATGCGGTTGTCAGCCAAATCGTCGTGATTTTTTGGTAATAAATGTATATTTAACATTTAAAACTTTAAAAAATACATATTGAAATTAATGAATTCGAACCTATGCTAGATGCAACCGTTCGTATAATCTAGGTCAATTGCAAGACACAAGAGCTTATTTTGCAGTGAACACTTTTGTCTTTGCCTCCTCTATGACTTTTTTTAAATCTTACGGTTCAATAGTTATCATTGATGGAAAATCTGCCAATTATTATCAACGACAAAATATCTCAGAGTACATTTCAAATTTATTTTAGAAAGCATTGATCTGATCATTCCACGATTTAGGGAGCACCATGTTACAGTGGTTGTGACCTGATACATTTTTATATTTATTTTTTATTAAAGTGTCTTAAGCTCAAAGAATATCGCAAGCAAAAACAACAAAATTGTATATTTTTTGTGGAAATACCTAAGAATTGAGTTACAAAATAAAATTGAACTTTATAAAAAACAATTGGATCCGCGATTATTTCCCAAAGGGATAGGCAGAGCTAACAACGATGCGGTGACGGTCACCTACTATGACCTTGACACTTCAAATTGTTTATTTTGCGAAACAGTTCCTTGGTGTCTGGGGAGGCCATGAGTACGCCCTCCCAATACTTAGTTAGAGCTCCAGCTTTATTAAGAATAGAGCTCTGCTCGTCTTTATGCCATGTGAAGTAGCAAAAGCCTTGTGACCAACTATATATGTCCGTCACAAACAATAATCCATTATTACGATTACTGTAACAAGAAAATGTCTTATAGGTATATTTCATAGTTGTGTTTCACTACCTTTGTCCAAATATACTTTTTTTTATCTATATACTCCAATCTAGTGGGACGGTTTTACCAACACGACTGATAAGAAGTGAAGCCTTGGGCTGACAGTTTAGCTACTCTTCGAGGCACCACCTCGCCAAATTCCTGTCTTTGGACTGGTATTTATTTAGATTTTTCTTGGAAATTTGTTTTCTCATAGTGCATAATAACCTGTGGTCACATGTATAAACTCGTACTAAGTATACATTTATTACTTAGTCAGATAGATTGGTATTAAAAAAAATACAAAACAATGCAGTGCAGCAGCAATGATTAGCAAATAATACATTACATATGAATTTACTGCATTTAATAACTACTTTTACGATTAAACCGACTTTTTTAATTGAAAGACACGAAAAAAATAATCTTACGCTTTCTCCAGTTCCTAGCGCTTTAATTTGCTGCACTGACCACAATTGACCCTAAGCAATGAATCTGAACATCGCCCGAGGGAAATTACTATCAAGACGAACCTACAATAAGTTTGTTCATCCAAAAGATACCTTCTCGGCAAGAGGCACCTACAAGTTTTACGTATTTACAGCTAATGTGTTCCGGGCACAATAACTGTGTAGTTACATACTATGAATTACTTATTCTTGTATTTCCATGCGGTTTCACAAACATTGTTAGGGTTCCCGTAGAAATATTTGCATAAAATATAGCCAATAATAGTATTTAGTCTAGAATTGAAGCAGAACCTGATATTAACGGGTAGAGGAGTTTTCGAAATAAGATTATAGTAAAGTCTTTTGATGGTCAAAAGCCCTTCAAAAACTTTTGATTTAATAAACATATTTCAATATCAGATGGTTTTTCTTTAGCTATATTTAGCTATATTAGCTTTAACTATATTATAGCTAACAGATCTTTTTCCCGATGACTTACGGTTTTTAAACATGGCCTCTAAATTATGGATAAACAATTATAAATCTAAGGATTGTCTTTCAACATTAGCCTTTCATTATATGTTTCATGCTTCTGTGCCTATAAAATGTATATTTTCTTATGACTATCTCGGTATTTTAGCGTTTATACATTTAGCTGTAACTAGCGACGTCTCTAGTTTGAATCTTCATCATCGTCATCATCTGCCCGTATAACGTCCACTGCCGAACATGGTCCTCCTCCTGAGAGAGCGTATTTGCCATAGTCACTACGCTTGGCAGGTGGGTTGGTGACCGCAGTATGATGTTGACAAAGAAACTGCTGTCCTCTCCTTGATATACGATAATTATAGATGATGTTATAACAATCGGAAACGGCTTAGCGTGCTTTCGGAGGCACGGAGGGTAGTCCCTCAACCAACTAGGCCCGGAAAGTAATCTTTAGAATTTACCCAAAGATTTCCTGTCCGGCGTGGGGATCGCACCCACAATCTCCGAGATTTAAAGCGAGTGCGAAGCAAACCGCTACGCTACGGAGGTTGTTATGTTTGAATCCTAAATGGAACCAAATGTGTGTTACCAAAAAAATCGAAGTTTACCAGCCCGAAGTCAGACAGTTGGAGGTGTTTCACGCCTGCCTCGGAGATTACGCTTAAGTATCAGTGTCTGCGTCTGACAGAAAGGCTTCACAACAAATTTTCCTTCGCGTTTCGCGGATGGGCAGCTTCCAGCTCTGGTTGGTAGACGGACTACCGTGCCTCGGAAAGCACGTTGAGCCTTTAGGCCCGATCGTTGTAACATCATCTTTAATAATCGTATATCAGGAATCGGGCAGCAGCGTTTCCTTGTATGTTACAACATAATACTGTGGTCACCCACCTGCCTGCCAAGGGTGGTGACTATGGCAAATACCCTCCCTCGGGAGCAGGCCCATGTTCAGCAGAGGACGTTATACTGATAATGATGATTATCATAATATTTTTATTTTAGAAATATTATTGACCATTCTGTTTAGTCATTTTTGAGCGGCCGATTGCAGCAGGGCGGTCGATCGTGTGCGGCTGACGCACATGACTGATATGACAATAGTCAGAGTATGAAAATGTAAGTATAAGTTGTTTCCGAACCTCCAACTATTGTCCTATCAGCCGCGTGCATCAGCTTTTTTTTGGTTGGACATTTTGTAGTTAGCTAGGAAGCTTTTGCTACTTCACCGGGCATAAAAGCGAGCAGAGCTCAAGTCTAAATAAATGTTCAAACTTAGCAACCTGCGCAAGAGGGCGCCGCCTGTGGGACTTGGACCTCGGCTCAGGGAAAACCACGGGGCAAAGCTAGTTTATGATAATTCAGTAACTTTCTATGAAGGCCTAAAGAAGTTTTCACTTCGATATATTGGCTCACTTTATAAGCCCATGCACCTCTACTGATGAACATTGGGCACCTTTTTAACAAACTTTGGCAAGCCAGGGGCGTTAATCGATATTACCGTAAAAACCACGCTTGGCAGGCGGATTGGTGATCGCGCAGTGTATATTCAAGGTTAAATAAAAATCCCCAATCAATTCCACCTAATATCTTCAAATCAACCAACAACAGCTTCATATTATTTCTTGACCTTTCTACTCACTAAATACGCTTAGTGTGAAACCTGGTCTTTTAAATGACACACAAACAACAATTTTTTCAACACATCTCCCGCACTAGGAAAATAAATGCATGTGTTTTGGTGGGACTTAAGAACCAAAGCACACCCAGACTCAGAAAAACTATCTATGGCCCTGGCGATCATCTCAGCAACTAATAAAAAAAAAAAAAACGACCCTTTTCATACCTGCCAGGTAGGTTACAATTTTATAAAACAAAACTATTCTGGAAATATTTTTTGTGTTATTGGATTAGTAAATTTAAGTAAAGAAGAAAAAAAAACTATTTAGAGTTTCCATTATTTTTTATTTCTATTTCCAAATAGGTCGTATGTTTTGGTTAAAATTTTGAGTCTTTTTAACAAATAGAGTTCATTTTATTTTGTGATTTTTTCTTTAAAATAATACTTTATACTTGACGCGGTCGCACAGACCGGTGGTAAGTGGTTATCGAAGCAGAACTAGTGGTAAGTCGCTAAGGGTTAATAGAACGTTTTAAGATTGTTTTGTTCAGTTTTTTTAAAAGTCTACTCCCGCACTTGGGAAATTAATCCCAGTGTCGCGGGGAACTTCACAAACATTCATTTCACGGACACAAAATATATCCCGACTCAGAACAACTATCTTTGGTTCACACAAATAATTGTCCCGGATGGGAATCGAACTCCAAGTCTGAGAAGCAACTACCGTAACCACTGAGACACGTTTTTTTATAATCAAATTATACTATGAGTATGGGTCATATATCAAAACTCGTTGGAGAGGCCCTTATACACACCTTCGAAGCCTTTGTAGCCCGGGTCCTGTATCACTGATACAGTGGTTCTACGTCCATGTAGGTAGGTATTATTTTCTCGTAGTATCGCAGGATATTGAGGCGAACTAAACAGCTGTTGATAATGGCGTTGTAACATAAACGGTCGCTTCGAGCGCTTTCGCTATCTTTCCGCGTTCAGTTCTATTTTTAATCAATGCTCAGTTTATTTGTTTTATATGAATCTGAAAGGTTACCTACTAGAAAAGTTTTATAATGAGTTTTTTATTTTTTATTTTATCGGAGCCTTCGTTGTTTGTTTCAATACTGTGCAGGTAGCTCTACTGTTGCAGTAGGTAGTTAGTTTTGAGACCAGGTATTCTCGATTCAACTCTCATGCGTGACATATATTTATTTGAACTTTATGCTGCAGGTATATACATAAGACGGACTTAATGCCAAGACCCAATTTAGTGCACCTTGCATTTTTTTTTGGGACGGACATAGCTATTTTATGCTAACGAGGCTTTTGCTACTAATCGGGCATAGTTTTGAGTCTGGGAGTGCTCAGTGTCCATGAATTGAGTGCTTGTAAAGTCCTTCGTGACACAGGGATAAGACAGGTAAAGCTCTGATGCTCAAGATATCTTTAATAAATTAACAATAATAATGCATGTTGATTTGTTTAACTGTGCTTGAGATGTCGCACGCTGGACAAGAAATCTTTGTGTAAATTCTGTAAATGTGTTTTTCTGAAAATTACATTTTGCTGAATAAAATGCCTGGTCTGGTTCATTGAGGGACTACCATCCGTACCTCGGAAATCCGTTGTCCTGATTTTTAGCTATCGTATCGTATACCAGGAAATGGGCAGCAGCATTTTCCTGTTGTCACCACCGGTTCTTAGTGCGTCCACTACTTAGTGTCTCCCGCAAAGAGTCAGGGTTGATGATGATTTTTACCTGTTATGATACAAGTATGTGATATTGAATTAATAAAAGAAAGAATCAATTTTTTTATAATTCTTAGAGACTGAGACAAAATTAAATGATATTTGGGTACTCTTAACGTTCACATAATTTAGGTAAACCCTTTTTTATAACTATTCTGAACACAAATTTCAAGTGACCGTAGTCTAATGGTTACGGCGTCGGACTTGCGATCTTGGGGTCACCGGTTCGATCCCCACCCATTGCACTACCGACGTGAACCCACTCGTAACACAAGAATTTTAGCTTAGCACGAGGGGTTAACAAGAATACTAGTAGACTGCAAAACTCTGCTAGTAGTGTTTTAATAAAACAAAAAAATAGGAATGTATAACACAAGTTAAACAATGCACTGTACAAATTGAGGTACATGGTTCAATATACGTCAATCAACTAGTGTAAATACTTGTATTATTCCTAAAGGGTTGGTACATACTTTGCGCAGTAAATATGCATCGACATTCAGCGTAGAACGTTGCAACGATTTAAATTCCTTTTTCTATATCACTTTTAATTACAGATTTCAAGTGAAGGTTATTTTTATTTTGTATGTTTAGTTTTACACAATAAATTGTATCAACAATTTTAGCAGCAGGACGATCACAGCTGGAAATAGATCTCCCTTATAGATCTCCAGCTATTACGGTATTAGCGGCCAACATCCACCGTAAGCCCGCGGCCTTCACCAAGTAATCCGTCCATCTAGTTGGTGGACGTCCTTTTTTTTTTTTTTTTTTTTTTTTTTTTTTTGTTGTCCGGGGGGAAATGCATTCACGCATTCCCACCACCGTTGCAGCGTATTTGCGCGCTGGCGGTGGGATATGTGGGACTCGCCCTCTCCATAGCGTGGTATGCTAAAGTCATACCACGAGGAGAGGACCCTACACCACTAAAACCTCCCGGACACTCCTTCGATCCGCCGTTGGCGGAGGTCGGGTACGCATGAGCAATCCGGCCCCCCGACGGCACCCGCGGCCAATATGGTACCGCGGGATCTCCAGAGTTGGTGGACGTCCTACGCTACGCTTGCTGATCCTCGGTCTTCGTTCGAAAACTTTTCGGTCCCAATGGTCATCTGTTTTCTTGCTGTATGGCCTGCCCAGTGCCATTTCAACGAACTAATTCGTTAGAATATTTCGGTAACCCGCATTTGTCTACATATATCCTCATTCCTGCTTCGATATCGTAAAGAAACTGAGCATAGCCCTCTCCATAGCTCATTGAGTCTCAAGAGTCACTCAATGAGCTGTGGAGAGGCTAGTCTTTTCACAAGGCAATGAACTGTCTGTACTAAAATAATAAATTTAAAATTTCAATGAGACTTTGCTTTCCTATACTTTCTTCAAATTCTGTGCAAATAATGCTAAGCCCCCTCTCATACAAATGCCGTTACTAAGTTGTTACTCCGTCAAGTTTCTGTTGAGTCAAAACTTATGTTAATATTACACTGTGTATGTCAACATCTAAGTAACAAAATTGGGCCTTGTTATTAGTTCTTGTTAGACAAAATATTAACATGCTAACCAATAATGTTGTACTGTATACAAAAAATTTGCCGTGTGGTTTCCGGCTTAGAATAGACCACCCCATGTCCTCCCATGGGTGTCGTAAAAGGCGACTAAGGGACATGTGGCTGATGGATGGGCAGCAGCATCTATTAGCTCAAGGTTTACTTCTTACTGCGATCACCAATCCGTCTGCCAAACGTGGTGATTATGGCAATATCCCTCTACGATCCTGGCTTGCTAAGGTCTGTTAAGAGGAGGCCCATGTTCAGCAGTGGACGTAAACGGGCTGTTGATGATGATGTATACATAAAAGCAACTGTTACTGACTGTTAACTCAGTTTAAAGATTTTAAAGAATATTTTTACACATAAGCGACACCCGCCTGAATGCATCCTTAATGGGCTAGGTTACTTAGGTCATCGCAGGGTATGACAATGTATTTAAATATTTTTAAAATCTTTGTTAATCATTTGACTACTACGCTACTCATTTATATTTCCTATTTATTTTAAATATATTTTCTAATTCGAAAGTCAAACCAAAACTACATCATCATCATCATCAGCCCGTATAACGTCCACTGCTGAACATGGGCCTCCTCCCGAGGGAGGGCATTGCCATCGTCACAACGCTTGACAGGCGGGTTGGTGACCGCAGTATTATGTTGTAACACACAAGGTAACGCTGCTGCCCGTTCCTTGATATACGATTATTATAGATGATGTTATAACAATCGGGACCAACGGCTTAACGTGCCTTCCGAGGCACGGAGGGTAGTCCCTCAACCAACTAACTAGACCCGGAAAGAAATCTAAGAATTTACACAAAGATTTCTTGTCCGGTGTGGGAATCGAACCCACGAACTCCGAGATTTAAAGCGAGCCAATTACCGCTACGCTACAGAGGTTGTCAAAAAAACTACATACCCAGTAATTATTCATATAATTCGTTAAGTTCTATCACCATATGTTATAAATAGTAAGTATTTAAGGAAAAGCTATGCATTTTACATAGAACATTACAATATGATACTATGTTACTTTTAGCTTTACTTAACGAGTTCCTAATGGGAGATGTGTGCTACTAATTCGTTGAAACAATGTATCTTTTAATTCTCTAGCAAATGGCAACAAAATATCAAAGCCGCCATAAAGTTCCCTACGTAAGGAAAGTTTTGGTGGTTTTAGAACTTGAACTACGACATTCAAATTAATTAATTATTGTCCCTAGTTTGTGTCCGCTCGTCCGCGTGGAATCCTATTGGTTTTAGAGCGCTGATATATAGGCTATTAGCCTTCCTCCATCTAAGTTTAAATAATTGTTCAAATTTGACTAGTAGGGCCGTTCAAGCTCCAACTATAGTGCAAGCAAAAACTATTAAGCCTTATAATATTGTACTATAGAATATTTAATTAATAAAAAAGATAAAATCAGTACCCTTAAAAACCCAGGTGGATTAAGCAATTTTGAATTTTAAAATTGCTCCTGCCGAGTTTAATAACTTTTTTTATTTAGGCTGTTATAACGCCAATGGTTTTCCATCTTGTCCAGATGAACAGAATCTTTTTCAAAATTTTAGGCTCAGGCTCGGCGGTTTCCTTTCTCGGCGGCGGCTTTTTCAGATCGTCCGCCGACCCCAAGCTATCAGCTCTGCACCTAATCTCTCAAAGGTTGGGTTGTTAGAACCGTCCCTCCATAAAATATGTACGATCCCATCTGTATGCTTTGAATTCTATACAAGTCTTCAAGAAACACGTTTTACTGCCATGATTTAAAAAAATATTCATTTTCACGCAAGCACGCACGTTATTTATTAAGAAAACAACAACAAAAATCCTCAAATCTTTACTTGATTTTACTTTAGATTACAGACAACACAACACGCCGCTTCCCCAGAGAATATTCAACGTTGCAAAAGTACACGCCATGGCCTAGCGGTAATAAGTCTCGCATTAATTCAATATTGAATTCGATTACCACACTATGTTTATTATATTATACATTATGTTTTTATATCTAGTTAGTTGACGTCAGTGTGTCTGTGTCAGTGCCTCTAAAAGCACTTTAAAGGACGCATTACGCATTACTACCCACCGTTTTTTGTCAAGCCGATCATTTTTTTTAGGCCAGACATAATATATAGTTAACCGCACAAGGCGTTATGTGATTCACCGAGCATAAAGGCGAGCTTGTCTCCAGCCTTATACTCTAACCTTTAATATTCTATAAAATGCCCTAGTGTGTTAGAATCGAATCGAATCTATACTTATAAGTATTAAAAGCTGAAGAGTTTGTTTGCTTGAACCAGCTATTTGCAGTAACTACTGATAGATAATACTAATTTCACTGTTAGATAGCCCATTTTTCAAAGAAGGCCAATGTCTATATTTTGTGATGAAGTTCGTACGAGAACGGTAGCTGCATGGGTGAGACCGTGCGCAGGAATCTATTATTAGAATCGTCAATCATATTTGACAATCGTCTTTTATCTATGTAATACTACATAACACTACGGTCATCAAACCGTCTTCTAATTATTGTGACTATAGCAAACCCCGTAGATTGAAACCCACGTTTAACAGTACACATATTATACGAGTTGATAAAGCATTACAATAAAGTGGAAAGCATAAAAATTTATTCAAAACACTTTTAATACCGGCATGAACACAATTTTACGCTAGAATCGTTTAACAGGCGCTCTGGATACGATATATTTTGATCTTTTTCATAAACGTCCATCACGACTTCCTCATATATTTTTCATTTCAACCTGTTTTTTGTGATGCTAAAGTCAGCAACGTCGAATTAATTCGGATGTTAATTAAAGTGCAGATTCTATTTCACAGTAGGACTAATGGGAACCTATTTTACTCGAAAAAATTTCGCGATACTTATGTAAATTTAGTTGAATGTTTATATTTATGTGTTAGGGTTTATTGTACGCGTTCTGAAATTTGTACGTGTTTTACTTAATTAGATATTATATTTTAGAGAACTAATTATGAAGACTATTAGGGTGGTTTGATTAGTTGGTAATCTATTCGCCGTTTTTCGCAAATAAAACTCATTATAGAGTTATATTTTTATCGTCAGATAATAATATTGGAAGTAAATGAAGACAGAAATTTCATACGAAATCTGTCAAAATTTAAAAAGAAAAGAAAGAAAGACGAGATCAGCTTTTAAAATATAAAAAACTATGCTTAGAAAACCATTAAAAATGGAGATAGTTTTTTGCATGTCTACCTTCACATTGGGATTATAGACAACATCAATAAACCTATGAAATAAAACAACGCGGATTGGATATCATATATACTTTAAAAGCACTAATAATATGATTTGATGCGACTTAATACACTATATAACTGAAACTTTAACCATTCTACACAATACTTCATTTAATATTGAGAGTATTTTAGTGAAATGCCGCGTAAATGACAATACCTCATAAGGTTGAAATTCAAATGTTGTAAACTAATATTTTGCCCTTTACTACAAAAATAAAGAAAATATATCTTGAAAGATAAAAATGAACCTTATTGGCCTCCGTCACTCGCCATTGCACTATCACCAACAATATATTTCTTAAAAGAATATTTACGAAAACAATTCATGAAAATTACATCAATCTTCTCATAAAATAAGAAATTTATGAGGCAGTGTAGGCGGCCGAACGTGTCCCACAAGCATTGCGTTTTACTCCGATATTTAGTACTATTCTCAATTGTTCATTACGATTTAGTACTTTGAGCACGCGTTTGGTAGTTTGCGGTGCCGTGCGTATAGTTTGATGGAGTATCTTAGGCTGGAGCCCTGCTCGCCTTTATGCCCGGTGAAGTATCAAACGCATGGAGGCTAATTACATACGTCTGTTTGAAAAAAAAAATGATGCAGCTTTTAAGAATGTCAATAAGCCATGTTATTTAACAATAATACCTTTGTGAGCGGTAATAAAAATACTAATATTTTTTTTTATTACAATGTATTGGGGTCCCTTATTATTGGATGGGTATGAGATAAATTGTAACAATTATAAACTTTTAAACTTTCGCGTATCATAATTATAATACATAGCACACAGGTATTAACGCGATAAAATTACCTTTTCATATTACCCGACGTTTCGATCAAGTTACATTGATCGTCGATCGATCAATGTAACTTGATCGATCGATGAGTCTGCCCGCGACCACGATCAATGTAACTTGATCGAAACGTCGGGTAATATAAAAAGGTAATTTTATCGCGTTAATACCTGTGTGCTATGTATTGTAACATGAAATTTTATTCATGTAATAAAATTTGTATTTATTGGAGTTCCACCTGTTTTTTATGACAACATTTAAAAAATACATATATTTATTGTTATATTTTTGTACTTTTTTTATTATACGACTTAAATTTGTGTAGGTACATATAGGTAGATCAGTCTTATAATAATCGTAAGCATAGTCGCCAAATTTCTTTTCATCGATTCTACCTTTTTTTTACATTTGCACCGACTTTTAACTATTGTTTTAACTTTATAATATGACACAAATCGCACTACCCACGTACGTCACTTAGTAGTCATGGTACGTTTTCTTAATTCACAATAAAGGTGCAAGTTGGAAGCGGGCGACATGAGGCAGCAGCAGACGACGTGTCGCAGCGACACGTGGTTTCTATGTATTTCTATGAAATTACGTCGAGCTTCATGTCGCTAACTGCGAAGGGAATTTCATAGAAATACATACAAACCAGTGTCGCTGCGACACGTCGTCCGCCGCCGCCTCACGTCGCCCGCTTCCAACTTGCACCTTAAAAATTTGGTACGCAAAATAATTCTAGAATGCACGTAACTACCTACAATACATAATAATATGTGAACCCGCGTTTCATAGCTACATAATTAAGTTCAAAAAGTTTCTACGAAAACAAACCACGAGTGTTTAGAGCCACTATTAAAAAATAAGCTGTAGTATGAAACTCCGTTTGAAATAGTTATTTCTGAAGTTAAAGCCAAATAGCGAAACTTCCAATATTACCAATTTTAAGAAACGGTTGTGCTCTAATTAAAAAAATTAATATAATTTCAGTTTTTCATTCCAATGATTAAGTAAAAATTGTGTTGCTGAATGAAAACTAAGCTTTTAAGTTCTATCCAGCAGAAGTTATTAAAACAAAATAAAACTATTGACGTGCCCAAGCAGAAACAAAGATATTTCATTTATCTAACCTGGTTAGAAAAGATAAAAATGGTATACAGACCCCATTTCACTGAAGCAGAAGCTGAGGTAATTGATTTACAACTTGATTTCTCACGTAATTACTGGAGTGCACTGGCATGTTTTAGAAAAAAAACATAAAGAAAAGCTAATTTTCGTGTTTATATTCGTAAGCAAAGTAAAGCAAACTTTTAAGAGTTTTCGATGTTAATCGAGACTACGCACAGAGACGGTTTTATAAGTGGACTTGGGATTGCCATCGTGGTGAAAGGATTAGCCAATCAGTGTGGGTAACTCGCTGCTAGCCCAGGGTGCGCCGGACGTATGGTGGCACTGTAGATATGTCGCTTGATGCCAAACAAGTGGCCGAATCCTGGGCAGAGTCCATTTAGATTGCTATCGACACGCTAAGAAGAAGAAGAGTTTTGATATAACATATATTGCTATAGCCGGATTCGATAGAATGATTCCTGACTTCCAAGTGAATAATGATCAAATTGAATGACACAAGTTATATCTATACTAATATAATATAAAGCTGAAGAGTTCATTTGCTTAAATGCTTGAATATAAGGGACTCTGGTCCGATTTTAAAAATTATATCTATTTTACATAGTCCATTTGTCGAGGAAGGCTACCACGGGAACGGAAGCTATATGGGTGAAACCGTGCGCGGGAAGCTAGTATCTCAAATAAAGTTCCAAAGCCATGCTTAAATCTGATG
Source organism: Nycteola revayana (assembly GCA_947037095.2). Classification (NCBI taxonomy): domain Eukaryota; kingdom Metazoa; phylum Arthropoda; class Insecta; order Lepidoptera; family Nolidae; genus Nycteola; species Nycteola revayana. Next base: position 4,712,660 of record OX344842.1, on the reverse strand, counting down.
TTTGCGGAAGGCTAAAGTTCAAAAATGCATTGTTAAATTCTTTGTATAAAAATGCTTTCCGTATATTGGCAGACATTTCCCCAAAGCAGAATTCTAAAAGACAAAGCAAAAATAAACTAGAACAAAACTTTTTCTGTTGGTGAATGCTACAACTTTTTTTTTTATCGGCATGTTGTATGCTGTGTAAACTTACAGGCTTGATTAGATTTATCCGTTTAGACGTTAGTTGGTGTTGACTGCTTCGTTAGTGAAGCGGTAATTATGTTTGACCTTAACTAGCAAGCTCCCGGGTCTGTTGTAAAATGGTGTTACTATTTTTTATTTTTTTATGTTGTACCAGATTAATGTCTGGGCGTTGGTAATGTTTCAGGGGTGCCTCGCACAGGTCGGTCAGGTGTCGGCAAACATATCTTAGGTACTAGATTTCTTATGTGAAGGTACACGAGAGTGTATCTATGTATATTTTACTATGCATGTATTTGTATTGTGTATATGCGTTCACTTGTGTACAGACATAACTTTGGCCGTCGTGGGCGCAATAAATCGTGAGGATCCATACTATTTATAGTTGATGTTGCCAGCTTCTGGTAGGTTTAAGATTTTTTACCGTAATAAGTAAAGTTCCAGAATATTTGTCTAAAAAAAAAACATCCTGAGTATGCTGAAATCAGATTGTATGTGGTTCATAATCTGTGCTTTGAAGAGTATCCCTGCGAATGACTGCTTTAAGCCAAAATTTAACCAAACTCCACAGAAACGCGTCCTCTGTCTCTTACTACATTTTAATATGTCAATGGGAGTAAGGATAAGTGACGCTTTCACTTAATCATTAATATATATCCTGTACATAAAGAAAATGCAGGTGCGTAATTACCGCTGCATCAGCGGTATCAAAGGTATGAGGTCCATCTAGACCTCGCTTCGTCACTGGGAACATGACTTCACAACCTAAGACTAAAGGCAAAGCTTATTTCAGAAGACCGCAATATTCACTTGCAGAAAACAAATAACACTGCACCCTCAGATTTGCTATTTCCGCTACAACACGCTGAGTTTGCTCGGAAAGTTGGAGATGCAAGGTTCATCACTGTTTAAAATTTCAGACAGATAGATAGAACATTTGAACCGCGAAATCGGAACAAATAAAGATACGGGGGTAGAATTTAAGTATTGAAATGAGATCGATGGCACCTGAGTAAGATCCGAGTTAGACTGAGATATTTAGGTTAGACTGAGGTAATTAGAGTATAATTACTTTTTTTATGGTGGACAACCTCCATAGCGTAGCGGTATGTGGCTCGCTTTAAATCTCGGAGGTCGTAAGTTCGATCACCAAGCATCATGCCAGGAACAGGAAGTATTTGTGTAAATTCTAAGATTTTTTTCTGCGTCTGGTTGGTTGAGGGACTACCCATCGTACCTCGGAAATCACGTCAAACCATCTATAATAATCGTATATACGGGCAGCAGTGTTTCCTTGTGTGGTAAAACAAAATACTGCGGTCACCAACCCGCCTGCCAACCATGGCAAATACCCTCTTTCGGGAGGACGTCCATGTCCAGCAGTTGACGTTATACGGGCTGATGGTGATGATGATGTTTGTTGGTACAAAAAATCCTACAATACTCTAACGATCCTCTTCAACTCCCGACCAAATGGTTTTATTCATTTCACGCGTCTGTCTGTATATCTGTAGATATATGCGTTTATTTGTAGCTAAGTAGTAGTTAAATGATGATACTAATTTTGATACGGCATTTTGTAATCGAACGCTGAAGTGATTGTTATATTTGATGGTTGTTTTTATTTATATCCTCAAGTGACATATTGTCTACTGACGTTGGGTTTACGTCGTTTACGACGTCCATATTGTGTAAGAGATGTGTAGTAAAGTATAGGATACAACATCATCATCATCATCATAAACACAATGTCCCCTTCCCCTCGGACCGCGCTAGCGTATAGACGTGTGCACATGACTCAAAAAAAAAAAATCTAAAAATTATACATAAAATTTCCAAAAATACGACAAATTAATTAATACGAAGTACTAGGCGCGCATAATCGTCGAGAGACGTGAAGAGCGACAACCAAAGTACCAGTGCCAGAACAGGACAACAACACGCGACGGAGTACTTCGATTGAGCTACGCCGCCGCGCGCCCCACTGAATACAGGAGATAGTGAGTCACACCGCATGCGCAACGACTAACACTAACCAATCACGCGAGACAGGACCTCCCGCCGCATACGCACGCCCCGCCCTTGACTTGGAGTGGCGCACGCGCAGGACTGACACGCCCTCGACTAGCGGTAATTTGCCGTCGGTGTATTTAGGCCTACAATAACAAGCATGTCCGTACAAAGGTCACCACCACGCTCGCAGAGTAACTTAAACCTGCCAATTTCGAATATTACGCACTATAACTCGGACTCAGCGATTAACACATCTACTTGTAAAGTTCCGGAAGACGATTTTTTCAATATTACAAAGCGCCCGAAGCGTACATTCGATGAATTCTCCTCACAATTGGGGTCGCCACTATCTGAGTTGAAATCAATGTTTGATGAGAAATTTGAAACGTTAAATAATGCTTTGTTAACAATTATGGCTCAAAACCAAGCCATCCAACACTCAGTTGAAACAATAAACATCCAACACGAACAAATTCTCACTAAAATCAATACACTGGAGCAGGAGAATTCCGAGTACAAACAAAGAGTTACAGCGCTAGAAAACAAAATAGAATTGATGGAAAAAAATAACTGTAGCACAACCTTAGAGATCCGCAACGTCCCAAAACAAAAAGAGGAAGACAAGGAAGTACTAGTAGCGCTCGTTAAGAACTTGTCCGTGACCTTGGGCGACAACAAACCGCTTGGCGAGAACGAGCTCCGAGATATTCACCGCAACAGAGTGGGCAGCCTAATAGTGAACTTTACATCAAACATACGTAAAGAAAACATGTTTTCACTCTACAGAACCTTCAATAAGCTAAAGAGAGAATCTAAAGAACCTGTACTAAATACGGAATATCTCAAGCTACCGGGACCGACCCATCAGATTTATATCTCCGAAGCCCTGACGAGTAAAACAAAGCGCCTTTTTTACTTAGCGCGCGAGAACGTGAAAATCGATAAGATCGCATCGGCTTGGACCTCATATGGAAAGCTTTATGTTAAGAAGGATCAGGGGTCTACCCCCACTCGCATTACAGAGGAAGAACACCTGATGAACCTACTGTGACTAGACATGCTATTATGTTGCCGTATGTCACGGTTACTATGTTTAGTGTTATTAATCATTTATTTCTCTTTTATTTGCACTTTATTATTGCATGTTATAAACAAAGTTAAAAATTACCAAGTGCTAATTTACTTGTTATCCCTAAGCTCCAGATATTCACTAAGATGTATAATACAGATACAACATTCACACATCAAACTCAACATACCTACAACATCAATACTTAACAACCAACTCACAACATATACACAATTCAAACATAACATTTTCATTCGCATATACCCATTCACACTCATACTACACCTGAATCACTACAGTGGCTCCCTTGCGGAGAGGGAGGGGAGGGGGAGTCGTGGCCTATTTCATTCAAATTATCAAACATTACTTACGTCACTTGTTACTAGTGACGAGTATCACACCCACTCAACAACGAAATGGCAAACACTATGAATAATATTGAATCAATAGGCCTCGATCTCGACTCCCTGTCTCCTGCACGGGCGATCAACTGTGACGTTGACGATATAAATAAACATATCCCTAAAAATAAAGGTGCCCTTAATATTATCTCGCAAAATATACGTAGCATTCAACGCAATATGGACAGCTTCACAACATTATTACAACGATCCGAGCTCACATGGGATATAATAATACTATCTGAATGTTGGTTACCTTCAGCAAAGCACATAATGACCTTGGACAACTATAACCACGCTAAGACTACCAAGCATAAAACCCAAAATGAGGGAGTAGTTTTCTACTACAATAAATCACTAAAAGTAACTACGGAAGAACCACTCCTAAATGATGCCAACTGTCTCATACTAAAGTTAAGTAATGATACCTGCGTGATTGGTATCTATCGGCCGCCCAGCTGCTACGATACAAGTAGTTTCATAGACTCTCTAGAAACAATACTCATAAGCTTAAGAAGTTTTAAAAATATTATCCTGTGCGGTGATATAAACATTGACATTCACCCAAATGGCTCTGATAGACGAGCACATGACTACTTAAATCTTCTAGCTAGCCACTCCATGCTCCCTGGGCATACTATACCGACACGTGAACGTACATGCCTTGACCATATAATTATAAAAACTAAACACGAAGCTACATGCTTCGTGTTTTCTTCCTCTATAACAGACCACAATTCTGTAGCCTTAAACATCCAGGTTAGACATAAAGTACATCACAGTGATAAGAAACCCACTAAAGTTGACTTCCTACTCCTCGACGCTGCTGTACAAAAAATCGATTTCCGTGTGATCATAGACAGTGCCGACACTAATCATGCCACAAATACACTAATTATGTATCTGTCGGATGCCATAAACTCAAGCACCGTACGAATCAAGTCCCCAAAAAGAAAAACTATATTGAAACCCTGGATCACTAAAGGTCTACTTCGCTGTATGAGAAATAGGGACAACCTACACAAAAAATTGAAGAGGGATCCAGAAAACAACGTGCTACAGACGACATACAAGCGATATCGAAGTTTTTGCTCCACTATTCTAAAGAAAGCCAAACAAGCATACAATAGGCAACAATTTGACAAAGCCGGTAAAGACAAAAAACAACTCTGGAAGACGATCAAAGACGTAACAGGCACTAGCCACTTCACTGACCACTCACTATCCCTTCTAACTAATGACAGGCCACAACAGCGGATTAACGAAGCCAACAACTACTTCGCGAATATCGGCAGGGAGATAGCCGAAAAGATCGATCCCCCTCTAACACTCTACCCCTCTAACACTAGTGATCCTGCAACCCTGACCAACTCCGATCCCCTAGGTTCACTTGCTATGGCTCCTCTAGCCGAGAGCGAGGTCGCCCGAGTCATCGCCAACTTAAAAGATAAAAGCTCAACGGGAATTGACCATATATCCAATAGAATGGTTAAAAGATACGCCGATTATTTGGTCGCTCCTCTCACACATATCTGCAACCTCGCTTTCGAGACTGGAGTATTTCCCTCTGCCTTCAAAACCGGCCTTATTAAACCGATCCATAAGAGCGGAGACAAGGGTGACATAAATAACTTCAGGCCGATCTCCATCCTGCCCACCCTGTCAAAAATACTGGAGAGAGTAATGAATGAGAGGTTAACCTCGTACTTGGAACGAAACGAGTTATTATCTCCGTCGCAGTATGGCTTCCGAAGTGGTACCTCGACTTCCTATGCAGTGCACAACCTGATCGACTCCATTGTTACTGACCTGGATGACAAAAAGAAGTGTATAGTAGCTTTCCTCGACATCAAAAAAGCATTCGACACTGTACCTACTCGCCGCCTCTTAAACAAGTTAGAAAGGTTCGGTGTGAGAGGCCTCCCCCTGACACTCTTCAAGGACTACCTGAACAATAGACGGCAGATGGTAAAAATTGGCGACTGGATCAGCGATGAGACTGAGGTTGCGTATGGAGTTCCTCAAGGAAGCGTCATTTCTCCTACGCTATTCCTCGTTTACATCAATGACCTCTGCCAGATACAGCTCAATGGAGGAAAGGTCTTCACGTTTGCCGACGACACGGCCTTATACTTTCGAGGGAATACCTGGGAGGAAGCCTTCTTTAATGCGCAGACGGGATTTGATAGGGTGAACGAGTGGATGAGAAGCAACCTTCTATCACTAAACATAGCCAAAACCAAATACATTCCATTCGCTATCAGAACCAATCAACTCCCACCTCAAATGTACTCAATCATGGCCCATAAGTGCACAAGACGCCTTCCCACAGAGACCTGCACTTGTCCTACCCTCGAAAGAACCAAAACAATTAAATACTTAGGAGTAACACTGGATCATACCCTTACTTTCAAACCCCATATTGATATACTGACAGCAAGGCTACGTAAATTAATATACATATTCAAGACCCTAAGAAACGTCACCACTAGAGATATAATCAAGAAGGTATATTATGCTTTATGCCACTCCCTTATAGAATACTGCATTACCTCTTGGGGAGGAGCTGCTAAGACACACATGATAGTAGTAGAAAGAGCCCAAAGGGCACTCCTCAAGGTCGCTGCTGGCCTACCCTACCGACACCCGACAGATATGCTCTACAATGACTGGGACATACTATCCATCAGAAAAACCTACATCCTTAGAGTCATACTTATGAAACATTCCGAAACCGAGTATGACCCCAACAAAAATGAAGGTAAACGTCGTAAGGGTACGGTTTGTTCGTACCAACCTAGAAGAACAGCATTTTCACAGCACTTCTACTACTTTCTTGGGGACTACCTCTACAACAAGTTGAATGCAGCCCTAAATATCTACCCGCTTGTTAAATACAAGTGCAAGAAAGCGGTTATCCTGCACCTAAAACCCCTAAATTATGAAAGCACCGAAAAATCACTCCATCCGCCACAGTGATTACTATAACTATCCCTAGTAGTACTAGTACTTCTATTACCACATTAACTTATATACGCCCACCTCCAGCCACCTCCAGCCACCCTTACACATCCATCCAGACTCTCACATCAACCCGAACATAGATATCACACAACACATATACCAGTACACTCCCACAAAGACAGACTCATCTCACCACGCCTCTTATGCACGAACACTCACATACCCACACATACACACTATCATATACATACTTCTCTGCACCCTTTTCTCACTATAAATTTAATTGTAAGCCAACGATGTACCTACTTACTTTTCCATGAGGGGGGGCCTGGTGACCTGTGGCACAGGTTTTCGCAACCTATTTCAGGCACCAGTCCTTCACAAATGAAAATAGTATTTTACAAAGTTATAGTATAGTCTAGCCTTAAGTTTTAATTTGTGGAAGGAAAATAAACGTATTTTATTATTATTATTTATTAATGTCCACTGCGGATCATGACTTTGAGGAGACCCTTTTTCAGCAGTGGAAGTAATTCTCGGGAACCCGAAGAATGGTTATTGCCACACTCATCAAGTTTCTTCAACCAAACAGAAAGAAATCTTAAATTTTATTTAAAGATTGAAACTACAATCTCCAAGACTTATACCGTTTCGCCACAAAGGTTGTCGTACTTCATATTTTCCTTGATTCCATTAATCTTCACACAGTCTAGTCGTTCGCTTTATAGTAGAAGCAAATATCATTCGAAAATACGCGGTGAAGATATTTTAGTTGTCCAGTAAATAGAGGATTTTCTTGAAAATTACTAGAACAGTAATTACGGTTCTTGAGGTTGTGGAATTTTTGTAAGATGTCTTAAAAATTTGAGTTTTTGAGATAAGAGCCTTTGCGCTTGGTTTTACCCACGTGATTTTCTCATGTAGCCGTAGGAACTTCATAATTAAATATATAATATAGCCTTCCTTAATAAATGCACTATTTAAAACTGACAATTTTTTTTTAATCGGACCTATTTCTGTGATTAGATCCTTTAGGCAAACAAGCAAATTCTTCAGCTTTATATAAGTATCATCAACAGCCCGTTTAAGTCCAATGCTAAACATGGGCCTCCTTTTAACAGACCTCGACAAGCAAGGATCGTAGAGGGATATTGCCATAATCACCACGCTTGGCAGACGGAGCTAATAGATGCTGCTGCCCATCCATCAGCCATATGTCCCTTAGTCGCCTTTTACGACACCCATGGGAAGACATGGGGTGGTCTATATTAGTATAGATATAGATTATTACGTGTGCCGCGTATTATATTTTTTTTATTGTGTGTAGGTTTTACTTATTTATTCAATAATAACATTTGAAAAGTGGAAGGAATTTAGGGACTATTTTATCCAGTAGTAGAATAGTGTGGTTTCAAAAAATGCTACTGTTACATTAAGTTAAGTTACTCAAGAACAATGTAACTTTTGGTATGATTGGCAGGCATTGTGATTAGTAGAAAGAAGCGATTAAAAGAAAGAAAATTAGCAACAGATATGCAGATTCTCAGTTCGCATATTTAAGCGTAAACTAAATGAGCTGTTTCATAGAGTAGAGTGAGAAAGCGAGATGAAAGAACTTTTGGTCAGCTAATTCAATGCAAATTCAATGAGCAAAATTCTCAGTTAATGCAAATCTTTTCTTTTCATAAATTTGGAAATACTCTACGGGTAAGAGTAACTCTATATTAAAAACTATTTTACCACTGGCCAGTGTTTGGAAAATTCTGACAGTATTGCCACGTCGAATGGCTACCTGTATGTTTCATCATCATCATCAGTCCGTATGACGTCCGCTGCTGAACATACGTTAGTATTATGTTGTACCGCACAAGGAAACGCAGCTGCCCGTTCCTTGATATACGGTTATAATAGATGATGTTATAACAATCGGGACCAACTGCTTAACGTGCTTTCCGCAGTACGGAGGGTAGTCCCTCAACCAACCAGACCCGGAAAGAAATCTAAGAATTTACACAAAGGTTTCCTGTCTGGTGTGGGAATCGAACCCACGACCTTCGCGATTTAAGGCGAGCTAAATACCGCTATTCTACGAAGGTTGTCGTATGCATGTCTGTATGTCTCTAAACTTTCTTAATCATGAACAAGGGCCTCCTCTTGACCGGCATTGGCAAGCCAGGGTCGTTAAGAGATATTGCCACAATAACCACGCTTGGCAGGCGAATTGGTTGGTGATCCCAGTAAGATAGTAAGTATCCTTGAGCTGGTAGATGCTGTTGCCTATCCATCAGGTGTATGTCCCTTAGTAGCCTGTTAAGACATCGACACCAGCTCTTTTAAATTAAAAGACAGTTCTGTGTAGGTGCTAACATATTATTACCACCATAAAAATAATTATTTAAAATTTCAGTCATTCCAAAGTCTAAACTGTAAAATAGTAGTTACCTGCAGACTCTTTTTTAGGGTTCCGTAGTCCACAAGGAACCCTTAGTTTCGTCATGTCCGTCCGTCTGTCCGTCCGGGCTCGTAATCCACCGTTACTGCAGCGATTGTCACGAAAATTGGTGGAGAGATATATATTGAATATCCAAAACTTGTATTTTTGTGGATTATAAATGAAATGAGTTACAGTATGTTTTAAAATTTTGAATAAATACTCCAATAAGGAGTATCAACTTAAAAAAATAGTAACGCGTCTACTCCTCCGGATAAAATAAGTTGTTGGTTGCTATGGAAACGTAAGAAAATGTCAAGATGTTATGAGAATGTAACATTTTTTGACGTTTTCCAATTAATATGCAAATTATCGCTGTCGAGGTTTTACGGGTGATTGTACCTACTGGTAAACAGCAATGCCATTAATCCATACCTATAATTTTCTTCGAACAGACATAAAGAGCGATCTCCAATTTGTAATAGAATAACATTTTATCGTTGACACTAATCTAATTGCCGGTGAAATAAAAGACGACTATTGCTGTTGGCGATGCGAAAGTATAAATCGTTTGTAATTGCACTAACAGTGTTAAGGTACTGACACATTTGGATGATCGAGTTGAAGCGAGTGATATAAAAGAAACTTTACTTGAATTTTATATTTTGTAATCGAATATCACATCCGTATTTTGTGGATATGAGCCGTGTGCTATGTAATGAAACATTTTTATTAGAAAAAAATATATTATATTGCCATACCGTAGATTAGCGAAAGGACTCATGAAATTCAAGACGACACTGTATGTATTCTTTTTACTCTTCATAGTGGAGCAGTAAAAACTACCATGCTTCGGAAAGCACCTTAAGCCGTTGGTATCAATTAACATAACATCATGTTCGACACTAATTAACTATGCTTACATCAAATCGATTCAAATGCCACGTGCAGTTGATGCGATATGTGACCGATACAACATGCACATAATATTAATATTATATAAAACAGAAACATAAGGCACTGTTGACCTTTATGGCCGGTGACAAGTCGGCAAAATCGATTTCGATGGCGAACCCTGGGGGAGGCATTTGCTGGACATTTAGACAAGATTCAGATTTTTTAGTAAATTGTAGCAATACACTCGTAAAAAAATAAGTATTATGTATCACATCATTAAAAATTCTCTATCCGGACAAGAAGCTACAAAGTAAGCGCGATTAAAAAGTGGCAACTTAATCCTAAGAGCATTCCATAACTAAACATACTCTAGTTTCTAATTGATGTTACTTCACTTTGTCTTCGCACATTATTTATTTCTCTAATTAAATAAATGCAAAGGAAATAGGAGCAGTGGCGTAACAAGCATTAAGAGAAGAAGAGCATAGATTTATAACCTCAAATAGCTGCTTGATTGGGGAAGTTCTTTACAGAATCATCATCATCATCAGCCCGTATAACGTCCACTGCTGAACATGGGCCTCCTCCAGAGGGGGGATATTTGCCATAGTCACGACGCTTGGCATGCGATTTGGTGAGCAGTAATATGTTGAACCACACAAGGAAACGCATTTGCCTGTTCCTTGATATACGATTATTATAGATGATGTTATAACAATTGGGACCAACGTCTGCTTTCCGAGGCACGGAGGGTAGGCCCTCAACCAACCAGACCCGGAAATAAATCTTAGAATTTACACAAAGCTACGAAGGTTGTCGTTACGCTACGGAGGTTGTCTATGCCTTACAGAATGCCACAGAAGAATTACATTATTGTTGTATTCCTATGTGTAGGTTTGGTCACCAAAGCTCACGGGTAGTCCAGGAATTTTAGTACCAAAAATCGGTTCGCTCTGCATACATCCTTCCACGTGATTTTTCGATTGGATTATGTCAGAGGGTGCGCCTTAAGTGTAAAACCGAGTTTCTGTCGCCCGAAACCGCGAGCGTTAGCCGCCATCTTGGAAACCGTTTTTTTGCATTCGTTGTGTACGCGCGCTCGAGTACGGACGTGCCTGCACTGTACACGGATTGAATTATTATTCGCGTTTTGCGCGGCTTTAGCCGCTGCACGGATACCTACTATGAGTTCGAAAAAACTTATAGTTAACGAGTTGTTGGCGTTTCTTGTCCATGCTATTGATTACATGGACGAAATGAGCATACTACAGATATGCCGAACAAATTTCAAGGAGGAAGATGTAAGCAGTGCCAAGCTGCTACTGTTCCAGTCCCTTGGAAAACTGGACCAGATGCCGTCCCGCCGTAGAGATGGCACTGAGAAGAGTCTCCAAGACATGATTAATGTATTGAAGACGACCGACCCAGACGACGTGCCCGATTTCGTGGCGAGGGAGCTGAGTAAATTGCCCCCCGTCACGTTTGACCACGTCGATGTGACGAGACTGCTCAAGGACATCACATCATTAAAAACTGAGATGACCAAGATGCAGTCCAGAATGGAGGCCTCAGATGACATCATCGCTGAGCTGCGTGCGGAAATTTCATCACTTCGCAACGTTGGATCAGTAATTAGGTCGCCTGAGCTCTCAAAGGTCAACACTCGTCGTGGAGCGCATAATGTGTCAATTGGCAGTTTTGAGTCAGCTAATACGAGTGCGTCACAAACTGCCGATATTGCTGACAAAGCTCCGGTCGCCCGCACGTCTGCACTGGCCGCTGTGACGTCAAACGTAGGTACGTCAACCCCGACACGTGACTACGCGGAATGTGTCGCTAAGACAAAGCGACCTAATGAAAGAGGGGTTACAAAGAAGCTCTGTATATCTACCACTAAGGATAGTAGGATACAGCCGAAGGAGAATGTCGACAGGGATGGCTTCGTGATGGTGCAGAGAAAGAAAAAGAAGCCAACCCAAAACAAGTGCGGCACTGCACCGACCGGACCGAACCACCTGCTGCGTCCTGCTGCACCCGTGACGCCGCTCTACGTGTCCCGACTGCATTACTCTACAAAGGCCGAGGAGATTGTAGAGTACATACAGGTCAAGACGAAGTGGACTTTGAGAGTTGTGAGGTTGGAATCACGTCACAACGTGAGTTTTAACTCCTTTGTGGTGAGAGTGCCAACTGAGCACCTTTCAAAATTCACTTCACCAGAATTCTGGCCTAATGGAGTTCTATTCCGCCGTTTCCGTGGCCGGATACCGGATCCTGCGCAATGCACGGCGCCGATACTGCTGAACAAGCAGTAATCGTGTATAATTTTACTTATATATTTTAATTGTTTATGTATAGTATTTTATTTTATATTGTATAGTATTATGTATGTAATATGGGTCTTTGTTACCTGAAATAAATGAATAATAATAATAATAATAATAATAATTTGCATATATCTCGGAAACGGTAAGTTTTACGTTAAGAAGAGATCTTTTTTGTAGAAGACAAAATTTCCCATCTTTTTTATATCAAACTTTTCCCCCTATTGTTGATATTTTCCGATATATTTAGGTACAAAAAACCAAATTTTTTGTTTTTGTATATCTCTATAATTTTCAAAGATACGAAAAAAATGTTTGGATTAAAGTTGGAGAGCATAAAATTTTCTACAAATTTCTAGAAGTACGAATATCCAAAAGTCTTGGACTAGGGGTGCCGTGTGGTTTTCGGCTTAAAATTGACCACGCCATGTCTACCCATGGGTGGCGTAAATGGTGACTAAGGGGTATACGGCTGATGGATGGATAGCAGCATCTATCAGCTCAAGGTCAAAATCTTACGGCGATCACCAATCCATCTGCCAAGCGTTGTGATTATGGCAATATTACTTTACGATCCTGGCTTGTTAAGTTCTGTTAATGGCCTCCCATATTCATCAGTGGACTTAAACAGGCTGTTGATGATAATAATACCATTTAATTAGGTGATTCCGGGGCTCTTGGCATATTCTTATACCGAATTTATATTTTTTTTATGTCTGTCATATTGTCTAATATATTGAGGGAAGGGGGGGGTTTCGTGATACCCTGTAGTTACCCCACTGAGGAAGAAATCCATCGTACATTATTTCCTGTGTAAATACAACGATAAATAAAGACCAATGAAATTAACACAAAATTAATTCAATAGAGTTTGTTCTGAAATTGTAAATACGTTTAATACATAAATCGTATTTTACTATTTACTGAGCACAGTGAATATTATGAGCTTTTGTTTGTTAAATTTGATTACATTTTAGTCGTTTATTGTTAATGTAATGTATAGCTTTTAATGTAGCTATAATAGCAGTTGAAGCCGTCGACTTTGTTTGCGTAAAATATCCTTGAGGCTTTTGCTACTTCACCGGGCATAATGCGAAGAAGCTAGTCTTAATGGGCTTGATCTTGGATTAGGCCGATCGCTAGCAGGGGGATTGACGACGGCAAAAAATTACGACTTTTTGTTTTTTCGGAAAGTTTTTTGCATTTTGCGGCCCTCAGGAATTTAGGTCTACGAGAGCATTGGACAATTCTATATAGCGGAGTATATATCGAATTTTCTGATGCCTTCGTTTATTAATCTAATTCGCTCTTATACAACAAACGTCTTTTTTTGGTACAGCACCAGATAGACTCTTCAAATAGTGACAGAATATATATTCACTTTAAAAATAAATAATCAGATTAACATAAAACCATAATTAAGGGGGGCTCCCATATATCAAACGTGATTTTTATGACTTTTTGCTCCGAAAATCACAACCAAAAGTGGGAATTTTATCTTAAAAATAAGTTGTTTTTCCAAATACGTGCCAATTTGCCAAAGTCTCACTCTTGGCCAGTTTTTCAGCAACCTTTTAGATCAAACGCCAGTTTCTACAATAATTAATTCAGGCATCTAGTGGCCCGAAGCAGACCATTAACGAATTAAATTCGGATTGCCTTCCGAAATGTCCAAATGGAATTTAATTAATTAGTGATTCGAGTAATTGTCAAATAATTACCGAACATTCGAAAAGTACCAGTAAGAAAAAAGCTGCTATAAAATAAAAATAAATCATCAATTATACGGATTTTATCGTGGTATTGGTAAAAGCTTGTAAGTTCAGCTTAGATTATAAGTTTAAATCCACCTATTAGAGGACTGATTTCTTGAACGTAGATTATCCAATTTTATTCTATGGTTTATCGGCAAGAATTTATATGTCCTTAGGCAAAAAGCTTCTAGATCCTACGATGCAATAAAAGCTGGCAGCTCCGTGTACTGAGTAATTATTTTGATAAAACCACTTGCGCCTGTTTACGCCAAGAACACATACTCTGCGTTCTGCAGATCGGCGACGAACCTCGCAGGACGCTGTGTTTGTGGTCGAGGCCTAAATAAATATTTTAGTTTTAAAGATTTCGTGAGCATATGTAGTATGTTTAATTGATGATCAAAATAGATATAAAACAGTTTTTAGCATAGTCTTATAAAATCATCAAAATTGGAAGATTTTTATAGTTTATTCATGCCTTAAGCGCATGTTAAGCGGTCGGTTGAGCGCCTGATCTATCGCCGTCAGTCACCGGTCATGTCGTCCTACTGGATTTTAAGAATAAAGGACAAGGAAGTGCCCCTTTACCCGTACTTGTGCACTATAATAACCATGTAGAGATGGTATATCTTGTTAGAGATTGGCTGCCATAGCCAAAGTCCGTCGGGAAGACAGGTTGTAATTATTATCGCGAGAAATTAAACAGTATATATATAGAACAGTATACAGGACTGTATCAAAACTCAAATATTAACTGTATGTGTAAGGTTAACCAAGGAGTTGATTCTATACTACTAAACTATTTCTCCCGTGTTTCACGCGTAACTTCGGCTCCCATGGGAGCCTCTCGTCCCATATGAACTCTTAGTTTGTGTTAAGCCTTCTCATATCCTCACAGAACCAAGCTCTGAGAAGCCTGAGCATTGTAAAGTCTTCTACTTTACAGAAACATAAGAATGCGTTACGATTTATTACCTTTAAGGTCATTACTCCGCAATTACTCATTGTTTGTTAATTAAACGGTGGTTTTTGTAAAATACCTAGTGAGTTGTGAATAAATTATATTATTATTAATTAGCAGTAACTGCACTTAGCCGATGCCCCCATGAGGAGCCCCATGTTGGGCGCCAAAATGTGAAGGTTTGTAATTTTTAAACAATCTAGTTAGGCTGGGGGCACATTTTTCATTCACTCACAAATTTAGTTTTGTGTCACTATCAAATTGAGAAAACTTCCAAGGCGTAGCTGTAAAAGCTAATCGCTTTAAATCTCTGAGGTCGTATAAAATTTTACATGGCTACCCACCAAGGATCCGAAAGGACGCTAAGGGGCTGGAGCTGGACCCAATTGTGATGACATAATAGATAACAATCGTATACCAGGGGACGGGTAGCATAGTGTCCGTGTGTCTGAAAAAATAATTACAACTGCGGTCACCAACCCGCCTGCCAAGCGTGATGACCATGACAAAAACTCCTTTCAGCGAGGCCCATGTCATCAGCAGTGGTCATTCATTTTTACTACGATAAAAAATATAAAAAGGGCACAGATGACGAATTAATAAATAATATAAGAGTAAATCGGTGCTTATATTTTCAGCCCGTATAATATACCCGTATAATATTTAGTCCGTGTAATGCTGGCTATTAAATAATTAGATATTTACATTAAAAAATCACCTGGAAAACATTGCAAAGTAATTAATAAATAATAAGATAGATATTGAAATAAGTCGTTTTTAATTGTATCCTTCTCAAACATACAATAAATATAGCCTTAAATAATTATAAACTTTCTTTAACGGTCTCGGTTGTGTTTATCGAATCTAAATGAAAACTCAATAAATTGTACATTTACCCCCGCGATCCCTAATACAATGAAAATAACATTCTTTGAAGCGCAAATAGATTAGTTTTCAAATTGTTTTTACATTTGAGCAAAGTTAAAACAAATACTAAGTAACGTATACAGTGCTTATTTAAAAAAAATAGATTATAGTATTGCTTTCGACATTTAGGTACATAGTTGTTATTAAAACACATACGACGTGAAGGACTATACGTATCTATATATATAAAACAAAGACGGGTTTGTTACAACACTTATAACTCGAGATCGGCTGGATCAATTTTCATGGTTTTTGTTTCGTTGGATTTGTCTACGCCCTGAATAGCAGAATACATTTAAAAACAAAAGAAAGTCGTGTTAGTTACACTATTTATAACTCAAGAACGGCTGAACCGATTTGGCTGAAAATTGGTAGGGAGGTAGCTAAGAACTGGGAGAAGGACATAGGATACTTTTGGGTAGGGGTAGGGTAGGGTAGGGTAGGGGTAGGGTAGGGGTAGGGTAGGGTAGGGGTAGGGTAGGGGTAGGGTAGGGGTATGGTAGGGGTAGGGGTAGGGGTAGGGGTAGGGTAGGGTAGGGGTAGGGTAGGGGTAGGGGTAGGGTAGGGCAGGGGTAGGGTAGGGCAGGGGTAGGGTAGGGGTAGGGTAGGGGTAGGGTAGGGCAGGGGTAGGGTAGGGCAGGGGTAGGGTATAATAGACCACCCGTGCGAAGCCGGGGCGGGCCGCTAGTATAATAATACATATGCACTAAAGGATTTTTTCTAATCGAACCAGTAAGTTCCTGAGTTGTATACCTTGACGGTGTTTATTTCATGACGAGTGCTTACAACTTCAGTGCACCTACCACTTTGTCTCTGCACCACCCAATGGTTGACTCGGAGAGAATGCCTCTGGCATAAAGTCCACCTATGTACAGTTATGTGCTAAAGTTTTAAATAAATAAAATACTACTAAAATAACTAGTTTAGCTAAAAATACATAAATATATATTGAACCTAATTTCCAATTCTGTATGAAATTTTAATTATTATTAGGTACTATTGTTTTAATCACATGACATTCAAAAACACATTTTTGGTGCTCCATCAATTATAATTTAATTAAGTTAGTAAATATTAGCTTCACGCGCCCGGTTTTGTCCGCGTAGCCGACGTCAACACCACATTTCAAATGCATCAATGCTTTAAATCTGTCGTTTTCAAAGTCCAGGTCTCGGCAGAAAAAATAAATATGGGTTCAACTTTATATATAAAAAAACTTTATATATAAAGCCGCATAAAACAAAATCTGGTAACCATAATACTCTACGTGTACTTTCGAAATTAAAAAGATACCATGGCATGGCTTAGTACAAAGGGTATCGTGTCTGGCTTCTGCACTCGCATTAACTGAATACTC
This sequence comes from Nycteola revayana, assembly GCA_947037095.2. Taxonomy (NCBI): domain Eukaryota; kingdom Metazoa; phylum Arthropoda; class Insecta; order Lepidoptera; family Nolidae; genus Nycteola; species Nycteola revayana. The sequence continues at coordinate 4,695,379 of OX344842.1, read as the reverse complement.
CACAATTCAATGTGGAGAGAACAACGAGAAAATAAATAAAAAAATACTTGCACTACCTTCTCAAGCAAACCTTTCACGATGAAAGCGCCAACCGTATCTGTTGGAGGAGGAGACAAACCGCTTAAACAAAAAACTGAAATAAACAGGAATTTGTTTTTTTTATGTAAAACAAATCGTTGTTAAAGGTTATATATCTGATATAATATCTGACACACGTGGATATCACCGCGTGTGTCAGATATTATAACCTTTAACATATTGAAAGACATGGAGTGGTAAAAATAGTCGAAACTTAAAGCCCTAAGTAAAAAAATATCCTTCTCAACTTCAGTTAGTAATCAAAGTACCTATAATTAAAAACTAAGCTTAGCCTATTTTAGGGGTCACCAGATATAATGCAACGGTAGTTCCTGGTGTTCCCATTACTGGCGTTGTGAGAAGCACTTGGAGGATTACGTGGATGCGGTTCCATCGCATGCGCACCTGGTATTATGATTAGCAAATCATCGCTATGGATTGTGGACACCTACATACTTCGCTGGAGGACTTTCCCTCGAAAATAAAGGCTAAGCATATTTTAGAATACAAACTATAGCGTATATTACATAATTTAATCGTTTTAAATTAGCAATGTGAGGGCGTTGCGGTTTTAATGCCTCTCTAAATTTGCCATTATGCCGTATTGACTTGAAACAGGTGTGGTATAATTAAATTAAAATATTGTTATAAAAGTCATTGTAATATTTGTATTAGAACCTACGTACTTACTATAATTTAACCTGTTTCTGATTGTTTTATTCTACAGCAAGAGATAGTGCACATCCTCTCGGAAACCTCCTGAGCTGCGACTTCAGTCACGTGCTCACACGGTTCCAGCCTGCTGTTCCCAATAATAAATCACTTCCACTTTCAATATTTTCCTATTCTCAAAAGATTAAGAATTTATCAATAATCGTAATAAAGACATAAGAAGTTTTGGTTGTCAGTTTATTTTATCCTTCTCCTTATGTCGTTGTCTTGCTAAGAGTCATGACCTCCATAGGTTAATTTTGACGGTTTAGCAAGTAACCGTCAGACTAGCTATTTTGAAATTGGTCTTCTAAAGACAGTTTTTCTAATTCAATTTCTTACAAGATTTTCCTCTAGTTACCTAAGCTCTGTACAAGCATACCTCTTGAATTGGAAGTGTAAGTATCTGCAGTCTCTAAGAAGTTCAAAGCGTTTGAAACTAGGGCTAAGAGCTGCAAAGATTTTCTGTATAATTAATTTATCAGCAAACAGAAGTACAAGCAAGGAGTGTATCTCTGGTAGTTTTCCTTAGTAGAATATTTTAAGAGCAGACACGATAGCGTGAACTAACAGTTTAGATGGAAACTATTTAAAGATCCGATAAATTGACGTAGAAACTAAGTGCATAGTACGAGAACAAAATCAATTCTTAATAATGCATTTATTAGCATTATAATCAAAAGCTGAGTGCCTTATCAGAAAGCACAAAAATCGCTCAGCAGCTATGGAAAGAGATATGCTCGGCATTACCATGGGTGATCGAATCAGAAATAAAAAATAAAATTGATAAGCAAAACAAAGCAAAAATTTGGGTGGCAGCGGTCCTCCATGACAGCCTGTAACGGGGTCGGGAGCTCAACGCTAGCGCATGACTTCAATTCTACTAATATTATAAACGCGAAAGTTTGTAATTATGGATGGATGTATTGATGTTTGTTACTCTTTCACGTAAAAACTAATGAATGGATTTGGCTGAAACTTTGCACGCCGATAGTTTATAAGCTGGATTAACATATAGGCTACAAAATATCACGCTCCAACCCACTGGAGCAGAGTGACGCGAGTAAAACCGCGGGGCGGAGCTAGTATTAAATATAGGGTAAGTGAATCGTTATTATTATACATTCAATGTTTATATTAATACAACGACTCTTCCTGAATGACTGACAAAAAGTATCAACCTATAGCTTAAACCGTAGATCGTAGAAGTCTGACAAGCAAGAAAGGCTTTTTTTTTAATCCCACCACCAAAAGGTAGGTGCGAAATGTGCGCAATCGAAGTAAAATACAGTAATTAAGTACTAATATAGAATTATAATTGTTATTGGCTATACATTTTCACAGGTGTACCTGATCAACTTTATTCCGAAAACAACATCTCTGGCGTAAGCATATAAGACTTGGAGGTCCTTATTACGATTTTAGCGCTTATGTTCATTTATTCAGGTTCCGATTAGTTGAGATATTCCGTACCTCAAAAACACGAGCGTAACTAACAGCAGCGTTTACCTACCATGCCATACCTGCGGACTATAGCAAATCTCGTGCTTAGAAAGCTTACGTTCAGCAGTTAAAAATAGTTAAAGAATTTTATTTTTCCAACTACACATATTAGGAAACTAAAAGCAGACCTACTAAAGTATATAGAATGCTCTCAATGTTACACAAGGACTTAGTCGGAGTGCTTACTTAGTGCGGAACCCATTGAACCAACTGACCCATTAACTGTCGCATCGAGCGACGTCCCCAAGTCAAAGACTAACGGAGTTGATAAAAGTCAAGGCACCGAGTCGCAAACAATTATAAACGACTTCTTTTAAGACATCATTTCTTGGCAACTTTTTACGTACAGTAATTAGTAAATTAATTTAATTTTGCATGTTTGATACATAAATACGGATTAAGTATAATATAATTAGTTCCTATTGCTATGCTCTTAAGTTTGCATGGTAAAAGAAATATGACACGCTTATGCGTTTTTACGCATAAACTGTTTTTCTTAGCTCACGCCCGGTTTTCCAGGCATGAACTTAGAAAACTTTGGAAATCTTCTCACGGACGGAGAAGTTTCCTAAGCTAATTCTTTAGCTGTTTCCTTGCATCCTGTTTAGAGAAAGACTATTTCTGCACTAGTAAAATAAATCCTTGTGTCGCGGGTGACTTTAAATACACATAAATCACGGACAAAAATGATTGCCAGACTCAGAGAGACTTCATGTGGTTTACGTAAATAGTTGTCTCGAGTGAAAATCGAACCCAAATCAGTATGTCTCAGAAGCCACTACCGTAACTAGGTATTGAGCTATCAGTGCAGTGTTATTGCTGAGAGGATCTCCCCCATCTCAGTAGCTTCAGTTTAGGGCCCGAAAGGCTAGGTAAGTGTCATCAACGGAATCTTCAGTGGACACAAATGCCGATAAATATATTTGACTTTTTTGTATAAGGATGATTCCTCATACAAAAAGTCAAAAATATTTTCGTTCTTAGAAAGCAAATTTACCTTTTTCCCGATAACTTTAACAATCGTGTACTAGGTAATGGGCAGCAAGATTTATCTATGCATAAATTATACATAAAACTGCAGTCGCCAACCGGCCTGGCTAGCGTGGTGACTATGGCAATTCCCCCATTTGTGGGGCCCCTTCAGCAGTGTTTGATATACGGGGTCATGATATTAATGAATTTATATGAAACGAACATCAACATTAGCCTTGTTAGTGTTAAATTCTATCATGTAAGTGTATTTGGTCAAAACTTTCCACAAACCAGATATAAGACAAACCTGTTTTCCATAATAAAATCCTAAAGAAAAAACACATTTATAACATTAGTTAAAAATATAACCCTTTCGTGTCAAAGACCCACCTTCAATATCCTAAAGTAATGTCTAATAGCACACTTTTCAGTCATTGCCACCTAGATGTCTAGACAATAGACAGACAGACTTCTCAAAGGTTGTTTTCGATTTAATTTCATACGTCTAAGCACCTTTTACGCATGAACTACGATGGAACTCGTGCGTACATAATGTGACATATTAACTATAATAAAGAAAATAAACTACTTAAGATAAATTTCTTTAAGGAGTTGAACCTAAGCCAAATAGCATTTCAGTAAATTCATAATGCCCTTTCACTCTTTGATTTCCGAAATGAGTAGTTTCAACATAAATGCGATGTTAAAAGAAACATAAACAATTTTGAGGAAAACAAGTGGGTTATTGACGTAATAAGATTTTTGATGAGGTGTTGAAAATATAAAAGACAATTTGCAAGATACTTAATATTATATGACTCTGTCAGTCACATTCAACTGAGTTTTACTTCACTGTCAAGTCTTTTCGAATGTATTTTTGAAGAAAACTTACTACGCGAGTTCGCAACTCAAAATTATCTGATTTTTTATTTCATAGTTCCACAATTTTGCAGGATTCTGGAACATAAACTTAATTTCAAGCTAAAAAGGTTGGCTTTAGCTACATAAAACCTGTATATTTTAATTAAAAGTTTCTTCTAACTTATAGTCCTTACAATATTTAAAAGAATCAAAGTACTTACTAAAGTACGAGTAAATTAATGAGGACTTGTTAAAAACTTCCTGTGGCTATCTAACATCGATAAAAGAAACAAAGTTAATAAACAGGGTGTAAAGCAATAAAAGTGTTGTTATTTTTTTAATTACAGAATTTCGGCTTTTAATAAAAGCTTTCAATGTCAAATTTGGTGATGGCAGACGGAATGTATGTTTATTTTATTGATTCTGCTTTTATATCTATAGCTATATATATAAAAGCGAAAGCCCATTCATTCACTCATCACGAAATCACCGAAACTACAAATGATAGGAGTCACAAATTCTCCTTTAAGAACATAGGTGCTCACTGAAACGGGACTTGTTTTTTAATGCTACCCCTAAGGGAGTAAATACGGGCAACTAGTATATATATACTTGTAACCAATCCAGAGTGAGAGACCAATAAATGATTTAGAATATTCTCGAACGAATGCACGACACCGCGACGACAGCCGTGTCGATCGTCCTAAAATGTTTCTTAACAGTTCAATAGTCCTATTAATATGATAAATGCAAAAGTTTGTATTTTGTTACTCTTTCACGTAAAAACTACTGAATGGATTTGGCTGAAAGTTTGCACGCGGATAGTTTATACGCTGGCTTAACATAAAATATAAGCTACAAAAAATCACGCTCCGACCCACTGGAGCAAAGTGACGCGGGTAAAAATAATAATAACAGTTATAAAGGGTTTCAATATAGAATACCACCAGAGCCATTGTGTAGATAAGCAATTTAACGCCGGTAAATCGGGAAACACAGCTAGTTAGAAGAAGTTACTTTAATTGCTATCTACACACCTCCATAACTCAATCTCACGTACATTTAGAAGTTTTCAAACTAAGAAAAACTTTGTAGTTACCAAAAAGCTGTCGCAGTTCGCTCCGTTAGCTAAATAGTATATCTGTTTTTGCTAAAGTTTGTGTAAAAGTACCTAACTATGTACGCATTTGGCGTGTACTCGTTTCCTTTTGCCTTTTATTACAAGTAAACTTCACTATGGCCTGAAATCGGGGCAGTTAAAAATAAATCGTACACTGAGAGATGTATACGCATATTTCAGATTTTTTCTAAAAAATACCTACCTACATCTACTCTTATTTGGCATCAAATAATAAAATGAGATGGTTTTGAAAATCCGCATACGCATTTTTCTATGGGAAAGAAATAAAAAGCTTTTGAACAATGAATGAAAAGAATAACTTGACTTTTTGGATTCGATAATGATTCGAACAGTAAGACGAAGAACCAGACCATGATGCCAAACATTTAAAATTATGAAAAACGTCATACTACCATTTAGTCTAATTCTGATTTGTTAAATGTGGTAACAGTTTAAAATCATAAAAAAATATCTTTCTTTTATGTGTGAGCAGAGAAAGAGACAACCTCCGTAACGTAGTGGTATCTGGCTCGCTTTTAATCTCGGAGATCGTGGGTTCGACCCCCACGCCGGACAGGACATCTTTATGTCTAGATTTCTTTTCGGGTCTGATTGAGGGACTACTCTCCATGCCTCGGAAAGAACGTTAATCCGTTTGCCCCGATTTTTATAACATAATTTATAATAATCGTATATCAACGAACGGGCAGCAGCGTTTCCTTGTGTGGTACAACATAATACCAAAATAATGCTATTAAGCGTAGTGACTATGGCAAATACCCTTTATAATATAAAACAGGAGTTCAGGCCCACGTTCAGCAGTGGACGTTATACGGGCTGATAATGCCTGATGTGGACGTTATACGGGCTGATTATATGCCTGATGTGGAGGCAGAGAGGTCCGATACAAGAACAGCTAGTGCCCGCCAAGAAGATGAACTGTACTCGTAGAAAATTGTTCCTCGGAACTCTCGCCGCAGCGTACACGATAGATATACGCTGCGGTGTAATACAATGAGAAGCAATAACATAACAAACGTAGATTTACAATAAGCAAAGAGGAAACTATTTGATTTTCTTTGGAAAGTCGTACTAACATTTACCTAAATTGTATCAGCTGAAAGGAGTTAGGAGTTTAGCAAATGTCGTTTTTTCTACCAAAGTTAGCTTCATACTATTCATTATGGGCATTTTCACTTTTAAGTGTACCCGCGATTTTAAGACTGTCCCACTAATTCAAAATTTTATAGCAAAATAAATCATGGGCATATGGTTTAATTTATGGAATAAAAAAGTAAATTATTCATTAAATTGATGAATTCATCTGAAATCCAGGTAAAACACGTATTAATTATTCATTTATGCGTATTTCAAATATTCATAGTAACTGTTTTTGGCATGTCCCACCCCTTGCCAACATTGAATTGACCAAAATTACTAAAATACTACTACGAATACATTTAAAAGTTTTGGTGTGTTCATAGTGTATATCTTTGTCGTCACATAAATTAAATTTATACAATTTAAACTATAATAACACAGGCCACAATACGTTTTCAAAAAATGTTCTAAATTGATACCGGTCGGACATGTCAGTTTAGTGACGGTTCCAGTTGTTCAAAATAATTACTAAAGGAACTCATAATAATTTAAATGGCAAAATTAAGTGAAGAAGATCACGGCAAAAAATTTTCAAAAAAAAAGTTGCGGCTGTGTCTCGAGTTAAAGGTTGTTATTGTTTGTGTCGGCAGCTGTCTCCAGTTTTTTTGTCAGGTTAGTGACGTTATTTCCTTGTTAATATAGAACGTTTTACATCCTACAACTGTTTCAACCGAATCAGATAAAACTTACAAATATTTTCACATGTTTTATTCTTACTTAATATTTAATTGTGATTAGAAAACATTTTTCTTTAATATTTACCCGCGAATGTGACGTCAGTTTGGTGACATTTTTATTCCGTCACATATAGGACTGACTACAAATGTCACCAAACTGACACATAAAGCTAGGATTACATAGCTACAATGTGCAATATTTTATTTTCAGGTATTTTTTTTTAATAAATCTCACTATGCCACTAAGTGGCGCGGAAAGAACGAAACGATATAGGGAAAAACTGAAATTAGAACGCCCTCAGGAATATGAAAAATAGAGGAAGAAAAATTTCTGAATTGCCGCCAGAAGAAGCTGACTGAACTGACCTATACATTGCAAAAAACGCAAGAAAACTTAAACTTCGCGGGCTAACACAGCCTATCCGCCCTCAGATATAAAAATATTAGTTTAAATACTTTTAATAGAAATGTTAAAGAATAAAGACTTTTATTTACCAACGCTATGTTTTATTTTGTATCATGTAATCTCAGCTTAAAGTTTTTCAATGTGTAACTTTGGTGACTGTCCCAATTTGTATGTGAACAAAAAATATTTTTTTAACTTTTGTTTCATTGTTAAATTATATTTGTTTGAATATTGTTTAAGCCTGTTGCAATATTGAACACTACAAAATACATTAATTAAAAAAACTAAGCCCTTTATCAAGGGAATTAATAAAAAATCGATCTTCTTAGCGTCACTAGTCACAAAATAGAAGTTGAAACCTCAATTTAGAGAAATGAGATTTTAATTAAAGGTTAGTATATATTTTTTTCGATGGATTGTTTAATATTAAGTAGAAAAAGAAAATAAAAATTGAGTCATATTACTTAAAATAATAAAACAGGATGATTTTTATGTAGTCACCAAACTGACACTTTTTCACTACAAAGTCCAATTATTTTCCGTTTTTAATAAGGAAAGCACTCGATTTATTAAAAATAAAATACTATCTCCAGTCCGTAATACTATGAGGTACAGGTTGAGATCTTTAAACATATTAAAAACACAACTTTAAAAAAAATATCGTAATTTTAACAGGGTACACTTATAATTGAAAATGCCCTTATACCTAAGTATGCAGAACTTTCTGAATGCCACTTAGTTGCCTAAATGAACTTAGTCGCCCGCTTGTCAGCTGTCAGTGCCTCCATTGTGTTTGTTTGTGCACTAGAATTTCTATTCAAGAAGTATAATCAAAGAGTTGTAAACAACGTGCTCAAAAGATAAAGTTGATTAAATTCCATTCCTGAATATTAATGAAGTTAGCCAGAAACTAATGTTATTTAAATATAAAAAAGGCAGGATTTATGCTTCTCTACAAGGCCCTCGCCAACGGTGGATCGAAGGAGTGTCCGGGGGTTTTAGTGGTGTAGGGTCCTCTCCTCGTGGTATGAGTTTAGCATACCACGCTATGGAGAGGACGAGTCCTACATATACCATCGCCAGCGCGCGAATACGCTGGGCGGTGGGAATGCGTAAATGCATTTAGGACAAAAAAAAAACAAAAAGGACTTATGCATCTTAGCGATCGATTTTAATGCCTAGACCCACTGTCACACGAATTTTAGGATCTACATGATCCTATTTCCTATATTATCTGCAATATTCTTCTCGGAGCATTTTTAAACATAAAAGAGCGTTTAAAAACAATTAATATTTGCTAGCAAGCATAGAACACTCTAATTTCAGTCTAGCCATTTATTTGTTTAAGCAAGATTCATACTGTAGCTTCCGTTCCGTTCCAAACAAAAGTTCGTCTAAACTGCAATATAATGTGCTTTGGTTATTGTTATAATAATGAAGGGAATCACACAAGTCGTCCTTTTCACCACTACAAAGTATAAAACAAAGTCGCTTTCTCTGTCCCTATATCCCTATGTATGCTTAAATCTTTAAAACTATGCAACGGATTTTGATGCGGTTTCTTTTAATATATAGAGTGATTCAAGAGGAAGGTTTATATGTATAATACATCAGCATTGCGCCCGTGCGGAGCCGGGGCGGGTCGCTAGTTTATTTATATAATTGACATTAATGCATATTGGGTCCGCAATCCGTGGTTATATCAAGTTAGGCTGCTACACTGCTTCAGTGATTAAAAAGCAATATACACCTGGACTCCTTTTTTTATATTTCTTGCAGAGTTTTGCCGTCTACTAATATTCTTGTTAACCCTCGTCCTAAGCTAAAATGGATTACGGAATGGATTACGTATGGGTTCACGTCAGTATGCAATAGGTAGGGATCGAACTGGCGACCACCAGATAACAAGCCCGACGGCCTTAGTTATTGGGCAACGGCCGCTTAAAATTCATATATATTACTAACTTAACTTAAATTTAAATAATAATAATAATGAAATAATGAATTTATTCAGCACTTAGGTATTTACATACACTTGTACTTGTCAAAATCACAATAACAAAGAAATATAATTAATAGGTTATTATTCTTATTCTATGAATAGAACTACTTAGGTAACTATAACTAACAAATGCAACCTGTGAGTGCTGCTAATTGTAGGACATTACAGACAATTTACTCCGTCTGTCCGTGTGTCATTAATTCCTCTACTCATAATTAGTTAATATTTACATAAAAAAAATTTGAAAGCATACAATTAAGTGACACACACTTGGGGGCACCCTTATGGGGTTAGGACCACAACCCAGAGGTGCCACTGATATTAAAGTCAGATTTGTGGATATAAGAGGAAGTGATCGCTGGCACGGCCTACAGGCGCTGGATCACAGGGCAGGGGTAGGGGTACAACGCGGTCCTCGCCGGCGAGAATCCTACCCTAGCTAACCTGCAACCTTTCACTAGCTACCTAGGTGGACGACCCGGAGAAGAAAGGGAGAAAGAAACTCCGGGATTTTTTTTTTTCGTCATCTTTATCACAGTGTGTCCATTTTGTTTTTAAATATATGTTTTCTTTACAATATTTCATTTAAAGTATAATATGAACCATGTGCGCTAATGCACGCTCTAGACGTTTTCATAGATATAACTAAATAGTGATTAAAAATCCTCAAGCAAAAAGCAAGCAAAAGCCTCATAAACCTCTAGCACTTGAAAACGGAGGGCGCATCCACACACATTACCAAAGAACAAGCCATGTGAGAAAATTATCGTCTTAAGCGGTCACACACTAATGTTTTAACAATCATCTCAAATACAACCACCAGCAAGCCGACCAGCCACCGCAAGCAGCACCCGTTCACGAGTATGACGTGTGAGCACACAGCCATCGTCTCCCTCGCCATATTAGAGGGAAGGAGGCGACCCGACTCACATCGCCACCGCAAGCAATGACAAACAATGGGAGCATGACGAGCACACTGATAGCAACATTTGAGGAATCACGTTTAAAAGGAGAGGCAAAAGTTAGACTCAGCATAGCATGTTCCGAAGTACATCAGAGTATACAATAATAACATTGGCAATAAAATAATAAAAAATACAAAACATCCAATAATGTAAGTTTGCGTGTGTTACACCGCTAGCACCATGCAGTTTTATCATTAATATATTCATTTATTGTGTAATAACCTTTTTTCATTAAGGTAGTCTTTACATGAGTTTTAAATTTATTGAGTGGTAACTCTTGCACTAATTCCGGTAGTTTGTTATACATACGCAAACTAAGCCCTACAAACGAAGAATGGACTCTCTGCAGACGGTGGTAATCAGCACACAATTTGTGTTTATTTCTTGTATTTTTTGTGTGCATGTCGCTTCTCTTTTGATATTGATTAAAATTTTGTCTAATATGAATTAAATTTTCATAAATGTATTGAGAAGCAACCGTTAATATATTAATATTTTTAAACAAATCTCTTAGGGAAGTTCGGGCACTTAGTTGGTAAATAGATCGAATCGCCCGTTTCTGTAAAATAAATATACTTTGGATATCGGCAGATTTGCCCCAAAGTAGAATTCCATATGATAAAACGCTGTGGAAATAACTAAAATAGACCATACGTGCAGTTTCTACGTTGGTCAGTTGTCTAACTTTCCTAACAGCGTAAGCAGCAGAGGTCAACTTTTTGGCCAAGTTCGACACATGAGCATTCCATTTTAAATGTGTATCCAGCGTTATACCTAAGAACACTGTGGAGCTAACAGTTTCCAGCACTTCATTATTGAGAATTAAATTAGGTCCAGTATTTTTCACATTGGGCGTAGTGAATTTTATACATTTAGTTTTTTTTGCGTTTAGCACCAAGTTATTTACAGTAAACCAATGAGTTATATGTGTGAGTGCACAATTAATAAAATCGAAATCGTCAATATTCAAAAATTATGATGTTATTAAAAAATTATGATATCTACTAAATATTAGTATTAGTATTATATTATATTATATTATATTAGTATTATATTAGTATTAGTATTAGTATATTATAAAGAGGAAAGATTTGTACCTATTTTTGTATGTTTGTATGTTTGTAATGAATAGGCTCAAAAAGTACTGGGCCGATTTAAAAAATTCTTTCACCATTCGAAAGCTACATTATCCACGAGTAACATAGGCTACATTTTATTTTGGAAAAAAATAGGGTTCCGTAAGATATTTGGGTTTTTCTGACACAAGGTGTAAAAAATCAACCAGAAAAGTTACTTATTTTGCGTACGCTGCCTAAACTATAAAAGATAGAACCATAAAATGTTTTAATTAATTATAGATCTTATAAATATCTACAAAAAAGTCCGCGACACACTATACGTATCTATGTCAAGTGAGGCACAACGACCATTTTTTTATTTAGAAATCTTGAATTTTTTTAGGACTACATTTAAACGCGTTTATTTTACTCATGCTATTAATCCTTATCAAAATAAATTATTTCATCACTAAGTAAAATTTATGTAGATAATATTTGGTCTTTGAATGATTAAAATTGGACGTTTGGTTTTAAAGTTATGGCGAAATTAAAATATTACGATTTCTGCTGCACGGCCCGTTGCGAAGTCTAATAATTTTCGTGCGATTTTTTTTAGATTTCGTTCTTAAAACTACACCTACGCAAAAGTTCTTCTCAGAGCTAATCAACAGTTCTTTTCAGAGCTAAACAACAGATCTTTTCAGAGCTTTGAAATGGCCTAAAATGCCTAATCCCTAAAATGCCTATTAATTACATAATTAATTAGTTATATTTTCATCATTAACAACTTTAACATCCACAGGAAGACAATCTGTGCAGCCTGCGGATAATGACTGCGTTGTCGATGTTTATGTCGGTGTCTGTGAATTGACCTGGGAATCATTTTGCTGACCGTGTCTTTCCTGGGTAGGCTTTTTGCAGCGGTAACCGACATCCGCACAAAGCCGCGGGCGACCGCTATCACTACATCACTACATATTATAAACAAAGTCCCCTGCCGCGTCTGTCTGTCTGTTCGCGATAAACTCAAAAACTACTACATCGATTTTCATGCGGATGTTACCAATCGATAGAACGATTCTTCCGGAAGGTTTACGTATATGATTTGTTTAGTTTATGTGTACATTTGACTAATATATATTGATACTAGCGGCCTGCCCAGGCTTCGCACGGGTGGACTTTTATACCCTACCCCTGCCCTACCCTACCCCTACCCTACCCTACCCCTACCCCTACCCTACACCTACCCTACCCTACCCCTACCCTACCCCTACCATGCCCTACCCTACCCCTACCCTACCCCTACCCTACCCCTACCCTACCCCTACCCTACCCCTACCCTACCCTACCCCTACCCTGCCCTACCCTACCCTACCCTATCCCTACCCAAAAGTATCCTATGTCCTTCTCCCAGTTCTTAGCTACTTCCCTACCAATTTTCAGCCAAATCGGTTCAGCCGTTCTTGAGTTATAAATAGTGTTACTAACACGACTTTCTTTTGTTTTTAAAATGTATTCTGCTATTCGGGACGGAAACAAATCCAACAAATCAAAAACCATGGCAATCGGTCCAGCCGTTCTCGAGTTATAAGTGTTGTAACAAACACGACTTTCTTTTATATATATAGACTAGCGGCCCACGGGTGGACTTTTATACCCTAACCCTGCCCTACCCTACCCCTGCCCTACCCTACCCCTACCCTAACCCTACCCTACCCCTAACCTACCCCTACCCCTACCCTACCCTACCCCTACCCTACCCCTACCCCTACCCTACCCCTACCCTACCCCTACCCTACCCCTACCCTACCCCTACCCTACCCTACCCTACCCCTACCATACCCCTACCCTACCCCTACCCTACCCTACCCCTACCCTACCCCTACCCCTACCCTACCCTACCCTACCCTACCCTACCCTACCCTACCCTACCCTACCCTACCCTACCCTACCCTACCCCTACCCTACCCTACCCTACCCCTACCCAAAAGTATCCTATGTCCTTCTCCCAGTTCTTAGCTACCCTCCTACCAATTTTCAGCCAAATCGGTTCAGCCGTTCTTGAGTTATAAATAGTGTAACTAACACGACTTTCTTTTGTTTTTAAAATGTATTCTGCTATTCGGGACGGAAACAAATCCAACAAATCAAAAACCATGGCAATCGGTCCAGCCGTTCTCGAGTTATAAGTGTTGTAACAAACACGACTTTCTTTTATATATATACTAGCGGCCCGCCCCGGCTTCGCACGGGTGGACTTTTATACCCTACCCCTGCCCTACCCTACCCCTACCCTAACCCTACCCTACTCCTACCCTACCCCTACCCTACCCTACCCCTACCCCTACCCCTACCCCTACCCCTACCCTACCCTACACCTACCCTACCCTACCCCTACCCTACCCCTACCCTACCCCTACCATACCCCTACCCTACCCCTACCCTACCCTACCCCTACCCTTCCCCTACCCTACCCTACCCTACCCTACCCTACCCCTACCCAAAAGTATCCTATGTCCTTCACCCAGTTCTTAGCTACCTCCATACCAATTTTCAGCCAAATCGGTTCAGCCGTTCTTGAGTTATAAATACTGTAACTAACACGACTTTCTTTTGTTTTTAAAATTGTATTCTGCTATTCGGGACGGAAACAAATCCAACAAATCAAAAACCATGGCAATCGGTCCAGCCGTTCTCGAGTTATAAGTGTTGTAACAAACACGACTTTCTTTTATATATATAGATAGATTTGTCAGAGGTGTCGGAAAAAATTAAGCCATTTGGGAGCTTTCAACGAAAACGCTGCCTAAACCCTATGAGATATAACAAAACAATGTATGGTGGCAAATATTCTTCTCTTTTAGATCTACAAAAAAGTCTGCGATGGCATATGTCTATCTTTCAATGTTACCTTGCTATATCCATTATATCTTAGAAAAATGATAATTTATCCTTATCATTTTAAATGAGTTAATATTCTTAAGCATTTCATGCAGATTATTTTACCCCTACACTATATACTTTTAATGAATAACTTAGAAGTTATCGCAAAATAACAGCGCGTGTTTTAGGTAGGCCTAATGCGATTATGCGCGCTCGATCCTTAAGAATTATAGGGCAAATTTTTTGTTTTGTGTTCGTTGTAACTATGATGGATAGATACTGGAATACCTATTTATTTAGTGTTTGTTGTATTGTTAGTCCTGAAGAGTATAGGTATTTCATACGATAAAAGTATACCCACCTACTTATTTCACTGAGTTTTAGTAGGTCATCATCATCATCAGCACGTATTCGTCCACTGCTGAACATGGGCCTCCTCCCGAGGGAGGGTATTGCCATAGTCACCACGTTTGGCAGGCGGGTTGGTGACCGCAGTATTATGTTGTAACACACAAGGAAACGCTGCTGCCCCTTCCTTGATATACGATTATTATAGATGAGTTATAACAATCGGGACCAACGGCTTAACGTGCTTTCCGAGGCACGGAGGGTAGTCCCTCAACCAACCAGACCCGGAAAGAAATCTTAGAATTTACACAAAGATTTCATGTCCGGTGTGGGGATCAAACCCACGACCTCCGAGATTTAAAGCAAGCCAATTACCGCTACGCTACGGAGGTAGGCCGAATGCGATTATGCGCGCTCGATCCTTAAGAATTATAGGGCAAATTTTTTGTTTTGTGTTCGTTGTAACTATGATGGATAGATACTTGAATACCTATTTATTTAGTGTTTGTTGTATTGTTAGTCCTGAAGAGTATAGGTATTTCATACGATAAAAGTATACCCACCTACTTATTTCACTGAGTTTTAGTAGGTACCTATATTAATTTGTTTCTGTTTGTTTTGGCCAAATTTCGCCCGTTTGTTAGAGGTTTAAAGACATTATGTAGTATAATTATCAGTATTGTACCCGTGCGAAGCCGGGGTGGGTCGCTAGTATTTATATATATATAACAGCTGTATTACCCTTAAAATCTGGCTTTCAATTTCGAAAAATATAAAACCACTTCAAAGTCTTTAAAAAAGATAACACATTCGCCTTAAGTTGATTGAAATAACTCATCCAATAAATGTAATACAATGTAACTTTGTTGAAAATGAATGCAGGCTTTTCGATTTATTATTTGAGTGATTATTTGGCCATAAAGTTTGTATTGATAGCCGCGAGCTAGCGTTGACACAATGCCTTTTATACGGGTCAATGAGAAATGTCGATAAACAGTTTTTGCACTGTTCCAATATTTTAGGTTTTATTTACTTTTGTGAACAAAGTTTCTGTAAATTATATTACCTCGTCTTTATCATATAATGCTCTGAGTTTTAAAAAGACAAGTGTTTGGAACGAAATACTCATCAATTAAATATCTATTATGATTAACTTCCTATCCCACTAATATTATAAACGCGAAAGTTTGTAAGTATGGATGGATGGATGTTTGTTACCCTTTTACGTAAAAATTACTGAACGGATTTGGCTGAAACTTTGCACGGGCATAGTTAATCAGCTCGATTAACATATAAGCTACAAAAAATCACGCTCCGACCCACTTGAGCAGAGTTTAGCGGGTAAAACCGCAAGGCGCTGCTAGTATTGTATAGTTTACTAGCTTCCCGCATGTTTCTCTTCGCGTGGGAACTTCATAATTAAAATATAGCCTATATATAAACTTACTTGGTTAATGGGCTATCTAACACAGAAAATAATTCCAGTAGTTCTTGAGATTCGCGTGTTAAAGCAAACAAACAAACAAACTCTTTAGCTTTATATATTAGTATAGATATGGTCTATAGCCTTTCTTAATAAATAGGCTATATTATACTATAATATCTTATTTAATCGGTCCAGTAGTTCCTGAGTTGAGCGCGTTTAAGCAAACATACAATTGTTTCTACTATTAGTATAGTTCGGTCAGTTATCATTTATATTTTATAGGAGATTAAATCCGGAAATGTTTAGATAGTCTTAAACAAAACATGCATTACTATATGTAATTTTCCTCCCTACTTTTTATTCCCACATAATAATTTCATGTCAGAATATGTAATTTAGTAATGTTGCATCCGTGTCTAACAATACGCCTAAACATGAACTTGCAAAATTAAGATTTCATCCCGGTTGTGTTGTATAACTATGCCAGATACTGGCAGTAAGAGAATAGCAGAATGCATTAGTATTTGCAAAATAATATAAATTTATAATATAATTTTGTCGAAAGAATCTTCCAAAAGGACTAACGATATTCATCATCATCATCATCATCACCAGCCTGTTGTAGTCCACTGCTGAACATAGGCCTCCCCCATCGATTTCCAGCGGGAACGATCGCTAGCGGCCTGCATCCACCGACTTCCTGCGACCTTTATGAGGTCGTCGGTCCATCGTGCAGGCGGTCGTCCTACGCTGCGCTTGCCAGTACATGGTCTCCACTCGAGAACCTTTTTGCTCCATCGGCCGTCAGTTCTTCGAGCTATGTGTCCTGCCCATTGCCACTTCAGCTTGCTTATCCGTTGAGCTATGTCAGTGACCTTCGTTCTCCTGCGGATCTCTTCATTTCTGATTCGATCACGCAGAGAAACGCCGAGCATAGCTCTAACGATATTACTAATATTAAAACATTATCTTTGGTAGGTATTGCTGAAATGAACAGCAATTATTTTACAATGCTATCTGAGTAGCTTTTTTGCATAAAAGGTTGACTGTCCCAAACTACTCAGGGAATATAAACTTTTAAACTTTCGCGTATCATAATTATAATTTATAGCACACAGGTATTAACGCCATAAAATTACCTTTTTTATATTACCCGACGTTTCGATCAAGTTACATTGATCGTGGTCGCGGGCAGACTGGCTCGGCGGCGTAGCTCCGCAGTTGAGGGCGTCGAGTTACCAACTACCCTCAGTTTTAATTTATTTTGAATCGTAAGGCCGGTTACTTCGCTCACTGAGTTCTAAAAATATTATTTTTATTTTTAACCTACTGCATAAAACGCGGTGTCAGCTTTTTGACAATTGGATTCCATGTCGTCGATATTTAAATCCATCTTCCCGGTTGAAATTTTTATGTTTCTTTATTTCAACCGCTTCACGCACAATTCTAGAGTAGTAATGGCGATCGGTGGAGAGGACTTGCGGACGGTCGAAATCAATCCAATGATCACTTCCCGGCTGTAATGCATGTTCGGCAATAGCTGTCTTGTTTGTTTGGCGTTTCTTTACCGCTGCGACATGTTCTTTGACCCTTTCTGCGATAGTTCGCTTCGTCTGGCCTATGTAGGAACTGCCGCTACTGCAGTCCAGTTTGTAGATGTAGAACATCCTTCGGTGTGCCTATCATGTTGGTCACCGTTGTGGCTGGGGTATATATAGAACGAATGCTGTACTTTTTTAATACTGAGCCGATTTTGTCGTCTATAAACTAGACTGCAGTTGCGGCACCCATTGCCCTATCAACGTAAACCCACTCGTAGCACAAGCATTTTAGCTTAGCACCAGGGGTTCACAAGAATACTAGTAGACAGCAAAACTCTGCTAATAATGTTAAAAAAAAACCTACTGTAAGTTATTGCAAGTAACCTACTGTAAGGGCATTTTAGTTGGCATAGTTTTATGGGACTAAATTTTAAAACCTCATAGATATTAAAGAATTATAGCAAAAGTTAGATCAGTAATGGTTCTTACATCTGCTCTCTACGTTTTATGCACGAAGCCTTATAGTTCAAGTCAAATTATTCTTTCGTATATAAAACACTTTCACATCCAAACGTATGGTAGGTAAGTAAAGATCCAATATTGACAAGTTTCCTCGAAGAAACATCAAACGCAAAGCATTCAATAAAACGTTTCATATATTTACGATCTTTGATAGTTGAATGGTCAAATTCTAGCGAAAACAACGCAAAACAAAGCCAATACTTTTATATTTCTTTATAACTCTGGCACTTACCAAGGGGGATTGAAAACTTTTCCAACGCCCGATATTGAAATGAGATAAACTTATTTTTATTGGCCTCTTTTGGGAAGTTTTATTGTTTTGTTGGTTACACATGCAGATTTAAGGGACGGCCGGCAGTGACGAGTCACGAAATCTCTTTTATGTCTTAAGGTCAGAAAAAACATATAATATTATATAAATAATTTTTAACACGATGAATCATAAAATAGATGCGTCACACATTTTCCGCTAGAAAATGGCCACGGAAGCTATAAATATATCTAACCATGAAACGTTATCGAAGTTAGCAAACATTTTTTTTTGTCACATCTGATACCACCGCGCCGCTGCAGCGTATTCGCGCGATGGCGGTGGAATATGTTGGACGCCGCGACGGCCAACACGCCGTCTGCGGAGCGGGTGGACGGAGGGATCTACTTCCCTCTCCCGCTTCCCGGCCTCCTTCTGTGACATTACTTGTCTACAGAAGGAGGCAAGTTAGCAAATACCTACCTAATCAAAATATGAGGAGGCACAAATTTAAGACCGTGATAAATTAATTGTTGACTATTGACGAGTGCCTGTTATTAGTTGACGATGATATATTTTAGTTATTTAAATCAGGCATCGTTTGATAGTAAGATATTACCGTGGTGACAATAGCTGTAACATATACATGAGCATTGATGAACCAATCCAAGCACAAAAACATAATGTCATTCAAAACTGTTATTACGCTGTGGTATTGTGTAAGGTCTCTCACTCAAGCAGTTTATTTAATAGCATTTTTCATACTAGTTTTGTACGGGTGGGTTTTAGCAAAGTAAAAATCCTATTTTAGGAACTCAAAGCTTTTCTTATTGCTTATTGTGGACATTTTCTATTTCACATGTTTATCATCAGCACGATACCTCCACTCCACATGTGCTTTTTATGGGGATTCGAAGGGGCCTATTGCCAATCGCATGTCAGACAAATCGGCAACCGCAGAATCCTGTTGTTTGTGACGAGAAATTCGATGGTCATTCTGTAAAAATTGTATGTTCAATGGCAATAACGACTAAAACATTATAATTATGGTAATCCAACTGCCGGACAGTTAGCCATAAATATGGGACACTTATATTTTGATGTATCAAATCATTAAAAAAATACAAAGGCAGAATAACGAAGTTTGAAATAGAGGGGCTTGTGACTCCTAAGTAAAATTGTTCCAAGACGTGACGTATGTCAAATTTACGTATCAACGTATATACCTAATTGTATCTTCATCATTATTTTTATTAGATTACGGAACAAAAAAAAAAGTGTCCAATTTCTTTTTGGTAATCTGAATGACAGATCAAATAGAATTTTTTCAATAACCTTTTAACGTAAATTATGTTAGTTTATTTGTTTTTCATTTAATTTCATATTCAAATGAACGATGCAATTCTTAGTTTCGATGAGATTTCACCATCTTCCTTTATTTCTTACTTTGGTGGTAAAAAGGTGGTTTCACTACTTGCAAGAATTCTGGTGTTTCGAGTTTCATTTTGATTCAAAACAACTATTTATACTAACCACGGATAGTTGATCTCAATCTGAATATGCCAAGTATTCATGTATTAGACATTTGTAAAGCGACAAAGGGACTTATTTCTATAGTAAGTAATATATCTATCAACTATCTCAATTCAAAATATGATAATAACAAAATAAAAAACAAAGGCAAGAGTGATCACGAACAAATACAATTAATTACGTTAAGCTAACTATCGCGTAGTGCACTATATTCCACTTAACCATTAGTAATACGTAGTTACACGTATCTTGAAACAACAGCGCGGAACTAAATCTCAACTTCTCTTATCAATAGTTAAGGTGGCTGGTTAGTAGGTAAACCAACCAATCTCACAACTACACTTCGGAACCCGGGTCGATACCAACACAATATTATTTCTTGTACTAGCTTTCCGCACGCAGTTTTACTGGCGTAGCTTCCGTTATCGCAGGAACTTCATAACTAAATATAGCCAATGTCACTCCTGGATAGTGTAGCTTTCTTTTTTAAGACTTTTGAAATCGGTTCAGTTATTCTGGAGCCAATAAGGAGAATAGTTCCCAACGTCGTTATTGTCACCTACAGGGTGCCTAAGATTTTCGTGGGGGGTAACAGGTGTCTTGCATTTATTCTGATGATTATATATTTATTTATTAATTATTAATCGGGAGCCTCATACAAGACTACGTGGGCTACGATCAAAGAAACTCTGAAAAATATGAAAAATATGTTTTAATTAATGGTAAGATACTGATACAATACTAGCGACCCGCCCCGGCTTCGCACGGGTACAATACTGATAATTATACTACATAATGTCTTTAAACCTCTAACAAACGGGCGAAATTTGGTCAAAACAAACAGAAACAAATTAATATAGGTACCTACTAAAACTCAGTGAAATAAGTAGGTGGGTATACTTTTATCGTATGAAATACCTATACTCTTCAGGACTAACAATACAACAAACACTAAATAAATAGGTATTCAAGTATCTATCCATCATAGTTACAACGAACACAAAACAAAAAATTTGCCCTATAATTCTTAAGGATCGAGCGCGCATAATCGCATTCGGCCTACCTCCATAGCGTAGCGGTAATTGGCTCGCTTTAAATCTCGGAGGTCGTGGGTTTGATCCCCACACCGGACATGAAATCTTTGTGTAAATTCTAAGATTTCTTTCCGGGTCTGGTTGGTTGAAGGACTACCCTCCGTGCCTCGGAAAGCACGTTAAGCCGTTGGTCCCGATTGTTATAACATCATCTATAATAATCGTATATCAAGGAAGGGGCAACAGCGTTTCCTTGTGTGTTACAACATAATTCTGCGGTCACCAACCCGCCTTCCAAACGTGGTGACTATGGCAATACCCTCCCTCGGGAGGAGGCCCATGTTCAGCAGTGGACGATATACGTGCTGATGATGATGATGACCTACTAAAACTCAGTGAAATAAGTAGGTGGGTATACTTTTATCGTATGAAATACCTATACTCTTCAGGACTAACAATACAACAAACACTAAATAAATAGGTATTCAAGTATCTATCCATCATAGTTACAACGAACACAAAACAAAAAATTTGCCCTATAATTCTTAAGGATCGAGCGCGCATAATCGCATTAGGCCTACCTAAAACACGCGCTGTTATTTTGCGATAACTTCTAAGTTATTCATTAAAAGTATATAGTGTAGGGGTAAAATAATCTGCATGAAATGCTTAAGAATATTAACTCATTGAAAATGATAAGGATAAATACTGAATCCGTCTGATTAGCTTTACAATTACCGCATTAGAAATTATCATTTTTCTAAGATATAATGGATATAGCAAGTTAACCTTGAAAGATAGACATATGCTATCGCAGACTTTTTTGTAGATCTAAAAGAGAAGAATATTTGCCACCATACATTGCTTTGTTATATCTCATAGGGTTTAGGCAGCGTTTTCGTTGAAAGCTCCCAAATGGCTTAATTTTTTCCGACACCTCTGACAAATATCAATATATATTAGTCAAATGTACACATAAACTAAACAAATCATATACGTAAACCTTCCGGAAGAATCGTTCTATCGATTGGTAACATCCGCATGAAAATCGATGTAGTAGTTTTTGAGTTTATCGCGAACAGACAGACAGACGCGGCAGGGGACTTTGCACATCGACAACGCAGTCATTATCCGCAGGCTGCACAGATTGTCTTTCTGTGGATGTTAAAGTTGTTAATGGTGAAAATATAATTAATGATGTAATTAATAGGCATTTTAGGGATTAGGCATTTTAGGCATTTTCAAAGCTCTAAAAAGAACTGTTGTTTAGCTCTGAGAAGAACTGTTGATTAGCTCTGAGAAGAACTTTTGCGTAGGTGTAGTTTTAAGAACGAAATCTAAAAAAATCGCACGAAAATTATTAGAATTCGCAACGGGCCGTGCAGCAGAAATCGTAATATTTTAATTTCGCCATAACTTCAAAACCAAACGTCCAATTTTAATCATTCAAAGATCAAATATTATCTACATAAACTGTACTTAGTGATGAAATAATTTATTTTGATAAGGATTAATAGCATGAGTAAAATAAACGCGTTTAAATGTAGTCCAAAAAAAAAATCAAGATTTCTAAATAAAAAAATGGTTCTTGTGCCTCACTCGACATAGATAGGTATAGTGTGTCGCGGACTTTTTTGTAGATATTTATAAGATCTATAATTAATTGGAACATTTTATGGTTCTATCTTTTATAGTTTAGGCAGCGTACGCAAAATAAGTAACTTTTCTGGTTGATTTTTTACACCTTGCGTCAGAAAAACCCAAATATATTACGGAACCCTATTTTTTTCCAAAATAAAATTTAGCCTATGTTACTCGTGGATAATGTAGCTTTCGAATGGTGAAAGAATTTTTTAAATCGGCCCAGTACTTTTTGAGCCTATTCATTACAAACATACAAACATACAAAAATAGGTACAAATCTTTCCTCTTTATAATATTAGTGTAGATTAGTGTTGCTAACCATTACACAAATGGTTGTTTTTTTTTTTCATATTTATGGGGTGACAGTCCATTGAGCTGTGAACAAGTGCCAATCGAAAGGTTTAGTCCCACATACCCCGCCGTCCATTGTCCAGAAGATGTCCGCGCAACGGCAGCGGGGACGCGTCACGCATTTTCACCTAGAACAAAAGCCATGGAAGCCATACGATATCTAATCCATCCTCCCTAACCATGAAAATTAAAAGTGATCGAAGTTGGCAAATTCCTAATAAAACAACGAGGACGCACATAACAAAAGCGGCGTTCCTTCGTGTTTGTTGAAATTGGAAACTAACATAAGAGTCTTAGCCTATATCATCGGTGCCAACTTATATTATCGGCGTATTACCTGTCGGTTACAGATACTACCTTCCTCTCCCCCTCCGATATCTTCTCCCCCCACAAGTGTAGTTTGTTTTGTTTATTTACTCCAAGATATCTGACTGTCTGTAGTTGTGTAAAGGACTTATTGAATAAACTAGTTTATCTAAGAGGGCTGTGTTTTTGCGAAATAAAAAGTTTGTATTTATTTCTTTGGCTTAGTCTTTTAAGTTTGTTTGCTGTGTGGAGTGCGAAAAATATTGGTTTTCAATTAAATATATTTTTCTGAATGAACGATACCCAAAAAATTCAAACATTGGTCGCAGTCGTCATAACATCTTTTACGACTCATATAGTAACATAAATAAATAAAAACACAACGGTCGAGATAGTTACAAATTTATATATTTTTAGATCAACATTGTGACAATAATAATCAAAGAAAATAAACAAAAAACGAATATAAATGAAATATATTATAAAAAGAGTATTTACATCGGTAACTCAACTTGTTTTTTCATCATAAAAATCCTCATTTATTTCCAGAGATAAATCCACATTGGGTACTCAATACACATAGATGTCTCATTTCCATTGCATTGTAGTCCCACAAAAAATAAACAAAGAAGGTATACCTATGTATTCTTCAATATTATTCCGTTTACTTCCACTGTGAACTTGGGCCTCCTCTTAACAGAACTTTGCAAGCCAGGGTTTTTGAGGAATATTGCATAATCACCACACTTGGCAGGCGAATTGGTGATCGCTGTAAAATGATAAGTATCCATGAGCTGCTAGATGCATCTGCCCATATAGCAGCTGTTTGCTCCTTAGTCGCCTCTACGACACCCATGGGAGGACATGCAGTGGTCTATTCTAAGCTGAAACCACATGGCATATATATGCTTCACTATTTTCATATTATCTATATATGACTATATTCTCAATTCGTCAAAAGCAACTAGAAGTCTTTGGATATAAAGAGCGATCATGACTTACTCACTAAAAAGATACACACACAAACATAGCTTACTATTATGTCGGGATAAAAATATGCTGAACCCAAAGAAATTCGATTCACATCTTTCAAAACCAACTTGCAGTGTCAATAGGCAACAGATGTTAGAATTTGTTCGCAAGAATTACCTGAAATGTTTGTGTATTTACTGCAGAAATGGAAACTCTAGCCTCAATTTAACTCTATTTTTAAAAGATCTATTCATTCATTCGAACGTTGGACATTGCAAAAAATCACCGGCCACTTTTTAAATGGTTCAATCGAGCCGTTAATTCAGTTCGACTGCGACAGCAGCAGCCAGTGCCATGTCAACGGAACCTTTTTAAAAGACGATTAAATTGAACCTTACTGAAGAACAAAATATATACATTATTTTAAATATACTAGTTTCAAATAAAATATATTGGTTGAGTTTAAATGTACGGAGTACCTAACCTAAAGATACGTATAACATGTTTTATAATAGAAGTAGTGGGGTGTCATTGTTTTGCCTGCGATGGCTTATGCCGACTTTTCTGTTCCTTCGGTGTTAGATGTAGGTAAAACAAGTTGTATAGGTCATGCCAACTAAATCAGTTGAGTAAGAGTAAAAATTTATATGATTAGTATTAGTTATACTTTAAATGATTGCTGAAATTTGGTAATAAACAAAAAGAGGTTATTATGATTTGCTTTGTTACTATTTGGTTAAATTTACTAATCTACAGTATTACAAAAAAATACATTTTGCCAGCTTCATCCGGTGACGGTATTTTTTCGCGATAGTAACATTGATAGTTGATCTAGCACCATTATGACAAGAGATATAATCTGATGTCATTGTAACATTAGTGGACCAGAACTACCAACTTGTGTCATAGTGATATCATTACGTAAAAGTTTTTTGAAGCAATTATCATATATAATAAAAAAATATCGTACACCCCTAGTTTACCGCTGTAAAATCGACACGAGTTAATTTTCCATGCTGCTATGAAAATGCTGACGCAATATAAAAGATTTAATCTAAGGTTAGATTTGAATCGAATCTGTATTTTATTCAATTGAATTAAAGTACACATTTGTAGAAGAGATCGCGATTTCTAGTGTGGTCTGCAAGTACGAGGTCGCAGGTCAAAGGCATAATGAAAGCTAATGAGGTCTTCGAGGTATTGGCGAGTATCTGGAATACTCCAAGCTTCTACTAGTAAAATTAACTTCGATAATTTATTTTTAATACATTTCATTTTCTTTTCTTTGCGTCTTTGTAATATTAGCATTTAGATTGTGAATCAACAATTGTTTACACAGTACATTTAAGCAAATATAATAGAAATGTATAGGTTTTGGTCTCTTGCTCTTCCAACCTACAGGACCAATTTTATATCAATAGTAAAAGCATCATCATCATCATCCCGTACACCGTCTAGTGCTGAATATGGGCCTCCTCCCAAGGGAGGGTTTTGCCTTAACTACGTTTGGCAGGTGGGTTGATGACCGCAGTATTATGTTGTAATACACAGGGAAACGCTGCTGCCCGTTCCCTGGTATACGTTTGTTAGAGATGATGTTATAACAATCGGGAACAACGGCTTAACGTGCTTTCCGAGGCATGGAGGGTCCCTCAACCAACCAGACCCGGAAAGATTTATTGTCCTCGATATCGATGAATAGTAAAATATTGTACAGCAATAATAGAGGTATAAGAATAGCTAGACGCATCGCAGCCCAGAGGAATGTCATGCACGGGTGGCGCCCATCGTCGCCGTGAACCATCGATATGATATGGAGAGAATGGCCGACTAAGAAAAAATAAATATTCTCTCAACTAAAACAACATACTCAAATAGCGGTACACGATTATAAATATGATTGTGTAGGTATACATATTAGAAACTAAAAGATAATTATCTCAACATAATACTTATTATGTTGAGATAATTATCTGTTAGTTTTTAGCTGTTACCTTTTTTTTTACAATACGTACTTACGTAATAAAAATGCGGTGTACAAAAATAACTACAGTAAGGTTAAACGTTAGCACATTAGGCATTTAACAGACAATTTGATCGTATTTCATATTCTTATCTTTTAAATGGATAGGTTATTTATTTTGCTAATGAAGTCTACTTTCAAACAGTCTCTGTTACTCCAACTTTAGCTGCGTATCCATACTGAAGCGAGTGAAGCATTACAAATTAGAATTATTACATTGTATATAATTGTTATATTTTGTAACAATGTTTCAATTGTAGGTGTGTATTGGTGGTTGATAAACTTGGGTGAACTTATAATGCATTCATTAACCTTCGCAAAATTTAAAATTAGAATTGACCCAACTATGTTATTATATGTATAGTTATTATATTATAACATAGTTATTTATATATTGTATAGTATTATATCTATATATGACCATTTTCACCATACGCCAGTACAAAAAAAAACTATGCCTTAGACATCTATTTCATATAGATATATCGCCCGATTATTATCAAGACGGTAAAAAAGTCACCCAGTATATTGTTCTCTCAATATTAATTGTAAATTAGATGCAATTGTTTTAGTACATTTACTATCATTGTCTCTGCACCATTTAAAGGTTGACTGGTAGATAATGATTCTGGTATTAAGTCCGCCCATGTACAAAAAAAATATACTGAAATTAATAAATAAATAAAATAAATATTTCAAAATTGAGATTAATAAAACTCGACCACCGGCCGGATTCGAACCTGCACCTTAGGTAAAGCCCCCAAATGCCTTAACCAATTAGGCTGCGGTGTAACCACAGCCGGTCATCGAAATTTATTAATCTATACTAATAGGTATTATAAAGCTGCAGAGTTTGTTTGTTTGTTTGAACGCGCTAATCTCAGGGACTACTGGTCCGATTTCAAAAAATCTTTCATTGTTGGATAGTCCATTTATCGAGAAAGGTTATAGGCTATATTTTATTACGAAGCTCTTACGGGCACGAGAGCTACGCGGGTTAAACCGCGCGCGAGAAGCTAGTAAATATAATAAACTTAGAAACTATGACTTCTATTTTACCTTGCTGGCATATACGACGTTATTGTTTTGTCATTTATATTAATTAGCAGGACGATTTGTCGACTGACAAAATACTTACAACTTTTTTGTTTTGAAAAGATTAAAAGCATTGCTTTGCAGTCTACTAGTATTCTTGTTAAACCCTCGTTTTAAGCTTAAAGTGCTTGTCGGTTCACGTCAGTGGTGCAATGGGCTACGGCCGATTTCAATAGAGGTTTTTTACAAAAAAGTTGTCCTCAAGGAGGCATCAATGTTGAAATATAAGCTATAGGTAGTGCTTGCGAAATAATCTGACTTGTGCAAACTGGACACCAATAGAGCAAATTACATCAATTATGTAAGTTCGATGTAATTTTCTCTGTCATTTTAATGCTATTGAGAAATTACGTACGATCTTTCGTGTAGTATAATCAATCTTTGTACAGTCTACAAAAGAAATAGGTTTACTCCTAGTAATACGCATTTTTTAACAACCTTCGTAGCGTAGCGGTATTGCCTCGCTTTAAATCTCTGAGATCGTATCAAATGTTTGTGCATAAGATTTCTTTCCGGGTCTGGACGGTTGAGGGACTACCCTCCGTGCCTCGGAAAGCACGTTAAGCCGTTTGTTATAACCTCATCTATAATAATCGTATACCAGAAAACGGGCTGCAGCGTTTCCTAGTGTGTTACGACATAATACTGCGGTCACCAACCCGCCTGCCAATTATGGTGACTACAGCAAAATCCCTCCCTCGGGAGGAGGCCCATGTTCAGCAGTGGACGTTTTTTCGGGCTGATAAAGGGCGCAAACGCATTTTATTAATATGTACACGTTTATGAGAAGTGTTTTCTATAATGTGTATTTGTATACGTATACAGATAGCAGCGAACTCTTCACCCATAAATAATTACAGGCATAGTGACGTAAGCGTACACGTATATTTACATTATTTGATACGGACGGTGTTACTTCTTTGGTTGACTGTACAAAGATATTTTGTGTAGTACAGTCGATCTTTGTACATACTTACAAAAAGAAATCATTTCACTGAACACCACGTATCAATAGCAGTCGGTCGGATAAATAATTGGGTACATAGAAAGTTATGTAGGTAGAAAAATATCGGTAGAATCATCCCACTTCTGGAAGAAATTGCTTAAGGCGATATGACCACCCATTGTACTGTGTCTATTAAATTTTCTACTTGTGTATTTCTCTTGTTTGCTTTGTAGACGACTGTATTCTATAATATTCTGTGTGTTCGCATGGACATGCACTGCAACATGTCCAGTGTAGATAGCTTATCTCGTTAGAGATTAGAAGAACTGTAGAAGAGTAGGTAGTTGACGGGATGTCTGTGGCTTCGTAGCTCCCGAAAGGATAAACCGATGTTGATTTTGTTTTAAAGGTGAATTATTCGCAAGAGTTCTTAGCTATGTTTGATAAAAATCGGTCCAAGATGGCCGCCGCCAAAAAATGGCGGGATAAATATTATTTAACAATTCCCTCAATATGGATATCAAATGAAAGGTCTTGAATAGTATAATGATGTACACTATACTAAAAGGGTATTCCCTTTCAGTATAGTGTACATTTTTTAACAAAATTTAACAAAATGAAATCTAAAAACTCGAAAACATTTCGTTCATATCGTTAGGGGTTTTTTAAATTTAATAGTTATGATAATCACCACTTTACTCACTTGTCAGTAATTATTGCTTGATGTTTGTGAAATTTGTATTATAAGAAACACATATATTTTCTTTAGATGGATGGACTTATGTAGACAGGCACGAGGTTTATGTTACTTCACCAGGGATACCTACGACTAGGGTTCCATGAAATGGCTCAAACGCTACAAAATAAGCTGTCTGACCTAGCATAGCTACAAACTATACTAAGAGGGCCCTGTGGTCTTCACGATGGTAGAATTACGACTCAATACTATTTTAAGGGGAATGATTTTTGTGTATTTTTCGTAAGAAACCTATTGAGCTTAATAAGATTCGTTGAAGTGACAGTGGGCAGGCTATATAACACGGAGAACAGATGTCCGTTGATGCCGAAAAGTTGTCGAATGGAGACCACGGACGTCCACCAACTAGATAGACGAATGACTTAGTATAGGCCGCGGGATCAACGTGGTTGCAGGCCGCTTCCAACTATAGTAACTGGAGATCTATGAGAGAGGTTTATGCCCAGCAGTGCACGCCCTACGGCTGAAATGATGGTGATGATGACGTATTTAGAGTCTAGCAGTATTTTAAACTTTATAATAATAAGATTAAAATTAAAATGAAGAATTAACTACATTTTCAATAGTATCACATTTACCATAAATACACGGAGCTAAGTAGTAAGTGCATTAACCAAACATTGTTGGCTAACATATTCAGAGCTAAATTATTTTATGTTGAAACAGAATCTAAAAGCTGCCTCCGTATGTTCCATTTCGTATCCTTACGTTATATGTATAATAATGTTCACACATTATATTAATTTGTAGGTACCTGAAATTGTCGCAATAAAGTATATGCTCTCAATATTATATATCATAATCATCTCTTTGACAGTAAATGAAGTCACGTACCTATAGCGACTACATTTTCGTATAATTATAAATTGACTTTTCCGAACAACATTGATACTTGTATGTTTTGAATAGTTTTTGCAATTACGGGGTTCGCTGTCCCTCAGTAATATAAAGGCGATCCTTATGCATCATCATTATAAGGTATAATTATAACATAACAGCATAACAGCTACACCCCGCGGTGTCACCCGCGTTACTCTTCTCCAGTGGGTCGGAGCGTGACTTTTGGTAGCTTATATGTTAATCGAGCTTATTAACTATCCCCGTGCAAAGTTTCAGCCAAATCCATTCATTAGTTTTTGCGTGAATGAGTAACAAACATACATACATCAACAAATACTAACTTTCGCATTTATAATATTACTAGCTGACCCGGCAGACTTCGTACTGCCTCAATCGATACATAAAAGACCTAAACATTTGTATAAAATAAACTGGGCCGTAGAGACTTCGTTTATGCGGTACTCCTACCCCTACACTACCCCCACCCTACACTACCCCCACCCTACACTACCCCTACCCTACACTACCCCTACCCTACACTACCCCTACCCTACACTACCCCTACCCTACACTACCCCTACCCTACACTACCCCTACCCTACACTACCCCTACCCTACCTCTACCCTACCCCTACCCTACACCTACCCCTAATCTACCCCTACCCTACCCTACACCTACCCTAAAAAATCTTAGCAAAAAAATAAAGCTCAAATTGACTCTACATTTTAGTAAGAAAACGTTTGTATGGGAAAAAGAAAAAGGCTGTTTTAAGGGGTTTTCAGGCAACTACTAATAAATTAAAAATTAATTAAAAAAACATTGTCCAGCGGACAAAATTGTGAATCTAAACCATTCCCAGATCCCCTTGAACACACACAAAAAATTTCATCAAAATCGGTCCAGTCGTTTGAGAGAAGTTCAGTGACATACACACTCACAGAAGAATTATATATATAAAGACTAGGATAACGATAAGCCCCGTATAACGTCCACTGCTGAATATGGCATTGCTTCTGAGAGAGGGTTTTGCCATTGCCACCACGTTTGGCAGGCGGGTTGGTGACCACCGTACTATGTACAGCATGTACACAGGGACACGCTGCTGCCCGTTACCTGATATACGATTGTCATAGATTATGATATGACAATCGAGACCAACGGCTTAAAGTGCTTCCAAGGCACAGAGGACAGAAATGGCCCGAAAAGAAATCTTTGATTTACACAAAATTTTTGGCCTCAGCGGGTATCGAACCAACGATCTCCGAGATTAAAGACGAGCTTTATACCGCTACGCTATGGTTGTTGTGTTTGGCTATAATGCGTTATCTCTCTTCTATGGTATAAATAGCATAGGTACCATCGCAATTGAGGTGGAAGTACTACAACATCTTCCCCCTCCCACGTTTATAGACGCAATTAGCTCTTTTACCTTTGTAAGTATTTCTATTTATATCGAACATTTACCTAGATGCTTCCCTTTGAGTCAGCTCTCTCTGTAGCTTTCGCAGAAAAGCTATTTCTAAGTAGCTTAACGTAACGTAAACATGTTTGAAGTGCGGGC
Organism: Nycteola revayana; assembly: GCA_947037095.2. Taxonomy (NCBI): domain Eukaryota; kingdom Metazoa; phylum Arthropoda; class Insecta; order Lepidoptera; family Nolidae; genus Nycteola; species Nycteola revayana. The sequence goes on along the minus strand of OX344842.1, from coordinate 4,663,832 downwards.
TTATATACATCTATTTACTAGTTGAAATATATATTTGCAATTTCATTAATAAACTTGCATACAACTGCTATATACGACATTAGTCTTCTGTAGATCTTAAAATACATACATATTATGAAGCTTGCTTACTATTTCCACACTAAATTAGTAAGCCAGAGGACTTTAAAGCACATTCCATACTTATAAAATAAAATAAAAAAAGTTTTTTATTTACGTAAACCTATTACAGGTATTTCTTAATAGTCAAAACATATTTGGCTTATTTTTGATTTAATTAATAAATTTTATTTGTTTATTTCTACGTATAATTATAGTTAATATAACTTTAGCCTAAAAGCTGTCAGGTATGAAAGTACAATATTACATATGCCTAGTTATTACTTAGAATAACAAGACATATGTCATCATCATCATCAGCCCGTAAAGTCTATTGCTGAACCCGTGCGATGCGCTTACCGAGAGTACCAATTACAGCAAAATGGCAAAAGCCTACTGTTGAGAAAAGCCCGAAAGTAGGCTTTTGCCATAGTTACTGTTATAATGTTATGTTTTAATACACAGGAAAATGAATCCGTTTAAAAATAGCATAACATGCTTCCTGAGATACCAACCAGACCCGAAAGAAATGTCGGATTTTATACAAAAAATAATATAATAATTAAAACATACAAATATAATGTTATAATTACGCCCTTCGAGAATGAAAGCCAGCCTTATGCCCCTGTGCAACAGGCTATCAAATAGTTGTACCGGATGGGAATCAAACCTACTACACCCGAGACTTAAACAATAAATTCCGAAAAACGAGAGAGTATTACTACAAAATCTAAATGTGCCACATATCTCGTTCCAATTGTTGATCATACGACTCAAATAAATTCAAGGTAAATTTATTATACTGTCTGATTTGTGAACCAATACCTAAATAAATGACGATTGCTCAATAAAATATACTACCAAAATACCCACCCAATATGATCCTGTGAACGAAACTCAAATTTAGAAATATTATTTGCCATAACGGTTAAATGGGCTACCCAAGCGGGTTACAAATAAATACAAAGGCGACTCATTTTTTGTAGACCGTAAGAGAGTATAACAAAATGCGGCCATTACAAGGGATTGTATGCTGACGGTACTATCCCTACGAGGTTAATATCTGTGAACTGGTGACCGAGCAAATCTTTCATTTCTTTCATAGGTGTAAAAGATATTCGTAAAATAGATCAGATACATTAATAAAATATTTAAGCATTACACTACATATATTTTACAAGTAAGCTCTTTACTTGGATAGAATGAATGATTGTTTAAAATGTTTAGCTTTGAAATTATTTCAAGAAATCGACATGAAAGCGCGACCAGTCTACCAGTGGCTCTGTGGTAGTTGCTTCTGAAACCTGTAAAACCTGATGTTCTATGTTCGATTCCCACACGGGATAATTATTTTAACCATGGATTCTAAGTCTGAGTGTGGTTTCTGTCCGTGAATTGAGTGCTACTAAAGTCCTCGCGATACAAGGATTAAGTACGCTAAAGGGAGAATTGTCATTAAAAAAAAGACCACGGTTGTGACGTCGCTATTTAGGGTGATGTTACTTTCATATTACATATGACTTACTTCTAACACGCCGCCGTTTTAATATCACAATTGATACCTGGCCACCATACAATAATACGCACCAGATTTCTCAATTCAACTATACCAAAACGACCTACATGAAATTATCTTAATACAGATTCTTATTACTTACTAAGTCTAATAAACGATGTTCCATTATTACGCATCTTCAGTAAAGGTACAGCTCACTGCGTCTTACAAAGTCTACTTTCAAGTTACTTTCTTTACAAAAGCTAAGCCATCCTTTTTTTTTAAAATGTATGAATTTCATTAGAATGTTATCTTAACAAGTACTTTCTGTTACGTTTTCTCTCGTAGTAAAAAATGCTGAATGAAATTTAAATATTTATGTATTCCTTTGTACAATTGTTTGTCTTTATCTACTGGTACCCGAGAAGAACATCTGCGGCGGTATTATGACGACGCACATATTCTATTGCTTTTCCCTCACACACAAACACACTTTTTTAGGCACTAGGGTTTCCTCAGTTTAGGCTCCAGTCCAATACTAATAGAACATGAAATTCTATAATTATTATTCACACACAATTTCTTGGCGGAAAACAGAAGTAGTTCATTTATTTATGGTTATTACTAGCTAGAAATATTGAACAGCGCTACATCCTACTAACTGTCCCGACTTTTAAGATTATTAAAAAAGAGACTAACAGCTTATGATCCGCTTCTAAAAAGCATGTTATTAAGTAGAAATAAAAGCACCATATAATAAATAAAAGATTCAAAAACATGTGGGAATAAAAGTTGAGTATCTACACAGTGTACACACTTTGTAGTTACACAGTTTTAAAAGTGTTCAAATACCATCTCGGATAAAACGTTTTTACGTGCAGCGAGCGATTTCAATGTAGGTATACCAATGAATTTTTCTGTTCGGATAAAACATTTATAAACTATACACGTATTCAATTTCAAGAATTCTTCGGATAAATCTATTACGCAACTGAATGAACAAATAAATAATCAAAAGTTTTATTGTCGGAAATCACTTTTCTTGTCGGCTAAGCAAGATTTTCTATAGAGCGTCGGTTCTTCTGTTAACATTAAATTATGATAAATGGTTTCTTAAGAAAAATATAAGTATCCCAATGAAAATAGTTTAGCTGTTGAAGTATAAATTGAACTGTAGTTATTGAATTTGTAAAAACGGTGTTAAATTTAAAGCTTTAAGTGAATTTATTTAGTTTGAAACAAATGATACATTTCGGATAGTGATTTGCTATTTTCAAAAGAATTTCAGCGATACTCAACATGTGTTTTTTTTAAGACAACTCTTTAACTAAGTAAATAATCCCTGTGTCGCGGGGGACTTTACAAACATTCATTTCACGGACACAAAAAACACCCAGACTCAGAACAACTATTTGTGGTTCACACAAATAATTGTCACGGGTGGGAATCGAACCCAGAACACCAGGTCTCAGAAGCAACTACCGTAACCACTGACCCACCGGTGCAGTCAAAACAAACAAAAAACATATATGAAACACATGTGAAAGCTAAATTTTAACTATAAGTATACCCTTATGAAATTCAAAAATTCAATTCCAAAAAAGGTGATGACATATATTTAGCATAAGGATGAAAAGGGAACAGATCCTTTTAACAATTTATTTTCAACATATTCCTATTAAAATTTACTGAAGTATATTCGCTTGACAAAAATAATAATCTCGGAGTTCATTGTAGTCTTTCTTCACCGGGTCATAACGTAGGTAGAGAAAGACTCGTAGGAAGCTAGGATAGAGTGCGGACGTCCCCGCGAGGCGAGGCTCGCGACATTCTATGCTTCAGAACCGATCGCAGCCCGCGCTGGTTGATATAATTCTTTAAAATAAGTGATATTATAACAATAATGTAATTATTATTATGACTAAACAATAATGGTAAAATTTAATTATTAATATAATCGATGAAATGTAAACTAATTTATTAGACAAGATTTTTTGTCACTATCATTGTATTTTCAAATAAGTAGGTACGATCGATTCGTCGACCTTAAATAAACATTTTCATTTCATTTAACAACAAAAGCTGACTATGCTTGACTCTGATTAAACCGCTTGCATCCTTGGAAATAGTTCTCAGTATTTTATGTGTATTGTTTTAAGATAGATATCAGATAAATCAGGTTGGATAGAAGGAAGTTTTCTAGTTAAAGAGCTTCAGTAAGCAATATCAATTTGCAATCCACATTTTCCATTCCAACTACAATAAAAAAATAAAGTTTTGTTAGTAGTTGTGATTAAATATTTTGAAATGCGGATCCCTAAAGTTACTCGACATCACGAACGGTATACATACGAGTTCTTTTTTTTTTCTATTTTTAGTTTACTAGCTGAATGTTTGCACATTTTGTTAACCCCTCGTGCTAAGCTGAAGTTCTTATATTACAAGTGAGCTTACTTTGGTAGTCCAATGGGTGGGGATTGCACCATTAGGCTACGGCCGCTTTTCATTAGCCCGTTTATTTTTTATTAGCGGTTTAGTGATCGCAGTAATATGGTAGATAACATGGACCTGATAAATGCTGCTGCCCATACATCAGGTGTGTGTCCCTTAGTCGCCTGTTACGACACCCATGGGAAGATAAAGGGGGGTTTATTCTTAGCCAGAATCCTGACGACGAGTAAATAACATTAATTAGGTACAAATTGTATCACTGGTGGTATTTGGCTCGCTTTAAATCTCGGAGGTTGTGGGTTCAATCTCCACGCCGGATAGGAAATTTAATCTTTGTGTAGATTCTAAGATTTCTTTCCTGGTCCGATTGGCTGAGGGACCCTCCGTGCCTCGGAACGCACGTTAAGCCGTTGGTCACGATTGTTATAACATCATCTTTAACAATAATTGTATAAAAATTCCTTGAACGTTATAACATAATACTGCGGTCACCAGCCCGCCTGCCAACCGTGTTGACTATGGCAAAAACCTCCCTCGGGAGGAACATATATTCAGTAGTGAATGTTATCCGGGCTGATGATGATGATAATTGGATTTATAAGTCTTCGTCATCGTTCACTTAGGTAGCTAGTGAAAGGTTGCAGCTTAGCTAGGTTAGGGTTCTCGCCGGCGACCCGCCGCCTCCCGCCATAAGTGTAAACTGGGGAGTAGAGAACATGACTCTGCTCCCTAGGGTCATTACAGGGTCATTACATTCATGAGTAGGTCGGGGATCGCCTCTGTGTTCGGGCATCCCTGTAGGAGTAGGACGGTACTCATCGCGGGTGCTTGACAGTCGCGATGGGACCAAGGGGGGGAAAACTCTGGCCCTTTTACCGGGGCGGGAGTTTATAGTAGATTTCTGCCGGGGGGATGACCAAAGGACAAGATCGGTTCTTGGGTCCCCCACACCAAACGGCAGAAGGAGGAACACCCGGGGATGTTTTTAGTGGGTATGTCCTCTCTGCTATGCGACAGCGCACCGCGTTCTATAGAAGGAGAGTCCCATATACCCTTCGCTGGAATAGGGATCCTTGCGCCAGCGAGGTGATGCGTCATGTATTTTTACTCCGGTTAACAAAAGGGTTCTCGCCGGCGAGGACCGCGTAACGCTCTTACCCCTGCTCTGTGTTTGAGTGCAGGTAGTCCTTGCCAGTGATCACATTCTCTACAGTCCTAAGTCACATAAGGGTACCCTCAGGTGTGTGTCACTTTGATAATATAGTGTGACCACTTGCAATTTTGATGCGGTTTTAATTTCTTCGTATATTCATTAGATAAGAGAAATACATGTCACAGAACGGACGGACTATGTAGTCTGTTGCCTACTACTGTTAGTTACCTAATCGATATTTCATAGAGTAAGAATTATCTGTAAGTTATATATTTTTTAAATTTATCTTATTATATTGTAATTCTGACAAGTACCTACACGTGTATGTTAATACCTTAGTGATGATAAAATTAATTTATTTCTTGACAATAAAAAAAAACATAAATATATAGGTATACTAGTTTTTACCCGCGGCTTCGCTCGCATTAAAACCAATGTATATAACATTTGCCAAATAAATTATCATCATCATGATTTCAGCCGTAGCACGTCTACTGCTGGACATAGGCCTCCCTCATAGATCTCCAGTTGTAACGGTTAGAAGCAGCCTGCATCCACCGTGATCACGCGGCCTTAACCAGATCATTCGTCCATCTAGTAGGTGGACGTCCTACGCTACGCTTGCCGATCCGCGGTCTACATTCGAGAACTTTTCGAAATAAATTATGTTTAGTTATTATTGTCAAATAAAAAAAATATAGTGTCCAAACCAGAAACAGTTTTTGAGAATACCAAATTACTTCTTTCACATAAAAATGCATCAATTTTATGGAACCGGCTTGTAAAAACTTTAACAGACATTGACGTCATAATTTCATTGTATACAAATATTGAGGTATTTTTCAGACTGCATCGTGAACAGAAGGCTGCTACAGGGTTTTGTTTCCACCAGACCTAAAGCATAAACACAAAAGAAATGTCCATCAAATTGCCCTTGCTTTTTTACTATGCAAATTTGGAGTGAGCCCGTTGAATATTATTAACATTTTTGAACACAACTAAGCGAGCTATTCGGAATTTAATAGAAGACTAAAAAATCACCGGATCTTTTTTTATCTCGATCTAGTGAATATCTGGTGTATGCTACTCCTTGGGCCTCCTCCCGAGGGTATTGCTATTGTTGCCACGCTTGACGGGTTGGTAGCTGTAGTATGACGTTGGAACTAAAGTGAAAAGCTGTTGCCCATTTCCTAGTATACTCTTGTTATAGATGACGTCATATTAATTGGGAAAATAATGTGATTTTGATTTTACGGCAGTCTATTATGAATATTGAAAATATCTACCTTTTTTTTGTTCATTTATTTATTTATCGGTCTATGTCTTTCTACAATGGTTAATAATGACATATAAATTGGAAAATACTGTGATTATTATTGTTCGGCAGTGTTTTTTACACTTTTGAAAGGTTTAAAACATTTATGATGGTATCTGAATACAATAATTTTCATTTACAATTGCCAAATTCGACTATTTTATCAAAATAAAAATTTGAATCATTGTCATCTAAATCATTATCGTCTTCCTACCCTGCTCCCATTATTTGGGGGTCAGCGCAATATGTCATTCTCTTCCAGTCTCCCTATTAGACGTCTCTTCCATACTCACACGTTTCTTACACATCTTTCGCATAATCCATTCATCTTTTTTGGTTCCTCTTTCAACACATATATTCATATTCAGCACTCACTCTTCAGCATTGTCATCTAAATAAATTGTTTTATTTTGATTGCCAAAATAAGTTTTTGTTGAAAACCCGTTTACAGCCTAAATCTAGTATACACACAATTGTTTCAGTTTGAAATGGACAGCTCATTAAGTATTTGGTTGTCCAATCAGTTAGTTAACAATGGTTTTGACAGGTAGAATTAGTAATATTTATCACGAATCGTAATTGGGATTTGATTCCATCAAAAGCTAGCTAGAAGCGGCAAAAAAGTTTAAACTGTAAGCCTATTGCTGCTGCTCCTGTAGTGCTTTTAGTAGCGACGAATAAAAACCGCCCAAGTGCGAGTCGGACTCGCGCACGAAGGGTTCCGTACCATCTTCAAGTGCCTACCTGCTGCCGTTATTGATAACGAGGATAAATGGCAAATAAAATGTTTGTTGTATGAGAGGCCCCCTTAAATATTTATTTAATTTAATTTTTAGAATATTTTTTTACAGCGGCAACGGAAATACATCGTTTGTGTAAATTTCAACTGTCTAGCTATTGCGGTTCTTGAGATACAGCCTGGTGGATAGACAGACAGCGAAGTCTTAGTAAAAAGTATCCCGTAAAACTACGGGACCCTAATTAAATGCCATCGACAAATTCTGTTTGTAACATTAAGTAATTTCAAATAATAGGGATCGCCTAGTGGTCGGAATTTAACGACAATAAAAAAAAAATAGCATTCTGCACCTTCTTTATATAAACTATACGTGTGCGAAATTTTATACTCCTCCGTCAGGGGTAGATATTATGGGCCGGATTGCTTATGCGTGCCCGGCCTCCGCCAATGGCGGATCGAAGGAGTGTCTGGGGGGTTTTAGTGGTGTAGGGTCCTCTCCTCGTGGTATGAGATAGCAAACCACGCTATGGAGAGGGCGAGTCCCACATATACCACCGCCAGCGCGCGAATACCCTGCAGCGGCTGTGGAAATGCGTAAATTCATTTCTCCCCGGAATACAAAAAAAAAACAGGGTAGATATTATTTACTTCATGTATTTAAAGATAAAGATTTAATTTATAGATAAATCAACTGAAAGTTGCTAAATAAAGGCTAAAATCTGTATTCAAGTTCTTAAAACAAATCGTTAAGACCGCGGTTACAAGGTTATCGTTCAGACAGGAAATTCTTCCAGTACCAGATATACCATAATATGATTAATTATGGCTGTCGCAGTTTTATGAAATAAGGCTGCCGATTTTGTTTTATTTATTAACATAATATGGAAAGATTATGACAAGATAAGTCGATTTGACAGGTGAGGGTTGATGTCAAACATCATCCATAATAATATGTTTGATTTACATACGTAACGTAAATTTTCTTATAATTTTAATATTTTTCCTGTGACCATTACGATGTTCCGAGCGCCGACAACTAAAACCGCAGATTAATGAAAAGTATCCAACCGTTTTCGAATTATAATAAGAATATCTAACTTTTCCGACTTTTTTATAGATTGATGTAAGATTATAAACACGATTATGAAAAATGTATGTACTCCGGGATGTACTCGCATAACGACGAGAACGACTCCTATTTGGTCAACACCTCTTTATTGGTTTCGTTTTTCGTTAAGAATATTTTGGAAATTTAAGTATACTAAATATCAGTATTGGTAGTATATACAGGGTGTCCCAAAAGGTTAAGTAGCTGGTAAAGGGGGTGACAGGAGTGGACACAATGGTCACTAGAAAAATAAAAAAAAAATCCGCTCTGGGTATTTAAAATAAAAATGGCATTTTTTTAAAAACTTAAAATTTTACACCTTGTTATTTTTGATGTTGATGTTGATGACCTTGTTGTTATTGAAGATTACATAACAGCATTTTTTTTAAATACAGCCATATTTGTAGGTACAGTTAGCACAAGGTGTAAAATTTTTAGTCTTTTAAAAAATGCCATTTATTTTTTTAAACACCCAGAGGGATTTTTTTATATTTTTCTGGTGACCCTTGTGACCATCCCTATCACCCCTCTTCCCAGCTACGTAATCTTTTGGGACATCCTGTATATTACAATATATTGTAACGTATTACGTGTTGGTGTAGCCAACCACGTGTTACGGATATGAAAAGATAAAGAGAGGAAATAAACACAGATCACTCAGTACACTATAGTTTATTGAAAATTAGAATAGAAGATTTACAATATTTAGAATAGGGGGGCAGGTCCTAGGACTCGGTTGGAGTAGGTGACCAGGTAGCTAGTCACAATAAACACTTAGCTTTTATGAAGCTGGTTGGTAGTGTAGTCGCTGACGCCTCAGGTAGTTGGTAGCGGCAGCGAGGGAAGCAGGGCTTGTGTACACGTGTCCAGTCCGGATGGTAGTAGCAGACTGGTGTCTGGTGTCGACCGCAGCGTGAGTGTTGAGAGAGGTTAAAGAGGTCGCGGCATCAGTGCGCGCCCCTTTTATAGTCACAGCCGCCGGTCGGCGGCAGGGCTTAAACTTCAATTTATTGGCATTTCGATAGTTTTTATTGGTCTGCATTTTGCTACGTGTTTGAATCGGAAATGTGAAGAGTCGTAGAAAAACTGAAATTGCTGTCATAACTCATCAGATGAGTTACCTAAAGTCGCAATGGACTCATATAATATGGGTATATAGGCATTTATCTCACAGGCAATTCTTTACTAACGTCACCATTTGGTATGCATGATACTATCTGCTGTTAAAAGGGATAGCGTAGGTATAGGTATTTTGAAAGCACTTTATATAGTTCGGGCAAATAATGCCACAGTTAGCAAATACGTTAAAAAGGCGTTTACAGAGCAGCCAAACTTTAATGGCATAGCATAGCTATTGTTACCTAATATTTTACTTATCGTCATCATCATCATCAGCCCATATAACGCTGCTGAACATGGGCCTCCTCCCGGTGAGGGTATTTGCCATAGTCACCACGCTTGGCAGGCTGGTTGGTGACCGTAGTATTTTGTTGTACCACACAAGGAAACGCTGCTGCCCGTTCCTTGATATGCGATTATTAAAGATGATGTTATAACAATCGAGACCAACGGCTTAACGTGCTTTCCGAGGCACGGAGGGTACACCCCCAACCGACCAGACCCGGAAAGAAATCTTAGAATTTTTACATCTTAGATTTCCTGTCCGGTGTGGGGATCGAACCCATGACCTCCGAGATTTAATACCGCTATGCTACGGAGTTTGTTTTACTTATTGTAAGGTCAAATCAAACGATGGTGGGAGTCACTTGATTTTTTGGTTTATAAATATATTATTTACCGTTTGGCTTCCAGCTTAGAATGGGCCTCCCCATTTCTTAACAATTGTATCGTAAGAGACGACTAAGGGATAAAACACATAAAAGAACATCCTATCAGCTCAAGTTTACCAAGTGAAGATTATATAAATATGCTTGTGACCCTGCCTAGCCAAGGTTCGACTGATAGGGCCCATGTTCAGCAGTGGACGCAAACGGGCTGTTCATGTGAAGTGAATCAACCAATTATATTTGGTGCATGGTTCCAAATTTTTGTTTACAGATAGTTAGCGTGGCGCCCGCGCCAATTTAACTTGGAATGAATAGTTTTAGATTGCGACTAACTTCAAACCATGAACGTGCGTAGAATGCTCAAACGGTATAAGCTGCATTCAAACATGACAGTATAACGCAATATTAATTATGTACTGGACTATGTACATAATATGTCTTTGGTCAACATTGGTCTATCAGTAATTACGACCGCAACTAGCGAAGTTCATAGAGTTATTAGAAGATTTCGGAAATGACTTGAATTTGACGACGTATGCAACTAAATCTGACAAAGTATCACTCAGTTATAAATAGCTAATAACAATTGAATAACCTGCTTATTATTGAGTCCGCCAGGAGCCGTTTGGAGAATGTAAGTCCGTCCCGGAATGTGAAATTTACAGAAATAAAAACTATAATTCCGGTGTATTTTTTTCATTTTTCTTGCGAAAAATGCGCCGGCGGGCTGAGCCGGTGTTTGCCAGTCGCATCGGTCTAAATCGTACCGGAGCTAATAACTCAAAAGGAATCTTAATTAAGCAATTGGAAAAATTGTTTGGAATGAACACATAAAATGTGATATACAGAAAAAAATACTACTCCATTGGAAAGGATGTTAAACCGCAGGCGGCTGCTATAGTAGACTGTATACAAAACAGTTTTTGTCTTTCTATTAAATATATCAATCTAGATTCTATTCACCTAATAATCAAACACTAGCGGTCGTGGAGTGGGTGAAATTCGAACATAATAAAAAAAAAATAGGAAGCTGCACTCATTTTTTTAAATTTAAAGTTTGCGAAATTTCATACTCCTCCGTCCACGCAATTTTTGTATAAAGGAGTACAAAGTATTAACATAAAGTATTAATATCATCATCATCATCAGTCCGTATAACGTCCACTGCTGAACATGGGTAACTTCTCGAGGGAGGGTTTTTGCCATTTTGCCATAGTCACCACGCTTGGCAGGCGGGTTGGTGACCGCAGTATTATGTCATAATACACAGGGAAACGCTGCAGCCCGTTTTTTGGTATACAATTGTTTAAGGGTAATGTTATTACAATCGGGACCAACGGCTTAACGTGCTTTCCGAGGCACGTAGGGTAGTCTACCAACGAGACAAGGAAAGAAATCCTAGAATTTACACGAAGATTTCTGACCGGTGTGGGGATCGAACCCACGATCTCTGAGATTTAAACGCAGCCAAATACCGCTACGCTACGGAGGTTGTCGAAGTACGAAGTATTGATATAAAGATACCAAATTTCCACTGCTTCTACTATATAGGGTGACTGGTAATTAGTGACCGATACCTAAACACATGATTGTGCTCATGATAACAAACAACTTTTACTATGGCACCAACCCTGAAATCGCGAAAAAAAATCAGCTGCTCTGCCATGTTGACGAGTTATGTGAACATGAATGTATGGAACAGCTGATTTTTTTTTCGCGATTTCAGTGTTGGTGCCATAGTAAAAGTTGTTTGTTATCATGAGCACTATCATGTGTTTAAGTATACAGGCAAGTTTTTCTGGGTTCACTTCTCCCAGAGAAAGAATCCAGGCGTACAGTATGGTAGTCGGTTGATGATAATGCATAAATTGACCGTACAAAATACGGAAGCATTAATATCGGATATGAATGTCTGTACATTTATGACGATGAGTCACGGAACCGGGGTGTGAACTTCCTGCTATAACCTCCATTAAGTACTTTTATGGTCGATCTAAATTTATTTCTTTTGTTGAATATGGCTAGTAATTACATGAAACTTTATATACTTAGATACATTGAAGATAACGTATATTATGGACTGATTGATAGTGTTGTCGAAATGAATGGACGTCAGCAAGAAAGCACTTATAAACATTTTTTTTTTTTATGATCGTTTAGTTTTTTGGAATCCATGTTTGTTTTAGTACTGTTTACAATTTACAGTAATATTGCCGTTAAAATCGATTCAGCTTCAGATTTCCTTCGTTCAACCGAAGCTGTGTTAAGATTCAAAATTCATCTTGCTGTCTTCTATCTTAAAATATTCTTACGTAAATTATGTCATAGTTCAGCCACTAATGACCTTTATTTAGATAAATTCTCTGGCTCTTATCAGAACATTTCCGATATTTTTTTGAAAAAATATCCTTATGTAAATGACGTAGTTGATATCGAAGTGTCTGGTTTTTTTTATTATATTAGAAGATTTTTAAGAGCTTCTGTTAGAGTTATAAGGATAGTGGAAACTTTAATTTTATAAAGAAACATTTTATTTTATAAGACAAGTACTTTTAATGTTTCGTTGAATAATCATTTAATTAGAAATCAAAACAGGATCAGTGGAGACCCATGCGCGTAGTTGCGAAATATTTTTGGTTAAGTATGTAACAGTTTTTTGCGGTTTTCACGGGCACTCAAAGACATGAATTATGTAATGTATTATATTCACAAGACGCAAAGTTCATCAAGTATCATATTATATTTAGACGTTGATTGAAAATTGTATAAAATTAGAACAGAGCAGCCCTTGTGGAATACAAGTGTTTTTCATTTTCACTCGTTTGCTTATGACATTGACCCACACACCACATCGTCGTGTCTGCAAGCTTAATTAAAAACAAAAAATATATATTATATTATTCAGTAACGTCAGCACAATAAAACAATTGGAAACGGTAATATTTTAACTAAATTCCGCGAGTATTATGGGACCCGTTGTAAATTTGGGCCCAATTCACTTCAATTTGAAATTATCGCTTTTTATTAAATTATTATATATTTTTTCGTCATTACTTTCAAATATTTATATAGCTAATAGACTACAATTCCTTCAAGAAACCGTAACTTAGGGAAATGGAGATTATACACCTTAAAAAAAAGTGCATCCACCTAATATTACAAGATCTATAATAACAGTACCTGCAGTATATCGGACAATCTTTCTGTAAATTCTAAGATTTCTTTCTGAGTCTGGTTGGTTAAGGGACTACCCTTCATGTCTCAGAAAGCACGTTACGCCGTTGGTCCCAATTGTTTTAACATCATCTATAACAAGCGTATACCAGGGAACGGGCAGTAGCGTTATCTTGTTGTAACAACATATTACGGCGGTCACCACCCCGACTGCCACGCATAGTTTGGCAAAACCGTCCCACGGGAGAAAGTCCATGTTCAGCAGTAGAAGTCATACGGGCTGATAATGAACATTTTTTAAAGTTTAGTTAAAAAAATAAGTTATACAAAATTAGGTATGTTGCTGACTAACATTACGTTACTTAATTAACCTCTGTTAAATAATAATTTATTAAGTAACTCAAATTACTGAAAATATAAAGTTTGTGATACTTCTTTTGCTGTCTGTACTAACATCGGTTAGAACCTTTAAGGAAAATATTTTGGGTAATATTATAGGATAATTAAAATCCGTAATTTAATTAATGCGAGGAAAAACTGACCTCATTTGTAAACAATTTACACATTTTTTTCTATTTAACAAACAAACTTGGTTTGAAATACTAAGGCCGCTGGCTTTCCTTAATAAGTTGGCTTTTCTTTTGTTACTGTTATATTTAATCATTTTACTAACAGCACAATTTTAAATGGGAACCCATGGGAATAGAAATTTTAATGTTTGATACAAACCTAACGAATTATGCTTTGACACTCTCAGGACCTCTCCCTGAGCCCGGTATTTATACAAACATTATAAAGAGATTTTTTTATTTGTAAAGTAAAAAGTAAAGTAAAATACTCTTTATTGTACACCAGGAATTATACAAAATAAATTGTGCATAATAATGACAAAGTACAAGTGGCGGTCTTATCGCTGCTGCGATTTCTTCCAGACAACCTCAGCACGAACTTGTTAGAGAGAAATCAGAGCTGGGTAGTATGGGTGTAGCAACATAACTTAAAAAAACTAGGTAATAACACACCTAACTATAAATACTTACTATATAATCACTAACCTATATAAATATATACAAATTAAACTATAAATATATATCAATAGGTATATTTATTTTAAATTACATGTCTAGCATAGCAATTAAACGTGGTACGGATTCCCAGATACGACCAAATAATGGTTAAATAACAGCTTTTTAAAAGTATGATTTGATTGAGCACGTCTAATAGTAAGCGGCAAAGCATTCCAAAGACGTACTGCTTCAGCGGTAAATGAGTTGTTGCTATTTGTATTGAATAGGTTCCGAAACTTCTTAACCGATTTCAAAGATTATTCACTGTTGTAAGCTATACTATCTCCGGATGACATTAGCTATATTTAATTATGAAGTCCCCGTAGAAACGGGAGTTCGCGGGTGAGACCGCGTACGAGAAGCTAGTCTTTAATACAGCGGAGGTAGCTTCACCTTTGTCAAAAGCGAAAGATGTTATGAATAAATGAATATGAACATGAAATGGCTGAAGCCTTGGGATGACTTGGGATCATGTGGTCGTCGGTTCGATCTCCACCCATTGCACTCCGGACGTGATAATAATAAATATTTTGTGGTGGTATAACGCAGTAAGCATATTATGGGTATTTACTCCTACCTAAACGCAAATCTATAATTTACTAAAACTAATATTAATTATGTTTATAGTAATGGGCTACTATCAAAGATACTTGAATAATTCCAAGAGTATATGTTTCGATATACACTTGGAATTATTCTTAATAAGTAGCTGCTTTTAAATAAAACAGATTTATTGAAAAGTAGGGCAACTATCCGGCTTTTACCCTACCCCAAACATCCAAACTCACAAAATTAACCTATTTATTATATTAGTAAAAAAGCGCTATTTAGCAAGGCTACGGAGTTAAAACGCGTTTTAAACAACATTACAGAACAGCTTACCTACTAATATTTAAAGCAGCAAGTCAAATTTATATTCAAAATAAATAAAAAAGCGAAATTCCCCGTATATTTTTATTAGCCACATAAAACTAACGAAGATTTATAAAGCATTAAGGTTTTGGTAACGCAACGTTAGATATGACTGTAAATGGCTTTTTAATGTTTTAAATTTTAAGAGCATTCGTATAAAACGAAGCAAGGTAATTTCTCGCGGTGCACGCCAAAGCGAGTTAGCCAACGGCTCGAATTTATTTAAATTTAGTCTTACTTCCATTCCTCAAATTTTTTTTATATATTTTAAAAGTGTTTTCATGTTTATCAAATACTAGATGTCCTGCTCTGCTTTGACCGCGGAATCTGTATGATTTATGCAGCTATTTTTTTAAATAAAAAAAAACTTTGTAGGTATCACTCAAAATAAGCAAGGAACGTGATACAAATGGCTGCTAGCCCGCTTGAAGCGTTCATGAGTTATGATAATCATTTTGAAAGATGGCGGAGGTTGAACCCTTTTTTCTTTTCACTATGCGATTAAACATTTAGTAAATCAATATAATACATAATATACCACTAAAAGAAGCTTACCTAAAATAAAACTAACCTATAAAATAATACTAGTCTAAATCTATTCTACTTGGCAAGGTTCCCAGAATGCTGGCAGCATTACCCCGTTGAATGGCAATGCTTTCCCGCTGTGCAAAGTAAATACCAGCACTCGGAGAACGTGCCGCACTAAAGAGGGCCGCGAGGTTTTTATAAATTGATTTGGCTCTCGGTCCCCACGGCCCCAATGTTTCGACACCAAAAGGCACAAATAATTAAAAGTATACGAGTAAATGTGAAACTACCAACCCATGCTTTACTCTATCTCTCTTAAAAACGTAGGCTATCTGCGAGTTTTAACGTGTATTCCCGTCGGTTAAATATAGCCTTTTACGTGGGTAAAATATATTACAATAAAACAAAAACAAAATAACTCTTTTTATGATATTAATAAATAATTTGCGTGGTATACTGGGCGGGAAAACTTCATATTTCTAAGATCATTATATCCTCGAAGAGTTGTGTTTCAAACTTTGTAGTGTTTCAGGTTATAAATAAAATAAAAAATATGGATGTGGGAAGTTTTCTTGGGAAATTTATTCATTCATTTAACTTTTATTTTAGTGAAATAAGGAATGGAATTTAGTTTGCATAACTTACTAGATAAGTTTTTATCCACCGGATAATGTTTTATAGATCAACAATATAGAAAAAATATGAACGGATAAAAAAGGCGTAGCTTAGAATTTCGTGGAAATTCTTTCATTGCTACTTTGGGAAAGGATTTTTTTAAATCGAAATCCTTAGCTGCGTAGGTTTACATGTGGCTAACCGGTGACTTGTCTGCATTATTTCTTGATTCTATCGAAATTTTGTCGATAGGTAGTAGAATTATAACTATTATTGTATTATGAAGCTTATGAAAAAGATAAGTAATGCGTGGGTTGAATTCCTGTTTTAATGAAACATGCTAATAAATCGAGAAATAGCAATCTTTACAGTTTGCTCCAACATATTTCACCTTAAATTTAAGAATGAAAATATTTTAAAAAAAGTATAAATGTCGAAAAAAGCTTGCAAGCAACAGCTTAATTTAGCTAAACTAGGAATTTTTTAGAGGACCGCAGTTCAATCCTGTGATCCAGTGTTTGGCACACCGTGCCAACGATCAGATATACTTTAGATATCTGCTTTTTACTTCGGTGGCACCATGTGCTGTGGCCGTGAAGGGTGCCCTCAGGTGTGTGTAACTTAGATATAATCCCAAAGTTACAATGCAATTAGGTGCTTAATTTCAACTTTCACATAAGTAGACAAAACTACCCAAATGTTAATTTATTCCGTTAATATACTTATAAATACATGAGTTTTTTTTTTGTTGTCCGGGGGAAATCATTTACGCATCCTTTCCGCCGCTGCAGTATTCCCGTGCCGGCGAAGGGATATTTGGGACTCGCCCTCTCCATATCGGTATGCTAGCCATACCAAGAAGAGAAGACCCTTCACCGCTAAAATTCCCCGGACCTCCTCCGTCCGCCGTTGGTGTGGGCTGGGTATGCTGGGCGATGCAGCCCATATACAGGAGTAGGTACCTACTGCGTAGATTATAAAAATTGTTTCTGCCTACTGCTCTTGGTTACCTAGTTATACCTAGTATAATATGTAGAATAAAAAATCTATTAGTTAATGATTTGCTGATGATAGTTAATGATGATCAAGGGTAAAAACGGGACTAATTACTAAGACTTCACTGTCTGTCTGTCACCAGGCTGTAACTCAAGAAACGCGATAGCTAGATTGTTAAAATTTTCACAGATGGTTTATTTCTATTGCCGCTATAACAACCAATACTAAAAATAAATATTAAAGGGGGGCTCCCTATTTGCTCGATATCATTAACGGCAACAGGTAGACTCTTGAAAATGGTACGGAACCCTTCTTGCGTGAGTTCGACTCGCACTTGGCTGGTATTTTGTTTGTCATTGTTATTCTGGCAAATTCAAATCATCATCATCATCATCATTTCAGCCGTAGGACGTCCACTGTTGGACATAGGCCTCCCTCATAGATCTCCAGTTGTTGCGGTTAGAAGCGGCCTGCATCCACCGTGCAAATTCAAGTCTATGTGAGTAAACCGAAGTGATTAATGAAACGCATTTAAATTAAAATGCTCGTAAGAAATCAATACATTACATACGAGTATTTACACTCCATTCAAATCTTTAATCTTATCAATTTATCCAATCTATTCAAGATCAATTGAGTCGCATCGCAGATGGTTAGAATTCCAATACCAGCAATTTGAATTGCTAAATATATCTCACGATGCTGGAAAGGGTTAACATGCCTAGAGAACGTGCGCCTATTACTGACTAACCAACATGAAGGCCGAGGGGTCCTGCCAAAGCCAGTATGAATGTCAGTTAGACGTGTGAAATGGTCCACGTCAGGTAAAATGGTAACGCTGAGCGTGGAGTTGTTAAAAAATCCTGCCGCTAACATAGCAAAGAATTTTTCTGGATAAAACGTTTTTGATACGAGAGGTATGCTTTAGTGTTTGTTTTACAAAAGAACTGACAGCGGCAGCTTAACTCGCGTTGAAAAGATTTTTTACACTGTACATATTTCAGTCGTTTCTAACAATTGACAACCTCCGTAGCGTAGTGGTAATTGGCTCGCTTTAAATTTCGGAGGTTGTGGGTTCGATCCCCACACCGGACAAGAAATATTTGTGTAAATTTTAAGATTTCTTTTCTGGTCTGGTTGGTTGAGGGACTACCTCCGTGCCTCGGAAAGCACGTTAAGCCGTTGATCCCGATTGAAAGAAATGTCATAAAATGCTTATTTCAAAATTCCCCCTTAGAGAAGTGTTACAAAGAGATTAATAAATTTCGATGATCGGTAGGGTTCCACCGTAGCCTAATTGGTTAAGGCATTGGGGGCTTTACCCAAAGATGCAGGTTCGAATCCTGCCGGTGGTCGAATTTTATTAATCTCAATTTTGAAATATAGTATAAGGTAATCTTTTCCATAAAGAGTTCAAAACATTTAAATCAAATGCTTATTATTTATTCTACGTTACCATTTGTTAAGAAAACGTATCCATACGGTACGGTGTTCCTACGGTACCTGTTATACAAGTGGATTGCTTCCTGAAACATATCACTGCTGTTTTCACAGTATATTTCACATTTCAAACTAATAACAGAAGCAAATTAATGAACAATGGAACATGGATGTTTGGCCGCCAGCCAATAAAGCTTTCGCGGAAACTCGAGTTATTATTGTATCGTATTGTAAAATGAAAATTAACAAATTATGAAGGTGTTTTCAACTTGGAGAATGAGTTAAGCGAGTAGACTATTACTAAGCTTTCTTCTAGAATGTATTGTTTAGGACACCAAATCATTATCAGCCAGTATAACGTCCACTCACTAAGACCGTGGGGTTACCGGCTTAGAATAGACCACCCCATGTCCTCCCATGGGTGTAGTAAAAGGCGACTAAGGGACATATGGCTGATGGATGGGCAGCAGCATCTATTAGCTCAAGGTTGACATCTTACTGCGATCACCAATCCGTCTGCCAAGCGTGGTGATTATGGCAATATCCCTCTACGATCCTGGCTTGCCAAGGTCTGTTAAGAGGAGGCCCATGTTCAGCAGTGGACGTAACCGGGCTGTTGATGATGTTGATGTAACGGCCAAATCATCGCGCCCCTCCCCCCCCCCAAATCAACACGGGGCCCGTAGCATTTGCTTCTCTTGATAATCCGGCACTGAGTGACATAAAGTGTTCGATCAAGTGTTCGTGAAGCGTGTGTGTTCGATAATATGCAATTACAAAGAGTGCCATCTTTTATTTATATGCATTTAATAGTGATCGTACCCTCGAAAACCCTCTTGGAGGTCATGCAGTCAGTCCTACTGAGCTATTACTCCCAGTCGCGTGCTGATTAGCAATCTCAGGCAAGTATCCAACGGGGCCGGATTGCTCATGCGTACCCGGCCCCCGCCAACGGCGGATCGAAGGAGTGTCCGTGAGGTTTTAGTGGTTGGTAGAGTCCTCTCCTCGTGGTATGGGTTTAGCATACCACGCTATGGAGAGGGCGAGTCCCACATATCCCACCGCCAGCGCGCGAATGCGCTGCAGTGGCGGTGGGAATGCGAAAATGCATTTCCGGCGGGACAAAAAAAATATATATCAAACGCAAATTTATACCAATAATCGTCATTCATTTAGTAACGAATCAATATAATCACTTATAAGTAATGTTTAATTTTTAAACCATTTAATGAAGGTAAAGCCCAGCTCGATTTGCCAGTGAAGTAGCAAAACTTACACACATCAGTAAAGCTCATGTCTATATCGCCTATGGTTAATAATTAATAACCTATGATTTTGAGTCAAGAACAGTCAGCAATTTGTATTTCAGATCGTAACACTGTACAAATGCGTAGTAATGATTTATTGTCAGTTTAGTTCAGTTCTCTCACAATTTTGCCAACGTCAGAGTTTTAGGATAGAACGTCAAACGTTAATTGTACAGTCAACAATTAATTTATTATTACGGCACCACTTAACAAAAACAATTAAGTCTCAAAAAAAACACATAACAATTCAGTAGGTAAAAAAAAGTTTGGTCACTCTATAAAGCAACAATAATATAATTATTATTATTGTTAAAAAAACAGCTGTTTAGAAAACGTATAAACAGGATCTGTTGATTAATATATGAAATACAATAAGTAACGGCATATGTATGAATTTATTGCAAGCCGCGACGCCTAACGCCACGCACAACATGCTGCCTCTCCGTACATGATTAACTAATTCAATCAACAAAAAAATAATTTGTTAGAGTTGTCATCATATTTTAATATAGATTTATAATATAACATCAAAATAGTTTCAGGTCCACAAACGTATCAAAACTAACTCTAGGATACGTCATAAATTTTATAAAACGATTTGTATTGCCATCTACCAACTGCCTACTTCTACTGTGGCAGTGACTGTGACTGTACGTTTACTGTGATCACAGCAATGTGATTATAGCAATATCGTTCAATAACACTAGCTAGCACAAGCAATGGATGTAAAACGGCAGTTGAAGTGTGTAATGAAGCCCAAGATTGCTAAAGCATCTCCAGTAAGTTGTTCACGAACAATCCTTTGACGGTCGTATCCTTAAACTTTATGTCCAAAATTATTTTTTACTTAGTAGAGGCAAGTGTCAGTATCATGTTTATTTGACAAACCTTTTCGTGCCCCGCCTCGCCTGCCAACAGAAATCTATCTATATATATAAAAGAAAGTCGTGTTAGTTACACTATTTATAACTCAAGAACGGCTGAACCGATTTGGCTGAAAATTGGTAGGGAGGTAGCTAAGAACTGGGAGAAGGACATAGGATACTTTTGGGTAGGGGTAGGGTAGGGTAGGGTAGGGTAGGGTAGGGTAGGGTAGGGTAGGGTAGGGTAGGGGTAGGGTAGGGTAGGGGTAGGGTAGGGGTAGGGTAGGGTAGGGGTAGGGTAGGGGTATGGTAGGGGTAGGGTAGGGGTAGGGTAGGGTAGGGGTAGGGTAGGGTAGGTGTAGGGTAGGGTAGGGGTAGGGGTAGGGTAGGGTAGGGGTAGGGGTAGGGTAGGGTAGGGTAGGGTAGGGTAGGGTAGGGTAGGGTAGGGGTAGGGTAGGGTAGGGGTAGGGTAGGGGTAGGGTAGGGTAGGGGTAGGGTAGGGGTATGGTAGGGGTAGGGTAGGGGTAGGGTAGGGTAGGGGTAGGGTAGGGTAGGGTAGGTGTAGGGTAGGGTAGGGGTAGGGGTAGGGTAGGGGTAGGGTAGGGTAGGGGTAGGGGTAGGGTAGGGATAGGGTAGGAGTAGGGTAGGGTTAGGGTTAGGGTAGGGGTAGGGTAGGGCAGGGGTAGGGTAGGGCAGGGGTAGGGCATAAAAGTCCACCCGTGCGAAGCCGGGGCGGGCCGCTAGTAGTAAGATAAAAGAAAATAGAGATCCACAGAGTTCCTAATTTTTTATGGCAATCGAAAATGTAAAACATTTTTACTATGAGTCTGTATTTACTACGAGTGATTGAGTAAAGTTTTGCCAACTGTAACAGACACACGTGTTTAACCGAACTGTAAGTTATTCATGGACTTTATGTGCTTAGGTTTAGTTGTGTACGATTCAGTCGGTAATTAGGTGTGATTGACTGCTATAGTAAAAAATAAGCTAACTTATCTATGTAGGGTGTATTACTTTTAAGTTATTTATGAAAATTTTTAAACTCTAATTTACCGGCCTATAGATTCTATTCCACTTACGCAACACACCGTATTATTATCAAGACGGCAATAAACGTCACCCATATGAGAATGTGTCTTTACTTTATGTACTCGTATACATACTGTTTCTCTAACTTCAGCTCTTTCTCTCTCTCTTTCTCTGAGTCAATTTATAATACAATTTTTTTTTTGTAAGAAACCGTTGTCGTTCTTTGTAACAACTTTGGCAATTAATTGTGAAGAATCTGTCCGCGATCGGCGGTTCAAATTTTTTTAAATTTTTATTATGATGCTCCCTCCACGAACTTGAAAAGTAATTTAAATACGTTTAATCTACTTGTTTGATGTTAAACTTTATAGAATAAAACCTGCATTAATATTATATCCATTTTTTTTACTTTTGATGTTTTGGACGAATGTGGAAGACAAGTAAAGTCAGAAATTTCTTTATTCATATAGACACAATAAAAAAATGGTGATGCATCCATTTCGTATCCTACCACCACTTGAGACCGAAGCAGCTCTGAGGAAAACTCTACACTCTTTTTTTAAATAGTCATTTTTTTATTATGTATACAATATTGTTAAGCAGCAGTGTCATTCCAAAGAAAGTTACTCCCAAGCCAGTCTGTCATCTACATAGTCTGATATTTTATAATATGTACACATAATTTTGCTTTGACAATAGCTTAAAATTTATTAACAGATATTTTTTTAATATTATTTGGGGGTTAATACATTGAATACAAAGATCTGGAGCTCTTGTTTTTAAACAATTTAATAAGGATGGCGCTCTGCTAGTCTATATGCTAGGCGAAAACGCAAAAGTCAGTTCAACAAAAAAAAGGATCTAGGGTTAAATTTTGCAAATTTTATTAAAATGTCATACAATCGTCCCAACAAAAACCTATTGAGACTCCTTTGCAATAATGTTTTGCCATAATGTTTTGTTAGCCACTACAACTGAATTAGAACATATCTTACGCTGGCTGTAGGTATGAAGAAGTTGTAAGAAGAGACCAAAGAACAAACATAACGTTTTTTATATTACAATACCGCGCAAGTGATGATATTCAATTAGGTCAAAGATCAAACGTAGCAAGTAAAAAAATATTCCTTTACTACACAAATATAGAAAATATTTATTTCTGAATGATATTACACTTTATTAGCAACTGTTGCTTAACGAAGATTATGCTGAATGCAATGCATAGCAAGATATACTATTTATGTCAATAGTTATTTGTTAACAGAACGACACATCAGTGGAAATACATTTTATCTACCAGAATACTAAATGCCAAATAATCTGTACTGATAAGAGATTGTTTAGCAGTGGAAGTTATAGCGGATAATTCATAGTGTGATTCTGGTCTAAAGAAAACAATACATTTGATTCGACACAACACGCATCGCGTTTCATCAGGTCGCGTCGCGTTTTATCAATATGTTTCCGCCTTTATGGTCTTTAAAACGTCATTGTTATGGCTGCACGAGAACAACACATTCATTGATAAATTCTATTTACGTGATAACTTACTGTCTTAAGCGATGGTGATGATTTGGGACGTGGTCTCTCAGTGTGTCTCATAATAAAGCTTAAAATCGCTCATCAAGCTACGAAATAAGCTCGGCATTTCCCTTCATGATTGTAACGAAATAAAAAAAACTTAAAAGACGAACTAAGATCACTGACATTACTCAGCTAATTAGCAAGCTGAAGACGTGACAATGGACGGGGTACATCGCTCGAATAATTGACGGATTCTGGAGTTGAATCGTTCTCCAATGGAGACGTTGAACTGGCAGACACAACGCGGCCCCACGTTGCGTTTGCCAATTTGTGGTCTCAGACTATACAATGGACTGAATATATATAAACGAGGCAGGGACGTCGTGGTTGCAGGCCGCTATTGGTCCATACCGCTAGAGTTCCTCAATGACGGAGGCCTAATGTTCAGTAGTGGACATCTATATAATATGTATAAAAACAAATCCCAATTTCTCTTGGTCACGGCATCACGCAAAAACGGCTATACCGAATCGCTAATTCAGGAGAAGATTCTTACGAAAGAGAAAAATAATAAAATTGCGCGGAAAATTAGAAAATTTAAGAATACTTAACCACCATATTAAATTGTCTTATCTAACTAGCGCTTTAGACAATATATAACCTTTTTTAATGTAATGTTACAGCGTTTGACAGAATGCGTACTGCTTTTATTGCACGCCACGGTTAGGTTAGAGCTATCACGCCTTATAATAAAAGTTTGATTGAATATAGAGTTATAGATAAGACAGGACAACGTCTGTCGGGTCAGATATATTATTCTGTAAAATGCAAGATCTTCTGTTGAACACAACACCACATTTTCTCTGTTTCATTACGCCACTTAGTTATGCTAAACCATAAAATGTACATAGTATTTTAAGAGCTGTGACATTAAATGGCCAAGCGGTCATGTGATGTGATTACATATCCGCGCTATACTTGCATTACCCACAAATGGTAACACAGTGACTCATATTACTCGCTTTTAACATGCCACAAGACCATTATGGGCCTTTTCAAAATTGACTTATATGTTTCTAAGCATAGAGTTCAAATTCGGGTGGTAGTCAATGGTATTTTGGCCGTTTAACACTGGGGTAACGTATTAGTGCGGTCGCAGCGCCGTGCCGCGCTTTTGCTTTGATTTATTGAGGGCTCTGGTGTCTTCGTTATTAGGTGTACGCATACATGGCCAAGATAAATTAAACCTACTTAGTAATCCAACACATAAAAAATATCAAAATAATCAAAATTATGACCCGTATATTGTAGAAATAGGTTACCCAGTAGCGGAATCAAATAAATTTTCATCATATCATGTGTACTAATATACAAAGCTGAAGAGTTTGTTTGCTTGAACGCGGTAAACACGGGAACTAATGGTCCGATTTGAAAAAAAAAATATCGGTGTAAAATTATAATCCATTAATTGAGGAAGGTTATGAGTTATATTTAATTATGAAGTTCTCCTCGTAGACTTGAGATACGCCTAAACCGCTTCCCGCGCGCGGTTTGAACCGCGTATCTCCAGTCTAGTAACCAAAAAATTTGCTGACATATTCTTCTTCGTCTTCTCGAGTCGAAATGCTATTCATTTATCTAAGTTCTTCTTTATTAATTTTATCAATATTGTACATTGTACAATATTGATTTAAAAGTACCACAACTGAATAATATTTGTTGCACTTGTGCTGCTATGATAATTCCATGATATTTGCAGCTAGAGCAATTTGTTGAATATATGGTATTATGCTGCCAAATTTATAGAGGGCACCATGGAACAAGCTGGCTGGCGATCAAAATAATCTCCTATTTAATAATGTTATAACTGAGTGGAATAATCTCTATGTATACAATTATGAATTAAAAAATGTTTATGAACTTGCTTTTACGGGGTAATATCTCCGAAACCGTAATACGTATCATTGATATGGCGTGCGTAGCTACCACCGTATCAATGATGTGAGGCACGTGAATGATACGTATCAAGGTGTTGAAGAGGGGTTTTCTAACAGTTTTGATACTAGCAAGGCCGCTGTTTCGAATCAAAACTTTATGAAAAGCATCAAATTTTATGTAAGCAGATAAATATAGATTTATAGATACAAAATTATGTAATGTAGCTTCCTGCCCATGGTACTACCCGTCTCCGTGGAAACTTCATCTATGAAGTATTGATGAAGCTCCCACGAAGACAGGAAATACCAGATCTATAGAATATGCTTATATTTTAAGCTGAAGTTTGGTAGTTTGCTTTAAAGGACTTAGGGTTGATAAACAAAAAATTCAGTGTTAGATAGCCCAGTTATCTAAGAAGGCTATATTTTACTATGAAGTTTCTACAGGAACGAGAACTACGCGGTGCGGGATGTAACTAATTAGATAAAGCCTATCTATTACTCTTGGATAACTTATGGATTATAGATGGAGAGGGAGAGGAAGGCTAAAGAAAAGATGGATGGATTGTGTGAAGAGTGATATGAAAGAAAAAGGAGTTAGTGATAGTGTGACGGGTGACAGGACTGAATGGAAGAAACAAACGTGTTGCGCCGACCCCTAGTAATATGGGATAAGGGCAGGAAGAAGATGAAGAAGTTTCTTAGATAACTTAGCTTTCTGATGGTGATTTTAGTTTTATAAATCAGTCCAATAATTTCATACTCCATTCAAGGCAAACAAACAAACTATGTTTTCCTCTTTCTAATATAATTAGGTAGAGATTACTCATCATGATGCAACTAGGAAAAAAGAAATATTTTGAACTCAAGGCGTGCATTGTGTAAGTAAGTAGTTGTGTGAGTTGTAAGAATCAAGTTGCTTTAAGCTCCATTATCTTTAATCATGTGTATGAAGCAGTACATAGTGTGCAGCTAAAAGTATACAGGGTTGCTGAAAATGTCACGTATTTTTGTTAGGATGTTATCATAATCACTGCTGTACAAGGGCCTCCTCTCGAGCGAGAATCTTTGCCATAGTCATCACGCTTAGCAGGCGATTTTGTGACCACAATATTATGTTGTAACATCCATATATGACCTCTTTAAATGCATAATTAACTAAAAAACGTGTTCTTTGTAGCTATTTGGATACACAGTTTTTACATTAAGGTGTCAAGGTAAAAAATCCGTACAATCATAATAAGTTATAAATTGGACAGAAATTACCGATGTTTTTAAGATAATGGTATTATTTAAATACCATTATCATAAAAATATCGGTAATTCATTTATTTATTTTACCATAATAAAACTCAGAAACCATTTTGTGTAGGGCACAACATTATACGACAAAATATATTGCTTTTGACTTTACCTATAGCACCCTAACAGGAATACGTCACTTTTCCAATAACCCTGTATATTAAACCTATTTTATATTCCAGTCGTGTGTAAAAACATGAACTACAATATCTGTGAGAATAACGAAGTGTAATTACGGTACTGAATCGAACAGTCGACGGTTGTTAAAGCTTGGAAAACTATATTCGGGTAAATGGAAACCTTTTGATTAACGACATTAAGAGCTTTGAAAGTATGAGAGCTGGAAGTAGTT
This sequence comes from Nycteola revayana, assembly GCA_947037095.2. NCBI lineage: Eukaryota > Metazoa > Arthropoda > Insecta > Lepidoptera > Nolidae > Nycteola > Nycteola revayana. The sequence continues at coordinate 4,636,642 of OX344842.1, read as the reverse complement.
ACAAATGTGCCTTATGGAATGGTTAAAAACTACAAACTAACCAACCAGCGCAAGAGAGTTTCATCAGTTTGACTTGGTGCTTAGGCCCATTGTACATAGGCCTTTCAAACATCAGGTCTTTAAGGGTATTGAAAGGTTAACAGAGACCTATGAACACTTGTTGAGTTTTGAATTGAAATTTCGAATTGAGTTTCACTCAAACTGTTCTGATCTAAAATGTTATCATGCACAGTAATATTACATTGGTGAAGTTTGTTGTAAAAAATAATGTAAGGACTTTCAAAAATAACTTTTTAAACCAAAATAATATCATTAATTAAGTACCTAAGCTTTTATTGATCAGACATCATTTAAAATTCTTTATGGACTAAATTAACATGCAGTATGGTATGTAGTCCGTAGCGTAGCGGTAATTGGCTCGCTTTAAATCTCGGAGGACGTGGGTTCGATTCCCACACCGGACAAGAAATCTTTGTGTAAAATTCTTAGATTTCTTTCCGGGTCTGGTTGGTTGAGGGACTACCCTCCGTGCCTCGGAAAGCACGTTAAGCCGTTGGTCCCGATTGTTATAACATCATCTATAATAATCGTATATCAAGGAACGGGCAGCAGCGTTACATTGTGTGTTACAACATAATACTGCGGTCACCAACCCGCCTGCCAAGCGTGGTGACTATGGCAATGCCCTCCCTCGGGAGGAGGCCCATGTTCAGCAGTGGACGTTATACGGGCTGATGATGATGATGGTATGTAGGATTCCCCTTTCAAACCAAAAATAATTATGCCACTTTTTTAGTTAGCCACGAGTCTTTTGCACTTCACCGGGCATAAGTAATCATGCCTCGCGGTGTAAAATAACTCCGGTAACTGCAGATGTTTGACATTCAGTCATCGGCAGGTTCGAATCCTGGCGACGATCAAAGTCAGGAAGTAAACGGTATTACGTGTGCCTCGGAAAGCATGTTTACCTCTCATTCGTAAAACGGTCCCGGACCCGTGAAATCCGCGTGTTAAAGTATTATTATCATGGCGTTTTATTCCCACAAAATCCGATGGGGCAGTGATTGCGCAAACACTAATTGCGCACCATAATATCTTCTGCGCAATTGGCAAATCTTTTTTTAACCGCCTTGACCTAAATCGGTTGGGAGAACTTTTTATAAGTATAGAAAAGATTTGTATGTTTCCATTTTAATTAAAATAATGTTAGAAAGTGGCGTTGTCCATTAGTATGGAACAAGTATTATGCATGTGAAACCGAATGGAGAGGCTAGTTCATTATAATAACAGAGCTCATAGTAGAAATTTAGCATAATTTATAGCTCTGTGATTGGTAGATATTGTATGCACTTGACTTGCTCTGAGTAGAGATGTGTTTACCGAAGATATATGTTACAATCGTTTTTGTTAAGTTATAAAATAATGTCAAAGAACTGTGCAATCTATTGTATGTAAATACAGCTATTTCGAAGCGTGTAGCAAGAGTGAAGTTAGCAAACGCCTTGTAACCGCCTTGTTAGCTAACTAAATAAGTCCATCCAAAAAGAAAACAACATAAAGTACTGAACGGATTTTGCGCACAGTTGAGAATGAAATAGATGTCCATAGCTTGTATGTAGCAATAAATGGGGAACAAGCTGCGGGTGAAACTTAGTCTATGATAAAATTTTGCGAAGTGTTTTGTTAGTTTGACTAACATTTTAATTAAATCTTTGAAGATTTTAGTAAAGTACAAATTATTAAACTCTTCACTTAATTCATTTTTAAATCTTTAAAGAAGACATTCTTAAATAAACAATTTAAAATAGTGAATTTATTACATTTAGGATTTATATTTCACTTGTTGTTCTTTTTACGTATTAAGCAACGTCATTAACGTATTGTAAACAGTTTTTATTAAGACTCAACCAAATATCTGTCTTAAAACAATTAAAGGCAGATATTTTGTTAAATCTACAAATCTTTCCTATAACAATCAACCAATTTTGTCAAGCTGTTCCCAAAATATGCGGTCACGAATATACATTTCATTCATTTCATCCGTAACGTAGAATACTTTTGTTTTAAAACTAGTTTTTTACTACTATTTTTAGCGTTTGTTCCTTCGTAAATTTCTCTTCCTTAGACACGTCTGTAGCTCTTTAGGTCGGGAAACGGTTAGATTGCGAGGACTCACGAGAACTTTCCTGCATGTAGTTTGCTACAAAATCTAGTTCTGCTCGCCGACACTTCAGAAAATTATACTCAACATTGTAACTATGCTTACAAGAAATGAAATAAAATATTTTTTATGAAATTTAATAGTTTAGTGATATATAATTATGGTAGATTAGCTACTGCCTAAAAAGGCAAATGTTTTGGAAATCTTCGGAAAAAAAAACCTCAGGTACTCCTTATATTAAGCATACCACGCCATGAAAGGGCGAGTCCCACATATCCCGCCGCCAGCGCGCGAATACGCTGCAGAGGCGGTGGGAATGCGTCAAGGAATTTTCCCCCGGAAAACAAAAAAAAAAAAATGTACTCCTTATATTAGTCAGTACCACGGTACGGTACTACCACTTACTACTCTGCAAAATGTTTAATAGGCGGAGTTTCTCATAACGGTATGTTATCCTAGATATCAAGGTTTGGGGAAGAGGGAAGCCTCAAAACTCGACCACCAGGCCGTTACGAGGTGTGTAGCCTCCAGCGGTACATACCCCGTAACGATAATGCATTATGCGTTTTCCAAATAAAAAAGGTGGAAACTTACATTTAAAAAATATTTAGAATCAAAATACGTTTCTCCTGAGTGTCTGGTTGGGAGACAAAAACTTGATACACAATGTATAATGCGCGATGCCCGTTTATTATAATTACTTTTTTTTCGAACTGACCTTTGTTTATTCAGCCACGAGACCTTTGCTACGTTACCAAACATAAAAGTGAGCACGGCTTTAGTCTTATGAAATGGGTTATAAACTGCAAACTAACCAATCAGCGCAAGAGGGTAACATCTGAGGGACTTGGAGCTCGGCTCCGAGCGGCGGAGCTTCGCTCACTGGCGAAGGAATTGAGGGACGGTAACTCAGATTTTAGTGGAGTTTTGTGCAACTGTCACTCTAAATTACAGTTCGCGGGCCTACGTATGCATCGCTTATAAAAAAACGATTTTAAAAGTTAAAGATACAGAGCTTATTTTGTTTATAAAAGAAGGTTTTCATGTTAAAAGCTCCCTTCCGTAACGGTGTGCAATAAACGTGGTAGTATTTTTCCATCCGTATCCGTGTACAAAACATTTTTTTATAATGTATAAAAATTAAGACACGCAACTTTTAAAGTTAAAATTAATGTAGGTATTACATTATATATGCTATTGCTACTGCATTATGGCTGGACATAAGTGATCGTCGTAACAACTTTAAAATAATTCAATTACGTTTAATTATATTGTCAACACAAACAAGTTATGTAAAAAATGAATTTTGAATAGTAAATGTGATGAATATTGAAAAAGTGTAAAATACTATATATCTTTGCTTCATATATCTTTATCAAAGTCTTGTTTTTCGTATATCGATGGCGATATTCCATAATTAAACAATGAATTTTATTCACGACTTAGGTATTTATATCCACTTGTTATTATAAGAATCATAATGAAAACAACGATAAAAAAAATTGTTTATTATGAAATTATATTCTATGAATTACAGGTAGCAGCAAATCTTGCTATATATTAATAAAGTATGTAGTTAGGTTCCTCATTGTCATTGATTGTTCTAGTCATAATAATTCAATATTCACATGCATTCATAATCTTCATCACACATTTTATGAAGTCACATTATGTACATTTACGTCCTCAGCGGATCAGTCCTCCTCTTTACAGATCTTAATAGCGCGCTTGGCCGGCGGATTGGTGATCGCAGTGAACCTTGAGCTGATTGTTGCTGCTGCCCATCAGCTGTATGCCTGCTAAGACATGGGGTGATCTATTCTTAGCCGGACACCATACGGCATCACATAAATTATTATAGGTACCAGTAGTAATTAAGTAAATTGAGAAAATGCAAACATTTCTACTAAAAAAACTGTTCTCAGGTTAATTTAATGGAGTGTAGATATTTTACCTGCTTAAGCACTCGATAGATAAATATCTTCTGTCCAAACAATATTTTCTGTCCTATAATTTTGCAAGAATCGTACTACTATCTTAAGATTCGGTCCTACTGCTCAATTCTGGCAAACAGCCAAGAAAGCTATACGCTAATTACTGGCCGAGGCACTTACATTTAATAGCCGCGTACCCACCTAGCGCACAGGCTCGCGCGGCAGCCTCGGTGTCCGGATCGCGAGCGATGGCTCCCGCGGCAGCCTCAGTAGATTTGTTCAATTACACGAGGCCGCCTCGCGAGGCAGGCTGAGCCATCATAAGTCCGCGAGTATTCGTAATGGACAGTCGTGTATTTTCAGCTGCTGCTATTTTCCTAGCTGGTTATTGTTTAAAGAAACGAAAACAGTCACGTATCAAGAAAAAACCTAGACGCTTCTGGATTAGAAAAATTTATGAGCGTCGCCACCAATATGGAAATAGATTATTTGGAGATTTAGTATATGATCAGACTGTACATAATTTTACAAGAATGTCCGTACAAGAGTTCGAAAATTTGTGCTCATTGTTGTCTGATAAAATCAAAAAGTGCGATACAAAATATAGAGAAGCAATCACTGTGAAAGAACGAGTTTTAATAACTTTAAGATTTTTAGCAACCGGAGATTCTTATAGCAGCTTGCAATATTTATTTCGAGTATCGAAGCAGAGTATCTCAAGAATAGTTCCAGAAGTTTGTGACGCTATTATTGAAGCCTTAAGGGATTATGTAAAGGTAAATAAAAATAATTTGACAAATTTAAAAATCAGTTGTTTATTTTAATTACAATTCAGTGATAGTTTCGAATCCAACATTGGCATTAGGTGATTGTGTAATGGCATGAGAAGACGTAGCGGTATGTGATGCTGATGATGAAGTGCCAGATGAGTCCATTGTAGAGGAATTAGTGTACTGCTGTGTATAGTATCCTGTATTAATTTGTTGTTGTGTGTATTTCCCTAAATCGGCTTCAAAAATTATATTATTGATAGCGTTCTTAACATACGCTAATGTGTGCGAATCATATTTTCTTAGCTCGTTGGCTATGTGTCTTCCAAATGAAGAGTATGGATCATTGATGTCGGTCGTAGACTTTTGCAAGTATTCAAGGGCTTCTGCGAGCATGATATCTGCCGATTCTTCCTGTGGCTGCGTTTTCTTCGGATTATGTCGTTTTTTTTTACGAGCAGGTTCTGATGGTGAAGGCATGCTAGCATCCGAGGTTAGGTCTTGTTGTTGTGGTGGCGCTTTCTCGGTGCTAGCCTCCGGCAATTGCGTCTTGGTCGGAGCGTTTTCAGTCTCTGTGTGTCTCTCTACGTCAGAAGTGTGTGAAGATTCCGGTATTGCCTCCTGAAAACATAATTTTAATTAAAAGATCAATTTGTGGTGCAGTGTGAATATGTATATAATGTGGCAGGACCCTACGTTTAATCTCATTGATTATGTTGAAGCTAAAGTTTAACGTCCGTAGTATTTAAAACCTTCAAGTAGCTTAGTAGCGATATTTTTTTATGTACTCTATTTTTTTTTTACAGATCCCATCTACAGAAGAAGAGTGGCTTTCTATATCAAAAGAATTTGAAAATAAATGGAATTTTCCCCACGCTATTGGAGCGATGGATGGAAAACATGTTATGTTGCAGGCACCGATTAACAGTGGCACTGATTATGATAATTACAAACAATTTCCAAGCATCGTGCTTTTTGGATTAGTTGATGCTAGCTACAATTTTTTGTATGTAAATGTTGGTAGCAAAGGGCGAATCTCTGATGGTGGTGTTTTTAAAAACACAACGTTGTATAAAAAGCTAGAACTGAAAGAATTGAACTTGCCTAAAGAGAAGATATTGGAAATACCATATGTAACAAAAGTTCCTTATTTTATTTTGTCCGATAAAGCATTTGCACTCAACGAATATACCATGAAACCATTTGAGGGCAACCCAGAAAATGGTTCTAAAGAAAGAATATTTAATTATCGCCTTAGCCGAGCTAGACGTGTCGTTGAGAATGCGTTTGGTATATTAAGTGCCATATTTCGCGTTTTTAGAAAACCTATCTTACTAGAGCCAAATAAGGCAACAAAGGTCGTCTTAGCAGCTGTTTATTTGTACAACTACATCCGAAAAAATACTTCAACTAATCTTATTTCACCGGAATTGTTTGACAGGGAACTTGATGGCGCACTGATTCCTGGCCAATGGAGAAATGAAATAAATGAAGTTACATTCGCACCAATTGCAGCGGTTCCAAGGCGTAGTTGTAATAACGCAAAAGAAATACGGTTGCACTTGGCAGAACATTTTATAACTAATGGTTCTATACCATTTCAAAATCATTATGCATAGTTAAAAATTCTTACATTCGGCATCGTTTCCTGAGTGTCACCAGTTTCATTTTTATCCTTAAGAAAATGAAAATAAGGATATCCAAACCACTTCGAATTATAAACATCTGAAGCGCCTGAAACAGAACAAAAATAAAATTTATATTTCCATAATTTAAAATATTTTATTGTATAAATAAATTTTCTTCAATTTAATCATTCGTATATAATAAGTAATTATTTTATCAAATAATTTGTAAGTTCATATTTTTAAGTATAAAAATGCATACCTGAACCTGTTATGCGACTTTTTTTCTCCCTGCTTTTCTCTCGACGATAAGAACCACACAAGGACACCATTTTGTTTTTCACTTCCTTGACAGGCATATTAATTTGAGCAGATATTTGCCGCCAACTGTCTTCCCGCTGATTTTTATTTAAATATTTTGGATCTTTGGGGTCCCAAAGCGCATTGTACGTGCTGTACAGTTGTATTAAGCGAATGGACTCCTCCTGACTGCCCATGATATCAAAATTACAAAGAGACAAAACTTGTAGTAGCTTCGCGCGCGAGCCAAAACATAACCGTCCCCACCTAATGCACAGCGCACACTGAGGCACCTTTGAGCGCGTCAAGTTTACCGACAACAGATGGCTCGGGGCCGAGCCGTGCTCGGTCGAGCAAACGCGCGCCCGAGGCAGGCCGAGGCACGTCCACACCAGCCGAGCGTTTGGCTCGCGAGGATGCCGCGCGAGCCTGTGCGCTAGGTGGGTACGCGGCTATTTACTAGATATGCTGAGAGGTTATCTTCATACCTATATAATAATAGGTGTTTACAGCACTGTATTAAATCCATAGTATAAGTGAGAAATAAATGAATGAATGGGGAATAACCCTATGGGTACTGTACGCGACAGTGGCAATCACGGTGAACAGAAACACATGCTTAATCCACAAAAAAATATTATTAACAATTATCGAATTACAACAGTCGACACATTAGATGACAATATTTTTTCCCACAGGAACGTTAGTGCGACTGCGCTACAAAACAATTGCCGCGAGCAACGTTCTAAATAAAAATATAAAATAGTATAAAACCTATTTATTGAAGCTACTGTGCATCGCTAACAGGTACCACGCAATTGCATGCTTTGGATACCACGTGGGTATGTGTTTTTGCAGCTAAAAACATTATCATCTATCGTCCAAATCTTGGAGTTCCGCAGTTCAATTACGAAAACAATGCGATTGTTTTACGGATCAATTGAACGCCAAAACGACGTTTTTTTACGTTATAAAACCAACAACATCATAAATTGTATACATTTGATAACTGTAGCTATGAAAATGCGGAATATATCAACGTTTTGCGATTAGGTTGCTAATTGGCCTGCCCCACACCGGATAGGCGCTAGCCCACTTATCAACTGGCTTTGTAGTTTTAATAAAACTGGAGCTTTGCTCACCTTTATACCCGGTGAATATTGTGATACCCGGTGAATGGTGTGAATTAACTACATATGTCTGTCCGATGAAAAAGTGTGCTGGGGAAACCTATGCTCTTGTTCATCTTAAAAATTTACTCGAAACTTATACACCATCATCTTTTGCGTAGTTTAGCCAATTGTAAAATATATACTATTAGTTATAGATTAGTTTTAATTATGTGCTTTTTGTATTGTGTTTTTATACTTATAAGAAAAATATTCATCATTTTTATCGTTTCAGCCGTAGGATGTCCACCGCTGGACATAGGTAGGCCTCCCGGATGTATCTCCAATTGTTGCGGTTAGAAGAAAAATTAAATATATGTTATAAAAGATTTTTGTTTGTACATAGCTATTGTATATAAACAGATTCCAGCACAATATTTTTCCTAAATCATTTTTCGTGAACATGAATAGTATAGTGCTCTATGGGCCTGTCAGTATGCAGCAATTATTTACTGTGCACCGAGATCCAGTTGAATAAATCTGCCCTGATAAAACTAACACCATTTGCACTAGACGAACGGTTGGTGGTAAATTTCTTGCGGATAAACATCCACATTAAATGAAGATTTTCTTAGCCGGGCGAGGTACCAAGCAAGCTAAAGATGTGCCCAATGTGTGTTTAGACTAACTACTCCCGTATTAATTGATTTCCAGTAAAGTTAGTAGTGTCTTAGTAAACATTCAATACATACAGCCATACATTGGGTTGGGGAGCAGCATCTATCGGCTAAATGACTTACCATCTTACGGCAATTACCAACCCGCTTGCCAAGCGTGGTCATAAGAGTAATATTCCCGCTTACCAAAGCTGGTAGCGAAGAGGCCCATATTCAGCAATGGATGAAAAATTTCCGTTGAAGACTAGTGTCGATGTTAGAGGGACAATTCGGGCATATTATGGCGCCCACATAAGGAAATCAAAATCGAGTGTGAAGGTGTGTAAAAGAATGTTATCTTCTAAACGGTCGTAGACGCGAGTAGATGGTTTTCTCGTTGCTTGATCGAGAGATGTTCGAGACGAAACACCTAGAACACAAATCGGCGATCTCGCGCCACGCTCAAAGGTTTAGCTATCCCCACCATCCAACACGCGTTCTAGTTTGGCGGGGGAAGCGTTCCACCCCCACTAATTGCCCCTCAAATTTGGCACCCTGGGCCGTTGCCCCATCGCCCCCTTTAACGCCGGCACTGTTGAAGACACATCCACATATTGGTATATTGCTGGCTATAACCTTAACTAAAAAAAAATCATTTTCTTTTACTAAATGATAAATGCATTTATTTCACTAGTGCAAATACTAGTGAAACTACATGTCAGCATGAAATACTGTTTTGTCCAACTGGCGCTTAGTCTAGACTCTACTCGTGAATGTCCCAGGACACAATATTTCCGCTTAAACTTTGCAGATGATTTATTGTCATATGTCTGAATAACAGAACTTTTATAGTTGTAGCCGGTTTATGCCTTTTATCAATTTACTACTTAGAAAACCTTATGAATTCCGTTCAACATACATCAAATATTTTTTAGAAAAAAAAACTATCACATTGTATGGCAGTCATTCACCATTGATTTGAGTTTCTGTGAAACTATTTATGTCAAAAGCGCGACAAACAAGCATAGATATGGTACTCTTCTTAGCTACTAAGCTAAGAAGAGTACCATACCTATGCTTGTTTGTCGAAGGCTTACAAAAGCCTTACTGTCGTTTAAAAGCTTGAAGGCTTATTATTATTCCCGTGTGGTGTGGCTTAGAATAGACCACCCCATATCTTTCCATGGGTGTCATAAGGCGATTAAGGGACATACAGTTGATGGATGGGCAGAAGAATCTATTATTTAAAGGCTCAACGGCTTGCCTCGATGCTATTACGTTGCCTTCCTTGACTAACTAACTAAACTAACCAGAAATTCTTTCACTAATCATCATCATCATTAGCCCGTACAACGTTCACTGCTGAACATGGGCCCGAGGGATTTTGCCATAGTCACCATAGTCTCGGAGGTCGTGGGTTCGATCCTCACACCGGGCAAGAAATCTTTACGTAAATTCTAAGATTTCTTTCCGAGTCTGGTTGGTTGAGGGACCGAGGCACGGAGGGTACTCCGTGTCTCGGAAAGAACGTTACGCCGTTGGTCCTAAAATTCTGCGGTCCCTAACCCGCCTGCCAAGCGTAGTGACTATGGTGAAAACCCTCCCTCGGGAGGAAGCCCATGTTCAACAGTGAACGTTGTACGGGCTAATGATGATGATGATGACGATATCATCAATCAGTCTCATGCATAAAAAGTGTTTAAGACTATTAAGGTTTTTACCTTAATAGTCTTAAACACTCATTAGTTCAAATGCTCTTTAGTGCTATTAAAAGTGATGTATTATTCATAAGCGACTAAGCGTTCAATAAACGTATTTTAACTAAGTTCGCAGTATGTGAGAGTTCAAAGTTATTATGTTGCCGTTCTGTTTAGGAAAATAAACTATGGTAGTTTTGTCAAAATCTAGATGTATAAGTGACACTTATAAATCTAGTTTTTGACAAAACTACCATAGTTTCTTTAAATTCAAGTACAACTCGGTATTTTTTTACACTTACCTACCTGGATATTCAATTAATAAAAACCCTATTCAATTTATATAATACTGAGCCGCATCTCCACCATATTTCTACAACTAAGCACAGAAGGAAAAATTCTTATTTCATAGAACTCCCTAATCACTCTCTGCTTATCCTTGCCCTCCCGACACTTAGTTTGCAAAGAACCTTCCAATGCCCTCCTAGACCCGATGTCCGAAAGGCCCGCGAATTGTAAAGTAGAGCGACAGTTGCATAAAACTCCCCTATAAAACTAAAAGTCATAATCCCTCAATCTTCCCGCCAGCGACCGCCGAGCCGAGGTCCAAGTCAGGGGATGCCCTCTTGCGCAGATAGCTTAGTTTGTAGTTTTTAAACCATTTATCTAGGCTGAAGCTTTGCTCGCCTTTATGCCCGGTAAAATAGCATAAGCCTCGTGGCCGACATATGACCGTCCGAGAAAAAAAAATCTCTGCTGTTCAATCAAGCATTTTTATATCTGTAACCGAGTGTCGAGCAATGGCACGAGCTACTCTGGCACAAATGTTACTTACAGTTTGCTGAGAAAAGCCACGAAGATCCCCACATCATCTAGTACCTAAATAGAAAAAGGCACATTAGTAGTATATAATAAATAATACGTTTCACGGGGATATATTAATTTAATATTCCAAATAAATACATCATATAGATATGTAACTTAAAATAGAAGTTGGTACTTAGAGATTTCACGACAAACCCAACACCCTATTGCAGTCAAAACGTATAATTCATATGATCTTGTTTCACTAAGTTAATAATAAAAGTTACTGTTTACATACATACAAACATACATATAATCACGCCTTTCTCCCATGGGGGTAGGCAGAAACTACAGAACGCCACCTGCTACGATCCTTACACACTCCCTTTGCCTCGTCCACGTTCATACATCTGGTCATACACGCACGCCGGTTGCGAGTACTACGCACCTGACCTTTCTGAAGAACATCACCTATGATTACTGTTTACTGAAGCGATATTATCGTTTGATTTTTTTGAATTGATTAGAGTTTTGTGATACGTCTTTCAACGACGATGCAGAACGTTTCCTATCTGCTCAATGGCTTCTATGGCTCGCAAAGCTTGCATGGAAAATTCTGTATGTTCTGTACTTAACCTTACAAAAGTTAAGTAATATGTCAAATCAGCTGTTGCATACTGTCAGCCAGGAGAGGTTTATAGTAGGGACCATGCTTCTATAACATAATAATAAAGTCGCGACTTCATTTGCGTAGATTTCGATTTCTTTATACGGACTATGTCACCAACTTTTAATCTCTTAGGGATAATTACAGAACCTTTCGTATTGGATGCCTACGTCATGTACAGGAAACATCCTCCACACACCTCGCTTTGATCCCTCAGTCAGTCATTCAGGACAAAGCGATGTTTAAGCTAGACGTTACCAAAATATCTGTCTGTAAAGTGATTCATACTAACAAACAATGTTAAGCCTCGTATACAGCTTAGTAGATGGTTTGAAGTAAACACAGTTTTGTTTGCTTTATTCCCAACAACATTGGCTGTGGATAGCTCCAGCGGATAGACTTGAAATAAATACAATTTCAGCTCGAACACTGTATGTAACACAATACTCCTTTCAGTTTCAATCGTCTAAAGCTGATTGTTTCACTTGCCTTTGAGTTCGAACCTTATCGCAATATATTGACTCTAGTATTTAGTTTATTTTACTGAAGAATGTGTATATAAGAAAGCGATCAAAGAGATATGTATCATAAATCTGAATTGGCAACCACAGAATATAATTCAGAAGAGAATTCTCTATCGCAAATGTACAAACCCACGAGATTAAATGAAACTGAACAAGGGACGAACACTTTATCACAAATGTACGAACTCAAGCCTAAGTCAACTGTAAAAAGGGTAGGACACTGTATCGCAAATGAACAAACCCGAGTCTAAATGAACTTGAACAAGGGACGATCACTCTATCGCAAATGTACGAACTCGAGCCTAAGTAAACTAAAACAAGGGACGAACACTCTATCGCAAATGAACGAGCCCAAACCTAACTCTGGCTGGTGGGTCATCGTCAGAACTTACTCCCCAATGTGTCGCACTCTGGAGGAATACATTTTCTCCTGACCGCCAACACTGAATGTGATGTATTCGACGATGAAAAGATAGAAATTATGCGAGAGATATTAGGCATGATTGTCTACTATTCCTCGCCAGTTTTTAAGTAGATATATACCTAGTGTAGGTATTCACCTCAATAACTATAATAGTGTTTCTTTGTTAATTATTCTAATTGGTGTTGTTACCGTTTTAAACGGCGTTTTCGTTATCTGTCTGACCCTATGTAGGTATGCTTAGATCATAAAAACTATGCAACATATGTGAATTCTGCTTTTTAATAGATACAGTCATTCAAGTGGAAGGTTTATTTGTCATCAGCATTGCCACGTGTAAAATTGGGGCGGATCACTCGTAAACTATAAAAAATTATGACAAAGTCTTGAACAAAGTCTACTTAAATAAAAGTGTTGAGCCATTATAGCACAATCATAAAAAAAATAGTACATGTCAATTGCAATGCAGTGACTTGCAAATTTGCTGTACTGTGCAATGGTTATTGTGCCTACACTGTAACTTTTACCTATGTACCTATTACAAATATTATGTTATTGTATTAAGTGTCAAATAGAACATTGTAATAAACGCACGTTCTTGAACATCTGACGTTTCATTGATACTCACCTAAGATTGCTACACAAAATTTAGTGTACATTATAAGGTTTTCGGGCAAAATAGTGTCCTACTAATATTATCAACGCGAAAGTTTGTAACTATAGATGAATGGAAGGATGGATGTTTGTTACATTTCACGCTAACACTACTGAACGGAATTGACTGAAATGCACTGGCATATGTTATACTCTGGGTTAACATATAGGCTACAAAACATCACGCTCCGACCCATTGTAGCAGAATAACGCGGGTAAAACCGCGGGGCGCAGCTAGTATGATTTTATACAATGCTCCATGCTTTCATTTCCTATACAAACATCCGCCTGCATGGACTGATAATAAGCTTATTAAGACCGCAATAAGCCAGCTGATGAGGCCAGGCTGCAAGGAACCGTATCCTCCGGAGAATAACGAGGGAAGCATATGTCTCTTCTTCCTATATATTTGAAGTGTATATGCAGAAATGTTAACTCCACAAATAAATTCTGTCCCGCGACCTGATGTAAAATTCAATAAGCTGTAACTTGGCTCAAAGATATTTACTGAGCACGGAAATAATATGTCTTTAACTAATCATGCCCGAAAATACGTGCCTGTATCGCGAGACACATTCATATACATCATAGATATACATAAAATTGAAGAGTATGTTTGTAATGGAATATTATAATATTAATACTAAATACATATAGGAAATTAATAACAAAATACCACAAAAAATGTGGTCTATTTTCCTCTGTTCGTCTATTTGTTTTAACTATTATTAGAAACGGCATAATCGATTTTGACGAGACGTTCACTGGTAGCTAATGCTGGTATTTTTATTTTGTCTGGCTGTTTTTTTGTACATGGTACCTAAAACTGATTAAGAGGGACTTTTATTGTTAGAAAATCCTTATTTGAGGTGTAGGAAGTCGCGGACAGGACTAGTAATAAATAGAGTATCGGACACATAACACATTTAGGCCCAATGATATATGGTTTACACAAATGGTGCCTATAATTTATGACTTTAGTACAACTTTAAATATAAAACATAACAGTATAACGTCTATACAGCTACAAGTAACTACCTAGCTAATTTAAACTAAAACTGATTTATAAAATCTATACACCTCGAGCGCGTACCGTTCGTTCTTATAGTAACTTCTTTTTGAAGATTTTGGAGCTTACTAATAGTGAAATAATATTTTAAGTTTTATTTTGCAATCCAAACAAACAATCAAATTGTTTCTCTTTATATTATTAGTAAAAACTAACATAAATCACAGTACTGTAAAGCCTGCCTGTATGTCAGCTCAAGACTGGGGTTTACGTAGCTCGGCAGGGCTCGCCTGCCTGAAGAGAGTGTGTGAGGGTACGATCACTATCACTAAACACTTGTATAAATGAAAGATGGCACACTTTGTAGTTTATCGAACGCACAAGCAAGACCAACACTTAGTATAATATCACACCGTTGTGATTTTATAATCTCGCCCCAACTCTTACACATTCGCCAGAATAATTCTTACTGATAAAATATAAATATTATTGACACTTGTAAGTAAAGATTTATTTTGGATTACATTTGAAATATAATAATTAATATTTTAGTTGCCAGACCAGTGAATTTAGTGAAGCATTAAAACCATAATCTCACTACAGTACTATAACTGGAAGCCACCCACAAACTAGCGACTGAAACACTTTCAGATTCCTAAGAAGTTTATATTCAGAGTATCTATTTCACATAGATATAGTTACTTATCGTTAAATGCATCGTTTTGTTCCTATTTATTCCTTGTTAAATAGAGATTTCTAGGATACCTAATAGTTGTGAACAAGGAAATACCTAGTTTGTCTTACTACTTTGAACTGACATCGACATCCTGTTCCGATATTGTATCGAATTATTCTCTAGGGTGTACTCATGTAAGCGTTCACTTACCTATAAGTGTACGATTTGAAGCTTATTCATTGGATTAACTTGTAAAATAAATACTAGATACGAATAGTTCCGACCTGAAATACTGTGTGAAGTTTAAGATATTTCAGATTGATAAACTGTCAAAAATAAATTCTTGTGTGACGGGTCACAAAGCATACTCACAACAACTATCTGTGGTTCATACAAATAATTGTCCCGGGTGGAATCGAACCTAGAACACTTAGTCTCAGAAGCGACTACCGTAACCACTGAGCAACCGGTGCAGTAAAGTCATTGGTGATTGATGGCAATAATGCGCTTTTTTAATTAATTAAATTTGTAATATATTAAAGTTTAGCTTTCTGTCAAGGATTACACCTAAGTACTCGGCTTGCCGTTCCCAAGGGATTGGTTCGCCGAACATCTTGACCGGTGGAATGACCGGTGGGCTGTTGAATCTCGAGAAGAGTACAGCGGCACTCTTTGTCGGATTGAAGTAATATAGAGCCTAATGTCACTGTTGTTTAGACTTCTGGTACGGAACTCTTCGTGCGCAAGTTGGACTCACACTTTACGGCTTTTAAAGAAATACCAGATATTTTGTAGAACTACAGTGAGCTTTAATAGCTTCTGAGATCAGGTTATTTTATAACGGTTACTACAACGACGAATCCCTAAGGATACACTGCAAGCAATATCCTCATATTAACCCGTCAGGGTAAAGAATTTATTCTTATTACATTTGTGGAAAAAAGTAGAACATTTATAAGACCTCAGGGTCCTGTTGCTGGCTGCGGGTGAAATTAGTTTAACCATATTAACAAACTGGAAAAATAACATGGTGCCAACAATAGTATTCACAATTTTTAGATTATTAGCTTCTTTGGCGTGTTTTAATCTTCCGTTCCCGTGGGAACTTCCGATTAAATATAGCCTGTGTATTTTAATATTGTATAAGAATAAAATACATAATATACAACTAAAAGTAGCTAATTTAAAATAAAACTAACTTATAAAATACAAATATTCTAAATCTATTCTACTTGGCAAGGTTCCTAGAAGGCTGGCAGCATTACCACGCTGAATGGCAATGCTTACCTGCTGTACAAAGTAAAAACCAGCACACTCGGAGATCGTGCCGCATTAAAGAGGGCCGCTGCGAGGTATTTATAAATTAATTTGGCTCCCGGTCCCCACGTGGCCTGTGTTACTTCTGGATCACGTAGCATTTTAATAGTGTAATTTTTGAAATAGTTCCGGAGCCTATTTAATAAACAATCAAAAATTTTAAACATTATCTATACAAACTATGAACCCATATTATACTATCCTTGGAGATGTTTTTAACCGGAAAACACTAGTTCTGTCTTTTATATTAACGAGCTCGGATAATAAATTTCAAAGAAATTGGAGCAGATTTTAAACATTTGCCATGTAAACTTTCAACCTCTATTTTGCACCCTCAGGGATGAATTGCAATCAACCATGAAAGACGTCCTACTGGCGGGAACGGGGTTTACGTTACGTATGTAGTCGTAGCATTGTAGTCAAACATATATTTATGGTTCTCGCGGGACTGAATATACCAGTAAGAAGAGTTTTTTTTTTATTCTTTTTGGTATGACAAACCATAATAATACATAATGGATAGATCCCAAAATTCTTAATCCGATATATCAGCCATTGTTATCATTATACCAAACAATCCCTTGTGCCGTGTCCCGAACCTTTTTAAGTAAAAAAGGAATTACTTTTGCTATTTTAACTTCTGTAGTAAATAATATTATATTCATATTGGAGCTTTGTAAAATAAAAGGAGAAGGCTTTTAGCTACTTTCAGTAAAACCTTTTTTTAATGTGTATAATATAATGTTTCTATTCGATTCGATTCCCGCATTATGATAAAAATGTGTAAGACTTTTGAACTACAAGCTGGTACCTACTTCGATTTTTCTAAATAGACTATTTCAAGTATTACAATGAAAAAACAGCGGCCATGCTACATCGCCTGCGTAGAAGTAACATCAGTAGAAATACGCTAACAGCTGCGACACAGTTTTTCCTAAACTAATGTAGCTGCTAACGAACACACAATTTTGTATATTATCTGTTTTTGGTTCCAATAAAATATTTGTAAAAAAAATAATATTTGTATTTGTAATAACAGAAGAAATCAACAGTATTCTGAAAATGGTCTCGTGTACAAATATAGCTATCATATTCGAATTGTAACCAACACTTTTAGGTGTCCTTTATTATTATAAATATGTTTTTTTTTCAAATATTTATCAAAATTCTCTGTTTTTTTTTAATACATATAATAGGGTTCATATGGCTTCGTCTGATGGGCCAGCCCAATTATAAAAGTCATTGACATTTGATCATTATGATATTATCTAACAATACACAATCATCAAATCAATACACGAACTCTAACACTTTTAGCTTCCATATCTCACCCATATAAAAAACGTCTTACGTTAACAATCTAAGTATTAAGGCTATATCCAAGTTTATCTCATAAAAATGTCTCCTTACAGCCAAAAGGAAAACTTACCTAAGTTTTCCAAGTTCCACGTTGGATATGAGTCGTAATTTATGATGGTCGGTTTATCTATTAACTTTTAGTTTCTCCGCTCGGTTTCAACTGGCAAAATACGAAGCATGTAAGTAGCTTATAGTTTTACAACGTTTAGGGTAAGTTTTGGATGTAACCGGATTTGGGATGATTGTGAGACAGGCCTACATATTTTTGGATAGAAAAGTTTGTTTTGCCGGATGCGTTTATGACATATGGCGTTGGCAAAACATAATAAAAATGTGTTGTAATTTTCTTACGTTTCTTAAACTTAATATTACAGTGACGTCACGTGGTGGATTCCTAGTAACTCGATTTGTTGATTTCATAAATGCCATATAGTTGCATTTATAAGATGTAGACACAAGAAATAAGCTTATTTTAAGTTCTATCCACAAAACATCTGTGTCTGAATTACAAACAACATATCTGTATTTCTGACAGCGCTCTTCAAAGGAATTGTTACGAAATTGAAGCTTTGTCTTAAATATTGAAATATATACTTAGTCTTGCCATAAATATTGTTACAAAAAAATCGATTGTACGTAGGTAAGATTTATTAAAATGGTGGTCTCCATTGGCAATACATCCTTTCAACGTAGAGGCCAGTTATCAATAGAAGCACGCATTCTTTCCATGGGAAAATTCTTCACTGGCAATCTTATGGATTGTTTTAGGGACTTTAAATTATCGTGGCGTTCAGAGCAAGCCATAGTCTCTAAAACTGAACATAAATCATAATCCAGCGGATTAAGATCGGGACTAGATGACGGCCAGTCTTCAGCCCTGAAGAAGTCCGAAACGTTTGTTTCTAACCAAGATTGAGTGGATCGAGCTTTGTGACCTGGCGCTGAGTCTTTCTGAAGGGGCCATTCTTGGTTATTGAACATGGTGTTGTTAAGGGGCTTAATTACTCACTCACGAATGGTATCTTGATAAACTTGTGCCGATGTTTTGATGATACCTTTTTCACAAAAATATGGCTCAGTCGCTCCTTCATATCTAACACTCCACCAAACCATCACTGAAGGCGGATAATGCCCACTTTGTACTCTGTTGACTAATTAGGACGCTTATTTAGAGCTTTTAGCATAAACACAGTCATTTTGTTTGAGACAATATTGCTCAATAGTAAAATAAATCTCATATGTAAACAAAAAAAATCAGTGACCTCCTTTTGCCTACCGCTTAAGTGTAGTCTCGATTTTACCACTTATTCTTTTTAAAGTTATCAGTTAAGAAATGACCAGTGCGTCTCTTATAAGTAGCCAGTCCTAAATCATCTTTTAAAATACGCGACATGGTTCAAGAATGAATGTAGATTCCTGTGAATGTAGATTCACAGGCTTTCGGGCAGGATTTCTTCGAATTCTTTCCCTTACTGCTTTGATCGCCGTTTTTGTACTAACTTTACGTGGACGGCCAGATCTTTTTCTGTCACAAACAGAGGAGGCTTACTTGTATCTATTAAAAGCCAGGTACACGAACATTTGACCAATACCAAGCGTATTGAGAATTTTAAAAATTGTATGTAATGCAAAATCACAACGATTCGGTTCTCTTTATCACCCCCCATTCCCCCCACTCCATTTTAATATAATAAATTATTTGACAATTTAATGGCGCGAAAATGAGAAAACTCAATGGACAATCATATAAAAATTACAGATTCCAAATTCAAATCAAATGTAATATTTTGTTTATTTTTTTCCGACTGCGCCAGAAGGAGGGTTATGAATTTCGAGAGTATAATTGTATAATTGGTTTGAACGCTCTGCAGCCTGACCAGCTTCATGGATTTTAGCTTAAGCGGTGTCGTTAGATTTGTGTTTACTGTGAGAGTGACACTGAGTATATCAAAATAAAAACAACTTTTGGGGTCAAATTAAAATGTTTGGCTCGCTCAGTAGACAAAACGGCTAAGATAATAAATTGCGTAATCATAATGTATTTGTGTGTTAATGTATATAGGTTAATATAGAGACTCATCTATACTAATATTATAAAGCTGAAGAGTTTGCTTAAACGCGCTAATCTCAGCAATTACTACGGATAGCCCATTTAATGAGGAAGGCTATAAGCGCCACATGGACAAATTCCCACGGGATCATAAGCTACGCGGGTAAAAATGTGCGGGAAGGTAGTTTTTAACACGCTTTTATTAGCTTGGTTTGTATGTATGTAACGGAATCTTTGAACTTAATTTTCACCAGTTTTCAGAAGTCTTATTAATTTGAAACTTAGCATACGTATCAAGGACCGATGACAATGCAATAATTTGATAACAGTTTCCCATTATCCTTAAAAAATAAAAAATAAAAAATAGTTTAAAAAAACTAAAAAAACACGCTATTATAGCTAACCGAACTAAAAAATAGAAAATAATTTTCACCTTAAAATAAAATTATAATAAAGTTTAAGTTATTAACAGAATAATTCAATTCAGAGTAAAAAGCGTGGGGTGCATTTTACCACTTTTCATAACTCTCCTCTCATAGATAGTTGCCAATAGAATGATTGTGACATTTACTTATCAAGCACCCCACGCTTTTCACTCTTAATTGAATTATTCTGTTAATAACTTAAACTTTATTATAATTTTATTTTGAAGTGAAAATTATTTTCTATTTTTTAGTTCGGTTAGCTATAAAATCGTGATTTTTTAGTTTTTTTAATTATTATTTTTAATAATAAAATTAAAATAAATAAAAAAGTGGTAATTTAAAAAAATAAAAATCCCGACTTCGTTTTTGTGTAGGTAATCTATAATATAAAAATGAATCGCTGAATGTGTTGCTAAGCGCAAATCTCGAGAACAGCAGAACCGATTTCGCTAATTCTTTTTTTTTAATGTTCGTGGAAGTTCAAGGATGGTTTTTACGGCGAGAAAAAATCGAATAATTGCCTGAAAACCCCTTAAAACAGCCTTTTTATTTTTCCCATACAAACGTTTTCTAACTAAAGTGTAGAGCAAATTTGAGCTTTATTTTGTTAATTAAAAACTTGATTTTTTTTGCCAAGATTTTTTAGGGTAGGGGTAGTGTAGGGTAGGGGTAGTGTAGGGTAGGGGTAGTGTAGGGTAGGGGTAGTGTAGGGTAGGGGTAGTGTAGGGTAGGAGTAGTGTAGGGTAGTGTAGGGTAGGGGTAGTGTAGGGTAGGGGTAGTGTAGGGGTAGGAGTACCGCATAAACGAAGTCTCTACGGCCCAGTTTATTTTATACAAATGTTTATCGATTGAGGCAGTACGAAGTCTGCCGGGTCAGCTAGTTTTTTAATAAAACAATGTTGCAGTCGAGACACGTCCCTCACCTAAAACATATTTCTTTTTAGTTATTTATTTAAATGAAATAATATTAATTGTAACATTATTTAGGGCCAGACTAAGTATAATAATATACTAATTGACAACAATGTCAAAGAAGTGGTCCCCATGGTCCGTGGTCGACGGACCACCGGTTGGGAACCGCTCGTTTACAGGCTTAATTGTAATACTTAAGTATTTTTCTTATAACTAACGTATTTAACGAGATTCCTACTTACCCGAATTATGAAATTATGGGATATTTTATGGAATTCGTAAAACTTTAGCAATATTTTTATTTTCGTCCAAATAAAGTTGTTAACAACAAACATAATTTAACGATTTTATTGTTTTCGGGATGATAATTTGTGAATTTTATTACGGTTCATTGTAATGCCGTCATAATGTAAAAGGGCATAACTAACTTTTTTTCGAAATTGAGTTACATATAGTGACCGAGAAAAGTGAAAGAATTGATGTAAGTATGTTTGTTACTCTTTCACGCAAAAACTATTGAACGGATTGGGCTGCAAGTTTATAATCTAGAACAACATAATAGGCAAATCATGACGCTCCGACCCACTGGAGAAGAGTAACGCGGTTAAAACCGCAGGGCAGAGCTAGTTATTTGTATAATTGCGAAAAAAATAGGGGTCCCCTTTTTCACAATCATAGCCGTATATTCAAGTGTAAGTAGAATGTGGTCGTCGTTGTTTTATCATCATCTTCATCATCAGCCCTTAACACGTCCACGGCTGAACATGGGCCTCCCCACGACGCCTCTTGACCGCAGTATTATGCTGTAACACCCAATGAAACGCTGTTCCCTTGTATACGATTGATAAAGGTAGATGATGTATATTTTGTCCGGGGGAAAAATTAATTTACGCATTCCCACCGCCGCTGCAGCGTTTCCGCGCGCTGGCGGTGGGTTAGTGGGACTCGCTCTCTCCATAGCGTAGTATGCTACTCATACCACTAGGAGAGAACCCTACACCACTAAAAGCCTCCGGACACTCCGTTGGCGGGTGCCGAGTACGCACAAGCAATCCGGCCTCGCGGTGGCACCCGCGGCCAATATGGCGCCGCGGGATCTCATTGACAAAAGTATAGGGACGCTCGGAGTGTGAAGGCTTCCCTACTCCTCATGGATCGGTCTCGAAGGGAGCGGGGCCCGTGTGCCCCATTCTCCGAGGCTGAGCCTAGGGCGGTAGGCGGCTTCCATCTTCTTTCCTCTCCCGCTCCGCGGCCTCCTTCTGTGACATAACCTGCCTACAGAAGGAGGCAACCGCCTCCCACGACCCCTTTCGCTGCCGACGAAAGGGGTCGTGGGAGTTTGAGATGATAGTCGGCAGCGAGAGGTCGTCTCCGACCACGCCAACGAGCTCCTCCCGCTCGCTGGTCCACGCCGGACACTCCACCACCGTGTGCCGAGTGCACTCGCTGTCACCACTGTGACTGCGCCGACGATACGGCGCAGTGACAGTAGCGTCCGGCGTCCAGAGTCCAGAGGAAGCTCTGCGCACGTTGCACAGGTAGTGGCCGAAGCAGCCATGCCCTGTTACTACCTATGCAACGTGATAGGTGAAGTCGCCGTAACGGCGACCCACCCACTTTTTCGGCGAGTGCGGGCGGATCGCCTCCACCGTCCTTTTTTTTGTGAAATAAAATGTTTTTTTCGGTCTTGGTAAGGTAGGACAAAAGGGCCCGTGCCTTGGAAAGCATTTTAAGGTAAAACGTTCGCTCTTTGTAGTTGCATTGAAGAATTTAACGGACAATTCGAAAAATACTCTTCTCCAGTAAAAGTAATAATAATTATTAGTGTAACATATACAAACGACTTTATACGGGCTGATAATTATCAATTAACTAATCTAATTTTTCTATACTAATAAAGCTGAATAGTTCGTTTGTTAGCTTGAACGGACTGATCCCAGAAACTACTGGTCCGATTTGAAACATTATTTCTGTGTTAGATAGCCCATTTATCGAGGAAGACTATATTATTATCTATTTAATTTTTTTTTTACGGGAACGGGTTTTATCCGTTTAACACCAGCGCGTTATTATTTTTTTCTATATTTACGTAGTTGAGATGCACGCATAGTTTGTTTATAGTATCGGCCAATCCCCCTCAAATGCTTTCTGTTATATATTTTATATCATATTACTATGTTTAATACACAGTATAAGGTGCTTCCAAAGTATATGCAATCCCATTAACAGAAAATAGTGGTACGTATAATCATTACGTACGGGAAGACATTGCTGAGGAAAAACGAGAGTAATTTTCCCATAGCAAAAATAAAGTGATATTTATCCATGTTTCTTTCGAATGAAGTCGTCTCATAATATTCAATACTAATATTTTAATAAAAAGAGATTTTTATGTTTTTGTTATAAATTTACTCAAAAACCACTGGACAGATATTGCTTCTCTTTTTTTTTTTACTCTATTTAAATAAAATCTCAATGGTATTATACATAAAATCATATTTGCTATTTAATGTTCTTACAGGAACAAGTGTTACCGGTGAAATCGCTCGCGGGAACCTTAAGTTCAGCTAGTATATAATATTAAAATAATTGGTGAAATAAATTGTATCGTGTAGCGTGATCTGTCGTTAAATGGATAGCGTATATTTTGATAGCACCTTATACCTACATAAAGTTACTCGTAGTTTAGTAAAGTTATCCGGTCCGGTTATTACTATCGCCCAAATAATAGATGCGCACAATTTATCAGTATGAAGTATATTACGCAGATTGGTAGAAATGTTTATGGGAAACTAGTTGGTAATCGCGACTTGCCTTGCGTTAATAGGGGAAGAAAATGGGGGGTTGGTGAGAATATATGACATTTTCTTAGGCACAATGTTAAATAAAGTCTTTTACTCTTTACATTTCCCGTGGGTGTCTCAATTTTTTTATAGTTAATATTGTCCTTTTAATGAAATGTGTGATTGGCACAGTCGGAAGGGGATTACCTCGACGAACGTTCTCTGACCAAATCGGAGACATCCTAGCTAAATGTCAAATAAGATCCAGTCTAAACCGACGTGCTTCTATGAAGAATGTTATGAGAGTGAATGAAGCGAAAGATGTGTGTAGGGATCGTAGCAAGTGGAGGTCCATTGTCTCTGCCTATCCCGCTGGGAAACAGGCGTGAAATAATGAAATAATAAATTTATTCAGCACTTAGGTATTTACATACACTTGTACTTATCAGAATCACAATGTTACTCAATTATTCTTAGTCTATGAATCAAACTAAATACTTATCTAACAGGTAGCAAATTGCAGGATATGACAGACAAAGTAGTACGACCGTCAGCTTGTTATTATATTATACATGAAGATTCATGAATACAACTAAACGCGCACGAATAGTTCCGTACCAATATGTACAATGATGATAAAAAAGGGCAAACAATCTCGTTTTTTGTATGGGAGCCCCCCTGAAATATTTATTTTATATTTTGTATTAGTCGGTACAGCGGCAACAGAAATACAACAATAGGCGTGACGACAGTATCAAAAAATTAAAGTTTTAATGTTTTTAGGGGAAAGTACATATAAAAAGAAATTATTACACTTATTTATTTTTATATATAACCTTGAGATTAATGTGATTTTTAATAAAATAAAAGATTAAAATACTGCAATCGGCCATTTTGACTGAAACACCAATCACGGCGCATGACGTCACGATATTGTAACCATCAAAGAGAATTTAACCACTACGTTAGGTTTGGCGGACTCAATGACATTTTTTACAATATCGTGACGTCATAGCCGGCGCCATGACACTTGAGGCCTTTTTTCGCGCGCTATTTAAAATTTAATAGAAATATGGCTTAAACTTCATTAAATTTAAATTTATTACCGAAATATTGTGTTTTTCGTACTTAGAAAATGACTACCCACGTTGCGCAAGAGGATTTCAAAATCTTGCCTCATGCCTATTGTGAAAATTTAAACAGTATAGCTATCGCGGTTCTTGAGATACAGCCTGGTGACAGACAGCGAAGTCTTAGTAATAGAATCCCATTTTTACCCCTCGGGCACAAACCCTAAAAAGTGTTAACCAAATTGCTCAAGTCGTTATGTACAATATATTTGGCGATTAATTTTAATTAAAATAATTTATAGACATATTGAGCGAATTATTGATATTTCGATCATCGAATTATGTTTGGTGTTCCAGCTTTATTTGTTTAATCTAATGATGACTGCACCGGTGGCTCATTGGTTACGCTAGTTGCTTCTGAGACCTGGTGATCTAGGTTTCATTCTCTCCGGCCAAATGTTTCTGACGTATTATGGCACGAATCCTTTAAATCATAGAACAATTATTATTCAAATTAGAAATTTAATGAATAAATTATTATTATTCGTTATTCGTAAGAATAAATATTGGTTTTCAATTAGGTAATGAGTAGAAATAAATAAAACTTAAAATATCAATAAAAATAATATCAGTTCTCTTTTTTATTTTAGTGGAAGTTGTTGTATTGACGATTTTTTTTAAGAAGCTTTAACTCTTGTAAAGTGTCAATTAATTTTCCTAAACATAATGACCTAATTTGATTTGATTTTTCCTGTATATAGTCTATTTATTAAAAAATATATATAGTCAATTATGATTGTAGTTCCGATCAAAGATTGGAAGTATCCGAATAGATTGTTGTCTAGATAATTATTTGAATAAAACATTATACGCACATTGCCAAACATTCATTCACGAACGAATTATTCATTGATAAATTGCTTACGAATAAAATATTCATTATTTTGTTCGTAATTTTAAAACTCATTTATTATCCTATACATTTTAATTCCAAGGTCGAGGATATCGTGTGTTTTATCAGATAAATAGTCTTGTTTTTTTAGGGTTCCGTAGCCAAATGGCAAAAAACGGAACCCTTATAGATTCGTCATGTCTGTCTGTCTGTCTGTCTGTCTGTCTGTCTGTCTGTCTGTCTGTCTGTCCGTCCGTATGTCACAGCCACTTTTTTCCGAAACTATAAGAACTATAATGTTGAAACTTGGCAAGTAGATGTATGTTGTGAACCGCATTAAGATTTTCACACAAAAATAGAAAAAAAACTATAAATTTTGGGGTTCCCCATACATAGAACTGAAACACAAAAAAAATTTTTTCATCGAACCCATACGTGTGGGGTATCTATGAATAGGTCTTCAAAAATGATGTTGAGGTTTCTAATGTAATTTTTTTCTAAACTGAATAGTTTGCGCGAGAGACACTTCCAAAGTGGTAAAATGTGTGTCCCCCCCCCTGTAACTTCTAAAATAAGAGAATGATAAATCTAAAAAAAATATATGATGTACATTACCATGTAAACTTCCACCGAAAATTGGTTTGAACGAGATCTTGTAAGTAGTTTTTTTTAATACGTCAAAAATCGTAAACTGCAATTTAGCTTTCATTCAATCAACTCGAATATAAAAATATAAAATAACATTTCATTTCATAAACATACGCTTTTTTATTTATTCTTGATATCAAAAATAGGTACGCACTTGTAACTGAAACGGAACCCTTCGTGCGCGAGTCCGACTCGCACTTGGCCGGTTTTTTTCTAAGACTTCCAGCAGAGTTTTCTTACTATTATTACTAGTATTCTTGTTAACCCCTCGTACTAAGCTAAAATGTTTGTGTTACGTCGGACTAACATATAGGCTACTAAACATCACGCTTCGACCCACTGGATCAGAGTAACGTGGGTAAAACTGCGGACTACATGCATCTAACTTAATGTGATTGTGATAAAAAAAATTATTCAAAGTAGATTGATCTTTAATTCTAAGTAAGTATTATCTAAAACTCATTATAAAAAAATGATGCATTTTTAATCTGGGCCAATATCAAATTAAAATAGCAACATATTCCTGCCACTGGCACTTAATTACGTCAAACTAGTATTATGAGTCATCAATATCTATGATAATCGTATTAGATAACAGGCGGTCCAATTAGCTATGTCACTGGCTCGTCTAAGAAGGGCGGCGCTCCCTTGATTATTCGGCGTTAGTACTGTATGCAGTGCAGTGCTTTGATCCATTAGTGGTCTAATGTCCTGAAACATATTTTGGCGACATGCTGGGTGATTTTGTGATTTCTGTAGCGATGACACGAGCAACGATGCCAGACATGTCGAGCGAAGTCTCGACTATGTAGCATTAACCACAGCCTAATGGCTTGGACGTCGGACTTGTGATCTTGTGGTCGCCGGTTCGATCCCCACCCATTTCAATACCGACGTGAATCCACTCATATCACAAGCATTTTGGCTTAGTACACATTTTAACAAGAATACTAGTAGACTGCAAAAATTCAGCATTAATAGCAGATAGCATAATCTTAAATATCTTTATCCAACGTCACTAGCAACACGTGTCGCATAACATTTGTCGCTTAGTGTATCCATGAGTTTCGGTCATCAACCCGCTAGCCAAACGTGGTGACTATGGCAAGATGGCATCCTTCGGGAAGAGGCCCATGTTCAGCAATGGATGTTATAGGAGCTGATGATATATTCTTGAGTTTAGTCTAAAGATCTATCGTAACATCGAGGAATGCTATAATAAATGTAACTTTTAAAAATGTTTATGAAAATAACATATATATAACATTTGAGCTTACTTTTAAGTGCTCACATAATGCAATGTCACAAGAATTCTTACATTTAAACATGTTTCCTGAAAATACAAACAACAGTTTAAATTACTTATAATAAAAGTAAGTATTTTAAGTTTATTCGGTTAGTTTTCGTTGGTATAGTAATACTATGGCACATTGAAAAAGTCCTATTATGGTACAATTATGGCCAAAACAGGTTTTTACAGGTATTTTGCTAGACTGCCGTTGCGAAACCATGCCAAGCCGAACTAACTAAGTAGGTTAGGTATTTTTTATTTATCCATTGCTTCTTAATCCCTTTTTTCTCTTTAAGTGTGCTGGTTTCTCAGTCTCAGAACTTGCAGTAGTGACTTCAATTCAGTTTGATATCCACACAAAAATTAATGGTGTTTATTCCACGAATATAAGTTTGGTATGTATAATATAATAACGTTAAAACTTGTGCATGAGAAACTTAACCGTATCATTACACGCTAAACTGCTAGTAAAAGTAAAAGCTGCGAAAAACTATTCAGTTATCAGACCGTTAAGCCCAATCCCCTATCAAATTATGTAGACGGCTCCCCTTCGCACAAACTGCACTTGTTTGAATGCCAGCTAACTGGCACATTGCCATAATTATAAGGATTTCGTACAAATTTCGAATGCTAGAACCTGGTTAAAGAATTACGCCCCGTGGTTTTTCTGTTTTGGAGTTTTATCTCCTCCAAAGGGTCACAGCGTGTTGTTTCATAGCCTATGTGTTAATTCAGATTATAATTGATGCCAGTGAAACTTTCAGCCATTATAATATTTGTAGGATTAACACCCAGTTTCTGAAAGGATGGTCATTATCAAATTAAAAATGTCGCGGAAACATATTATTAAAACACTACGCCACCCGACGACACGCCACGCGTGTTGAGTCGAATCAAATGTATTGTTTTCTATAGACCAGAAACACACTATGAACACCCGACACGACGCCACGCGCGTACTGATTTACAGGTGTTGACACGTGGCGTGGCGTGGCGTTTTAATAATGCGTTTTCACCTTTAACTCGTGTTCAGTGGCAGTCGAGTTTCTGATAGCATATTAACTTATAACATTGATTTGATATAGATTTTTTTTTTGTTTTTAATAGAGTAACAAATATATTTTTTATTCTTCTGGGATTTAGTCTTTTGAAAGTTTTCATAACGTTATCGTTTCAGAAACTGAATTTAATTTGACAGCGTATCTTGTTATATTTTAGTGTGGATTGTTGGTTAGATAGACCTTAGATTCTGTTTTACTCGTTTTGCTGTTATATGCACCTACCAAAATATATCTGCATCACCCAAAAGTAGACTGGTAGATAATGCCTCTGGCATTAAGTCCGCCTAGGTACTGAGCATGAAATTTAATAATAGAAAATCAAATGAGAAAGAGGATGTAAAATCATTCAATCGGGTCATTGTGTAAAATGAACCATTTTTATGGCTTACCTGAAAATGGTTTATTTCAAAACAACAAAAGCAATAGTAATATATTTCAAAGAAAAAACGCTGACAATATGACATAACAAACTACAAAAACTATGTACTGGCTTAAATTTTTCCGCACATATGTCGCGTATCTATGATTTATGTACTGGAAATTGAATCTAGCAAATGTCATCAAAATGCAGTGCTGGCCCGAATCGTACGCATCAGGGATGTACAGCCTTTTCGCATGATCGAGTAAAAACAATAAACTAGTGCGTCATCAAAAATACATATTGTAGCCTCAAAACACGAAGAGAGCTTAAACGATTTGGATGATTTCGTTTTTATTGCATTCATACTTGTTAGAAAATAGCCTTGTTGGTGTAGCGGTAAGTAATATGTTTGATCGTTACTAGCAAAGTCCCGGGTTCTATTTTCTAGTCGGGCTTTTAATTCTGTTACCTACTTCAACTTTTCTATTTGGAACAATCTAAATTCTAGCGCGAAGTTGATGTTTAGTAGTATTTATTTTATAAATTACTAGCTTCCCGCGCGGTTTCATCCGCGTAACTCCCGTTCCCGTGGGAACTTCATAATTGAATATAACTTATGTCATTCAAAGATAGTGTAGGTTTCCAACGGTGAAAGAATTTTTGAAATCGGTCCAGTAGTTTCGGAGCCTATTTAATACAAAAAAAACAAACAATCAAATCTTTCCTCTTCCCACGTAACTCCCGTTTCCGTATTCAGATTATGGTCTGTATGAAACATTTTAATTTTGTATTGACCGTGTATATTGAAGTTCAGATCAATGTCATCATCTGGCTTTTTAGTTTAAAGTAGCGAATAGTTCCCGCTGTTGTAACTCCGTGGTCTCAATCATATAATAATAATTGCCATCTCAAATTAAATTTCCTTTAAACCATACCGCATGATTTTTCCCATTTACATTTTTACTAACCATGTGATCGAAAAACTAACGAATTCCATCAATATGTGCGCATAAGCTGTTTTATTTGAATATATTTTAAGTCGACGCGTTACTCATAGATTTTATTCATTCATCACACAATATTCATAGATGGAAACACGCGAAGTTAAAAATAACATTTTTTATTTATAAACATATTAAAGTTAGGAATATAGAAAGGTTTTATTCCAATTACAACGTATATTGGAGTATTTTAATTAAACTTCTAAGTTTTAAACATATATTTTTTTAATTTAACTGCGAATATAACTTAATATTGGGGCCGTGGGGACCGGGAGCCAAATTAATTTATAAATACCTCGCAGCGGCCCTCTTAAGTGCGGCACGTTCTCCGAGTGCTGGTTTCTACTTTGCACAGCAGCTAAGCATTGCCATTCAACGTGGTAATGCTGCCAGCATTCTGGGAACCTTGCCAAGTAGAATAGATTTAGAATAGTAGTATATAAGTTAGTTTTATTTTTAATTAGTTACTTTTAGTTTGTATTTTATTCATGTTTGTTAATTATAATAAATATAACTTAATATATACGCTGTGGAGGTAATTGTTATAAAGTAAGAAAACCATAAATATATATTGATTTATATTGGCATACATTATAAAAAAAATGTCATAGCCAAGTAAATAAATAAAGATGTAAATAAAATTATAAAAAAGCTTTTCTAGATTCCTAAAAATACTCTTCGATATAAAATAATAAAAATACGTTTATTTCAATGTTAATAAATGACTTTTAATTATTAGATTCTTATTATGAATCTATTCCACCTTAATTAGTAAATTCCATGTGACAGCATAGCAGTATGACCTGTGTAACAGTACGCGCAGTTTATCATCTTAGGCCTTATCTTCGCCTTCCATCAAGCGAAATTATGGTCAAATGTAAGTCTATATTTAATTTAAAAAAAAAAACCTGCTTCCCATAATTTTTATAATGTTGTTAAAACAAACCCGCACTCTACTCATCAGATACAGTACCTTTTTGATATGCAAACATTTTTTTAACCAGGTTTTTCGTTTCACTCTCAAGGCGTTCTTCGCCGACGCGACGCATCCTCTAGTCGGGTCACGTACACTAAATCTATATTTCTCATGGAACATGAATGTAAGCAAGTTTTAAGAACATCTGGGAACGTCTAGGTCCTTGGTAAAATTGAAATTATATTAAACAAATGCAATATTGAATATAATTATACGGATATTGACTGAATTACAGTGGCTTATAATAAGTATTGTGTGTGGTTTCGGTTCGATTCTTTGTAATTAACATGCATTGCAAAGAATCGAACCAAAACCTACTAATACTAGTTCGAACTACTACTAGTGGTAGCCACACAGCTATATGATTATATGATGTAAGTTTCTTGAGGAAACACTTGATAAATAAATATGATTTAAAAAATATGCAAATGAAAATAAAAATAATGTTTTGTTTTTTTTTAATTAAAACAAAATTATTTCCAAAATTATTCAATTAAATGAAAATTCATGAAAAAAGCAAACATACATTGTGTTTTTAAACTTGTTTCCTCTTCTGTTTTCAATTCAGGTTTGAATTTTTTTTCGGTATATACTGGATGACTTTTTTACCGTCTTGAAAATAATAGGGCATTATATGTATATGAAATAGATGACGTGTACTTTATCTTTTTTTTAATGGCTTATGCTAGTAATAAAGAAAAACTACGTTAACGTAACGCATTTTTACGGTTAGGTAGTTGCGCTATTTCGCTCACTCTTTTCATTCATATTCGATTGCGGCCTAGTATTATAGGCACCTATTTTAACTAACGTAACGTAAATAGGTAGTTACATTACGTTAGTTAAAATAGGTGCCTAATTAGGTAATTAGGTACGTGATTTTTTCGTTATGATTCTCACTCTATATCAGTAAAAAAAGAAAAGATTAAATAACTATGCCTCTGACATCTATTTCATATAGGTACATAATATCACGCCCTACTATTTTCAAGACGGTAAAAAAGTCACCCAGTATATTATATCTTCATCATTAAAAATAGCCTAATTACTCCTGGACGTTAACGTATCTTACTAATGCTGAAATTTTTTTTGGAATCGGTTCAGTAATTCCGACGCTTATTCAATACAGACAATCAAAATCTTCCTTGTTGTATTACTTATTAAAGTTTAGATAGATTAAATAAGGGACTCTCAAGAGTCTCAAGGCGGCAAGAGCATCGTTCTATCAACTCACGTTACCCTACATTATGGCACAAACAAAAATAGGCATGGAGACTATATAAAGTCCGTCAGTTGGATTAGTAAAAAATATTGGGCACGTATTTTTTTTGTAATCAAATCAATAAAAAAATACAAAGATACATAGCAACAACAAACTATACAACGAACTTATTGTGACGTCACTACTATGTAAAATTGTACATAGAAGTGACGTCATTTTGTTAGAAGATCAAACGTGTCGTGAAGACCAATATTTTTTGGTAATCTAACTGACGGACTAAATAGATTTTTTTATTCTGCATACATATTAAGATATTCTTCTATCTTAGCAGAAAAAATACGTTTTTGTTCTTGTTCTCTGTAGTAACTCATCAAAATTCTATTCGCCTGTTCTTTCCATTTTTCTCTGCGTACTTACATAAGCACTTTGGTTTTATAGACATCTAAATACCGCTTTTGGGAGTGCCTCACGGACTAACCCCGTAAGTAAATGAACCAATTACTGGACCCTAAGTTCATAATTATAAATATTACGTATTTTACCAGAAAATTGGTACGTTAATTTTTGTGAGTAATATTTTTTCTTCTTCATTAAGTGTACCAAATTTAATGAAGAAAAAAAATATTTTCAATAATTAACGTTACGAAGAAAATGCTCGAGTTTTCTCTTTATATTTCACACACTATATTCTATAGTTAATAGGAAAGTTTGTTAGTGTGAATCTCTGTAACTCAATCGCACTAGAAAAGTTTTCAGAATTGTGATTTATGGTTTCCGTGCTATTTTATGAGCAAAGCGGCAGACAAACTATGATTCTATACTACCTCTATATTTTACGTATAATCACCCGAATAGTAGTTATGAGATGTGAAGCTGACTTTTTGTCATTGTTCTCAACAAATTAATTTAAAATTTTAACTGGTAATGATGTCACAAGCGGGGAGCTTGTGACATCATTACCTCCTGAATGATATAGTGTGTTGTTGATCTGTATCTTTTTTATTTTTTATCAACCCGTGAGGAAGTATAAAATTAAATTCACTAGACTCCGCGACTACGTGACGCCACTATACTAGAACATGAAACATATAAAGTAAAACGATTCATAGCACTTCATGTTCAGTGCAGAAAAAGTACTCGTGCGTAAATCTCAAGAGTGTAGATTGAAATTTCGAAAGCCGCCATCCTAACTAATATTATAAGCGTGAAAGTTTGTGAGTATGGATGTTTGTTACTCTTTCACGCAAAAACTACTAAATGGATTTGGTTGAAACTTTGCACGGCGATAGTTAATAAACTCAATTAATATATAGGCTACAAAAAATCACGCTCCGACCCACTGGAGTAACGCGGCTAAAACCGAGGGGCGCAGTTAGTTTCTTCATTTTTGTGAAAATATGTTCTATTGTAGCACATATCATGTAATTAGTCTTTATCTTATTTTCTGGGCATAAATTGCAATAGGGGCCTTAGAGGGCGCTCCTGGTTGCAGCTTTATCCGACCGTCCTGAGCCGAAGGCTAACCCCCATAGGAAGTGTTTAATTACTTTTAACATTTTATAAGGACAAAACTACCCAGAATCATTAAATCACAATCTCCCTCCAAACCTTTCGTTTGCTATAAACCTATTGTTGCCCTCGTAGAACTGAAGTCTGAAAGGCCGTGAACTGCAATGACATATATTATTATTATAGTTGCTCAAAACTCCCCTAAACATAAAAAGTCATCATCCCGACACAGGGGGAGCCCTCTTGTGTCGTTTGTATTTTGAAAACCGTCGGACGGACGGACAGACATAACGGAACTATAGGGATGCCTTATGGACTACGGAACCCTAAAAAGGAATGCACATACCACTTATCCACTATATTAAGTCCTGCACAGATGCTCAATTTCCCAATGTATAGTTTGTCCACCGTGACTTATAAATGTACTAGCTGCGCCCCGCCGAATTATCCGCGTTACTCGGCTTCAGTGGGTCGGAGCGTGATGTAATATAGCTTATATGTTAATCCAGCGTATAATCTATCTCGGTGCAAAATTTCAGCCAATTCCGTTCAGTAGTTTTTAAGTGAAAGAGTAACAAACATCCGTCCATCCATGCTTACAAACAGTAGCAGGATTGGACCGACTATAATAAGATCCATTAATAGTTGTGACATTTCGTTTTCAATTTTCTACTACAAATTTCCTAAAAGCTTGCAGCTAAATGTGATAAGCTTATTGTGTTACTATGAATCTTTAAAAGGTTAGATCGGAGTTATATTTGAACGTCCATTTAGATCCGCCTTGAGAAGTCTGACCTCGGGTGGCAGACATATTTTAAGTTGTCTACCTAATTATTTATTTTACTTTTTGAACATCATTAAACTCATCATCATCAGCCCGTATAATGTCCACTGCTGAACATGGGCTTCCACTCAGCGGAGGGTATTTTTTACCATATTCATCACGCTTGACAGACGGGTTGGTGACCGCAGTATTATGGTAAACCACGCAAGGAAACGCTGCTTGCCCGTTCTTTGAAATACGATTATTATAGATTATGTTATAACAAACGGGACCAACGGCTTAACGTGCTTTCCGAGGCACATAGGGTAGCCTCAACCAACCAGACAGAAATCTTAGAAATTACACAACGATTTTTTGTTCGCCGTGGGGATCGAAGCAACGACCTCCGAGATTTAAAGCGAGCCAAATACCACTACGCTACGGGGGTTTTCATTAAACTCATTGAATTTATAACTTTGTCTTAATTATAAAAGGATAAGTAAAATTATAAAATAAGGAACACTATGCTTATACACACATGACAGCCACCGTGGCGAAACGGTATAAGTCTCGCCTTAAACCTTGGAGGTCGTGAGTTCGATTCCCACACCGGATAAGAAATCCTGAAAAAAAACCCATTAAGCCCAAGTACATTTAATGATGCTTTTGCTACTTCACCGGGCATAAAGGCGAGCAGAGCTCCAGCCATAATAAATGGTTTAAAAACTACAAACTAAGCAACCTGCGCAAGGGCGCGCCCCATGTGCGGCTTAGGGCGGTCGCTGGCGATGAGATTGAGGGCTTATGACTTTTAGTAATGTGTATACATGCTCTAGTAAAGATTCACGGGATTCTGTTTTTTTTTGCTATATATATGCTTACGTTTGACCATAATCTCGATTGATGAGAGGCGAAGATAAGGCCTAAGATGATACACGCTTGCCTAGAAAGTGTCTGTTCACTTTAGTTTCAAAGTCCAGATGCCGACTGACCCCGGCAGAGAATTCCACCCCTCCTCTTACTTTAAATAAAAAGTTGCTTATTTGCTCGATTGAGTTACAAGCATCCAACCATACCATCGCATTTATAATATTAGCAAAGATTCTAGTTTATATTTACTGACTTTTGGCCTGATCCCTATCGTAATAATTTACGTTATGTTGCCACATGTGTATAAAATCTACTTACGTTTTTTACGACTCGTGCCACTCTAGGGAATTTGGGAGTCAGTGCCGGATCCAGATCAGATTTTATTTGAAGGCGAGTTTTTAGCGCCCCTGAAACTTCACATCAGTGAGGTATCGCTTGTACTGGATGTCATACAATTTCTGTTCCCAGTGGCCCCATTACAAGCATTCGAGTAGCACCCCGGGGGTTTTGGTAAGTCAATCCTCATCTAGTTGTTATAGCTTTCAATATCGAGAAAAGAGTCAGACCAAGTTATAATCATTCGGGGCACAGCTCCTCTAACTTTTAAGCGAATATGTTAAATATACCTCTATATATTTTTTTTTATACTTGACTAACGTACATTACCTTTTTCTTTTTTTTTGTCCGGGTAGGAAATGCATTTACGCATTCCCTCCGCCGCTGCAGCGTATTCGCGCGCTGGCGGTGGGATATGTGGGACTCGCCCTCTCCATAGCGTGGTATGCTAAACTTATACTACGAGGAGAGGACCCTACCAACCACTAAAACCTCCCGGACACTCCTTCGATCCGCCGTTGGTGGGGGCCGGGTACGCATGAGCAATCCGGCCCCCCGACGGCACCCACGGCCAATATGGTACCGCGGGATCTCCAGGGCCACACTTACAGTGGCCCATTTGCCCAATTATAGGGACGCCCGGAGTGTAGAGGCGTCCCTACTCCTCATGGGTCAGCCTCGAAGGGAGCGGGGCCCATGTCCCCCACTCCCCGATGATATTTAGCGCCTAGAGCGACCGCCCCGTTCATTATTTGTATAATCCAATCCTGTAGTAAGTAATATTGTAGCCTCAAAGAAGAACTTTCAAAGCCTAATAACGTATTAGCAGGGTTGTATTTACACCGCATATAAAATCTCATAAGATTACTTGGGGACTTATATTTTGATCATATATTTAGTGCATTGATATAATTTAAATTACTTTTTCGACTGCTTCATTAGTTTTATGGTATTCACTCTATTCCCATTTATACAAGCTGAAATATGACTAAAGTACTACCGTAATAAGATATTTTTAGATTTAGTAGTAAAATTTATTTGTTCTTTTTTTTAAACACTCAAATTTCCTTTTTACAAATCCCTGATAAAACATTTTTTCAGATGATGCTATTTCACGGTCACCGTAGCCTAGTTGGTAGTGATGAAGCTGGTGGTCCTGGGTTCGAGTCCCGGTAAGTGCAAATATTTGTGTGATGAGCACGAATATTTGTTTTTGAGTCATGGATGTTTTCTATGTATTTAAGTATTTATCTATCTATATAAGTATGTATATCGTCGCCTGGTACCCATAGTACAAGCTTTGCTTAGTTTGGGGCTAGGATGATCTGTGTGACATTGACCCTAGATATTATTATTATTATAATTTATTATAATCAGGAGTTTACATAAACCACTCATGACTTTCCACGAGTGTAAGAGGCGACTTATGGACATAAACCTGCTGGATAGGCAACAGCATTTATCTGCTCAAGAATACTCACTTTTTTATTGTGATCACTAATCCACCTTGCAAATGCAGGTGTATTTCTTTTTTGTTTACTAAAATGATTCCTAGCAGATTTTTTTTTTCAGTGTTTCATTTTATTTCATGTTAATAAGCTCCCGCGTGCTAAGCTTTAATGCTTGTGTTACGAATGGGTTCACGTCAGTAGTTCAATGGGTGGGGTTCAAACCGTCGACCTCAGGATCACATGTCCGAAGACCTAGCCATTGGGCTACGGTCGC
This sequence comes from Nycteola revayana, assembly GCA_947037095.2. Taxonomy (NCBI): domain Eukaryota; kingdom Metazoa; phylum Arthropoda; class Insecta; order Lepidoptera; family Nolidae; genus Nycteola; species Nycteola revayana. Next base: position 4,599,064 of record OX344842.1, on the reverse strand, counting down.
TTCAATTAAATTTATTGCCGATTATGGCAATATCCCTTAACGCTTGCCAGGGTATATTGAGAGGAGGCCCATGTTCAGCAGTTGACGTAACCGAGCTGATACAGTACAGTAAAACAGCTACCACCACCGTTGAACCACCAATGCACTCAGTTAATATTTTTGCCTACTTGTTTAAAACCTCATGTATATGTTACTAGTACTTACTACTATGATTGCTCATTCGAATAGCATTCACGGTTGCAAAAACTTCGTCCGTACGTTACAAGTAGGTAATATGGAGTAAGTACTTTTCCACTCGAATAGCTTATTGAACAAACAGTCAGTTGCATAAATGTATGTAAGTGTACGGCCCTATAAATGTAAGTTTCTTATTTTCAAAATAATTCATCCATCCGTCTTTGTCAGAGAAATCCTCCTTAATGACTGGATTTTTTATTTTTTTTTATGTTCATTTTAGTATGGGTTTGATGGCACCGTATGGTTTAAATTCACAGTTGGAGTAAGTTTTAGTTTAGTCTTCTACACCATAAGATATTCTTTGTTATTATATAACTAATGGACCGCCCCGGCTTCGCATGGGTAGTAAAACTTAATTAAAACAAAACATCTAAATAACCTTACCTCAACTATCTATTGGTGATTATATAATGCTGTTATAACAATCGGACAATCGGGACCAACCGTGTATCGTGCTTGCCGAAGCATGGAGGGCGCTCAACCTGTCCTGGAAAAAATTCCAGGTCTGGTTGGTTGAGCTCCCTCCATCTAAGCGCGGAGAGAGAATGATTGGTTTGCGTCCACAACACCAAGCTACTTATGTATATTTTACAGTCTAATGTAAGTCATTATTAAGAAGACCAGATATTTTTGGTGTCTGGCTGTACTGTGCAATATTCTTCATATTAATGAAAACAGTATTTAAACACGAATTCCAGTTTTCCATAGTTTTGCTGATAAAATAAAAGTAGCGAGGAACAAATGTGTGCGAAATTATTTTGTGCTTGAAAGCGATTCATATTCACATGCGGTGATCAGATAAAATTATAAAAGTTATTTCAGTAAAGATGACGACTGAATAATAATTTTGTTAGATTCGTTTTATGTTGTTAATAGTTGGAAATATTATGTTACAATGTTACTTTAGGAATTTTGTTACGAAATGTATGTAATATGTACTGGTTGACCCGAAAAACGCTGTCCTGATTTAACTAAACCTCTTAATTAAATGGAACTTTTAATATTAGGCGTGATAGCTCTGAGCTAAACTATGAGCAGCACGCATTCTGTCAATGTTATGTCAAACGCCATGAGATTACAATAAAAAGTTTATATTGTCAAAAGATTCCGCGATTCCACTAAAAAGAGGCGTAAGACAGAGAGACGTTATTTCTCCGAAACTGTTTACGACCACTTTGGATGACACTTTCAAACTTCTTAAAAGAAAAGGACTAGGTATCAAAATCAACGGCGAATACATCACTCACCTTCGATTCGCTGATGATATCGTGGTCATGGCAAAGTCGATGGAAGAACTCAGTACAATGCTCGAGGACCTCAACCGAGTCTCCCAACGGGTAGGTCTTAAAATGAACATGGACAAGACGAAAATCATGTCTAACGTCCATGTTGTGCCTGCCCCTATAATGGTTGTGAATACGGTTCTTTAAGTTGTTGACGCATATGTATACCTAGGACAGACAGTCCAATTTGGTAGGTCCAACTTCGAGAAGGAGATCAATCGCCGAATCCAATTCGGATGGGCAGTGTTCGGGAAAGTTCGCAACGTCTTTTCCTCCAATATACCTCAGTGCCTAAAGACGAAAGTCTTTAACCAGTGTGTGTTGCCAGTGATGACCTATGGATCCGAAACGTGGCCCTTTACTATAGGCCTTATGAACAGGCTCACAGTCGCTCAACGAGCTATGTAGAGGGCTATGCTCGGGGTTTCTCTACGAGATCGAATCAGTAATTAGGAGATACGTAGAAGGATGCAGGTTACCGACATAGCCCAACGGATTAGTTCGTTGAAGTGGCAATGGGCAGGCCATATAGCACGGAGAACAGATGGCCGTTGGGGCCGAAAGGTTCTCGAATGGAGGCCGCGGAACGGCAAGCGTAGCGAAGGACGTCCACCTACTAGATGGACGGATAATCTGGTTAAGACCGCGGGATCACGGTGGATGCAGGCCGCTTTCTAACCGCAACAACTGGAGATCTATGAGGGAGGCATATTTCCAGCAGTGGACGTCCTACGGCAGAAATGATGATGATGATGATGATGATTGTCAAAAGGTTGCATTAGAAAATGTTATATGTTTAGAAAATATTCTTAATTTTTCTTATTATTCGCGCAATATATATATTTTTTTCATAAGAACCTTTTCCTGATAACAAACACAACAGAAAAAAAATAGCGAAATCGGTTCAGTTGTTCTCAGGATTTACGCTTAGCAACACATTCACCGATTCATTGTATATTATAGATATTGAAAGAGGTAGGTCGATTGTCAACAATACTAGTGATACATACTATATCTTTCAACTCAACAGTTATGTTAAAGTATTCGCATTGTCTTCAAAATTGGTTGATCTAAAATGCAAATTCTATTTGGCATTGCTACAAACGTCGACTTGTTGTTAATAGTATCTCGCAAACTAGAATGAATGTAAACTAGGCACTGCCGGACCTCTGCAAGTTGCTTGTAAAGAGAATACTGGATTACAATGTTTTCTGTTATAATGCCTTTGTTATTTACACGTTAGAGACAAAGGCGAAGCTGGAAAGTTGTGAATAATTGCGATCGCTTTGTATTTGTATTTTGCTATCTATGCTAATATTAAGGTAAAAAGTTTATTGGTTTGTTTGCTTTAACGCACTAATCTCAGGTACTACTGGTCCTATTTGAAACATTATTTTAGTGTTAGCTAGCCCATTTATTAAGAAAGGCTATATACAGGGTGTCCGGTAATTAATGGATAACCTTAAAATGGGTCATGGTAAAACTAATGGCCATTCAGAAAAAAAATTCAAATAAAAAAAAAATACAGTTGGTACCAAAGATATTATTTTTTTAATAATAATCGGTGTTTTTTGTTACCATATTTCACATTTTTATACACCACGGCCACAAATTAAGGAATTCTATCGGTTTTTTTTTGTTATAGTAATTTACGTTAACTAAGCTGATAGATAGGCAATAAATAGTATGACTATTATTACACGGTTTTTTTTTAAACAATTTGAATGTTTGTTCTGGGGAAAATTTGTGAAAAATATTCAATTTGACAAAGTTTGAGCAACCGTAACTTTAAAAAAAACGTATCCAGACACAAGTGACCAATTATTTTAAAATATTATGTGCTTCAAGCCAATTTCAAAATGGTATCATTCATTATTGTATCTAATGTAAATTCTGAATTATTGCTATTAGTGTAGAAAATGTGTGAATTTTGGATAAACAACATAATTTGCAATATTGGAATATTTATTTACATTTAATGTACCTGACCATTCGGGGTTAATAAAAACATTAATAGACGTAAGTAATGAATAGTAATAATTAAATAAAGTCTCTTTAAAACCAGAAATATTTTAACAAATACAAATTGGCTTTGCAATAAATGTCGTGTGTGTAAGTCGTGTGACCGCCATACTAGCTACCTGCGCGCACCCTGCACCACCCGTCTTTTGTTCATGTTAGACAAAGAGGATATGAGTTGGATGAGTGCGAGCGAGATAGTAAATGTAAAAAAACCGGTAGGGGACTAACAGAACTTACAGGAACAGGGACTTAGACTTAGTGCGTCACTCGACTTGCTCGACTTCGCATGTGTTTATTTCGTTTCCGGTTGCAATTGTTGCTAGTTACTGTGAATCAGTGTTAAAACGACGACCTGGCTATTTTACTGGACTATTCGTTTTGTTTACCGATTTGGACTTGTTTTGTGTGGTGATATTTGCGACGACTTGGCTTGTAACTGGATTGTTTATTTTGTGAATCAACATGCCACGTGTTGAGTATACGCCACAAGAATATGCAAACATGCATTTTATTTATGGGGAATGCAGAGGCAATGGAAACGCAGCCGCAGCTCTTTATAGGGAAAGATACCCTAATGCGCGTCATCCAGATTACCGCGTATTTATAAGAGTCCACGGTTGTTACTCAGAAGGAAGAATCCCTGGTACTGGTGTTGGTGGTACTAGTGGTGGAAGAAGCGCTCGTGCTGATGTAGAAGACGTGGTACTTGAGGAAATTGCGCAAGATCCTTCAATTTCTACGCGATCAATAGCTCGACGCACGGGTATAGGGAAATCGACTGTGCATGATATCTTAAAAAAGAACAAATTTCACCCGTTCCACGTTACGCGCGTGCAGACCCTTCAACCAAGAGATTATAATGCAAGATTGCGTTTCTGCCGAAAAATGCTGGGGAAGATGGAAGCAGACCCGCAGTTTTTTAATAAAATTCTATGGAGTGATGAATCAACATTGAAAAGAGATGGCTACATGAATTTACACAATCTCCATAGCTGGCAACTAACGAACCCTCGTGCTATGCGTGAAGACAGGTCACAGTACCAATTTAAAATAAATTATTGGACTGGAATATTAAACGGAAAAATAATAGGCCCATTTGAATTACCGGGGAACCTAACTGGCCAAAGTTATTTAGAATTCCTTGAAAATGATCTTCCAAACTTATTGCAAGAGGTGCCCGAGGTGGAGAGAGAATCATATTGGTTGCAAAATGACGGCTGTCCTGCGCATTATGCTGTATCTGTTCGTGCATACTTAAATAGAACATACCCAAACAGATGGATTGGCCGCCTGGGGCCAATTTTGTGGCCTCCACGTTCACCAGATCTAAATCCACTTGATTTTTTTTACTGGGGCTGTCTTAAGGAAGAAGTTTACGCAAAGCCGATCCGTTCCTTGGAAGATTTACGTAGCCGTGTCCGGGCAGCCGCATCGAAAATAAGCGATCGACGCTATACGCGACTGCTCAGGAGAGCATTCATTCGTAAATGTAGAGCCTGTATCAGAGTGGGCGGCAGACAATTTGAACATTTATTGTAATTAATAACGAATACAGTTTTACTAATGTCAAATGTTGTTTTTTATTAAACTCCAATGGTCAGGTACATTCAATGTAAATAAATATTCCAATATTGCAAATTTTGATGTTTATCCAAAATTCACACCTTTTCTACACAAATAGCCATAATTCAGAATTTACATTAGATACAATAATGAATGATACCATTTTGAAATTGGCTTGAAGCACATAATATTTTAAAATAATTGGTCACTTGTGTCTGGATACTTTTTTTTTAAGTTACTGTTGCTCAAACTTTGTCAAATTGAATATTTTTCACAAATTTTCCCCAGAACAAACATTCAAGTTGTTTAAAAAAAAAACCGTGTAATAGTAGTCATACTATTTATTACCTATCTATCAGCTCAGTTAACGTAAATTACTATAACAAAAAAAAACCGATAGAATTCCTTAATTTGTGGCCGTGGTGTATAAAAATGTGAAATAAGGTAACAAAAAACACCGATTATTATTAAAAAAATCATATCTTTGGTACCAACTGTATTTTTTTTTATTTGTATTTTTTTTCTGAATGGTCATTAGTTTTACCATTACCCATTTTAAGGTTATCCATTAATTACCGGACACCCTGTATATATATATATATATTTAATTATGAAGTTATCATGGGAACGGGAGCGGGATGCTGGAATATTATAATGACAAGTGAGTTTGTTTTCATACACGCGCTAATCTCAGGTCCAATTTGAAACAGTCTTTCAGTGTTACATAGTCCATTAACTGAAGAAGGCTATAGCCTAAGTTTAATAGGAGGGGAAGAGGAGCTTACTCTTGTTTCTCTGCCCAACAACACAAATGTAAATGTAAACACAGCACTCCGTTCTCTGGTTTGCTTTTGTAATAGATGACCAAACTGTGACCACCGGCCTCATATGAGTCATGTATGGTTCGTTAATAAATCAACGAAACCTAAAGGTGAGAATAGACTATACATGTTTGTAACAGAGCATTGATCATTTGCTGTTTCTATACAAGAACTTACCTTACAAATGTGACTAATGGCGAATGATCGATGTTTTGTTACAAAATAAATGCTCTAGTATTTATACCCGATAATGCTGCAGTAACTAAATAATAATATGTCCGCTTGAAATAAAAAGGCGCGACTTATGCTACTAGACTACGGTGTCTCTCTTCTCTTATACTATATTACTCTTATTTATACTGAACATATTCAAAGAGTATATTATAATTAATTAAATATTATATAATATAGCGACAACTTCCGTAGCGTAGCGGTATTGGGCTTACTTTAAATCTCGGAGGTCGTCGGTTCGATCCCCACACCGGAAAAGAAATCTTTGTGTAGATTCTCAGATTTCTTCCCAGGTCCCGTGCCTCGGAAAGCACGTTAAGCAATTGTTCCCGATTGTTATAACATCATATATAACAATCGTAAACCAGGGAATGAGCAGCAGCGTTCCTTGTGTGTTTCAACATAATACTGCGGTTGCCAACACGCCCGCCAAGCGTGGCGACTATGGTAAAAACCCTTTCTCGGAAGGAAGCCCATGTTCAGCAGTGTACGTTGTACGGGCTGAAAATTATAATACGGTCAATCTTTATTATGATATTGATTGCAATAAGTAGTGGAAAGCCTTGACATGAGAGCTGTTGCCCACATCAGATGAACGTCCCTTAGTCGCCATTCACGACAGTTATGAAAAGACATGGGATGGCCGATTCTAAGCCAAAGCCCACACGGCCATCATCCTGCCGAGACAAGCGTGGTTATTATGGCAATATTCCTCCACATATGGACGATACGCATCTTGGCTAGCCTAGGTCCGTAAATAAGAGGCCTATTTTCAACAGTACATGGAGCCTTGAATAAATGAAGATATCATGTAGTTCTATTTAATCCTCGCACTTAACTAGTTCTCATGTATACAAATTGATACACGTTGTGTAACACGACAGGCGAGATATCATTCCAGTGCAACAAGCCAGAATTGAAACGTCAAGTATTTGCTTTAGTGAATAGGGGGTTAAGCTGCAATGTTTGACGGACGGACATATCTAGAGTGGGAGTTCCAATGGAATGAAAGACGTGTTTACTTTTAGTCAATGTATATTAGAATCCTTTCTAAACTTGCATACTAATAACATAAGTAGGTAGAAGGCGTAATAAACACTACAAGAGCTCAGAAGCATAAGATCGGATGTGCCTTATACGTCAGAATCATTCATCGTATGCGTCTTTACCGTAAACTGGCACTTAAGACCAAATGCTTCTGAAGATAATTAGTAGACCCGTTATTATGCTTCTGAGGTCTAGATATGTAGTTAGCCACGAGGCTTTGGCTCTCTCTCGAGCTCTGTCGAGCTGATCTCCAGCTACAATACTAGAGGGACCACATGTACAATCCGTATTTAAATATGCCAAAAATATTAAAGTTTCTTTTTTTTTAAACTTGAATTATCTTTATTGTATAACTGGCTGCTACCCGCGATTTCGTCTATTGAAAATAAGTGTTTTATAAGCTATCTAACAATGGAAGTGACGTCTTTTACAACTGGTTTGGAGATTAGGCAGAACACGCGGACAATCAAACAGACAGACAAAATAAAAATTAGCCTTTCTGAGATTAGCCGGAACAAACAGATAAAAATTACGTAAATTTAATGCAAAAATTAAGGAAAGGCACTTTTATTTTACCTTCGTCTCTTCATACGTGAAATATGCACAAACTCCTAAAGTATATCCTTCTAGTCCTACTAATATTATAAACGCGAATGTTTGTAAGTATGGATGGATGTTTGTTACTCTTTCACGCCAAAACTACAGAACGGAATGGGCTGAAATTTTGCTCCAGAATAGGTTATACGCTGGATTAAAATATGGGCTGCAAAACACTACGTTCCGACCCACTGGAGCAGAGTAACGCGAGTAAAACCGCGGGCTGCTGCAGCTTACAAAGTATGAACTGTTGGCACAAACAAAAAGCGTGGTGTCTTGACCAAAAAAATACACATTATATTAAATAACCAACGAATATTTTGTTTTGTGCTAATGATGATAAAATCAACCAATACGCAAAGTGATCCGCGGAACCATAATAAAACAAATATAAATATTTTTACTATAAAAAATAAAAATGCCATAACTTTCATTACACCTGCTTACAATCAACACAATGGACCGTGACTATATCCGATCGATAGTTTTATGTACACCTGACCACACGAACGTCAATCACGTGTCTTCATGACTATAACTACTCTAGTCTAGTGTGATGCATAAGATATATAGCTAGAGTAAGTAAGCCCCTAAACTATTATTTATTATGATTGACATGGGATGATTGAAAAATAATGTTCTATTCAGGAAATTAACGCATTACGATTTAAGGTCGAGAATCGCATGCACGAAGCGAGAACAAGTATCTTAAGAACTGCTACGTATCTTCGATCATGATAAGGTCTGGAATAATTAAGTAATTTATACTTTTTAGGTTTCTGTCCCAAAGGATAATACGGGAGCCTGTTACTAAGACTTCGCTGACTATCTGTCTGTCTGTCACCAGGCTATATCTCAAGAACCGCGATAGCTAGACAGTTAAAATTTTCACTAATTATGATTTTATGTTGCCGCTATAACAACAAATACTTTTTTTTACATTTTTTGCTTGATATTAATAACGGAAACAGGTAGGCACTTAAATATGGTACGAAACCCTTCGTGCTCGAGTCCGACTCGCAGTTATATAGTAGTATAGGTACTATGCTACACTACCTGGTATCTATTCCTGATGTACAACAAATAGTATTTCACTTTACTTAACTTTTACGTATATGTACATTCCGCATTGGAATAGTTCCTAAATACGAATTGATTTTCGTAAAACGTGAATGATTTCTATTCTATTAGACGTTTAGCAGACATCAATTCTTCGGCTATCTGCCAGAAATCGCTTATCGGTAAGCGATAAACTCTTAATCAATATTAGGTACAGTATTTAGCTTTCGGTTGGCAAATTTATTTTGTTTCGGTATTCGGAGACTTAAACCTTGATTGTCTTTGATCACTAATTGATCTTTTGATCGGTTCACGGTCCTGCGGGCGCGTCCGATCTGAATTCTTAATTTAATGGCATATTTTATTCAGTGCCTACTGTTTTGTCATTGGAAAATTTTAAAGTGATTGTATTGTGATTTTTCATTAAAGATCACCTGTTCCTTTTTAAATATTGAATTCAAGATTTGATGTGATGTAAATGTGTGAGATGGTAGTCTATTTTCTTTGAAATACAACCCTCACTCTAGAAAAATATTATTTGCAGAAGTATAATGCTGGACGTGCCACTATACGACACAAACATTCGTCGTATGTGCCTTTATTGGTACTGGTACTTACGGCCTACTGCTTCTGAAGTATAATACAGCCGTCCTATAATGCTTCTGGGGAGTAGATATTTATAGGAGAATCTATACAGATGTTTAGAAAAGTCTATGTTTTTAATATATATATTTGTTCTGGTACCAGAAAAAATGTAAAAGCTACACTAACTACGACACTATAAACACTTAATTCTTACTCTGCGGACAAGTGACCAAGCGTGGATATTTATGGATAGCAAAGTAACATTACGTCACTACGTAATTTACTAATCCGATGCCCTCGTAACCCCGAAGTCCGACAGGCCCGCGAACTGTAAAGTAGACCGACAGTAGCACAAAACTCCCTTAAAGAAAAAAATAACCACCATAATCCCTCAATAAATATAATTAATGGGCGTAATTGCCCATTTGAGTATGTTTCGCCGGACTGCCTCATGTGGGCCGTGTTGAAACCGGTGGTAGAGTAACCCACTGAGTTTGTTTCGCCGGATCTTCTCAGTTGGGGCGCATTGGATCCGGTGGTAGCATTAAAGCGCGTCCGTCGTTATATGCTCATGGTCCACCCAAATAATGACAATTGTACATAGTTATGTTTGGCATAACATAGACAGAACAAGCATTTTGCCTCCTAGCGACAATATACATTAATTATAATAATTAATTTAATTATAAATAAGTAATTTGAATAGGTTTATAAATAAACAGCAAATGTAATTTAAGATAAATAATAATTAATTTTCAAATAATGTTTGACGATTTAGAAGTGCCTGTAACTGGTTTACGTAAATAAAAATGATTTTTATTTATTTTATTTTATTTTTTTATAATAGCTTTGAGCCGAGGTCCAAGTCCCACAAGGGACGCCCCCCTGCGCAGTTTGCTTAGTTTGTAATGTTTGAACCATTTATCTACGCACTGCTCGCCTTTATGCCCTGAAGTAGCAAAAGCCTCGGGGCTAACTAAATATCCGTCCGGAAAAAAAAAGTTATTAACCAGATTGAAAGCAAAACGGTAGAAAATGTCGCGTTGCCATTACAGTTGTTGGTTTATTGACAACCATAGATCCAATTAATGTTGTTGATTGCTAGGATCGTGACGTTTTAATAATGTGTTTCCGCCTTAACGTAAAAAATCACGTTGCTATGCACAAATAACAATACCATGATGTTGACATTTTACAGCGAACTTTTACAACTGACGTATGAAGAAAGGCAGCGGGGCACTGCGGTGTGACTACCATTGTTCAATTGAATATAATTTTTTTGGCTTATTATTTTCGAGGCGAATAACAAATAAACATAGTAGCGATTAAATATGTTCAGCACTATTATACATATTATATGTCCTACAAAAGGCAAGGATCTATAAAAACTAAATAATGGCTGCTACTGTAAGATAGCAAATATATAAAACAGGGCCAATAAAATAATAGTTGAGGTATTAAAAATAATGACTCGGCGGCTAATATATCAAACATTTTTTTCTTGGCAACTATTGGTTAGGTTAGGTAGTTAAGTTTATAAACAAACACGTTGTATAATTTATGAAAGCCTATCAAGTTGTCTTCTAACAATAGATTTAGTTGCGACACCAAAGAATCAATGCCAATTTAAATTTAAACAAAGCTTACAACTCATAATTAATCTGCTTCTTTATACTTAAAATGCTACTTCACTGTTGCTGCCAAATATTTTAGCTACCCATTTTAATTATTTTCAAACCCCTAAATCAGATAAGTTGGTCGCCGCGTTAAATACATCATCATCATCAGCCCGTATAACGTCCACTGCTGAACATGGGCCTCCTCCCGAGAGGGAGGGTATTTGCCATAGTCACCACGCTTGGCAGGCGGGTTGGTGACCGCAGTATTATGTTGAACCACACAAGGAAACGCTGCTGCCCGTTCCTTGACATACGATTATTATAGATGAAGTTATAAAAATCGGGACCAACGGCTTAACGTGCTTTCCGAGGCACGGAGGGTAGTCCCTCAACCAACCAGACCCGGAAAGAAATCTTAGAATTTACACAAAGATTTTCTGTCCGGTGTGGGGATAGAACCTACGACCTCCGAGATTCAAGGCGAGCCAAATACCGCTACGCTACGGAGGTTGTCGTTAAATACATGCCGTTTTCATTTTTCATTGTAATACAACAAACTACTAATATTAAAGTACAGTGGGTATCATTTATTAGCTACATTTTATCATTAAAGTCGCTAGATCTTGTAAAATATAGGCTAGGCTTTATTATAAAATATTAAGTAGTGAAACTTAACGGATCTTATTATTGGAGATAGCAGTTACAATCAATGGGTACTAGTGACTCTGAGCTGTTTCGAAAACGTAAATTTTTGGCTGGATTTCTAGTCAAGAGTCGAATTCAGTGGCGGATTTACCAGCAGGCTAAGTAGGCTGGAGCCTAGGTCAGCAGATTTTGGGGGGCGGCAAATTAAGCACACATTTTTTTTGCCATGCAGTTGCCGTTACTTATTTCGTGCAAAAACCGATAAAAATACGTTTGTTGTGTGGGAGTCCCCTTAAATTTTGTAAGACCTTATTATATTTAGGTTCTTTATGACAATTACTTTCAAAAGTAAACATTGTAACATACTTTGATATGGGTCAACTAGCTTGCTGTTATGGGCAGAAGGGGCGGCAAAATTTGAATAGGTAGCTTACTGGCGGCAAATGTGTAACTCCGCCACTGGTCGAAATTCATTAAAACAAACAGGTTCAACCTTTGTAGTTATGTATCGCCATCAGAGCTAAAGCAAGTTGCCAAATAAGTAAATATTGAATAAAAGCTCTCAATTACAACCAATTTAACGGTCAGTTTGTCACAGTAGTACGCAATTAGTAATCATAAATAGGTATAAAAGGCGATACTTAAATCCGCAATGTACCTAATAAGACCCAAACGCTCTAAATCGAATTTATGTTAGCTTTGAAAACTGCCCTTTTGTAACATCAATATGAATACTGACCCTAATTAGAATATAATTTCAAACGAACAAAAAATAAGGAATAAATTTTCTTATTGTGAAATGTTACTGGCATTATAAAATGAAAGTTTATGTTAAGCCGTTGGTCCTGATTGTTATAATTATCTATAATAATCGTATATCAAGGAACGGGCAGCTGCATTTCCTTGTGTGTTACAACATAATACTGCGGTCACCCATCCTCCTGCCAAGCGTGGTGACTATGGCAAATACCCTTCCTCGGAAGGAGGCCCATGTTCAGCAATGGACGTTATACGGGCTGATGATGATGATTCTTAGCCGGAAACCACACAGCAAGTATAATAGTGTCTGTGTTAACTCAATCAATGATACATACGTCATTGCTTGAGTATAATTTACACCCTTCAAGTTTTACAGCCGTTCCATCCTATAGAGGTTTTGAGTCCATTAATACTTAGTATAAAAAATTCAAACGGCCGTGTTCCGGGGTGGTGGCTCGCCTCATACTATAAAACTATAAACATACATAACGAAGCCCTGAGAAGGCTTGCTTCATCTTGCACAATTTATGATATTTATGAGAAATTTTCTCGGAAAATTATTTATTATAACACTAGCTGTGTAATACTGGCCGCGACTTCGTCGGCGTGTAATAGTGGCTTTGAATAGCAGTTTTAATTATTTAGGCTAATTCGCACTTATAATAAATTGGTTTTACGCTTCCATACAATCTTCATTCCCCCCTTTCAACCCCTTAGAACCATTTTATCGCTTCAGATATATATATACAGGGTTGATACGACAGAGGGGCTTTCCTTTAAACTGCCTATACTAGGTACCATTGCCAAGCTCTGTACCAAAAATCAATTAAATGGGAGCAGTAGTTTAGTCGCAAATGATTTTTTAAGTTTTTGCGCCGTTTGAACGCGATGTACCTTTCCTAACAGCTGATTATGCTTACGCATAGGTCATGCACCTTAAAACGATAAATCTGAGTATAACCTACGATGCGTTGTTGCCGCTCTGACGCAAATCATTGCAAAACATCCCGCAACGGCGCGCGCGCGTCCTCGCCGCTTTGCTATGTCAGTGAAATTTATATTTACAAAGGGTGGTTACGTTTTACTCTGATTTGTAAGCTATTTAGTTTGTATGAAAGAAAAAAAAATCTCAATTTGGTTGCTTTTTATTTTTATACCGTATCGGATTAATAAAAAACACGTATAGTAAACGTAGCGTAATTTAATGCCCCTCTGTCGTATCAACCCTGTATATATATATATATATATATATATATATATATATATATGTATATATATATATATATGTATATAGTTCTAATTTTGAAAGAACCTATTACTACAGTAAGCTAAAATCGTGCTAAAGAGTTTTTAAAGCCAATGCGAATGTTAGCATTTCTCGATTGATGGATGTGTGTTAATGCATCTTCTAAACAGCAGTGAGATAAAGTAAAAATGCAATAGCCAGTATTTATAGCTAGTATACATATTTTTAAATCTTACAAAAACTAAAAAAAGCGTTGTAATGGGAATTTAACTTTTTTGATGCTGCCATATAAACCAACATAATAAATTTTAGCTATACTAAACAACCAGTCACTAATACAAGAAACCACGCGGAATTTACTTCTTTGTAATCTAAACACAATTGTGGATAGGCAACAGCATCTATCACCTTACAGATACTTACCATCTTACTGCGATCACCAATCCACCGCCAATTGTGAAGATTATGGCAATATCCCTCAAAGACCCTGCATTGCCATTCCTTATCAGCCGTGAACGATAACGGATTGATAAAGAAGCCACCGATTATTGCAGCAACTTGACATTCTTTGACGTTTTGCGATTGTCTTGCAAAATTGCTATTACATAAACACAGAGAGATAGACTAATTTGTGAAATAGGGTATATTTTCATCTCGGAAAATGGTAGATATAGTTCACAGAGATAAGATAAACCTGCAAACAAAAGATAAAGATACGTTTATTCGTCAAAACACGTGTGGATAAAATAATACATAGGTGATTCATATTATAGATATTGAATATTCATTAGAAACAACATGTTTTACAAATATTAATCATTAATTAATTATTTTTGTTTTACAAACTGAAATGCATTTTCTAGTAAGAACTATTAATAAATTTATATCACATAAAAACTAAAGTTCGTTAACATAGGTTATTGTGTATTATAATAATAGAAGAAAATTCAGTATTGAATTAAGCTCGCCTTTGTACATGTTGTTTCCGTTGCATAAATTTTATGTTATATTTTTACTGTGTGTGCAATAAAGAATAAATAAAATAAAATAAGAATAAATACATTACATTAACACAAAGAGCGAGGATTACAATTATACAATTTTAATTATATTAATTAGAATGATAAAGCAGGATAGAATAAAATATATCGATTGAACGCGGGTTATTACATTATTATGTCAAATTTATCACAAAGAAAAATATCTACATTATAATAACATTTTTCACAAAGAATATTTTGAATATTTTTAACACGTTTTTATTAGCTTGGGTTGTATGTAACGGAATCTTTGAACTTAATTTTCACCAGTTTCCAGAAGTCTGATTAATTTGAAACTTTGCATACGTATCAAGGACCGATGACAATGCAATAATTTGATAACAGTTTCCCATTATCCTTAAAAATTTAAAAATAAATAATAGCTTAAAAAAACTAAAAAAACACGCTATTATAGCTAACCGAACTAAAAAATAGAAAATAATTTTCACCTCAAAATTAAATTATAATAAAGTTTAAGTTATTAACAGAATAATTCAATTCAGAGTGAAAAGCGTGGGGTGCTTGATAAAGTAAATGTCACAATCATTCTATTGGCAACTATCTGAGAGGAGAGTTATGAAAAGTGGTAAAATGCACCCCACGCTCTTACTCTGAATTGAATTATTCTGTTAATAACTTAAACTTTATTATAATTTTATTTTGAGGTGAAAATTATTCTCTATTTTTTAGTTCAGTTAGCTATAAAATCGTGTTTTTTTTAACTATTATTTTTTAAATAATATCATATTCAGTGACTTCATAAAAACCAGTTAACAAATGAAAAAAGCACTAATACAGTGTCTACCGATTCAAAGATAAGTCAAGTCAATTAGAGGTGGAAGTAAGTACATTTACTTAGGTGACATTCGATTTTCTAGCTGGTCGCTTAGCGTTTCTAGAATGAAATAAAAAGAAAGGCTTTTACCGGTGTAGCCATCGTTATCTCGTCCTCGATTGACTTCTTGAAACAGATTTTATTGGAAGAAATTGCTTATATTAGAGCTTATATTTTTCGTTGAAAATAAATTTGCGGTTACGTCTTTTTTTAGTTTCGTCACACTTTGAGATTGTATGTTGTAAGTTTATGGAAGGTTTTGCTTTTAAAACTTAAACACGTCATGTTGTTAATACATAATTATATTATTTACATATTACTTTTTAAAGCCCAAGGTTAATTTACCCTAACTCAATTTTTTTATGTATACTACTTTATGTTCTTTGGGTTTATATAAGTACATTATATTCTATGCTATTCAATCAAATATCCACGTAAGATAAAAAGAACATATTGTATAAAAAACATAATAAAACATAGGAAAACATACCTAAAGAAAAATAGGTAGGTACCTAATTACAATAATATCAAAGACATATCCACAGAAAAGTACACCATGGTTTGACGGGCGACGCCGGGTACAAGCTCCAAGTTCCTTATTGATTGGAGGGATATCCCTTTGTCGCTGACATAGCATGCTTAAATGGCAATTAGTAGGGCTCATAGCTCGAAGAACAGACGGCCAAAAGGTTCTGGAGCGAACTAGCAAGCGTAGTGTGGAGTGACGGCCTGCACGACATAATAAAGGTCGTAGGGAGCCATTGGATGCAGGCTGCTAGTAATCATTAATTAGTGGAAGAAGCTACAGAGTTTGTTACCCATTTGAAAAATATTTTCAGAGTTAGATAGCCCATAGGCTAAAAATATCGACCAAGACTATAGGCTATACTGAGTCACGCGGGTAAAACCGCGCGCACAAGCTAGTAGGCTTACATAATAACTTTAGCCTTAAGTGGCCTTATGTTACAAAAACAGTTTAAATCAAAACCTAAATAATGAGGTTACATTAGTAATTGTTGGAGCAAAAGTCTTATTTACAATTTTAGATCGTGCCTAGATTATAAATAATTAATGAAACCATTTAAAGCTGCCTTTATTAACCTATTTCCAGTAGCATTTTAACTACTAAAAGAAAATGGCTGTCCATCATGTTGTCTTTAGAACCTTGTGCAAGGAATCTATACAATTTTTATGATATTTTTATAAGACTGCGTCCGTAGTCAAAGCGAAATAAGTCAAGGTTTAAAGCCGATGGTTAAGCTAACTAGTCAGCCAAAATCCTTCATCTAAAATATTTTTAGGTCTGGTAAACCGTAGCCGAGTGGTGATCAAATAGTAACCATAATATTTTGAACTTTATGGTCTTCAAATAAAGTTCAAAACCGCGCAGCGTCAAAGTTGGAGTATTCCTCTTCGAGCACCAATGGGTTTAGCACCAGTTTTGATGTTTAAATCATTGGTGCAAATCAAAACATTATAGCTAGATATAGTTTTGATTTGCACGATATAACAATGCTATTATATATACCAACACTTGTGAGTATTTTATTTTATTTTCTTCACTTAAAAAGTGAGACGTGACTGAGTACGTGGTAACTTTATAACAAGTGAAAAGGAGTCGGTCGCGCTTCTAACTACACGCTAACTGTACCGATAGCCACGAGTTTCTTCGAATGTCTAAGAGTGTTTAACGAAGAGCCAATTCTAAGACTTGAGTAAAAAACCTTGAATAAAGACTGCACCGGTGGCTCAGTGGTTACGATAGTTGCTTCTGAGACCTGGTGTTCTGGGTTCGATTCCCACCCGGGACAATTATTATTTGTGTGAACCACAAATAGTTGTTCTGAGTCTGGGTGTTCTTTGTGTCCGTGAAATGAATGTTTGTAAAGTCCCCCGCGACACAGGGATTAATTTCCCTAGTGCGGGAGTTGTCTTTAAAAAAAAAAAAAAAAAGAATTATTGTAAAAGTTAGTAAAAAAATCGATGAATGTTATTACAATGGTTTAACAATGAGACGTGATTTTACCTTAAGTAAATTCCGATGGGATTTTTTAAGGAGCAGCCCATGTCACTAATTAAGGACGACAGTCAGTTTTTTTTTTTCATTATGTTAGTTTTTTTATAAGAATATTTCGCCACAGTCAATAGTATTAATAGATGTATTTAAGAAACAGTAGAAATTTGCCGTACAATATATTATTTATTAACTAGCTGATGCCCACGACTTTGTCCGCGTGGTGTTTGTTATTTCTTTGGGTTTTTAACTATCCCACGGCAACTCATGCAAAGTTTCATTTAAATCGGTCCAACACTTTCGAAGATTAGCCCGTACAAACAGACAGAAAAACAAAAAAATAAAAATAAACTGGATGTGTTCTATTTTACTTCTAACATCCCCCTGACTCGCTATTTTGTGTTTATTTTCTATGTACAGACATTCAATCTCTACAGTTTTATTGAAATGAAATGAAATAGTTTATTAGTAACGTAGACGAATAATTCGCGCTTGTTATACGTCATTTACAAAGCATACACATTAAAGTACATTTTTAGATACTTAATTAAGAACAATATTTTTATATGGTCACTAATGCTATACTATTATAATCTTATTTTAAAGATCAATAAAATATATATAGATATTTATAAATAAAATAAAATGAAAAATTGAAAAATTGTCGCGAGCAAAACGAGTGTACACAAAATAATAATTATAAGTCGCGTGGTTTGAGAAATTAGATCAACCAGCGCGGGCTGGGATCAGGTCTAAAGCCAAGCCAAGAACGCGTCGCGAACCTCGCCTCGCGAGGACCACCGTCCCTATCCTAGCTTCCTACGAGTCTTTCTCTATCTACCTACGGTGTGACATCCGGAGAAGAAAGACTATAAGAAACTCCGGAATTTTTCTTTTAGTCATCTTTTAAAAATTGCGTTTTACAATATTTATGATTTACAAATTCATTACATTTAACATCTAGGACAGTGCCTCCCAAAAGCTAATTTGTTGATAATTTCAGTAATTAAAACAAACAAACAATTATTATATATACCTACGTATAGATATTGATTACTTTTTCTTGCCAGGCAAAGTTTATGTTAAATTACATAATTTTTGACTAAATAGTTGTGACTAAAGAATGCTACTGTAACTTGAATTTTTGTTATTTGTTATGTTATTTAAAAATGATAACACCCGCACTAGGGAAATAAATCCCTGTGTCGCGGGGGACTTTACAAACATTCATTTCACGGACACAAAGTACACCCAGACTCAGAACAACTATTTGTGGTTCACACTAATAATTGTCCCGGGTGGGAATCGAACCCAGAACACCAGGTCTCAGAAGCAACTATCGTAACCACTGAGCCACCGGTGCAGTCAAAATTTTCAGCCAAGCCTGTTTCAAATTTAACAGAAAAAATCCGTTGTGGTACATTTACTGACATTCATCATCATCAGCCTCTATTAGTTCCACAGCTAAACATGAGCCTCCCCCGAGGGTGGTTTAGACACAGTCCGCTTGGGAGCGCCGGCTGGTGACCGCAGCTGTGATTATATTATTACACACATACACTAATGACTGCTGCTTGTTCCATGGTACCTATACGATTTTTATTTTACTTAATAATTTATCTACACACAAACAATATGTGACAAGATAAATAAGGATAAAATTGCACAAAGCTGCAGCTTATTTAAATAGAAATTTCTTCCAGATGACCCACGATAGGAAACAGTTAAATGAAGAATAATAGGGATATCTAAGGTTTAAAGACATGTTATAACAATCATGACCAAAAACTTAACGTGCTGACTTAGGCACCCACAACCACCGGATTGCTTGGACACTTTGACGGCCCCCGCCAACGGCGAATCGAAGGAATGTCCGGGGGGTTTTAGTGGTGTAGGGTCCTCTTCTCGTGATATGAGTTTAGCATACCACGCTATGGAGAGGGCGAGTCCCACATATCCCACCGCCAGCGCGCGAATACGCTGCAGCGGCGGTGGGAATGCGTAAATGCATTTCCCCCCCGACAACAAAAAAAAAAGCTCCCTCAACCAACCAGTTCTGGAAAGAGATACATTTGACATAAAGATTTATTGAAAGAACCCACGACCTCTGAGATTTAAAGCGAGCTTTTCACCGTTAAGCTACGCAGGGTAAAAACATTCACACTAATATATTATCCAAATAGTATTCTTTTCTAGTGTCTCTACTTTTATGATAAATGTATCTCTGTGAAACGCTTAACACAAGATACAATATCACTTGTCGGAATGCTCAAGGGGTGTTAGACACTCCACTTATACTTAGTCCTCACTCCCATTGGACAACCCCAGTAAAGCTACAATTTACCAACCATATACATATTATTATATATATATTTCATACAGCTTATATTCTAGAGTGTAGTTCCTGTCTCAGTTGTTTTGTTAAATTTAGAACAAAAATGTAAATTTGTTCAATCTACTATTAAACCAAAATTTGTTAGGTACAGCTACTTAAGTTTTTTTTTAAACTAAGGGCATATTTGAATAATTTTTCAATTATTAAAATGATTTTTGTGTAATTATTTTAAATAAAATGACAAATGACGTCATAATGGTGTCACTATGACGCCACGATGACATTAGTGTAGTTGAATATAATAACAAATGATACATTCATAAGTTTTGAAATCCCCTAAATAAACATTACAATCTGCCTAACCATCTCCCCTGATACTTCTGTTGACGGCTTTTTTCTGCGGTAGCAACACCGACTGCCATTCCAGCGCCGACACCATAGTGAGATTAGTAGATTACCGTTTTTGGCATTATGATATAATGATGGCACTACGGTGGCACAATACTTAAATAAATAGTAGACTCGGCCCCCCGGCATCTTACTGCGATCATTAATCTGTCTGCCAAGCGTAGTTCTTATGGAAATATCACCCAACAAACCTTATTTAGATACCTACTCTGCGACTACTAATTCGCGAGTTTTTTTTTCCTTGGTTGTACTTGTAGTGTCAGACCTGTAGTTATAACGATGTTATATAGAAATAAGGTATGTAATCAATGTTACAAATATAAGACGTACTTTATTCATCTCCGGAACCTTTATATTCTGTAAATTGTAGGAATTTCAGAAACAAATTAATTTAATATTAATGACTACCTGTCATATTTTGAAATCGATGGATGTTTTAAGTGAAAGTTTGTAATGTGGATATTGTTTAGTAGATTGTTTATCTGGGGAGCAAACAACTATTTTAAAGGCGAGAGTGTTTTTTTTAATCCAGAGCGGAGCGAAGGATTCTAGAGTAGAATCCCGAGCGGAGCGAGGGATTCTTAACTAGAATCCTGAGCGCAGCGAGGGATTAAAAGTATGTCACTCGAGCTTAAAATAGTGTTGCTCCCGAGGTGGACACTCTACTTTTTATCACCCTCTATGAGAAAATAAGTAAGTGCAACTTATGAACAAGAATTTATTTACGTACAATGAAGAACCATAAGACATAATAATACTTTCACTTGAGGAAGACGCACTCATTTTTTATAATTCTAAAATCTGAATATGAATCAACTACGAACGAAAGCAGAATGCGTTTAATTACGCGCGTTGTTTATTTTTCATCAACTTTTTTTAAATTTGGCTCGCTCGCAGTTTTTCTGCCAGTCACATATTCAATACATTGTTCCCGCATGGTTTGTGATTCACCTCTTTGCTGATTGAAAAAATATTTTTTGAAGTCCGAACTTCACTTCTCCATTTCAAGTTTGTTTAAGTCCTCGGCTGCACACATCCCTTGTAGAAATTAAACAACATAGACCTATAATTAATGTCTCATGTATTCGCTACATTAATAATATGCATTACCTACACATGGAAAATTTCACTTTCCTCCATTAAATTTCCATTAAAGTAGGAGTTTTGCACCTTAACGTACCGGTCTTAGGTCACCATGTGGTTTGACCCTTCAAATAAAATCATCATCATTTTATTCGAGTACGAGTGTCGAATGGAGCTAAGATCAACCTACTTTTGTAATACTTCATCATCATCATCATCAGCCCGTATAACGTCCACTGCTGAACATTGGCCTCCTCCCGAGGGAGGGTATTTGCCATAGTCACCACGCTTGACAGACGGTTTGGTGACTACAGTATTATGTTGTGCCACACAAGGAAACGCTGCTGCCCGTTTTAGCTTAACGTGCTTTCCGAGGCACGGAGGTTCGTCTCTCAACCAACCAGACCCGGAAAGAAATCATAGAATTTACTCAAGGATTTCCTGTCCGGAGTGGGGATCGAACCCACGACCACCGAGATTCAAAGCGAGCCAAATACCGCTGCGCTACGGAGGTTGTCCGCTACGCTACGGATTCAATACTTATTCGGGTGAAACCTCGGCTCATCGCTAGTAATTTATATACGATACAAAGCCTATTTAATCTTTTGGCATTGCTATGTTCCATTTTCCACTTTACTATTTGGTTTGGTGTAAATGCAAGTTACATGCAACCTGTTACACATAAATAGAGCTATTTAAATTCAATAGGATATTTCTGTGCGTGACCAACATGTTCAATTACTTGTAGAATTATTATATAAGGTATTCTATTTGGTACACACGATATCTAGGTCGTATATTAAAATATATTTACTGTGTACAATAGTCGTAAGTACTCGTGTCTAACTTTTTTTTCAGACGAACCAACATAACCTATATTTTTTAAATAGTTAGAATAGTTAAATTACACTGTGTATAATAAAAAGTCACCTAATAGTCAATAAAGTGACAACCTCCGTAGCGTAGCGGTATTAGGCTCGCTTTAATTCTCGGAGGTCGTGGGTTCGATCCCCACGCCGGACAGGAAATCTTTGTGTAAATTCTAAGATTTCTTTCCGGGTCTGGTTGGTTGAGGGACTACCCTCCGTGCCTCGGAAAGCACGTTCAGCCGTTGGTCCCGATTGTTATAACATCATCTTTAATAATCGTATATCAAGGAACGGGTAGCAGCGTTTCCTTGTGTGGAACAACATAATACTGCGGTCACCAATCTGCCTGCCAAGCGTGGTGACTATGGCAAATACCCTCCCCGGGAGGAGGCCCATGTTCAGTAGTGGACGTTATACGGGCTGGTGATGATGATGATGATGATAAAATAAAGTATTGTGACTTTCGTTGTGCAAGCGGTAATGGACCGTTTATTTGTGAGGTGTTGAATGTGGTGTGTTGGACTAAAAATTGTGTAACTAAATTATTTGGTTAGGTTGTAAGACAACCTCCGTAGCGTAGCATTTTGGCTCGCTTTAAATCCCGGAGGTCGTAGATTCGATCCCCACGCCGGACCGCAAGTCTTTGTGTAAATTCTAAGATTTCTTTCCGGGCCTGGTTGGTTGAGGGACGTAGCTCCGTAGCTCCGTGATGGAGGGTAGCTCCGTGCCTCGGAAAGCACGTTAAGCCGTTGGTCCGGATTATTATATCATCATCTATAATAATCGTATATCATGGAACTGGCAGCAGCGTTTAATTGTGTGGTACAACATAATACTGCGGTCACCTAGCCGCCTGCCAAGCGTGGTGACTATGGCAATTACCCCTCGCCGGGAGGATGCCCATGTTCAGTAGTGGACGTTATACGGGCTGATGATGATGAAATTATTTTTAGAGAACACTTTTAGTTTCAAAATTAGACGTGAGGCCTGCATTCTATAGAACACTTTTACTGAGTATAGACTACGATATTGAAATAGTGATATTGGATGGCGGTACGTTATGCACTCAAAACAATAAAGATTGATACAATATTAACTTTTCCCTGCGACTTTATCCGAACGCAATAGTTGAGATTTGTACTTTGAGCAGCAATATTTCAATAGCGCAGCGCAGACATTTATTTATTTCAAGTGGCAATACAATGTTTCAAGGATAAATCTTGGAGAATGTCGACATTCTTTACAAACTTACGTCTCTTATTTCAACGTCTTATTTTTCCGCGATAAAATTATTCCGTCGTCGAACTGCGGCCCGCGTGGCCCACTGCAGCAGCAGCAAGCGGTAAACAATAAAAAATTTCAGTTCCGCTGTGATACCCTACTTTATTATATGTGGCAATTGAGCAGAAAAGTATGACGACCACCGGTTCATCATTTACATAGGCCTCCCTCATAGATCTCCAGTTGTTGCGGTTAGAAGCGGCCTGCATCCACCGTGATCCCGCGGCCTTAACCAGACCTCATCCGTTCATCGAGTAGGTGGACGTCCTACTATGCTTCCGCGGTCTCCTTTCGAGATCTTTTCGGCCCCATCGGCCATCTGTTCTCCGTGCTATATGGACTGCCAATTGCCACTTCAACGATCCGTTGGGCTATATCGGTAACCCGCGTTCTTCTACGTATCTCCTCATTTCTGATTCGATCTAGTAGAGAAACCCCGAGCATAGCCACTCCATTGCTCGTTGAGCGACAACCGGTTTAGCCTATCTTTATACCAAAACCGTTTTTTTTATTAAAACCGGAGCAATGTTTTAAACGTAACAAACAGACCGAGTTCCTTTTGCGTATATGATATTATTAAAAATTAATACAAATAATCTCCCATTATGACGCTAAGTGTAATCACCGAGAACGTCTTGGCAGAATTGGGTAAAACATCTTTTTGCATTTGTAATTATAAAGAAAACTGCGTTGAGTGGGTATTATGTACCTATTGTACAGAAATGATGCCACAGAACATATAAAGTACAGATGCGATATAAAATTATACCGACGATGCACAAGACTGCTAGAAACGATAACAACCGACAAAGCGACGGAAGGCACCGCACCGCGTCGCTTGAGTATAATTCACGAGGTCACACATTTTGAATAAAAACTTTTGATGCGCCTACACCGCGGAAATTGGTAAGCGCCGGGTCGCGCGCCGCGCCGCTGTGAATTGGGGTCTATTAAGCGTTAAGGATAACTATTGCCATACAGCGTAGCAATTCTGCCAGCCTTCTGTGCCCGTTCCCTCTAACCACAATCAAATGTGGACACATATTTTGACGCTAATAGTTAATATCTCCTCCATAAAAAATACGTATCTTTTGTATTAATAATGATTTGTATACAATATTTTAATAAGTCATATAAACCTATATTTAGTTACTTCACTATTAACAATCAAGGTTTCGTCATGTCAAAACACTATTCATTTGTTATTTTTATCAAATTATACGGTTCATACGAATCCGCTACAATCGTTTTACATTGAAATAAAAGTAATTCAATTTTGATTTAAAACACAAACAACCAAAAACCATTGGTGAATAAAATACAGTATCTACAATTGAGTTTCACCAATAAAAGTTCTTTTTCCAAGCCAATGCGATCCAATTCACACGGTACGTATTTTGAAACAAGCCCGCAGGGAGCGTTGCTTCCAGAAAATCAATCACATGACGAAGTCAATGTTTATAAACTATGAAATAAAAAAAAATGTCCCCGGTGCCTCTATTAGTGAGAAGAAATGACTATGGACGTTAAAAAATTATGAAAAAATTATGGACGTTCATAATTTCGCTCATTATTTCTCTTATGAATAAAATAAATAAAGTGCCTAGTTATCAATAATAAAAAAAAATAGTTTCACTTATCCCCTTAACGCACTAGTCCCAGCACCATAGGACCACTAGATCTTGACCCTTCTAATAAAATGTTCATCATTTTTTGATTGAGAATCTGAAATCTTTTTGGAACTGTTACATACCCACGGAAAAATTGTTCAAGAAAGCATGCCAACGCTTGGAGTTTCCAGAGCTCACATTACTAAGCATTTAAGATTTTAGTGGAAGGTTTTTCTTCTCTGCTATAATCATCATGCCATCATCATATATTCCCTTTATCTATCCCTATATCTATATATTTATCTTCTTATCCTTTACAAATAGCTTATCTAGTCTATCTACTAAGTTTAACGCAACATAACTCATTGTTTTCCTATTCCTCAAATGTTCGTAATTGAGGGAAGTAAACAGTTAAAACTTTCTTACTCCTCCTAATCTCGTTCTGATTCAATTCGTTGCGGGTCCCAGCGCAGTTCAACTTTTTTTTACGGAACGTGTCATTGCCAATTCCTGTATGTGCCACAGTTAATCCTGGCTTACAGAAGATCCATTAACAGGAATGTTAATGGGATTAGCCCATAAGTATTTAATAGCCTAATAAACTTACAGTATAAAGATATAATAAAGTATTAGCCAATAAACTCCTTAGGGCAAATTCAACCGTCAAATAAAAAACATCAGAGGAATATAATTATAAATTTGATTTTCATTAGATTGTGTATGGATATTACATAATAAAATTATGTTTTGTAGGAAAAATAAGCCCTACTTTTAACAAATATAAAACATAAAGAGTGAATTATATTTACTACTATATTTATTAGTATTTACTTGGAACATAATATCTTACTGTCTTGGTCTCTATTTGTATGATAACAGAAATGACAAAGTAGTGTCAAATATTATTGTTGAATACAAATTTAGGTCAAATTTCAAATTGGTGCCCGTCTTGTAACATATTACTGAATACGGGGAAAATTAACACCCAGTTTATCAAATATCAATTAAAGCTATTAATTAAAACGGCTGTTAACTTACCTTCCAGTATATCACAAATTAAGTTTGTCAATCGATTGAGTACAACTGACAGAACTGCCATCATTAGGGTGCTCGCCCACGTCCGACAATCGATGACCGAGTTTTTTTAGGAGAAAAATAGAACGTAGTGATTGCAAAAGTATAACGCACACGTCTTACTTAAAGTCGGTCAGAAATAAAATTGGTGCATCCAGACTGATTCGATTGTCGGTGAAAAAATGGATTGTCCTGATAGTTGCTGTCCTGTGCGTCCTGATAGTTGCTGTCCTGTGCGTTAAGGCATACTGCGCACCGACAGTCGGCCAGTTGCCAGGTCACTTGTCACAAAATCGGAGGAAAAATCTGACCGATTATCGGACCAAGACTAAAATCGAGATTTATACCGCCACGCCTCAGAGGTTGCCACTTAGGTTGGTAGTTCACCGGGCATAAAAGCGAGCCAAATCAACCGAATAGTAATCAAACCAAACAGTCAGTAAATCTCTTAATTAACCCAATACAAATGCTAATGAGAATCGCAATACGTAGGTAATTAGCAACATATTATCCCCTTTAATTGCTATACCATTTCAAAGAGCATTCAGTTGATATATAATATGTATTCTGTATCAAAATCATACGCATTATTTAAATCCACTATTTCAAATGCTGAACCTCATTAGGTACATACACACAGTAATCATAATAATTATTAAAAAATGGTCGAATTTTATTAATCTCAATTTTGAAACATAGTAAGTAGTTATATGGAATTTTTTTCCGTAAAGCATTAAAAACATTTAAAAATGCGATATATTTTATACCAAATGCAACTTTGAAGATATTAGTCGAAGTAATGCGGATTATTACCGATAGAATGCACTAACGTCCCCCTTAGAGACGTGTTATAAAATGGATTGTTAAATTTCGTTGACCGGTAGGGTTCCACCGTAGCCTAATTGGTTACGGCATTAGGGGCTTAACCTAAGATGCAGGTTCGAGTCCTGCCGGTGGACGAATTTTAATACATATCTTAATTTTGAAACATAGTATATGGTTACCTTTTTCAGTATTTATAGGGAGAAGGCCCTGTTGTACGGGCCGATGATGATGATGATACTGTTTCTAAGCGATTCACTATATTTCTAGTTTATTTACTACAAATAAACACAATATTCTTATTATTAAATGCATTATCCTTTAAAATACAGTAGTTACCGTCTCCTCTAGAAAAAGGATGTCTGTAAAGAATCGCAACTAGCGGTAAGACCACCCATAGTACATTATTTATTACTATTTTCATGTTTTATTTCGCTTTTGTTTTATGGTGTGCAATAAATAATATTGCATTGTATTTATTGTAATCATGTCGGCATTTTTATAACGTTTCAATTCTAAATTCGTAAACTTTAGTTAACAATAAAACAACACCCATAGATATATCATTATGGCACACAATATGGCTGAATCCACAACGGCATCAAAATTAGGTGGTAAACTTCAGCTTACCCTCACGGGAAACTGCCCTCCGCCCCATTAAAAGTTGTTGTCGACACGACAAAGTTCGGCTCTTTTGATCCAAAGGGCACCGCATTATTAGGCGCTATACACATACGGTGAAGACACAAAGACAAGTGACAACACATTTGCAAGCCGACGTCTATTCCTTGCCTAATAGAGGGAACGATACGATACGTTTTAGAGTTTTGGAACGAAGCGTTTTAAATTTTCTGTGCTCTTGACCATCTTATGGCCGGTGAAGTAGCAAAAGCCTCGTGGCTAACTACATTACATCAATCATCAACAGCCCGTTTATGTCCACTGCTGAACATGGGCCTCCTCTTAACAGACCTTGGCAAGCCAGGATCGTTGAGGGATATTGCCATAATCACCACGCTTGGCAGACGGATTGGTGATCGCAGTAAGATGTAAACCTTGAGCTAATAGATGCTGCTGCCCATCCATCAGCCATATGTACCTTAGTCGCCTTTTACGACACCCATGGGAGGACATGGGGTGTTCTATTCTAGGCCGGAAACCACACGGCACTATATAACTACATATGGTATATAGTGCCGTGTGGCATACATATCAGTATATTCCCACTAGTTCGATTCATTAGTTCGATCGTCGAACTAGTGAGATTTTTTTTTCTCATTTGTTCGACCGTCGAACTAGTGAGAATTTTTTCCTCATTTGTTCGTCCGTCGAACTAATTAGATTTAAAAGTAGTTCTACTGGGTAAATGACAATCGGTTAGGTTAGGTTAGAGCTGCGGCCATACAACGCACGAGCCGAGCGAGCGAAGCGAGCGGTGAGGCGGCAGCGGCCGGCGAGTGCCAGAACCGAATGGTAAATTAGTAAAACATTTAAATGTAGTAGAACTATTTTCAAATCTAATTAGTTCGACGGTCGAACAAATGAGGAAAAAAAATCTCACTAGTTCGACGGTCGAACAAATGAGAAAAAAAAAAATCTCACTAGTTCGACGATCGAACTAATGAATCGAACTAGTGGGAATAAACGTACATATCGTCTGAAAAAATAGAAAATAAACTTGACCATTTGTTTTAGTTTATTTTAGTTAGGCTAGACTTAAATCTCACGCAGTACGGAAATTAATTCTTGTGTCGTGAAGGACTTTACAAACACTCAATTTACAGGCACCAAGCACACTATCTGTGGTTCCCACAAATAATTGTCATGGTTGGAATTTGAATTCAGAACATCAGATCTTAGAAGCAACCACTGTGCCACCGAGGCACTCCATCAGACCTTAAGTATCTTATGGAAGGCAAGGATAGTTACTGGGATGGATTAGTTCGACAGTTGGACTTTAATCATTCAGCCTATCTTAGTAAACTGCATAACTGAACATAAATCTCCCTTAATATGAGGGATAAAAATAGACTTTTCGTGTATTCAACATCCAGTGTACTTAAGCGTTTCTAAAAAAGTATTACCACACTTGGTAGGTGGGCTGGAACCAAGTGATGGTCTTATAAATCGGTGAATGTTGCTTCCTTACTACATAAATGTAATTTTTTTATTACATTTGTATAGTAAGGGAGCAACATATAATTGAGATTTGAGGTTAATGTATTTTCCGTAGCAAAGGAACTAGTAGATTAGAAGTGATATTTATTTATATATTTAAAACACTAGCACATAACTGTACATAGGCGTACTTAATGCCAGAGACATTCTCTCCCAGTCAACTACTGAGTGGTGCAGGGACAAAGTGGTAGACGCACTGGAATAGGCAAGAAGACTAAAAACTTATAATTAGTCCGTCAGTTAGATTACTAACAAATATTGGACATATATTTCTTATTTGTCAAATCATAAAAAATTGACAGAGATACAGAGCAACAACAAACTATAAAGTTAAGAAGAGCGCGGCTTGTGACAACACTACCTAGGTAAAATGGTACCTAGAAGTGACGTCACACGAAATTTAAACACGCTGTATGACCGTCATTTTTAGTTTGAAGAACGAAAAAAAAAATACGTGTCCAATATCTTTTGGCAATCTAACTGACGGACTTATTATATTTTTTTTGTCTTGCCTATTGTAAGCACTCGTTATGAAATAAATATCGTCAAGGTATACTACTAATTAACGTAACATAAAATTATCTACCTAATCACTTCTAAACTTAGGTACTTTTGATTATTCCACCTCTTTAATTAGAACTAAGTAGTACCTTTACACATAATTTTAAAGTATGACGTGTACTTACATAAAAAAAAATATGAAGAAGTCAACAACGCCAAATTCTTATCGGCTATCATAACATTAAGTACAAGAACGTTTTGTTTGAAGGACAATCTTCTTTCTATTTGACTAAAACGAAAATTGGTGAATACTCATTCCCACAAAGGAAAACTTCTATTTTATTCAAAGTGGGAAATTTCCGGATTTGACTGGGGAAAAATATGATTTAAGACGTAATTTCCTTTTCCCTATATTTTTTACGATACGGGGTCTTTTACATATTTCTGCACAAATTCAAAAATCATAATATAAGTTTGATCTGATTTAAGTTTTTTATCTAACAAATAGAATAAAACTCATTTGAATCAGAAATTAATATAATTTGGATTTTTGTTTACTTATCGTCTTGAAAGTTCAATACTGTATCAGTGACAGTCGCTAATAAGGTGCAAATTCATCCGTCTAGAAATACTTTCTATTTTTATTTAGTAAAGGGCGGAATATCAATTTTTTGCGTTTGATCTTCTACCTTATCCTTATCTGCTAATGTCATTTACGCGGTTCCATTACACTATCCCCGACGATATTAAAATTATAGCTCAATAACAAGTTTTAACAAATATTAATTATAGCTAATGATGACAAAATCAATCGGAAGAACCTAATTCTTTATGTTCTTGTCGTAAAAGGAGTATTTTATATAAAGAAAACCGTTTTTAGGTAGGCTTAAGATTAGGCGGAATACAACTAAATATAACTAAATACACGGTAAAACAAACATATTGACAAAATAAAGAGTTTTCATTGTAACATCTTATAATATTAGCTATTAGATAGCTGACACAGCTAGAAGGCGTCGCGGCAGATCCCGTAGAAGATGGCGGGATGAGCTGGACAAAACAAACGACCAGTGGCCTACTTTAACCCTGGATCAAAGGAGCTGACAGTCATGGGGAGAGGCATTTGCCCTGCAGTGGGATTATGCTGGCTTCCAGTACCCAGTAAAAGTCCCATCAAAATCAAGATTACCGGAATTAACGAAAACAAAAAGACAGACAGGACTTTTTTAACTATGTTTTTGTTATAAGTAGAGATACACATTTAAACGCATTAACGGTAATGCGATTTGGGGATACGGGCAGGTGCGGTTCACTCAGGTGCGATTCGTACGGGTGCGCTAAGCGGACTACCTCCATTTTTATATTACAAACAGTCACTTCTCTTATATTTATTTTTAGAATAGAGATGATTACTTAAAATAATACTCTTATATGAATAACACCTTTAAAAGCAGCTTATAATTCCAAAGAATCATCTACAGATTAGCGATAAACAAAGAAAAACTTTATTATTAACACCTTGTTTGCTAAGATGCTCAATTCGCCTTCTTTCTTTTTTGCCCGCACATCCCTATTTAGAATTCAATTACATTTTAATGTGTTTGGTTGAAAATGTCAAGCACTTAAGTATAATTCCGAGAGATTATTTATTTTTCCCTAGACGATTAAAATGTCGTACATTTCTGATCCTCAGAAGCATTTGGTCGTAAGTGCCAGTACTATAAAGGCACATACGACGTTTATTTCTGACGTATGACGGCACATACGACTTTACGCTTCTGAGCTCTAGATTCATTCGTTTTAGTCTCTCTACTTATAAAGGCTGGAAACCTCTGGGATTTGTAACCGCAAAGCATTTACGGAATCCTTCAGGCATCCGTCGCAGCGTCGTCGGTCCATCCGTTTGAGACACCATATTTTCATTAACCACTAGCGAGACAGTGAAATGTTAGTAATGCTAATATTTAAGCGTTGTGGCTAAAGCTTGGAATTGCTACGAAGAGAGTTAGGATATTTATTAATATGTGAAGCACACACATAATACCCCTTTCGTTGGACGAAATGCAATGATACACACTTATAGTTTTATATGGAGTGTAGGAATGTTAATATTTTAAATATCCTCGAATGTTGACCTCTGGGCGACCAAGTATTTTTATAAAACGGAAAATTGCGTAATTTAACTCAATAAATTCTTATTAATTGTGTTGAATTATGCAATTTTCATTACATAGTATATCATTATAGGTAGGAATTGGGCAGAAAGATATATGGAATAAAAAAGTAAAACCTTACCAGGAACCAGGAAAAAAATTGCAAAAGTGGAAGAACGAAACAGGAACTCCTTTTTTTATTCCAGGAGGAATTACATAAGGCAGTACCTCCACAGCGTTGAGGTAAAACTCATAGTATCTGTGTTACTCATACCATGAGGAATTCGATCATAATAAAAACAATGCATTCTCCACTCCTCCTACTATATAAGAAGGATTACAGAATGCTTATTTAAAAACGTATTTATCTCATTCATTTAAAAACTATAAGTTGCATACTCTTTCGTCCGCGCAATTTTAGAAAAAAGCGGTACCAAGTGTTTGCGTCACTTATTAATAATTATATACTTAGATTCTATAAAACAATTACATAAACGAAAATAATAATAATTGCTTGCGCTGGTTCAATATCACTCAGTACCTACTAAAACATTGAGGTTAGGCAAAATAACAATATCAAAAAAGTTTTACTTTATGATATCTTTGCACGACACACGTTATGCTGAAACGGCCCCCCTCCGCCTATCCCCCCAATAACAACATGCTACTGATATTAAAAATGATGTGTTTCGATACTTTTGTTACTTGGAGAAAAAAAGAACAGCAGATAATTACGATGTTTAATTGATTCCCGCGTTGGAGTATAAATCTTAAATCTTGCACATTAAAAAAAAGTGTAATAGAAAACAAGTTAAACTGCTGGTTACAATCGTAATTTAATTTATTCATTATAAAATGTAAGCTTACAGTATACACCAAATTATTTAACTTAATAAAAACAATGCCATAAACTATACAATAAAACACATAATTAAGTATTACAGTAAATTAAAAAAGCAAATTTGCATTAATGACTTTGCAATTAAATAAAAACAATTTTGACAATAAATATCAGCATGCGGATTGTTTTGCAAAAAAGTATTAATAAGTTGAATCGCTCTCGCTGTCGGGCAGTTATTGTTAGAATACCATGTTGGCGGACAGTAAAGCAGCCTATGATACCGTAGATACAGGTTAGGCACATAAAAATAAATGCACTCACGTTCGTTCGGATTCTCCGCTCTATTTGTTAATAATGTGTAATTAACATAAAATCACGTCTGAAACTGATTCGGTCGAGATACATTACAATGTATCTCGACCAATCAGTCCCGACACAAACAACAAAGGGTAGAGAAGTGGATAGTAATCATACTGGCTACTTATTTATGTCACCGGAAAATAGTACGAATAAAAAATCAAAAAGGTGATCAACTTTCGTACCAAAAATATTAATATACAGTTTCAGTGAACGCACGTGAATATTATATTATTTACTTAATTATTATGACACTTGAACTAACCTAACTAAACGAGACCATGCTACTGTTGTAACAAAACAAAAATCAACTGCAGTTAGTTCTGTTGAACTCCATTAGTTGAGATTTAGGTTATTTTTTAACCACCCAAAATCTCGTTAGTTTATCAACTAATTAGAAAGTTGATCAATTTACGATTCTTATTATTCTTCGGTGACATATAAATATTGTGCTTATTTTCGTCATAGTATCATATTTGACGATTTATATATATGTACTTATAGTTACCAGGAAACGCAACAGCCTCTCCGAGGAACGCAAACGTTCAGCAGAAGTGTACCCTAGAGATTTTTTTTTGTTACTACTAGTACTAGTAAGTAGAATACTAGTAAGTATTCTTGTTAAGCCCTGCTGCTAAGCTAAAATGGTACGTCGGTAGTACAGTGGGTTGGGTTCGAACCGGGCTACGGCCGCTTGAATTCATTCACTATTGTTATTTGAAACAAAAACTGAATTTGAACGCTAATTAATTTGAGCCGATCGTTGAACGCAAATGAAACCGCGTGGAACGTATGTAGTATGGAATTATGAAGAAGCAATCTAAATCAAGGAGTTACTAGTTTTTAATGAAATAATGCTTTCTTCGTATTATTATAACGCATTGTTCCGAACGGCTGACTGTCGACTCAAGGTGCAGTATACACCGCTGATAGTAGAGCTAACACTTGAAGGTTGTATTTTGATTCATCATCATCATCAGCCCGTTCACGTCCACTGCTGAACCTGGGCCTCCTCTTAACAGACCTTGGCAAGCCAGGATCGTTGAGGGATATTGCCATAATCACCACGCTTGGCAGACGGATTGGTGATCGCAGTAAGATGAAAATCTTGAGCTAATAGATGCTGCTGCCCATCCATCAGCCATATGTCCCTCAGTCGCCTTTTACGACACCCATGGGAGGACATGGGGTGGTCTATTCTAAGCCGGACACCACACGGCACGCTATTTTGATTATGATGTAGGTATCCAATAAAAAAATCTACCCCTAAGAATATAAAAAGGGGGGGGGGGGGGAAGTTTGTATGAAGATATCAAACTCTACACGAACGAACTCGTGGACAACAACTATTTATCTATTAAAAACTTTACTTCCATTACTAATTAGTTCGAAACAATTATTATGTCCTAATTTAAATAGTCAATTGCAAATTATGTATCCCAGTAGATTCACCGCAATTCAATAATAAGCCGTTAGTTGACATGTTGATACTCCGATAGTGTTTAAATCATCAATTTGTGGACTTTCTGGGGCAATTTAATGGATTAAAAACTGACATACATAATAGTGATCAGTTAATATTTTAAACTAAACTCTAGCTTATAGCATGATGTTTTTCTTTATTGGAAGGCACATGGCCAAACCTCGATGGCGTAAAGGTCTCATGCCGGACAAGAAATCTTAGTATAAAATCTTAGATTTCCTTCCGGGTCTGGTTGGTTGAAGGCCTATCCTCCGTGCCTGGAAAAACACGTTAAGCCATTGGTCCTGATTGTTATAGCATTAATTATAATGAATGAATGTTTCCTTGTGCGTGTTACAACATAATTCTGCAGGCACGCATGAGGGTTAGTGACCACCAACCGTTCTGCTAAGCGAGGTGATTATGGCAAAAAACCCTCCCTCGGAAAGAGGCCCATGTTCAGCAGTGGGCATATATATGAGCTGACGATTGATTGATTTACCCCCGACCCTCTCCCCCCGCTCTGTTTTGTTATTTTGGCTGTGGTATTCTATTTAGTGTAGGTACTTCTCCAGCTGCTCGACCCTCGCTATTCTTTTGAAATAGTTAGGTTCATATTTTGATATAATTAAAATGATAATAGGTAAAATTGTTGGTTTGATCTTCATCTCTACAACCCAGTTTAATATAATGTTAATTTATATTCATCATCATCATATTTAAACGTTATGTAATGTCATTTAAATCAACGATTGTCCTAGGCATTCAATAAAATGTACAGACTAGCCTTCTAATTAAATGGCTGCGACATATATATAACATACATATATTTATTTTTTGCTTGACACAGTATCTTTACTTAACATTATAGGACGTAGAAAAGAAAAATTCGACCACATCAACATTGTTGACTTTACTTAGTAAATGTAAGCAAAGTCATACTTATAAAAAGAAAACTCTTCTACAGAAGCCTTTTTACTCATTAAACAAATATGCGAGAACTGCATAAAAACATATTCACTGAATGTAAGTATTCCGTTAACTAAAAGTGCCGCTTTTCTGAAGAAACGCATATCTGTGTTTACAAAATAAAAACACATTTATAAAATTTATAAATTATGATTTATAAAATTGAGACAACTAAAAGGATTCGATCTTGCATCTCAGGAAGGTATAGCCGCTAATGCCATAACCACGGTGGTTAGTATAGTATATTGTAAATTTTATTTGATTTTATACTTAGATATTGTAAATATTGTAAATTTTGTGTAGTATATTGTAAATTTTATTTGATTTTATACTTAGATAACAACAAAATTATGTAAATAATCATCACACTATCATGGAAACACAGTCAGCAGTTGACAGCTAAATGCGCGCGCGAGCGTGCGTTTTTTTGTAGACCACCCTCGGGCATTCCTTGTTTTTAACCAGCCTATTCAAATTAAAAATGTGAACTATCATTGACTAGTCATATTCTAGCATCAAACGGAGTAACAGTTATAAAAGTGTTGTCGAATTGCCAGTAGATGGCATTTATAGTTCAATTCTTGAAAAATACTGACATTCCTTGTTCTTCCCGCGAGGTCATCATTTATAAACTTCATCAATTACCATACATCATTATTAAAATGATGCTTTTAATAATCTTGCAATACTTTAAAAATAGATAATTAATAAAATACTATCTAGACTATAATAAAAATAACAAATTTAACATAACTAAAACTAACTTAGTATTAAAACTGTTTTCCATCTATGAAGAGTGGTTTCTAGAATCCTGGTTGCAATGCCAGAATTCGAGGAACGCGTCGCATTATCTAAAGCCAATACGAGAAATTTATTAATAAACTAGCTGTCTCGCGCGTTTTTACTCGCGTAGATCAAGTTCCCGTGGAAACTTTAACTTAAATTAGCCTATAACACTCATAAATGACGTGGCTTTCTATTGGTAAAAGAATTTTCTGAATCGGTTCTGTAGGTCCAGAGATTACCTCGTCACAAACTCACAGACTTTACCACTTTATAATATACTAGCAACCCGCCCCGGCTCCGCACGGGCGCAATGCTGATGTATTATACATATACACCTTCCTCTTGAATCACTCTATCTATTAAAAAAAACCGCATCAAAATCCGTTGCGTAGTTTTAAAGATTTAAGCATACATAGGGATATAGGGACAGAGAAAGCGTCTTTGTTTTATACTATGTTGTGAAGTATAGATTTAGTAACTGATATCAACGGCTCTAATACTTCGATGTCAAATAACACTATCAGATAACCACTAACAATGGTATTTATTATTTCATACTAGCTTCCCGCGCGCGGTTGTACCCGCGTAACTCCCGTTCCCGTGGGAACTTCATAATTAAGTATAGCCTATGTCATCCGGGGATAGTGTAGCTTTCCTACGGTGAAAGAATTTAACAAATCGGTCCAGTAGTTTCGGAGCCTATTCAATACAAACAATCAAATCTTACCTGTTTATAATATTAGTATAGATTTGTAAATGTTAACTTAAACCAGGACACCGAGCATGGGCCGGATTGCTTATGCGCCTGCACCTGACCCCCGCCAACGGCGGATCGAAGGAGTGTCCGTGGGGTTTTTGTGGTGTAGGGTCTTCTCCTCGTGGTATGAGTTAGCATACCACGCTATGGAGAGGGCGAGTCCCACATATCCCACCGCAAGCGCGCGAATACGCTACAGCGGCGAAGATGCGTAAATGCATTTTGCCCCGGACAAAAAAAAAGGCCTCCTAGCATGGCCAGTTTGTGCCTAATAATACACTATTACTAAAGTATTGTATCAATTAAAAGCTGTATATCTCATGGAAACAAACAGACGTATAAAATCAAAGACAACATACAAACAGATAGTACGATCTTGCACAAAAGGTATATTATATATATATATAAGTATTGGTGACTTAACCTTTGCCTCTCAATTATGCATAAAGCGAACGACGGCATTGAAATTCCATTTGACACATTCATTCAAAGTATTCTAGATTTCCAATTAGTTACTAAGCTAGCTAAATGAAGATTTAACAGACTTTGAGGTTAGCAGTCGTTTTGACTCCTAGACTTACCAACTAATATACATACTTGTCATTCTCCTAAACATCAATTACAAAAGTTAATGTATGCTTTTAAATTAAAGGTAGGCAAAACACATTTTTATAACACTGTTAAAGCTAATTAATATGTGTAAACACTAACTGCAACCCGCAGTTTTACCCGCGTCACTCTGCTCCAATGGGTCGGAACATGATATTGTGTAGCCTATATGTTAATCCAGCTTATAAACTATCTGCGCGCAATTCCCATCAGGAACAATTATTTGTGTGAATCACAGATAGCTGTTCTGAGAGGTGTAAAGCACACTTAGTAATTAGCTTGTAAAGTTCTCCGCGACGCAGGGATTTAATTCAATTGTGCGGGCTTTGTCCATTTCTATAGGTCACACAAACATTCGATCCGTATGTCCCCTACTACTGAGCCTTAAGCCTTTTTCAATATTTCTAACTGAAAAAATGGATATGGATGATTTAATAAGAAGTTAACATTTAAAACTGTAACCGGCTACGAACCCGAGTTACATGCAAACACGGGTGAAACCGCCAGCAGCAGCTAGTCACGAATGTTTTCTTTATGTTTTTAACATGTTTATCTTGGATCTAACACCAGCCTACTAATAATGTTGACTATGCCTTTTTATACTTCGTCGACAAAATACCGAAAGGCACGCACTATGCTATACCTACTTATATGATGTCTGACATAAGTAGCTGTTCCATTCTATTACATACTTGCAAAACCTTCAATGAAGGCCCTTCATCCCGGCCGTATAACGTCCACAGCTGAACATGTGCCTCTTACCAAGGTAGGGGTTTGCCATAGTTACCACGCTTGGTAACCGCAGTATTATGAGTATTAAGACACAAGGAAATGCTGCTGCCTGGTCCCTTGCGCCCATACGCTTGTTATAGATGATATTATTACAATTGGGACTAACTAAGATTGTTTGTCTGGCGAACTGATCGAACCCACGACCTCCGAGACTTAAAGCGAGACTAATAACGCAACGCCACGAAATTTGGGTCGACATTTTTGAATCATTTGTCAAGAAAAAACTGTTTAGGAGCATGTATGCATTTAATAGATGAATGTAATAATTGATAACTGTTAGCATATAGTGTACTTACTGTGTAATATATTTACACCGATATATTATTTAATTAAATTTAGATTAACAATAAAATGAAAGAAGAAAAAACAAAAGAAGGTTATGACAGCATTGGCGCACCTGCGCAGTGGCGACGCAAAGCGCCTCCACGCAGTACACACTGCAAATAGTTTTTATGATGGAATATTATATTATTACGTAATTCGCAGGCCTAACGCAACAACTGTTTTTCCATCGTGAAAGTGCGTAAAATATTAAATTAAACCAATCAGACATTTATTTTAATGACTAGCTGTTCTGCATGGTTTCACTGTACCTACGCCTATGCCTGCCCACCTCCGTTATTTTATTGTACCTATCATCATTATATCATGAAAAACGATAATGGTACAACAAAATATGAGAAATGTTGCAGTTAATTTTACTACACCTTATTATTAGCCATAATAAGCGGTTATTTATGGTGTTTTCGGGTAAAAGTAGTTAAGCAAAAGTGTTTTGTCGATCACTGTAGTTGTGCCCAAATATTGTGATTTAATCACTTATCAGTGATTATGATATCAAAGAGTGCAAGTGATTAAAAGAATACGTTTAAAAAAATATTGAGTAAATTAGTTGGCACGTCGACTTAATTCGGAAAACACTTGCAACTTACATTTCACAACCATTTCTTTTCATTTTATATTACTCGTATTCATCCATATTCCAATAAATGGTAATTATTTAATGTCTGTGTTTTATATAATTTTTAATACATTTCCTTTATTGACGTCTGTTTATTTAAAAATACCGTCTCCGACCATATAAAAATGTAAGCTTAAAGCAAACTGCCTCTGTTCTACCCAGAACCAGCGTAATGGAAAATACGGATATACCGCGACTTCACCACTGTGTAATATAGACAGTTGCACAAGACTACTTAAAATTTAATCAAGCCATTGTTAAACAAATCTAATAGCTATCATTTCGCAATTTTCCCCGCCAGAGATTGCTCTGAGCCCAGCTCCAAGCCACCAGCTCCAACACCGTAGGTTACTCGCCATGTAACAGCAATAAATGCGCCTTTTTTTCGGACGGACATATGTAGTTAGCTACGAGGCTTTTGCTACTTCACCGGGTATAAAGGCGAGCAGAGCTCCAGCCTAGATTTAACACAAAAACTAAGCAACTTGCCCAAGAGGGCGTCCTCTGTGAGACTTGGACCTCGGCTCAGGGCGGTCGCTGGCAATGAGATTGAGGGATTTTGACTTTTTGTATTTTATGGAAGTTTTGAGCAACTGTCGCTCTACTTTACAGTTCGCGGGCATCTCGGACTTCGGGTCTACGAGAGCATCGGAAACAATCCGCCTGTCAAGCATAGTGATTTTGGCAATATCACTCAGCGGCCCTGACACGCCAAGGACAGTTAAGAGGAGGCCATGTTCAGCAGGACGTAAACAGTCTGATAAAACTAATTATTTCCAACTTGACCAGAACTAGTAAGTCAAATAGTCACTTTACTATAGAACAATTATTCTCCAAAATGTCAACAGACATCGTCTTAGGACTGAATCGTCTAGCAATAAATTATGGAGCTAATGTTCTCTGCGTTCCAACAATTTCTATTCATACATTACCTCGATTGTATATTTTTCCTACAATTTCAACATGTTTTCCCGGTTTCGGTAGCTTTCTAGTCGTATTTGCGAAAGGTTTCAATTACATAATATTGTGCCACATCACATTGCATAAAGGGATTATGTACTGTTAGTAAGGATTATGGTTTATTTTATAGGTCAGACAGGTCGACAGAGTTAAGTCAAGTGAATTCTAGTCCAAAAGCTTGCTAAGCCGGTTGTCCCAATTGTGTAACTTCATTCATAATATCAGGTAACTAACAACGGGAGTCGCCCGTGGATACTGTGCGGTAGCCAACTCGAGTGTGAAGCGCAGTAACTGCCCTCTTCGAAGGTAGCCCGTATTCTCCAGTGAGCTTAAAGGGCTAGTGATTATGCCGATGTAATTCAGAAGTTGTGACTCAAATATGTAGTGACTTTTGTTACTAACGGTATATAAACACAGTAGCCAAATGGCTTAAAATAGATAACCATTAATATATAATGTCCACTGCTAAACATTGGCCTACTTCCGAGGTAGAGTTTTGCTACTGTCTGTTCCCTGGTATACGATTGTTAAAGATGTTATTATAATAATCGGGAGCAACGGCTTAACGTGCTTTCCGAGGCACACGAGACACGCTACCAAATCTTAGATTTTACTCAAAGATTTCTTGTCCAGGGTGGGGATCGAACCCATGACCTCCGAGACTTAAAGCGACAGTTATACCGCAGTACCACGAAGGCTGTTGAAATTGATACTTACTTAAAATATACTTACTTGCACATTTAATGTGGAGACAACTTCAAACGTAGTATTTTCGCAATTCCTGTGCCCAGTACGAAGAAACTCCATGATGACCGAGACTGACAATTTGAGCAATGCTTTCTAAAATGCTAAAATGTCTCCTTCCCGAAATGTCCCATTCCCAAAATAACCATTTTAAATATTCGTACCTTCACTTTAACCCATTTAAAGCGACTAGTCTTCTAAGCTAGACAATAAAGAATTCTCAATGCTATATTGTATATTTTTGGAAATAACCTTGACCTATAGGTAGTTTTGTGGTCGCTGTTTCGGTGAAGATACAAACTGACGTGTCCCGTGAAAAGTTGAACTTCTGTTCTAGAAATACAGAACTGACATTACTCACTTAAAACCGACAAAGTTGTACTCGCATACTAAGTGTTCCTTACGATTAGGTATTATACCTAGTCAGGTCATAAATTCTGTCACATGTTTAATATAAAATAAATGAAACAAGTTTATTCATTATGTAACCATTTATATACCAAAATGAACTTAACAAAACATAGATTCTTATGACACTAAAGTTTATTCAAAATGACCTCCGTGATTTTGAATACAGGCATCTGCGCGGCCAGTCGTCTATCGCAGCACGAACGTGGTCCATGTCAATATCGGCGGCTGCCTTAATCAAGGATGTCTTGAGTGACTCCAAATTGGGATGAGGCTTTGAGCACGCCTTTTCCTCCAAGTGTTGCCATATCATTTAATCTAACGGATTCAAATCTGGACTGGAGGAGGGCCAGTCTTCGTGCCGGATGAAGTCGATTTCACGCGCCGCCAGCCAGTTTTGTGTGCTCTTCGCTCTATGAGCTGGCGCCGAATCTTGTTGGAATACCCAGTGCCTGTTATTGAACATGGTATGAGAAACAGGTTCCTCAAGGTTCGTCAGGACTGTATTTTGATACACAACTGCATTCGTTTTTACACCTTTCTCACAAAAATGTACCTCTGGTAAGCCCCAATAAGAAACTCCCAACCATACCATGAGCGAGGATGGAAAATGACTTCGTTGGACACGCGGAATACGGTTGCTCGCTTCTTCACTACTGTGTGCGTACACCTTATCATTTTGTTTGTTGTAGCTCTCTTCTACAGTAAAAATTTTTTCATCCGAAAAAAGAATTTCCCGATATTTTTTTCTTGCGTACGGCTTCAACAAAGCGCGGTATCTCTTCAGTCTCAGGTCCATTAGACGAGCATTCAAACATGTCCTGTTTTCCTGATGTCCTTCGATATGCCCGAAACCCTAAGTCTTCATTTAACACCCTTTTCACCGTGGTTCTGCTTAACCCCATCTGAAGGGCCAACAGTTTTTGCTTACCTTTGGGATTTCTTTGAATTCGCGCCTTCACAGCTTTTATCACTGCTGGAGTCCTAACAGACCGAGGGCGACCACTTCTTGACCTGTCATCTACACTAGAGTCTTCATTGTATCGTTTGATGGTGCGATAAACGAATCTTTTGGTTATATTAAAATTTTTCAGTATGTCAAAAATTTTAATTGGCCCGTTACCGCAACGATGCAACGCAATAACACACACAACGCAACACGGTCTTCTTTAAGCGTCCACTCCATATTTAAAAATGAGTAAAATTCTAAAAAGATTTTACTCATTTTTAAATATGGAGTGGATTCATTTTTATTTTCATGAACAATTCGAAATTCGAATTCTATAAACTTTTTTGTGGCCAGCATTCTAAAAGAAAAGTTTTTACTGTGTGACAATACTTATGACCTGACTAGGTATATGTTGCAATCAAAACTCTTAACCAGTCAGAAGTACTTTTAACCAGCAAAATCAGTCAAAACTAACTAAACTTAACCTAACCTTAAACTACTTTTGACTGATTTTGATAGTCAAAATTACTTTCGACTGGCTAAGAGTCTTGACTGCAACATATACAATATTAAAGACTCGAGTAAAAAAAACATGTTTGTTGTATAAGAGGCCTATTTTAATATATTATTT
The DNA here is from genome assembly GCA_947037095.2 of Nycteola revayana. Taxonomy (NCBI): domain Eukaryota; kingdom Metazoa; phylum Arthropoda; class Insecta; order Lepidoptera; family Nolidae; genus Nycteola; species Nycteola revayana. Next base: position 4,555,921 of record OX344842.1, on the reverse strand, counting down.
AATTTATTCTGGTTTTAGTATAGATACTAATATTATTTTATTTTTTTCTTATCACATTTTACAACATTTAAGTTAATTACAAATTATGCAACATAATGCATAGTTTTTCTTTGTATACACACTGACGTTTTATATATTTTTGTTCAGCTTTCAGTTTTAAAATAAGTTTAAATACCTATTTCTTCAATAACGTAGTAATTACATTACACATGATTATATCTACCGTTGAACAGAAGGGATACATTTCGGGTATACATTTTTTTTCACATTAACTAATTAATGTATACAGGGTGGCCGAGGAGTTGACGTTCAAACGCAAAATTTAGATACTTTATGATGAGGAGTATCCGAATCACCCCCATGTATTTTTAACGATTTTGCGTAGTTTTCGAGATTGAATACTTTTAATTATTTTTTTCGTAACATCCCTAACTTTCTTTGGCCATGTTTTAAAGTTTAATGTCTTAGGAAGATTTTAAAATTACTTTGAAACTATAATCAGCCCATTTTAATATTTTTTTTGATACTTTGAAAATTTATGAGTCCGGAGCTCAAACCCTAATTTTGAACTTTCGAATAAATTCTAAGTCAGTTCTGCAATGATTAGATAAACCAAACTTTTAAGGGTGTTAGGTTAAACTACGCTCATTAGTTATCACAAAAAAACTGAATCATCATCTATTTCTAGATGTAATTACTGTTGTTAATATTGATTACAAATGCCATATTACCATTTGAACACAACATTTTGATTATTTTTGGGCAAGCATTCTCAAATTAGTTGTAAATAAAAACACATCACTATCATCATCATCAGCCTGTTGTAGTCCACTGCTGAACATAGGCCTCCCCCATCGATTTCCAGTGGGAACGATCACTAACGGCCTGTATCCACCGACACCCCGCGACCTTTATGAGGTCGTCGGTCCATCATGCAGACGGTCGTCCTACGCTGCGCTTGCCCGTTCGTGGTCTCCACTTTTTGCTCCATTGGCCGTCAGTTCTTCGAGCTATGTGTCCTGCACATTGCCACTTCAGCTTGCTAATCCGTTGAGCTATGTCAGTTTCCTTCGTTCTCCTGCGGATGTCTTCATTTCTGATTCAATCACGCAGGGAAACGCCGAGCATACCTCTTTCCATTGCTCGCTGAGCGACTTTGAGCTTTCTTTTGAGGCACACAGTAAGAGACCACGTCTCAGATCCATATGTCATCACTGGTAACACACATTGATTGAAGACTTTTGTCTTTAGGCACTGAGGTATTTTGGACGAGAAGATCTCAAATAAAAACACGGTTATTAATAAATATTTATATTATACATATTCAGACAAAACTTATACATAGTTACATATCATGTTATGTTTAAAACTATTTATGATTTAACCAACATCTTGTTATTTCATATTCATTTTTGAATTTGGATACATATATATTTATAATATATATTATACATATTGTTATAATTATACATGTTTCAGCTTACATTTTTTTTCTTCCAGAAATATATATGCAATGTATAGATCCAAATACTGAAACAGATATGTAGAATATATCACAAGATTTACCTATTTAAACAGGAGGATATTAATGAGATAAAGCAATTAGTACACGACCTGCAATAGGGTATTTGACATCATTGAAGTTTTACTGTAATTTAATAGTTCCATGTGTTATTTATTTTTGTTCTTATTTCAAAAACATTTTTTTTAGTCAAAGCCAAAAAATATAAAATATAAAAAATAATAAATTAATAGTATATTACAATATTAGTGCGTTATGATGGTTATAACATGCGAGGCGGAATTTCAGCCCGAGCCGAAGGCGAGCGCGTAATTAAGCCGAGCATGTTATAACCAATACGCACGTATATCGTACGACGTTTTTTAACACATTTGCGAGGAAACAGAAAAAAAAAACATTTTTCACAATACAAGTACAAAGAAAAGAAAATTTGAGAAAAATGGCGCGAGGATTATTTTCTGCCGTAGCTGCGTGAAAATGTTGGCAAAGACACAAGTTTTTAAATTACCGAATAAACAGTTTTTTTTTATTTTCAATAAACTGAATCTGTGAATGCACACTGTTGCTTTCCCGCCATTTTAACAGCGCGCTAGCGCTGCCTACTGACTGGCGCCGCGCGGCGATTAGTTCGAAATTTGAATAGCAACAGCGCGCGAAATGGCAAATAATACTGTTATGGAATTTGTATGGACTATAACTTAACTATTTGCTTTGGTAACACACGCGTTTTTTATGACCCGCTTTACATATTTAAAACCGGTGGAATTACATCAGGTTTACGAGCAACGGTGTTAAAAATTCATTTTATTGTTTTAACTTTGATGTCGTCATTAGAAACAAACAATTAAAGCGGCCGTAGCCCAATGGCTAGGGCGTCGGACTTGTGATCTTGAGGTCGCAGGTTCGAACCCCACCCATTGCACTACCGACGTGGACCCACTCGTAACACAAGCATTTTAGCTTAGCACGAGGGGTTAACAAGAATACTAGTAGACAGCAAAATTCTGCGAGTAAACTATTAAAAAATAAAAAAGTTAATACGTAGTTGAAACTTTATTTCTTTGGCATCTGGTTGAACTTGTAGAGCGTCAGTTAGAAAGATTAGCGTTAGTTAGAGACGCATACTTATTCAATATTTTAGTTGAGAGCTTAGAAAATGAATCTAAGTAATTATCACTTCTTCGTCATCAGCCCGTTTACATTTGAACAAGGGGCTCTTCCCTACGGACCTCGGCAAGCCATGGTTGTAAGGGATATTGCCAGAGTCATTATTCTTGGCAGGTGATCCCAATAAGATGGTAAACTACCTCAAGCTGATAGGTACTGCTGCCCATCCATCAGCTGTAGATCCTTTAGTCGCCTCCTACGACACCCATGGAAAGAGAAGGGGTGGCTCTATTCTCACCCGGAAACCACACGGGTAAGAAAAAACAAAAAGAAAAAAAAAGTTAAATAATGAGTCAAATACCCTACAAATAAATGTAAGAGAATAATGTTTACAACATTACTTACTATGAAACTTAGAAATAAAAATAAATTGTATGTTAAAATAATAGGCCATACAATTTATTTATTGTAGGTATATATGCCTGAAATTAATATCATGGTCGAGTCAGCACTGGAAAGGTGATTGCGACGGTATTGCGTCTGGTTAACATTATTCATCATATCGTCTTCGAAAAATGTAGAATGTCCATGTTTTTGTTTATTTCATACCATATCCTTTATTAGATAGCTTAATTGTGGAGCTGAATTCAAAACTGGGCCATTCATCTACTATTGTTGGTTTTCTGCAACGGATACATCCCAGTGGTAGTTTATATTGTTTGAGTGTGGATGTTGATCTCTGAACTGGAATGGTATTGGAATATTAATAATAATATTAATTTGACTGCACCGGTGGCTCAGTGGTTACGGTAGTTGCTTCTGAGACCTGGTGTTCTGGGTTCGATTCCCACCCGGGACAATTATTTGTGTGAACCACAAATTGTTGTTCTGAGTCTGGGTGTACTTTGTGTCCGTGAAATGTATGTTTGTAAAGTCCCCAGCGACACAGGGATTTATTTCCCTAGTGCGGGAGTTGTCTTTTTAAAAAAGAGAAAAGAGAAAGAGAATACGATTTAGAGTTGGTAAACTTTCATAAAACATGGCGTATTTTTCATTTCATAGTAGCATAACCACCATTAGCTGTTATCGCAACACAATCGCATTTTCAGTACCTCCTGCCAATGGACACAATGAATACTCTTTAAATTTCCCAACCGACACTTCTTCTGTCCTAAATCTTAATGCCAAATTTACATCCTTATAAATACTCCGTCAAGTTCACAAATTAATATTTTTAAATTTATTACTTTCATAAATCAATATAAATTCCATTTGGTGAGTTTAAATATTAAAAAAGATGGAATGTCTATCATCTTACACAAATCAAATAATAATAAAGCTTAAATCTAACAAGAATATAATAATTCTAAATTGGGATGATTTTGAATGCTTCCATCACCTATCTACAACACCAAACACAATGAGAGAGCTTCGCGGTCAGAAAGCTCAACTTCGCTTTTATATTCACGATATGACTTTTATGTTAGAAGTTTGAAATCGCATACATTATACAGAACTTTAATACTTAGCTTGGAAGGTTGACTGCTTTAGTGACCCTCGTGTGCTTGGCGCTGAAGGTGTTGCTTGAAAACTTGATCAGTTACAAGTCGATCATTAGTTAACTTAAGCTAAACTTACCACAAAAAGCAAAAAGACATTAAGAACCAAGTTAATAATCATATTTAATGAAGAAAAATATTAACTTACAAAATATAGAATTTGTTTTCAAAAGGTAGAGAAATATTTTCGTTTAAGTGACTGGCTCTGAAAATAGTAATAAAATTGACAACGAATTTTCATAAAACCAGAGACTCAAAATATACAGTAAAACAGATAATTAAAATGTAGATTTCAGAAATCTACATTAATCAAAATAGAACTCAGTCACTGTAACAAAACTCATTAAAATTTAGTAAATAACATAATTTAATAGTACGGTTAAAATACACCGTAATGAGATCTCATTTTAAAATATCCTAAACTAAACTAAGGTGAATTAAATTAAGGTCCATTATGTGCTATTGATGACAACTAATACTAATATTTTCAAACTATTTCAAAAAGGAAAGTTTAAGTTTAAAACTATTCAAAAACAATTATATCCTTTAAAAAAAATTGTAAGTTAATTTAAACCATACCTTATTATTCTAAAACACTAAGGATTGCTTAAATATGTTTGTATCTTCTATTGTAGGTAAATATTATGAAAATTGTGATTTCATTATGATAAATATGATATGATATAGCTACTTACTCTAAAAGTAATTATGAAAATGGTGATACAATTTACTTCATAAATTAATAAATAATTAAATCAATTAACGACGTTACCGACAGAAAAGTAAATACAATTACGAAATAACATGAAGTCAAATCAATCAAAGTTTTAAATACTAGAGAAAATATAAGAAGGCGCTAGGTAAGAAGACAAAGTAAAATTAAAAAAAAAACATAATTAGAACCAGCTTATATAGAGATGTGACTTTTTAAACTATTTTCATGTAATATAGACACGTAATAATATAATTTGGTATAACATAGACATTTATTATTAAAACTAATCTTTTAAAATATAAATTTATTATTCTACCAGCAGACCAAATATGCGTTTCAATCTTACATTACAAAAACAAGCCGGGCTTTCGCAGATTACCTTTCTTTACTCCAAATGTATTATTGTTTGTTATTTAAGTTTGATCAATGTAGAAGGTGTGCAAGTAATCAAATATTTTTTTATCAAATAAAAATGTTATAATATTCAATTTCATAAACTACATAGTAATTTCAAACTATTTTGTGTTCATAATCAAGAAAATGTAACGGAAGGTGTTTCATATTTTTTTTAATTATGGATAAATTGATACCAGTAATTAGGTGTTTATTGTTAATTTTAATCCTCCAATTATATTAAATGTCTTCCTGTACTGAACTCGCTCAAAGAAACGCTTGGCTTTCATTATTTATATTCTATGTAAATACATATGTTATAATTTATTTTTTACTTTAGTATTTGATTTTTATGGTACGTGGCCTTTTTTAATTGGTTGCATTTTCAACAATCTATAAAAAGTCAAATAGTTCTAAAAGTTTCAAAGTTTTCAAAGAAATCTGGTTACAATTTAATGTAAGTTGTACGGGTTTTTGCTGTTTCGGATACATTGTATCGAGATTTGATTTGTTGTTTAAAATTTGGTATCTTGTAAAATGTATCGTGTTTTATTTCATCTGATGAGATCAATTTATAGTTTTGAGTTTTGATATAAAAAAAATACCGAAGGCCATAAAACTGCTGACGTTGAGACTGCTTTGATCGTCTTTTTATAATTTATATGTATGTACATGTGTGTTTTTATAATTTCTATTAATTAGTGTTATAATCTATTTTCAATAATATGAAATATATCTTTATAATTACAAACTACAGTTTTGGTGTTTTTCCTTACATCTCCATAATGTACAACTTAATATTTAACATATAATTAGTTCTATTTTATATGCATGTTTATATATTATTTACTATTATTAATATTTTTGGATTATTTGTAGAAAGTGATTTAAAAAAAAGTACCACATCACATCGATTAGATTTAGCTGGTATAAGCTGTGTAGCAAAACTAAACGATTTATTCAACTAAATTTAACAAATCGAAAACTTAAGAAATCAATATCTATGTCGTGATTTGATGGTTTTGTGATTTTTCATATTGATGATAAAACATAAATTGATGATATCTAATGAATATGAATTTCCGAAATAGAAATTAATGAACGAAATAACATTTTATAGCAATATGATAAATGTTGCATAGATATAATTACTTTATCGCATGTCAGTTTTCGCGCTTATTGGAACGGGGCAGACGAGATCGTTTACTTAATCCTAATGATTCGCAACCACACAAAAATAATGAACGAACAAACTCATTTCATACATTAATGCAATCATATAAATATAAACAAACATACACTAATAACTATAACCTCGAATCTAGACAAACATCATAAGAAATTCGCAGAACTAAATGAATACTGTGATTTTAATTAAATCTTTGCATATTATTATCATGCTATATTTACACAATATATTGGTTTCTTACACTTGTACGGAGTATTATTTACTAACTTATTTCTATTAATTAAATAAGTCAACTAATATTGTTGTTTGTATTTCTAATGCTACTATTTTATTTGTTATGTTTAGTTTATGGATAGAAATCAAAATTATGATGTTATAATATAATGAGACACGGTTTATTGGTGTATTTAAATGCAAACTAAAACCAGTTACCATACAATGATACGGTAAAGATTTCTGTGGATAATTAAGAAAAAAGATTAATTTAGTGTCGGTGGGATTATAAGGTTGTTGTTATGCTATATTATTGTTAATCTCTTATCTATCTTATTTCTATTCTTAATTTTATGCAATACTCATGTCAATGATTTTTATTTACAGAAAGATTAAGAGCTGGAAGGAATCAGGATTTCTATCGAAATAAGAGGATTTTTTTAACTTTAAGTCAGTTTCTAAAGGAAGATTTAAGATTTTGCTGTATTCATTTTAAAGACGATAGGCAAAAATTTGATACTTTAAATGGTTATCATAAATGGTTCCTATGGGTTATTTATGAAAATAATTATAGTTATGTAGAATCAGAAAGATTTAGATGTCTTCCAAAAGTCATAAAAATGTATGCTTAACTTGTCATGTTCATAACAATTTTTTTTGTCCAAATGTGTTCTATGTTTTCTTTTACAATCCGAATATTCGTGACACGGGAAATGGAATAAAATATGGAAATTTTACAAATGAAAGGTAGGTAAATAGAAAGGTCAAAATGTTACCATTTGGAACAAGAATAATATAAGTATATGTTGACATATATTTATTAAGTACACAAGTTTACGTTTGTGTTCTTCTCCTTCTCCCTTCTTTTCTTTACTGATGTTATCAAGCTAGAGTCATTTCTTTTCTTTACTGATGTTAACAAGCTTGGGTCATTTCTTTTCTTTACTGATGTTAACAAGCTAGAATCATTTCTTTTCTTTACTGATGTCAACAAGCTTGGGTCATTTCTTTTCTTTACTGATGTTAACAAGCTTGGGTCATTTCTTTTCTTTACTGATGTTAACAAGCTAGAATCATTTCTTTTCTTTACTGATGTCAACAAGCTTGGGTCATTTCTTTTCTTTACTGATGTTAACAAGCTAGAGTCATTTCTTTTCTTTACTGATGTTAACAAGCTAGAGTCATTTATTTTCTTTACTGATGTCAACAAGCTTGGGTCATTTCTTTTCTTTACTGATGTTAACAAGCTAGAGTCATTTCTTTTCTTTACTGATGTTAACAAGCTAGAGTCATTTCTTTTCTTTACTGATGTTAACAAGCTAAGGTAATTTATTTTCTTTACAGATGTTAACAAGCTAGGTTTATTCATGGACATTGCCATAACCGCCACGTTTTGAAAGCGAATTATGACCGCAGTAAGATGATAAATAACCATGAGCTGACAGATGCTGCTGCCAATCCATCAGCTGTATGTCCCTTAGTCGCCTCTTACGACACCCATGGGCAGATATGGGGTGGCCTATTCTTAGCCGGAAACCACACGGCAAAACGGAGTGTTTGTGATCGTGTTCGCTAGCATTCTCTTCTTTTTGAATTTATTTCTTTGACGTATTTTTTTTTTAGTAAAAAAACGCCATTCTTTTCTTACGTCACACAAATTTCATTATTTTTTACCCCTGCTCAGTCTTTGTTTACACAATTCGACACAATTGTAAGACTCTATCCACCCTTAGTGCAACGTCTCAAGTTTTGCAATTCTAAATGTATTACAGTGACACTGAAAAAAATAATAGTTAAAGCTAAGGGCCGGCCGGGCCGGTCATACAAATATAATTGGAAATAGTTTTAGGTTTTTATTGATTTCACATACTTTTTGGTTATATTAGATTTTGAAATGTGATGCAGCGAAGCTCTTAGACCACCTCGCCCTTTTTACGTGTGGCGTATTTTATGAATGAGACAATGCTTAGATACAAACACGATAGACTTTAAATATTTGTCAACTTATACTAATACTATTTCTAGTTGAATCAGAAGTGCATGGCTAACTCGCTTTCATGATTCAACTAGCGGCACATTCTGACGTCATGTCGGGGACGGATATGTCGTGAATATGCTAATGGTGAGCATCAGAACCAGATGACTCAATATAAGTTAAACCATAAAATTTAAATGTATGTAAGTACTGAAATAATTATGACTTTTGGAATGTAACTTGGTGGTCTAAATACAGGCTATCTTTTGTAGGTAAAACAGTCATTTTTATCAGATTGGAGACACTATTGCACTAAGACTATATAAATTTTTGATTAACGCACTGATATTGATAATAATTTCACACATAGTATTTTAACTAGACCAGAGACAATAATAAAAGAAAAGAAATGAAAAATAAATTATTGAAAAGCCCGAAAAATCAATTCATCGTTTGCGCTGTGTCAGCCGAGTAATGTAAACAATTTGCCCTATACCGCTACAATAAACGATTCGGGGAGATATTGTTATAATAAAGCCTTACGTTCAAACTGCTGATTTTATGAAGTTCACTCGGAGCTCAGCCAGCCGCAAAAATTATTTACCTTACGACAATATTTAAAGTATCAAGATTGCTACCCTTAGTTCTACGGGAATTTAAATAAAAAAATATTTAAAAATAATACATTCAATAAAAGAAGCAAGCAAAGTGGTCCAAAGGTTTTAAGAACCTTGAACATTAAAGTGGAAATTTAGGTACATATCGGTGCTTTAATTTGACAGTAGAACATTTTTTTATTCCAATCGAATTGATGGATAAGGCCAGGATCCGTCCTGAAATTATTCCAATAGCAAAAATGACACATTTGATTTTGTGGCACTATCCAATTAAAGTAACGATATGTATACTTAATCCGTCTGTAGAAACACACAAGTAAATATTTTTATGTCGAAATTGACTCGAATAACATGGAACATTTTTACAGCATATCATGTCTAGTGCGCATTAAAATATAGTATAATGTATTTTGATAATACACTTGTAATCCTTAGCCACGCAGTGATTAAATAGCGACTACCATATTTGAACTGTATGTGCTTGCAATAAAGTTCAAATCAATGAATTCTGTACATCCTGGCTGACGGTTAATGTCCACAAATAAAACGTATACAGTAAATTATACAAGTTGAAATATTATCTGTACCTATCTAATATTATTTGGAAGTAAGCTAATTTTACAATATTATACCTTAAAACAATTTTTTTATTTCACAAAAATATATAATTTTCTGTTTTACATCCAATAATTTCTTATATACAAATAAGTTATATAATTCCTTTAAATGCATATATCTTTATTTATAGTATATTAAGACTTATTCAAAATGTAATTTTAATCCAGAGTTATCCAGGTTCCAATATTATTGCGTAATATACACGTTGACTAACATTTAGAATTAATATTATACATTATCAGATGCTTTGAATAATATAGTACACGTGTCAAATTCACGCACTACTTCAATTTTATTAAATTAAATACCATCGCATTATTATAATAATATAATTCCACCAATACCCAAAAACAGAGTTAATTTTCAACAAAATATTATTCTGTTATTAATTTTTACATACTGTCAACTCGCGGATTATCGGTGGTACATGGATATTCGATATTATTTTTGGCACCATGCCATTAAAGATATTCAATAAAATACTGGGTACTTCACATTTTCATTTCATTCACTTTTAAACATCACAATATTACCTATTCTTTTATTCAATATTCTACCTCAAAGCGAATTTATTTTTGTATTATGGCATTGGAATGTTCCCATTTGCGAATTTTACCAATTGGAATTCCTAATTATCGCTATTAGTGGAATTAATGTAATGTGAATAAAAACTTTATGGCGAATTTATCAGGGGATATTGTTGCAATGTGGCAAAAATTTCAATGTGTAATGAGAAATTAATTTAAATAAACAGTTCGGCCATATAAAAGTGCAATATTCACCCAATTTTTTACAAAGCAAAATTTTGCTTTGGATGTCACAAGTTTCAAAAAAATACATTTAAAAAAATCATATTTCATTTTCACTTTATTTTAGTGGGAATAATACATCGATAAATAGTATGTAACTTTATTGTTATATTTGATTGATTTTGAATTTGTATTGTGATAAGCTGATGCATACATTTTTAGTTAAACTTTGCGTTCTCCTCTACCATTGGTATCACAAGCAAAAAACGAACCAACGAAACGATACGAAGCGACACCGTATACAATCTGTCGTATTATCGAAAGTATTGTTACATCTGTATTTGAAAATATCTTGTTAAAACAGTGACCTTGAACTTAGAATTATCTATAAAATTTTAATATCAAAATTAACGTATAATATTGTAAGTGTAATGTTGTTCTAAAGTAAAATATATATATAAAAAAAAGTGTAAATATATAATAAAAAAGCTTGGTGTGCTCATAACGCATTAGGTACGCTCGATCCGTGTATGGATGCGACATGCGCTTACCGAGATACAACAGTTTTAACAGTGGTGCACTTATTTACCGAATTACCTCATAATGAAAATATTTTTATACAATTACCCTTCATAATTATTTTTTAATTTGATGTTCCTTTATATTATTGTTTGTTTGTCTTTGTTTTTATTTGATAAAATTTTAATAAAATAAAATTAGTAATGTTATATAATTATATTGTAATTATTGTAAAATTGTAATCAAATTGTAATAATAGTAGCCATCGCCCGATACAAATTAAAATAAACTTAGTTTTATATGAGAATAATTTCTCATGTAAGTGAATATGTATTCATTTTGAGAAAATAAAGATTATAAACCAGAACTTAATAAGGAAAATGAAGATTGCAGATGTACAGAAAATTGATTTTTAATAGGTGAATTTCATATACAACGTGTTAATAAAATAACGCAAAACATGTTGGGTGGTGATTGTGCTCATGAATATGAACAACTTTTTCTATGAAGCCAACATTGTGATTGAAGTAAAAAATCTGCCGTTCCATACAAATTGTCAATGTCAACTCGACCAAAATATATGAAAGTTTTTTTTTTCGAGTTACAAAGTTGGCCCCATATTAAAAGTAGTTTATATTCATGAGCACAATCACCACCCAAGACGTGTTGCGTTATTTAATTAACGTGTTGTATTATGAAATGCGTAATTCGATTTAATTTGTTTATTTGTCCCCAGATTAAGCAGGATTCTAAGATTTTAGCAGAATTGAAATTTAGGGCAAAGCATGTTTTTTTCTGTTAAGATTTATCAGTTTTTGGCACAAAAATAATCCACATGTTACCGTTAGTTGACGTTTTCCTTATATACCCTTGCGCAACCTGGCATTACCATTACCTACTTTAAGTAACTATTATATTTGGATATTGCTTAGGTCATCATATCGTATCGTCTCGGAGTCGCATGTACTTGCTTATTTAATTTATAGGAGGACTGCCCAACGTATTATTTTGGTTTTAAATATTAATATTCTAGAATAGAATGAAGAGTTGAAGTTTCCAGCAGTAAATAGAAGCAAGAAAAAATGCTGTTATTATGTTGTTCTTACTTGCTCATGTTTTTTTTTGATTTGGGAATTCTGTCTGCCTAATTTTACCTAACATATATCATAATATTGGAATGTTTAATACAAGGTAGTTAGTTATATTAACCATTATCTACAGCTTTGGTTTCAAATGTAATTTTTGGTTATAGCTAGAACTTTTGTTATTGTATCATCGAACAAAGTAATCATGTCACAGTCGATTTCTTTTGAAAATTTAATTGTTAAGTAATTTTTTTTAAAGGTCCATGTTTTATCAAGTAGTCAAGTAGAGGTTTTAACAGACAAATAAGTAATGATCATTTGGCTTGAAGCGGGAGTTAGCTGTGTATCTGTAGCAAAAGGTCGTATATAAACTATTTATTTTATGAGAAGAAATTTAATCTATGAGTATTGATAGAATATTATTTAAATTGTATCTTTTAATTTTACTTTACAAGTGAAAGGTCCTTATCTCGTCCAAACAAACCTTGTATAATATACAAATATGGAGTCTGTTAGCTAAATTAAAAGAGTTCAGCCTACAGTAATGTGAAGCTACTTAAATAATAAAATTTGCATACCCATCTCCCGCAAACAGAGGCCGTTTATATGAAAATGTATGAATATAAAAGTGTTAAGTATATTTAATTATATATTTCTACGTTTCAATTTGTTTTTCATTTCAGGGGTTTTGGACTTTATTCAAAAATACAACAATGAAGTAAAATATGTACACATATTCGCAACGTTATTCTGGTACTTATGAGATTTAGCAGGATTCTACGATTTTAGGGCTAAATACCGTGTCCCAATGTCGCAGATCTGAAAAGTTTCTTGAATTTTTGGGAGAAACTATCACTCAAGGACTACACAGTACAAAGAGTGTACAAAGATTCGGCAGATATGCTTCTACTTCTTTTAACTTGTTGCATGAATATTAGTTATTTGAGAAGCATAAGTACATCCGATTTGGACCTTACACCGTTTCTTAATTTTTTGTTTGTTCATCAGAAATATAACTTGGAGTACAGTAGTGCACAGTATTAACTAATTGGCTCGAAATTGCAAAGGCAAAGAACAGAAATCACAAGATTTTTACAACAAATTATTAAAGTTTAAAACTAATTCTTGATAAGAGTAGCTCCAAGTTCGATAGCTCTGTATAAAAACATAACCACTGAAAATAAGTAGGTAATAAGAAATATTTAGTAAATTCATTTTTTTATTTTATTATACAAATTCTTGCGATTTCATTCGTTATGGCATTTATTACACCAAAAAAGCTGACCTTATCAGAATTTTCAATTTAGGTCTGGTCACACACTATTACTTCCCGTGAAGGCAGTGATGTACACATGAAAATGTTCGTATTTACTACCTGAAATCAGTTAGTTGTGCTATCATTGACGGGAAATAAAAAGGTTAACGTTATTATTAACATAGTTAACCTTTTTATTTCCCGTCATCGAATAGAATTTTCGATTTGATTATTTGTTCTTTAATGACTTCTCAGATTTAGCAGGATTCTACGATTTTAGCAGAATTTTAATGACTTCTCATATTTAGCAGGATTCTACGATTTTAGCAGAATTTTAATGACTCCTCAGATTTAGCAGGATTCTACGATTTTAGCAGAATTTTAATGACTTCTCAGATTTAGCAGGATTCTACGATTTTAGCAGAATTTTAATGACTTCTCAGATTTAGCAGGATTCTACGATTTTAGCAGAATTTTAATGACTTCTCAAATTTAGCAGGATTCTACGAGTTTAGCAGAATTTTAATAACTTCTCAGATTTAGCAGGATTCTACGAGTTTAGCAGAATTTTAATTACTTCTCAGATTTAGCACGATTCTACGATTTTAGCAGAATTTGACCCCTAATTTAGGGCTTAGTTCCGTGCCGAAAATGATGTGCTATTTTCGACTTGAAAGAAAACAAGGTAAATGTTATTATTAACACAATAGATGCACATGGTGGAATAGAACATAATATGTAAATAACGATATTTCATTGCAATTATTTGTTTGTTTCATTTCTCTTCGTAATGACCGCCACACATTTGACATTTCAAAGTTCACCGTAATTGTAACCGCACCTTTTGTATGAAAATTCTACATAATTACACTTGTGACTGTATCAGACATAAACGTTTAGCCAATACAGTAAATTTCAGTATTAGTTTATAGCTACCACGGCTATCTGGATCGTGTTGCACAATGACGAAACAAAGTTGCGCAACTTTGCATTACCATCACTCCAGCTTCCAATCCAGTAAATTATTTATTCGTATAAGAAATTAATATATTTTAAGCATTAAAACAAAAGAAAGCTCGACTGTCACCTTGAATACTTTCAGGACGATGATACTTATTAGTACAAAACAATAGTCGAAGTTGTCTTATTCCTAATTAGACTTCATAGAATAATTTAATCTTATAAATACACGATGCCTAATACATTAGACAATTTCTTAACCAAACTACGCTACACCTGCATCAGGTAAAGTTTGATAAACTTTCAATTCATAAAATTTTAATTGTAGAAAAATACTTTTACATTTGAAATTGATGCCTAACTAGTAAATTTTTATCAACTTTAGAGTTCATTTAACAGAATTTTGATGACTCATGTTTTTAAACTAAGTCGTCTTCGTACTCATATCACATGACCTTCGAGTTGTTAGGGTTTGCGGGCGGAGGCGCCGGCGGCGGATAGTATCTGCGCGCGCCACACACTGGTGCGGAGACGGAAGCCAGCGGGGGAGGAAGGTCGACGCAGTGCGTGACGCGCAGTAGAGCTGGCGGCGAACGTGCCTGACGTTAGCTTCCTTTAGAGACCAGATGGTAAGGCGCGTGGATAGTCGCCACACTGCCCAGCTCCGTATGCCCCAGCAGTTCTTCAGGATGCTCATGCTCGTGCTCACGTCGTTTCTCCTCGTTGGTGTAGTAATGCGCAGCGCGGCGACGTGTACAGCACAATGCGCCTGTCACCGCGGCTAGCACGGCCACGCACACTAACATCAACCCAGCAATCACACTCATCTGTGCCTCATGAGTAGTTGGGCACGGATCTAGACGTTCGTGCGTGAGTTCCGAAAAGCTTACCCCTCGCAGTCGAAAAGGAGAATAGCATTTCAAGTGACGTATAGTTCCATTGAGAACCGTTGTTGTCATATACACCAGCATAGTACTCGCCGAGCACTGGTCACAATGCCAGTTATTTTTCACCAGGTTCACCTGCGCTATCGCTTCTAGTCTTTGTAAATCTAACTCGTTCAACGTTTGTAATTTGTTATGCGATATATCTAACCTCTGTAAAAATTTCGTCTTCTTTAAAAGTTTGTAAGGAAAATTGGTTAATTTATTCCAAGATATATCAAGCGCCAAGAGGTGTTCGTTGTAAGTAAAAAAATTCGGAGGTATTTCAGGCAGAGATAGATTGGCGAGTCCAACACCGTGGATTTCCGGCAATATCTGTAGAAGTATTGCGATTTCATTTAATGGCAAATTATTCCCGCTAAAATTTATAGTCTTCAATGAATCTACAACAGGCGCGAAGGTTTGTAAATGAAATCTGTCTATCTTGTTGTGACTTATATCCAAATGCTGAAGGGAAGTAAGGTTGGCCAGTGCAGCCGGTGCTAGTAGTGCGAGACGGTTTCGTGCAAACGTCAGTACACGCAGCTCTCGATTCCTTCCAAACATATTGTCCACTATTACTGAGAGCTGATTCCCATCTAATTTCAACTTTTTTAGTCTCTTCAAACTGATAAATTCGTCTGATGTCAAATACTTAAACTGATTCTCACCTAAATCAAGCTCTTCCAAATTTGACACTAAGTGATATATTTGCGGATTGACTCCTCGCAAGATACATCTTCTACATCGAAGTATTCGTAAATGTTGTATATCTTTAAACACTTCGGGATTAAGTTCAGTCAGAGGATTATCACTTAGGTCTAAAAGAAGTAGTTTCGCCAACATTCTAAACAGTCTAGAAACTAATGAATCAATTTGATTGTTCGATAGATTTAATGTTCTCAATGAAGTTAAATGTCTAAAAGTTTCACTCGGCATTTGTTCTATGCTGTTATGATCGAGGTATAGGTCTGTAAGATTTATAAGACCTCTAAAATTATCGGCACCAATGCTAGTCAAGTTGTTGAACGTCAGATTTAGTACCCTTAAGTTTTGCAGACCCCAGAATGAATACTGGCCAATAGAAGGTACGTTTGAGTTCACTATATGCAATTCTCGAAGATTAACAAAAGGAGCCGGTTGTGTGAAGATGGGTCCGATGGTAAGCGAATTGGGTTTGTCGTGTGGGGCGGCAATGATAACGACGTGAGCATTTCGATCGATGTAGTCGACGGGAACTACGTGCATGTTGCCGCGAGTACACGCCACGCGCATGGAGGCCCCATCCTCGGGGTCGAAAACGGTGCGACACGTGCACTCTGCGGGGCACGTGACCTCAGCGCCTTGACACATCATTAGCATTGTACTCGCAGTCCAGATAAGCAACAGCAGCTGGTATCTTCGTGTTCTGAAACAAAAAGAAACTTTATGTTAACAGTTTATCAATAATTTAATCAAGGAGGTTTTTTATTTTTAAAATAAATGAATCGCTCTTATATTAACTTAAAATGTAGTGTAATAATAATGAAATGGATTTAAAATTGCTTTGTCTAAGACAAACTTAGTGTTTCTTTCAAGTTATCTGCAATTTTGTGAAGCATAGTAAACAGTGGTGGTCTAAACTATCTCAATGGTTCTTGATTTAAATTGTCTTCGGTTGATTGATATAAATAGTAAAAGCAAAAGCAAAAGGCATTTTGAATAGATCTTTACTTTTTTATTTTTTTATAATTATTACTAGTAGAGACAACCTGCGTAGCGTAGCGGTATTTGACTCGCTTTAAATCTCGGAGGTCGTGGGTTCGATCCCCACGCCGGACAGGAAATCTTTGTGTAAATTTTAAGATTTATTTCCGGGTCTGGTTGGTTGAGGGACTACCCTCCGTGCCTCGGAAAGCACGTTAAGCCGTTGGTCCCGATTATTATAACATCATCTATAATAATCGTATATCAAGGAACGGGCAGCAGCGTTTCCTTGTGTGGTGCCACATAATACGGCGGTCACCAACCCGCCCGCCAAGCGTGGTGACTATGGCAATACCCTCCTTGGGAGGAGGCCCATGTTCAGCAGTAGACGTTATACGGGCTGATGATGATTACTAGTAGTGTTGCAGTCTAATAGTATTCTTGTTAACCTCTTGTGCTAGGCTAAAATGCTTGTGTTACGAGTGGGTTCACAACAGTAGTGCAATGGGTGGGTAACTAGCGACCACAATCTAGCCATTGCGCTACGGCGGTTTAAATTATAATTGGCAAGCTAGATAGGTATCTTTTTCAATTTGAAAACTAATTTTAAATTTTTAACCTTGTCACATAAAAACAATTGCTTTTCAATTCCCTCTGAAGTAACGTGCTTAAACGTTTATTATACAGTTTTTCTTTTGATGTATCTCAACAACGTTTATGCGTTTATTTTATGAAGGCTATATTTAGAGATTCATTTGACTTTTGCAATTCCACAAGTCAAAATTGTTTACATTGGTGATAAAGCTGATAAGTAGGAATATAAAAATAACTAAAGACCTCTTTCACGTCAGTAATTCTAGTCAACAGCCCTTTTTTTCTTTCTTTGTAGTATTTATACTTGGCTGCATAGTTTGTCTACCGGTAAAATAATTGACCGAAATCAGCAAGCTCTTGCATTCAACATTTCTACTTTGAGTAAAAGCTGGTCTTAAATTGTAAGTTATACAGAGGAAAGATTTTTATGAAAAATTAAGTGCTATTTGTTTTATAAATAAAAAAATAATAATTATATAATACAAAAACAGTGCTCACCAAAAAAAACGGAGTGCAAAGTGATTTTATGTTTGAGGAACGCATTGCCCTACAATAATCATTGAGTACAGATGGTAAAATATCCATTGACATATAGCTCGGATACGTGACTGAAATACGATACAGTCTTATCTATACTTACTAATATTATATTATAAAGCTGCAGAGTTTGTTTGTTTGTTTGAACGCTCTAATCTCAGAAACTACTGGTCCGATTTCAAAAAACTTCATATAATTTTATCAATTGCCCGTAAAAAAGTTTTAACTAGTATAAAAATTGATAGAGTTGATCAACATGTCTTTTTTTAACTATTACTAACAGTGCAAAAAGACGAGAAGGGCTCCAGTCCTAACAATACCACTAGTTACTAATCATTAACTAAGATTTGGTAATTCTTAATTTCACCTAGTCAATAAACCAAATAAAAACCGTTTAAACACTGTACCTAATAAACGAAATCCACTCAAACCTAAGGACGACTTATCAAAATTCTTACATCAATTACTTTCAACCCAGCAACAGCCCAAATTCAAGGGTCCTTAACACTCAGAGCAAACTCCTATTATTAATACCTAACCATGTTATCCTTTAACATCGTATTAGCAAAGATTTAATCAATACAGAATCCTCTTAAATTCATTAGTCCTACTTCAGCTGGTAAAGTAACAACTATTTATGAATATTAAATAAGTGCTTTGAAAATTATTTCACTTGGCAACATGTAAGTTGGGTTATCGAAGTAGGTACTTTTTACCAGTACCATCGTCTTTTTTGCGTGAAATCCGAACATAAAATTATTTGTTATTATAGTTTATTTTAGTAATACACTAATAATCATGTCATCAGCTATCTATTTCGAAAGTAGAAAGTAGGCTAAGTTTCAACCCTAAAGCCAAAAGTTAAAAAACCTAAACTCACCGCAAGGTTTCAACCGCGTAGCTTTCAAATCAAATTTACATTCTGAAAAATCTCCTTCTAAAATTACTTTTGCCATTGGATTTTGTATTCTGATTCTTTAGAAACTGGGTGCAAATTTTATAATGACTGCTTCGGCTCATCTTAAAGCCTCAAATATTGCTCTTGGACTAAATTCATGTATCTAATTCAAACTGAGATCAACGATCCCATATCGAATGTGAGTAAAGATATGATCTATGATCTCAATAACTTGACATTATCATCGTATAGGAGTTAAATGGTTACTATGCGGGTATCATTATTAATGATTTATGATAATACGCTGTAACCATATTATAATCTATCAATATGTGAGGAGATTCAATAGACAATCTTTAAGTAACTTTGAATCTATTTTAATGTACCCTTTTTATTTTTGATATGAATATTTGTTTATGCGTAAAAATATAATATAATATTTTCACGCATATTCGTTTCGCGATATTTTGATGTGATATATGAAAAAGCACAGAGTTGAAATGCAGCTAAAATTTGAATAAAGAAATTTGATTTTGATGTCTTGACCCGTACGATATTAACGTTTTCTCTTTCAACAATATAAAATAACAGCTAATGAAAATTGACTTCCGATCGCCAATTTTAAATAAACTCTTCACTCACTTCACCATTTCGCTTAAAAGGTTTTTCATGGCACAGTATAATTAAGATTTGGGTCGACCAAATAAAAGTTGTTGAAGCCTCGAACGCATTGTACTCAATTCCTAACGTTATGTTACAACGTATTCCGATGTTTACGCCTACGTTCTGTACACTGAATTTACTGCGTTGATTTATTTTCCCTATTTCGTAATTCTTTATCTTGTCAGTTCTGTTCTTTTCATATCGCGGTAAAAGTAATCTGCAGGGGATTGCTCAGCTGTATTCAATTTACTTTGTATATTCAATTTCACTATCGCGCCAATCAAACTATTATCAGCTTTTTCTTATTTCTTATACTTTGTACTACAAATCGTGTTCTAATTGTATATATTTTATTGATTTATTTGCTAAGAATGTTTAATTAACAATCATCATACATATTATTATTTCCAACAAAACCGTATTATTGGTTTGATTGTAGGATCAAATATTCGTGCAGTAATGGTGTTTATAACATCATATTCTATAAATATACGTCATAAAATTAATAAAAAGTTTCTTTAACTTAACTTATTCTTTTGGTTTTTATTTTCATCCCGAATGTTATCCGGCAGACTATTTAACAGATTTCCATAATACATCGTTGGTAACCTAGTTAATGCTAGTCAACCAGTATAAACTCTGCTATATTTACCAACAATTGTGACACCATATGTATTATAACAACCTCACCGACGGTTTAACGTGCTTTCCAAATCCAGCATTGTACACAAAGATTTAACTCTTTCTGGGATTTTGCACCTGTCGTAAAGGAGTTGTCAAATTTTACAACTCCTTAAAGACAGGATCAAAATCAACCAATGTAACTTTCTAGTCCAATAATTAGGCCAGGTAGTTACATTAAATAATGTCATGTAAGTCATGATAGCGATACATTACATAATTATATAATGTGAAACCATTTTAAGTCTATGTGATTGAGTTCTTTATCCCAAAATCAACTTAGTGTCGGCCTAAAAACTCGGAGGTTTTTCATAGTGTGCCTAGTGTGCGGAATTTCACAAACAAAAAATTCATGGCCACAAACTTACTCTGAAAAAATATCCATGATTCGCACAAATTATTGTTTTGATTAATAGAACTTAAACACTAGGTCTCACTAGCATTCAGCCATGGCCGTCAACAACGTTGTACGCAAACAGTTCTCCCACCGTTTGTGGGCGTACGTACAAAAAGCACAAACTAAAACTACGTACAAATCAAATTTACCGTATTCACTAAATATAAATGTAGTATTTATTTTTACTCTACGTTAGATATTGGTGTTTTAACTTTGCAGTTTATTTCGTTTTAACTGAAATTCGTTCTGACTTACTTTCAGCCGACAAATGAGTAAATTAGATAGTTAAATTTAGCAAACATACTGGTCAAATGTTTTCCAAATGTTTCTCTTTCGATAAATATTGTAAAGCATACGAATTTATCGAAAGAGTAACATTTGGAAGATGGAATTTTTATGAAAATATGTATTATGAGAGTTATACGATCAACTGTAAAAAATATAACGACTACCATATAATGGTGAATGCATCCTACTTAGTCATGTAAAATATCAAATCAGACTGCTACGCATCTGGAGTGCAACAAACTATATTACATTTTTCTGTCTTTAATTATTATACCTGTGAATATTTGTTAGGTTTAGTCTTACAAATTTTCCTTCTGACATGTAAAAGTATATATACCCAAGTGCTAAATAAATAGCATTATTTCATTGATATCTTACTTATAAATTTCAAACAATCTAACTAGTTAAACTCAAAGTTCAACTAGTTGAGTTTTGAGTTGAACTAATTGGATTTTCGTGTAAAAGTCAAGGTTTGTTACAGTCAGAGTAGTCAGATTTGCATAAATTTGAAAAAAGAGCGTCTATAAAATACTCGTATCATGTCTTGATTAGCTATCAAACTTGGGTAAAACCGCAGGGTGATCTAGTTAATTAATGAAAATATGCAAAATGATTATAACAAAATGTACCTTACGGCCATATTACTGATGTAACTTATTGTAGAAGTGAATGGGACGAAAAAATAGCACAATTTTAGTTATGCATACAGTCACGATGCCAAACGCGGAACTTCAGTCTTATTAATTCTTAGACAGGCAGTAGGTTCTGCAAGCATGTTTAAATGTGGTCGGTATGTGATTACTTCCTGACTAAACGTTAAATTATTTAAAAACCACAAAATAATCACCTGCACTAGATGGCGCTACCTGTGGGTTGGACCTCGGCTCAAGGCTGTCGCAAGAAAGAAGGATTGCCGAACGCAGACCTTTAAATTTCTAGGGTAGTTAGTACAAATAAACTGACATGCATCTATTTTTTAATCCCTATTTCTTCATTAGTTAAAACTCAGACAGCTAGCTTACAGACTTATCAAGTTCAAGCAAAGTTTGTGCTTTGTAGGAGATGATATCTGAATCTAACGTACCGAATTCGAAAATTATTTTGCCTATGAAAGGCTTATTATTATTACAAGGTACTAGAGTTAATTTTGCCATTTCCATTTAAAACTGCCGTCTCGTTTAGGTAAAAGATTTTGGTAAAAACATGTCTATTTTAAAATTTTAATGTTACGTTTTGATGGAAAACCGTTCTGCTAATAATTGGCAACGGCTACAAAATCACGGTGTATTCAAAAGATGAGATAACTTTGGTATCAAAACTCTGTAAAAGAATTCTGAACACATACACCGCCAATGTGAATTCATTATAAAAGAAATTCAAAAGAAATTTAATAAGAAAAAGAATTTGAATCGTGACCCACGAAAATCGAAGGACTTAGTTCAAAGGCTGTTATATGAACGAGATTAAAACACGTATGAGCACGTAACTACAAATTTTGTGGACTAGCGATATGTCTTGCCTTAAGCATCGTAGATCATGGATTCTATTCCACCGGACAAAATCAAACATTTCTGTCCGGGCATACTTGACTGAGCATGTGATTATGACAAACTCTCTTCAAGGGGGGTCCATGTTCAGCTGCGGACGTTATAAGGGCTGATGATGACGATAACTCTATAAAAAAGAGGATTTTATCGTCGTTAGCATGTGGCCACTGCTATCCACAGATAAGCCCCCTTTGGGGAACGCCTATAGTATTCCTCAAACGGGGGCTTTGCTGTAGTGACTAGCATTGGATAGTAACACTACTGTCAGTTTCCAACGTTCACTGTTAAACATAGGCCTCCCCCGATGGGGGTTTTTGCCACAGTCATCACGCTTGACAGCCGGGTTGGGTCATCCGTGGATCACAATTTGAATATCTTACCTATAGTCACTCTCCAGTGAATGCTGAGGTGGACCTTTTCAGCAGAGCTGAACTAAACTGCCAGGCTACGTACTCTTGTGCTTAATTAAATGTATTCTCTTTCTTATTTTATGTTTGTCGAGTCCTCTAAAATAATTGAAATCATTATCCTAGTTCTTTAAAAAATAAATGATAACGCATTTTATATTCATAGAACACAAATAAACTATTTAAAAACAAACTACGTCTATCTCTGCAAAGCTTGTTTGCGTCACAATCGCAATTTAAGCAAATTGTTAAAGTAGCGGTTCCTAAACAAGGCGGTTAGTGAAAAGGTCGCTGTTGGTACATAATCTTTTCTCCATGTACCAAATCCTACCCTATTACCCTAAACGTAACCCTTATTCTTATTAGGGGAGCTCAGAGCTTCGCTCAACCGGTCTGCCGCTTCAGCCCTCAGATCCTACACGCATAATAAGAACTTTATTCTATTTAAAATCTCTTTGAATATAACACAATGGTTGACCTAACAAACGATTCGGCCGTCTTCACTGCTTTCAATAGCGATGATTTTGTTCACACTGTCTTTGTTTGATTCTGTTTTTGTCAATAAGAGCAGCCATTTTACGCCGCATTTGTTTTACTTTACCAAAGCAAAATGGAGGATTAAGCGTTTAACGCCTTATAAATGTGTTTATCTTTAGTTTTTTGTTTTATGGACGCATGTCGGATTAAGCTGTTATTGAAGCGCCTGAGTAAATATACGCATTGTTTGACTGCACTGAATGCGCTTGTGTTTTGTGTGTAAATTTAATTACGAATTTAATTTTAAAATATATGAAAATCAAAATGTCGTGTTTTATGTGTTGGATTGAGATTGAAATGTGTACAAAAAAACTAGTTAAAATTAATAGAAGTAGAGAAAAATGAGATATCACACACTTTGTAACAATGTGAAGATAAATGAAACCTTCTCTACCTATCTAAAGCATTTGCATATATATAGCAGACAATTTTCAATAATACAATTTGTTTAAATTTGTTGATGGCTGTAGACAACTGCGGCACAGCTTTTAACTTGTTGTCTTCTTTTAAACTAGGCTTCATAACAATAATTGCAATCCTCCATTACACATATGCGCCGAACCGTCCGTTGTGACCTAACTTTTCCCAGTCCTGAAAATCTATGACACCGCATCGAATAACGGTACCTCATCTCCCGTACGCAAGAATATCACTTGTGCACTCAAACTGAATTTCCTTAGGATTGTCAGGTATTATTTTGATGATTTCTTTTTAAGCAATAGAGAACATAACAGTGAGTCGCTGCACCGACTGGCTGCTTCGACTGCACCGGTAGCTCAGTGGTTACGGAAGTTGCTTCTGATACCTGGTGTTCTGGGTTCGATTCCACCCGGGGCAATTATTTGTGTGAACCACAAATAGTTGTTCTGAGTCTGGGTGTTCTTTGTGTCCGTGAAATGAATGTTTGTAAAGTCCCCCGCGACACAGGGATATATTTCCCAAGTGCGGAAGTTGTCTTTAAAAAAAAAAAAGTCGCTACTTACTCAAGTAAATACTTAAAGCTAAGTATTTTTCTTGCATACTCCTTATTTGCAACCTTCGACCCATTGTAACGTTACCAAATAACAACGGATAATAATGATCATTGAATCAATGAGGCTTCTAAGTATTATGACAATTCAATATGTATTTTATACTAACCGGTCTCCAATAAAAAAATAACATACCCACCCTTTTTCAAAAGCTTTAGACAAAAGTTATAACAAATGGTAATTTTAAGTACCTCACAATTTTACGAGAGAAATAAAACTGGTTTTACTGTTATTATGAACGTAAATCATTTTGACAACAGAAAAATATTCGCCAGGGGTCACACGTGTTCCTTTATGTGATCCCATACTTGAATAGGTGTAAAGAGAACTCTGTCCTTCGTACAATTTGATATTCAATTAAATTATGGCCTCGTAATTTTGACCCAACTGTGTTGTAACCGGTTTAGGAGATAAACGATTGGGTTAAATATTATTATGTCGCAAATGCCTTTTGTGTTATTGGAAAAAACACTTTTGTGCTGATTATTACTGTTTTGTAGTCAAGTAATGAAAAGTAAAGTAAAATAAATAAGTAGTAATGAAATCTATTCAAGTTTTCTTAAAGACAGCTACAATGCACGAAAAGTCTCATTCATTTTAAAAAGGGTTTGTTTCTTAATAATATTACCTAAACTTAATTTCGAAGAAGGTAAGTTTGGGAGAACTCAATCACATAATATCAACGACACAACGAGTTTAATCTAAAAGCATATAATGGATTTTTAAACCAACTTGCTGTATGTTTTTTGTAATGGAGAACGCCAAAACATCTCTCCGAATTGGGTAAAGTCTTTCAAAGAATCACAACTTTATTCATATCTTACAATTAACTAAAGCTTCGCAAGTGAGTTGGTGATCGCAGCATCACGTTCACTAAGTCATAATTGACGTTATGAAAAGCATGTAGGCGAATAAAATAGATAAATATAAACTAACAATTCGTAGTAATTCTAATTAGCTGCAATTATGGCACGATATCTGCTGACGTGTTGCTATTGCTACATACATTTGTCCTTCTTCTTCTCGAGTCGAAAGGCTATTCATTAATATAATCTTTTCGTCCTACTGAACCTAAACGCCATCTATAACGCACTGATTAACTTAAACAATCAAACCTCTCTTCCATTACCTCCTTGTAATACAATTGGTTAATATACTATTATTGGAAAGCCATAGGTCGCAACCTCACTTAAAGGGCCATAATGACAACTGTCTAATAGACACTTGACCTAAATTATCCAGTAATATACCACAAATGCATACTAATTGTACATCAATCATACTAATGCATTGAGATACTTGATAACACATAGTATTTGATAGCAAGCCTTGTACCACAATAGCAATATCACCAGCTTGTGTAATATCGACTGTAGGACATAGCCTTTCAATAGCAGGCGCTATTGAAGAGAAGGTACCATAGTCACCACGCTTTTGAACCAAAGAGCTATTTTAAAATGAACAGGTTCTATCGTCCTTTACTTAGTACACGATAGTAAAAAGGCGAGTATAGGCTATTGCATCTACTTGTATCACAAAATCGATAATTCACCGTTTATCACAGCGGTCAGGTCAATTCTTGTGAAAATTGGAATTGGAATAATCGATTTTCTGTTATAAATAATTGTTCTAGTCTATTGTTAGTTACTTTATTATGATTTTATGGAAACCTGGAGCAATTGTATAACATACTATCTGAGACATGAAGTTTCAAAATGAAATACATGAAAAGAAACCTTGATTTTACAAATATGTTTTACAACATCGAAGCATACGCCCTCTTGCCAAGCCTTGGCATTAGATATATTAAATTACTGAGCTATCATCATGATCATCAACAGGCCGTTCATGATGATGATGATGCTTTTTAAATAGGAACGTCAGATTGACACGAAAAGAAGATGAAGAACAGCCGGCTGGAGGTAAACGGGCTGTTCTTCATCTTCTTTGCAGCTGCAGAAAATGGAAGTCCTCTTAACATACCTTGGCAAGCCAGGATCGTTGAGGAAAATTGTCATAATCACCACGCTTGGCAGACGGATTGGTGATCGCAATAAAATGTAAACCTTAAGCTAATAGATGCTGCTGACCATCCATCAGTCCCTTAGTCACCCTTTAAGTCACCCATGGAAGGACATAGGATATGTTGGAAATTACATTGAGTACATATTTAATTGATCATCAAATACAAGAGTCATGATCTTATTGATTGAGCCATTCCTATCGGTTTTCAGCAAGCGTCTAGACTTTTTGTATAACATCACATTTAATTTTTACTAAATTTTGATCTACATATAGTTTTAAAGCCGTGGAAGATCAACTTCACCTTCCCATCCACCATTTAATTCTAGTTAGTCTATACTAATATTATAAAGAGGAAAACTTTGTTTGTTTGTTTGTTTGTTTGTTTGGTTGTAATGAATAGGCTCAAAAAGTACTGGACCGATTTCAAAAATTATTTCACCATTCGAAAGCTACGTTATCCACGAGTAACATAAGCTAAATTTTATTTTGAAAAAAAAATAGGGTTCCGTAAGATATTTGGGTTTTTCGGACACAAGGTGTAAAAAATCAACCAGGAAAGTTACTTATTTTGCGTACGCTGCCTAAACTATAAAAGATAGAACCATAAAATGTTCTAATTAATTGTAGATCTTATAAATATCTACAAAAAAGTCCGCGACACACTATACCTATCTATGCCGAGTGAGGCACAACAACCATTTTTTTATTTAGAAATCTTGAATTTTTTTTTGGACTACCTTGAGAACCGTTTATATTACTCATGCTATTAATCCTTATCAAAATAAATTTCATCACTAAGAACAGTTTATGTAGATAATATTTGGTCATTGAATGATTAAAATTGGACGTTTGGTTTTGAAGTTATGGCGAAATTAAAATATTACGATTTCTTCTGCACGGCCCGTTGCGAATTCTAATAATTTTCGTGCGATTTTTTGTTCTTCAAACAACACCTACGCAAAAGTTCTTCTCAGAGCTAATCAACAGTTCTTCTTAGAGCTAAACAACAGTTCTTTTCAGAGCTAGAATATTACACGCTATTAATATTTTCTTGAACATTTGAAAATGCCTAAAATGCCTAATGCCTAAAATGCCTATTAATTACATTTAAATATTTTCATAATTAACAACTTTAACATCCACAGAAAGACAATCTGTGCAGCCTGCGGATAATGACTGCGTCGTCGATGTTTGTGTCGGTGTCTGTTAATTGACCTGGGAATCATTTTGCTGACCGTGTCTTTCCTGGGTAGGTTTTTTGCAGCGGTAACCGACATCCGCACGGAGCCGCGGGCGACCGCTATCACTACATCACTACATATTATAAAACAAAGTCCTCGGCCGCGTCTGTCGGTCTGTCTGTCTGTTCGCGATAAACTCAAAAACTACTACATGGATTTTCATGCGGTTGTTACCAATCGATAGAAAGATTCTTCCGGAAGGTTTACGTATATGATTTGTTTAGTTTATGTGTACATTTGACTAATAATATTGATATTTGTCAGAGGTGTCGGAAAAAATTAAGCCATTTGGGAGCTTTCAACGAAAACGCTGCCTAAACCCTATGAGATATAACAAAACAATGTATCGCGGAAATATTCTTCTCTTTTAGATCTACAAAAAATCTGCAATAGCATATGTCTATCTTTCAAGGTTAACTTGCTATATCCATTATATCTTTTAGAAAAATGATCATTTCTAATGCGGTAATTGTAAAGCTAATCAGACGGATTCAGTATTTATCCTTATCATTTTAAATGAGTTAATATTCTTAAGCATTTCATGCAGATTATTTTACCCCTGCACAATATACTTTAAATGAATACTTAGAAGTTATCGCAAAATAACAGCGCGTGTTTTCGCAGCGCAGCGAGTGAGGTAGGCCGAATTCGATTATGCGCGCTCGATCCTTAAGAATTATAGGACAATTTTTTTGTTTTGTGTTCGTTGTAACTATCATGGATAGATACTTGAATACCTATTTATTT
This sequence comes from Nycteola revayana, assembly GCA_947037095.2. Taxonomy (NCBI): domain Eukaryota; kingdom Metazoa; phylum Arthropoda; class Insecta; order Lepidoptera; family Nolidae; genus Nycteola; species Nycteola revayana. The sequence continues at coordinate 4,527,243 of OX344842.1, read as the reverse complement.
AGTGTTTTTTGTATTGTTAGTCCTGAAGAGTATAGGTATTTCATACGATAAAAGTATACCCACCTACTTATTTCACTGAGTTTTAGTAGGTACCCATATTAATTTGTTTCTTTTTGTTTTGACCAAATTTCGCCCGTTTGTTAGAGGTTTAAAGACATTCTGTAGTATAAGTATCAGTATTGTACCCGTGCGAAGCCGGGGCGGGTCGCTAGTTAATTATATAATTAACAGTAAATTTTAACTTCAGTGCTAGGTAAATGGATCTCTCATTATTGCAAACATGGAATTTACAAAACCAAACTCAGAACAACTATCCATGGTTCCCACAAATAATTGTCCTGATCCCAGAACGTGTCCCCGTCTCCATCGTCCCGGTCTCAGAATAGAGGACATTATTTCCACAGCTTTGAGAACATAGTTGTATTAAACGATTTACTATAAAAGGAGACTGTTTTATCCAACATAAACTTGGACGAAATATATATCTTCACATCCAATATCTGTCGGTCTGCAATAAACTATAAGTACTTTCCCTATTATCCTACGAACCCTAGTGAAAATAAGCGACAAAATTGTTTCGTTTATAATAACAGTTGATTATATTGGCATTATGATACGTATGTTAGATGATGTCAGCCCTAAGCGCGTCGCAATACCGTTGCGATTGTCAGACCTCAGCCTACGGGCAGCTGTATTCATTTGGCATTGACGCCACCCTTTCTAAGGTCTCCAACAATACGGAGTAATCGCGAATGTTATATTGCGACGTGTGGCAAAGTATTTAGCATGATAAAAGTAAATAAAGTCACAGTGAACGCGTGTTGCCTTGTGTCGATTGTGTTTATTCAAATATTGCGTGTTATGTACATGTATAATACATATTTTGTAAGGGGGATTAAATCTGGGGATGAATACATTGTATTATTTAGGTATAAATACGAAAAGATAGGTAAGCAGTATAACTGCGTATGTGACAACAACTAATAAGGTTGAAGATCAAATGTACCAAATTGATATTTCGCTCTTTACTATACAAATAAAGAAAATATGCAAATAATGACGAATGAAACAACACCTTATTAGGAATTATCACTTATGCGGTAGGTATTGAACTGTCACCGACGATATTTCTGTTGTAGGATTTTTTGGACCGCCCTCCCGCCTGCAAAAATTATGCACAACATGCAGGAAGGAATTTTTGCGTTCGGTGCAAAAAAGTCATCCCAGCATTTTGACACATTTTTTAGCGGAATTAACGCTAGATATATGGTTTTTAATTTATATTAGTATGGATTTCCACAAAGTAACAATTGATTACAATAAATATAGGATCTTTAAAAAAAAATTAACAGCACGAATGGGAGTCGCTCAAGGAAGAGGATTTTATTTGGTGACGGCAATTTGCTCTTGCAGTATGCTGGCAGTTTCAATTTAAGAGACTGACGACTCCAGAGGCTCTTCTCATCTGAACCTTTTAGTAAAAAAATATATTTAACTTGGTCAGTAGGGAATGCGAAAAGCTCCGGCCTTTCGGTTCACTCATGCGGCTCTTGCACTCTTCATAAAATCTAACTAAGCAATAATGGCAGTTCATGCCAAATCGGATACTGGCGGAATCGGTGAGTTAGCAAGGTTTGATGGCTTAAGGTGACAACTGAAGTTAAAAGTTGCCTAGATACTGCAGAACTCGAATTCGAATCCCCGCCAATTGTAGTGGCTCCCATTCGATTGGGCTGGGGGGGGGGGGGGGGGGAGAGAGAGCGACTGTGGTGACTAGCCCGCTTATACACTTAAAAATATTCCTACGCAGATGACTGCTTCTGGAGTATACGTATACCGGAACTTTCAAAGAGTCACCAGGGCTTTGCTATTCCTCATGGAATAGCTTCATAGGGAGTAGGGTTTATGTACCCCACGACCTGAGGCTTTGACTAAGGCGGTAACCAACGGATAACCCGTGTAAGCCCACGATTAAATATATAAAAAAGCGTTTAAAGTGACCGAAGATTTGTTGGATAATAATTTAGCTGTCTACAAAATTAAACTCATAATAAAACATGAAAACAAAAAGTGATAAAATAACCCTTTTCTCCATTTATCTCGCAGTGTTATTTTGCTTCATTTATTCAAACCCGAAATTAAATTACAGTTGGAAAGCCTGCTGCTTAACAGATAGATTTGTTAGAGTTTTTTAGAAATTGATTGATTTGCAAGTTTGACTTTTATTGATCTGTACAGTGTATAGTCTTTTTTTTCAAGATTACTATCTTACTTTTGCAGTCTACTAGTATTCTTGTTAACCCCTCGTGCTTAGCTTAAATGCTTGTAATTTACAAAGACAAAATATCTAGTGTTAATTCCGCTAAAAATGTGTCTTATATGCTGTAATGCAGTTTTTGCACTGCCCTCCCGCCCGCAAAAATTATGCACATGCAGAAAGGATAAATAAAACGTGCAAAAATACAATTACCAGCCGAACGCTAGTGCGCAAAATCTAAAATTTTGCGCACTAGCGTTCGAGTAGTTAACATCACCCTGATGATGCTCCGTGGAGGAGCGAAACACGTGTCGGGTCTTCGGCTGGTGATTGTATTTTTGCTCGATTTATTTATCCTTCCTGCATGGGCATAATTTTTGCGGGCGGGAGACTAGATCAATATGGATTTCCGCAAAGTAACGCCTGATTCTATTAATTATAAAATGCTTGTGTTACGAGTGGGTTTACTTCAGTAGGGCAATGGGTTGGGTTCGAACCGGCGACCTCAAGATCACAAGTCTGACGCCCTAGCAATTGGGCTACGGCCGCTTGAATTTTAATATCAGTAAGTCTAATTATTTTATTAGATCATCCAGTTCCTCATACAATTTCATATCAAGAATTTCAACCGTTTAAGATGATTTTAGTAACATACTTAAAACACTGATATTGGTAATATGATTGTACCGGTAACCGGTAATTAATAGAAGGAGAACACAAACATTATAATTAATTTAGGTATATTAAATTCTTTTATATAAAACCTGATACCTATATTAAAAACTTAAACAGAAATTAAGCTAATATAAATTAAAAAAGTTTGTTAACACAATACGAGTATATGTCGTTAACGAGCCCTTTAACTTGAGAGCCATTCAATATACCTTTGTCTTAAGTTAAGGGGACTTACAATTGTAATCCAAAGCTATTCCTATCGTAATCCATACGTGAACCTTCGTAATAAGATATTATTGATAACTTACTATAATAATTTTAAATTACCTACTAATATTATAAATGTGAATGTCCGTTTGTTTGTCACGCTTTCACGCGAATACTACTCAACCGATCATCATGAAACTTTGTACACATATTCTTGGTGGTATCAGTAGTAGCATAGGATAATTTTCATTAAACAAAATGCGAGCGAAGCCGCGGTTTAAAGCTAGTTTTAAATATTATTTTAAGTTTAATAAAAATATTAATACGTGTGTGTGTGTGTGGTCGCACAATGGTTGAAATTCGACCATGATTCAAAACAAATATTAGCATTATGCACTTCTTCTCTAAACCTCTATAAACAACATTCATAATCTGCAAAATAGCATACTCCTTCGTCGGGTAATTTTCGTGAAAAGATTTTAAATTTCAAATTTAGATTTCAAATTTTTTGTACAAACCACCGCTCTTCTTCCCATGAGTGATGTAAGAGGCGACTAAGGGAGCTACAGCTGAAAGATAGGCAGCAGCATCTATCATATCATGGTAGCTTACCATCTTACAGCGATCACTAACCCGCCTACGAAGCGTGGTTAATATGGCAATCCCTCAACGATCTTGGCTAGCTAAAGTGGCAATGTTGAGTAGTGCACGTAAAAGGTCTGTTGAAGCAACTAACATACCGATCAGGTTCAATCCCCACGATGGGTGCCCCCTTTCAGGTTGCAGGTTGCTCAATTTTTCGTGTTTAATCTTTTTCTTAAGGCTAGAGCAATTTTCGCACATATACCGGTAATGCAGCAATATTAAGCAAGAGCTAACTACATAATTATATGTTCGTTGGAAAAAGGCAAAAAAAAACTACCGACCGCACTGTTAAATGTATTTTCGAGTGAGGTTTTCTTTTTTTTAAATTAAAAAGAATGTCTTCTTTACCTAGATTTTGTTTCATAACAAAGCAAATAATAAAAAGATTTCACAAAAGAAAATAGTTCTTTCTATGCAGCAAAAGCTTAAGCCTTCAAAATAAAATGTAACAAACGGCCAGCTCAGCATTTTCGGCGTCTTTCATTGTTGAAGCCTCAACATTTTCTAATTGCAATTAAAACCGTATTATCTGAAGCTAGAATTTAAATAAAGAAACAGAATGTAATGGGGTTCACAGCAAAGTTTATTTTAATGTTTTTATCTTGTTCACTATTATTATGTAATAAATAAAACTATATAATAAAATAACAAAATTAAACATGTTTTAAAACAATCTTGAAATGCTAAATCGTCTGAAGAGGAAGGCTGATAATTTGATGAATAAATGTCAGGTTTTTTACCAACTGCTATTACGAAAACCAAACCAAAGGAAATAGGTTTTATTACGTAAAATTAAAATAATTCGTTCATAATTGAGCAGTTTCCATGTATTACATTTGGTTTTAATTTGAAACGTGATGGCCGGGTGATATTATTATGTTAGAAAATTATAATGGCGGTTAAATAAATGAAAATTGCAACAGAAGAGAAAACTGCCGACCAATTCAAAATAAGCAATTTTTGAATTATTCGAAATCAGACGAAACAAATGAAGACCGTCAACCGACTCGCATTCGTAGCAGCATTATTGGGCGGAAGTTTTATAAAAAAAAATGGAAGATTTTTGGTGATTTTGATGATAGGTGATGAAAAAAAATGTCTAGCCGATGACATAAACAGGATAGGCAGTATATACTACAGAATTCAAAAAACAATCAGTTTTTTTTAATTGAAATATGCGGTGATAGTAAAGTAAACAAGTTAAAATCTAATTGCAGATTACGACATGTGAACAAGAGTGCGGTAAAGGAAACAATGTTGTCTACTTGTGTTGTATGTTCACAAGTGCTTGTATAAAAGTACCGAATTAGCGAGTGTAGTTTCGTGAACAGATGTAGTAAAGATAGACCTGGTTTTTCAATTGTTATTAGACTTGCTCTCGTCCATGTATACTTAGGATGAAAATTGAAAACCAGTGTTTTTAATGACAATTACTACTCCTTATATAACTAATATAATTAATATTACTGTTAAGTAATAATGTAATGTTCATTATCTTGTTTGTTGTGCTGAAATAAAAGTATTTTGTTTCTTTCTTATCTTTTGGCTGCAATTAAATTCGAACACCGTAGTTTCATTACACAACTATTATATAACTAGACATAAGTAATAATTTCAGGTCATTGGAGAAACTTTGAAACTAATAAAACTTAAATTGACTATAATACCGAGGCCGCATTACTAAGGCAACAGAGTCGTGACTGTGACTTCATGAAATCTAACTCACATCGATGATTGCATTCCAACGACAAGTCTACTTAATTTGTTCGAAGGATTGTCAAAACGTTGCTGTCGCTATACGAGAGATTCGAAAAAACAGCTTTTAATTACTTTTAATCTCTATTTAAGCATTTCCGGATTGAACTAGTTTATTTAGACACGCTATATCTAAATAATTATGTTCAATATCTTAATAGCATTATACCATGACTTGCCCCACTTTCTTTTCCTAGAAAGACGCGTGGAAAATTACGTATTCTTAGCGACCAGCAATATATTTGCAAAGTGGCATTTGCAAGTTGTTCAATGCGTTTTTCCTATGATCAACTCGTCATGCTGACTACGAAAACCTCTTTCAATGGTGCGCAGATGTCAAATTGCGATCGGATTGTTTGTCGCAAAGCATACGTAATCCCACTGCCGGTTTTCTTAAGAAGCAAAACGAAATCAATTTGTGCGGCGTTGGGTCGTCATGTAAAATAAAGGGATATATAAAAGGGCTCGAACAAATGTGTTCGAAATAATATCGATAAAGTCCCCAATTTGACCCGAGAAGATTCTTTATATAACGCCTTATCTCGTTGTATGAGGCCCGTACTTGGACCTATTCCGATAGCTTTGTTATTCAGAGAACCGAACTTGTAAGATGATAGGTACATAAATAACAATCTCATGTAATCCTATAATACCTTTTGCTATAACTAGCTTAGATCGCGGCTCAGACTTAGTGGAATTTATATTGTTATTAGAATAACAATTCCACTAAGTCTGAGCCTTGTTTGCCATTGTTACTCAATCCCGACCCCAGTTCTGCCAATAATTTGAAAACTCTTCAAAATGGGAATAAAATTTGCTTATATAACTACCAAAAGACCAATAATTTCCCAAAAACAGACCAATCAATAGTATGTTTATTGGTCTGTTTTTTGGGAAATTATTGGTCTTTTTATTCCCATTTTGTTGTCAAGTGATGACTGGCATTTTATTATTGTATAGTATTTCGGTTGTCATGTGATCCCATACGTTTTCTTTTTTCTTCCATCCCAATTAGGGGAATATACATACAAGAAGTGTTATGGATATAATAATATGTAAGTTTCAGCAGAATACCAAATGTCACAATCGCAAGAATGGTCACGTCGAATGTACGTCATTATATTACATTTTTAATGGGTGGATTTTTTAATGTACTTAATAAATCAGACCTATAAAAAAAGTTTGGATTATTCAATAGTGAAGCGCAATTTTGTTTTTTGCTGCAGCAATTAAATTCGGTAAATCAGGAAGTGAGTTCTGGCAGTTTCAATTAGGGTAAATTAAAAATATAATTACGATTTTAAATTGTTTTTGACTACGCCGATGGCTTTATTGCTCTGGTGAGTCAGTGGTTCATCATCATCATCTGCCCATTTTACGTCCACTATAGGTACTAAAAGAAACTTTTTGATCATTGTCAGAATTTATTTGCATTTAAGTAGTACATAATTATTGAATGTAAAATATTGAGACAAAGAGAGAGACGATGCTTATTTTGCAAGCGTAGTACAAAATAGTAAGCGCAATTTACGTTACAGAAACCACTTACCATCAGAGGGCTGCATACTTACCAAGTTGTTTTTTTATTATGTAAATATGAATGGTCGTTCTTATTATAATCATGACGGCATTCTAGCTTAGTTTAATTATTGTTCTTAATATAACTAATTCATTTTTGCGTTAATATAAGTAAATAGGTAATTTTTTTTACTCGATTTGAGGGGGCACTGCCGTTCCCCCAGATCAGAGTACTATAGAGACACAACAGAGTTTTACTGAATCTGTACTGTGAGTTAGCGGAATTGTGACATAAAGGAAAATTAGGTAAATATCAGGGGTTCTTTGCCTGTTTATAATTATTTACTCTCCGGTTCCTGAGTCTTATATTAAACTACAAATTACTTTGTATTCGTACTTTTAGGGGAACACTGACCACAAAACCCGTATGAAACTATACCTATGTACCAATCTACTTCGCCTGGAGAAGGGACAAGATATATCTGAGTGATATTTAGGAAACTATAAATACTATAATATTTTGATATTTTGTTAAGCAATCGTTGGGGTTTGTTTGGTCTAGTGCTAATATGTTTGACCGTAGGTCCTAGAAGGTTTGAATACAGGTTTACTTATGCTTAGCAATCAGCCACCCGATAGCAATTTGCCATTTACACATCGTCCATCGAGATTTAAGTACTCTCAACAAAAAATAATTGTGAAGTCTCCTTCACACTTTATGTTAAGAGTACGAAAGACGAATTGAACAACCTGCAACTGCCAATTTGCAATCGGAATGCGGGTCATTCCGGTGGGACTAAACATTGCACTTAAGAATTTTTTCCCAAAAAAACCTTATGATTAGCCCAAAGTCATGGAGTAGGTTTTGTTACACCCTTGCGTCGGAGAACACGTTAAGGGGCGCCTGATCATTCAAGGAGTCATGTCGGTAAAACCAACCATGCAGCTGTGTTTGCACACGCACTTCTGCACTAATACCTATGTGGTGCGCGAATGGTCAATCTCACCTTATGAGTGGGCGATCATGGAGGCGAAAAGAAATTTGAAATCGATTGGGGACTACTTTTTTATTACGTCATACTTGTATTTATCTTTATGTTGTTCTCTCATTTTTATATCATTGTTTGAAAATAGATCTTCTAAAAACTCCTAAGGTGGCTTAAAAACTTCCTAAGAATGGATTAACACAGAAATTTACAGTTAAGTTTCCGTCAATGTTTTATTTCGATACCAAACAGTGTTCAGATGATAAGAAATTACAAGTAAAGTTGCTTGGTTTGGTCCGGACCGATAATAGTTACAAAATGTCTACAAAATCTCGATTTAAATTCCGGGGGATGTAATAGAATACAATATTTTGTCGCCCTACGCTGAAATACATTTTAAGAAGATTTGCATAATACATTAACGCGAAGCACTCACTGTCTATTTGTTACCTTTCACGTCGCAACCACAGAATAATCTTGACAATTTTAGTATTGGGATAGATTTTACCTTAGAAAAATAAATACAAAGCGCTTTGAGATGCAAATTCTCAGTGTGATATTTTTATTTATCCCCTAATTTCTGAAAGACTGATTAACGTTGAAATGAAGTTTATTACTTCAATGTCAATGATGATGTCAAAACACCATGCTTTCGGAGATTCATGTGTGTCAAATGAGTCTCCGAAAGCATGGTCGAGCAAGACCGATACCAGTGTTTACATACCAATACAAATAATACTCAGCATAGTTATTTATTTGTGGTAGTAACTACATTAATTCTGAGTGTATATCATATAAGATTCCCGCGCGCGGTGTCACCCGCGTAGCTCCCGCGTCCGTGGAAAGTTGCAAATAATCAAATATAGCCTATGTCATCCGGGGATAGTGCAGCTGCCCAGTGGTTTATTTTTTTTAAATCGGTATGTATTTTCGTACCTATTCAATACAAATAATCAAATCATTCCTCTTTATAATATAAGTATAGACAAAATACTATAATGTAAGTGTCAGTTTTACTATTTCACTATTACACGTTTCCTCTCAAAGAGGATCGTGACATATTACATTTTTGTTAGCGGTCCGTCCGCAGTCGTAAATCTTGCAATGCATTTTTCATCCCGGTCAAGCTCGTTAAAATATGGCCTAAAAGGCAAAAGCAAGATCAGTCTTGTTAAACGAATAAAAAGTTTAAGTGTCCGCTGCAAATACCATTTAAATATTTTCAAGATAATTAATTTTTAATAATAATAATATTTGCAAAGTTTACATTAAAAGTTTGCAATATATCTTGAAACTAATTAATTGTGTACAGTAAAAGTTGAAAAACACGGTATAAATACTTTGAACTTAAGCAACTGTAGATCCATCTCACTACTAATCATACTACCTCTTAGAAGTCAACTGCTATTTTTGTTTCCTCAAACTGGTGATGAAGAACATACCTGTGAACAAAATAAAATAAAAATAAATAAAGTGATTTAAACAAGTATTCTTACGTATTATTGAAGATACGTGCTCTATCTGACTGAATGACTTTTTTCGGCAGAACATGCAAGCCGTCTTATTATTTGTATTTTTAACTAAATGTTTGTTATACATATAATAACTTGTGTGTTGTGCTAAATTGAATTTTCTTACATTCTTTCTATCTGATGGCGTAATGTCAGATAAACATGAACTTAAATAATGTAATATTTTCTAAAAAAATATATATTATAGTACGGGAAAATAACTAACGAACTCCGGAATTATTCCTCCTGTTTTACTTGTAATTTTCATCCTTATCAACTCATATAATTCATGAATTTGTGACGAATGACGCGACGTTTGGCAGGCGCTTTTGTGACCACAGTATGGCCGACATTACACGCTCAATCTGGATCGAGATTCGTGATCGAGATCAATGATCTCAATCCAGATTGACTGTTTAATGTGTGTGATTGACGGATCGCGACATCGGATCGCAAATTATCAAATATTTTGAAATCCATGATCTCGATCCGTTTATCGCAATCCAGATTGAGCGCCTAATGTGCAACATATAATTCGAAAGATACTATTAAAATTACTAGTAGTAATAAGAGAATAAAAATAATATATTAAAATTAATGACTACACATGCTTTTTTTGTTCAGATCCATTTTGGAATTCATCATCATCAGCCCGTATAACGTCCACTGCTGAACATGGGCCTCCTCCCGGAGAGTTTATTCGCCAAAGTCACCACGCTTGGCAGGCGGGTTGATGACCGCAGTATTATGTTGTACCACACAAGGAAAGGCTGCTGCCCGTTCCTTCATATACGATTATTATAGATGATTTTATAACAATCGGCAAACGGCTTAACGTGCTTTCCGAGGCACGGAGGGTAGTCCCTCAATCAACCAGACCCGGAAGGATATCTTAGAATTTACACAAAGATTTACTGCCCGGCGGCGTGGGGATCGAATCCACGACCTCCTAGATTTAAAGATTTTGAGTCAAATACCGCTACGCTACGGAGGCTTTCGCGATTGTGAACACACAATCTTCATATTTTTTTATTTATTGGCAATCAGAATCCCCTGACCACACGTCTTCATGTGATCATTGCGAACAGTGGACTGACGTGATCTGGATTGACTGTGTAATGTGACAACAATCCAAATCAGTTTATATCAATCTACCGCGATCACGGATCTCGATCCAGATTGAGCGTGTAATCTCGGCCTATAATGTATAATGTATAGACCCGTTACCTGTCAACATGTTATTGATGTCAACATGATGTTACAACAATCGGCTTTACCTGCTTTCAGAGGCACGGATGGTAGTCCTTCATGGCTAGTTTACCCGGAAAGACTTTTAAAATTTAACTCTAATAATTTTTATCCGGTTCGGGAAATGATTGCGGCTAAGCAATAAAGCGAGACTAAGTTAACTTACTATAATATTAAGTAAGGATAGTGTCCATCTGAAAAAAAAACCTTGCCCCATCGCCACGCTCATGATTCTACCTCTGGATTACAGTCTGGTGAAATATGCCGCTCGTTTTGTCCGGGATTCAAAACCCTGAAAAATCACGTGCAGATAACAAAAGGCTGTTTGACGTGCGCCCTGAGCGGTGCCCATTATCCAAATGCCGAAATATTTATTCCCCACCTTAATGAAAAAAGAAATTCTTTTCTTAGTGGATTTTATCACGATTGTAGCTCGGCGGGTTATTTTATAATTTACTTTGTAAAAATATAAGGCTGTTAGGTTTGTTAAGAAGTGTTGGCCAACCTACTGTACCTACCAATATAATAAAACAAGTTTATTGGAAAATAAAAATATAAACATTTGTATTAAAAACTAAATTTAGAATTCACAACTTAATTTTACGAGCAGGAGGCGAATCACGTGACAATATTACTATGGTTCTGATAAATGTTTTCGCATGCATGCAAAAAGTATTTTGAATGAATGGCGTGCCAGATTTTTACGCACTGATGAGGACACGGATATCATCCCTGATGCGGCGAGTGCGCGACAGCTCCAACAGCTTGGTGGCTATAGTAGCCGACAGGATGGATAGTCCAATGATGTGGCAATGGATGACCAGTCATCGTGCGTCATTCCAATATTTAAAATAAGTTGTTATGTGTTTTCATGTATGTATTGATGTTTTGTGTATAAAAATGTTTAATGTGTGTTTGTTTATGGACTAATGGTCTGAAATAAATTTTATTATTATTATTATTTTAGGGATGTCAATAGTTAATGTAGCTACAAAACAGGCAATAAGCTTCAATAACCCTACAGCAGCGAAGATATTTTTATCAAAATCATAGTCAAATCGTTACGTGCTCTTTATATATATATATATATATATATCATTCCTTTAACAGGAGATAGCATCACGTGTAGTGATTACGGCAGTGAAGAATATTTTAATATAAAAAATGTATTTTTTGTTTCCTTTTAATTAAGTCATCTTTTAATATTAGCTGTGATGGCTGAACCTCCCGATGTTTCGCGGAATGGTCAAACTACTATATCGCACAGTATTCTAAATTCAACATAGAAAAAAAATATAAACTATAATATATTATTAAATGATTCACAAACTACGCAACCTACACAAGAACTCCGCCTTCCTACCTACGCTCCTAGTCGGCTCAAAGATTAGCATCGTTGGCGAAGTGGACTTCAAGAATCTTTCTTTAAGCAAGAAGGCTAGTACTTCGGGTCTAAAAATAGTAAGGACGGTTATTTTACTATCACTTTTAATATCTTATGGATGAAAACAATACGCTACTACTTACTGCAACAGACAAAACAGAGGTGGCCGATATTTCACTATCTTGTTTCTACTAGAAGAATTTACCACAGGGTATCTATCACTAGCAATTTAGATTGTAAATTTTCTGTTAAACGATTAAATAAATAACGTTAGTTAGTACGTCCAAGTACCGTTTAAGGACTAAGGAGCAAATCTCGCTTTATATTTCTTTGCCAAAAAGCCACGTATGCTGACAATTATCTATATCACAAATGAGACTTAGGTAAAGGTAATTTTTCCTTTGGCCATCTAGTATTATTAAACCACTAGCTTCCCCCGCGCGGTTTCACCCGCGTTACTCCCGTTCCTGTGGGTACTTTAAAATTAAATATAGCCTATGTCACTCAGGGTGAATGTAGCTTCCCAATGGCGAAAGATTTTTTTAAATCGGCACAGTAGTTTATGAGTTTATTCATTACAAACATACACACAAAAATACAAATCTTTCCTCTTTATGATATTAGTTTGATATGCCTTATATGTATTTATTTGCTAAACAAATGCAATGACCAACAAAGGAGTCATCTGTAGCAAAATTTTAACAATACAAACCTCTTTTGGCTAGTCGCTTGTTAATGGCTGATTTGCAATGAAGACTTCAAAACTAGCTTTGAAGAAACTTAATACGGTATTGCTTTTTAGCAGCAATTATGGCTACCTGTTGTCGTGTTGCTATTGCTAGCCTCGTAATGCCAATTACTGATGAATTTCGGATAAGTATCACAAGTACTATTTTTTTCGTCGTACCTCTTCTACGATGATTGAAGATGTAATTATTAAAAGTAAGAAAAACCTACAGTAAGTTTTTCTCTCATTCTATTTTATCAGCATTGCTCAGCAGAAGAGCAATATCAAAATATTCAAAAAAAATTAATATAAAATTGGTGAACAGCAAAAGTAATTAAAAAGTATCAGCTCTTTGTTTTCTTCATTATTCACTACATAAACTGACGAACAGTTTTGACAAAGAACACTACTGTGCTGTCAGACAGTCTTATGGTTTAATCACAAAGCCAATATTCGCGTTTATGACAAGCGAGCAAAATGGCCGAAATTGCTGAAGGTTTTTGCTGCCATTAAAAATTTCGCCGTGATTTGCGATATGGATAAAGGGTTATTAAAAGCAGAATTTACAGCAACGATCAAAGGCTTTGACAGCGTCGTGTTGTAGTCACAATGTTTTTTACTACAGGGATATGAGATTTCGACGCGATATCGCAATTTTCATCGCAAGTTAATCTGCATACACACCGTGAATTTTTGGCCGTTGCTAAACTGAGCGAAACAATTTATTTTTAGTAATACAATATATCTATGTTCTCAAATAAAATGACTTCGATCCTGTGTTAGGGCAGCTCGTTTGTACACCCAAGATTATTTTGCAAGGCGCTGGAGCTCATTTGGCAATGTACATTTATCATGGCCGTCTCCTTGACAGAAACTTTTTTAATATAAAACGTATTTCTATTTAATAATAAGTTAAGTACTGTTGGCAAAGCTGAAGAAAGGTTCTCGAGTGGAGACTGATAAGCTCAGCGTGGGATGACCGCCTACACGATGGACCTACGACCTCATAAAGGTCGCACGGAGTCAGTTAAGGCAGGCCGCTAGCAATCGTTGTTGCTGGAAATCGATGTGGGAGGCCTATGTTCAGCAGTAGACGACAACAGGCTGATATGATGATGATGATGATGATGACTGTTAGTAAATCGTACTAATTATTAGCAACGATTACAAAATAGGTATCCTTAAAGACCTCGCAGAACGAGATAATCTAGATAGTAAGAACGGGCGTCCCTAAAACAGGATCGATGTGTGTAATTTTTAATATTATTGAAAAGGTACATACGTTAATCGATTGTTCTACCAAATATAAATAATTTCAGTGAGATCACAGTGTTTAAATTAAATAACAAATTTAATTATTAATTTATTTTTATATGTGGTAAGTTAATTTTAGTAAAACGTTAAATTTTATTTAGTTTATTTAATGTGGTAATAAATTTAAGTTAAGTATATGTGTTAATTTAATACTAGGTATTTCCCAGATTATCCATAACGAAACTCTAGAGAAACTATCAAGCGAAATGCTTACAATAGCAAAACCGTTTTATAAAGCTATCCCTGCGGTTTTCGCTTCTCTGTGGCCAAGGCCTTATCATAGTCTGTAAAGTCTCAAATCCAGAACAAAGCTAAACTAGTTCAGGTTACAATTTCAACAAAAAACCTAACAAAACAAAGCCTTGAAGCTCAACTCAAAACTTTTTAGACGTAGAAAAATAAGCAAGTTATCATTTCCCGCGAAACTTTAGAAAAATTTTACAGTATTCTTTTTATGTTGTTCTATAACTAGTTGAGTTAAAAACTACTAATAAAAGATAAACAGACAGATATATAAAAAGTTCGTGTTAACAAGGTGCTTTGCGAAATTTGTTTTGCAGGAACGGAATAACGTACCTTAATTGGCTTTTTTGGCAGTTTTTATGGAAACTTTTTTAAAAATTCATTCAATAATCAGTATTTCGATAGAATCAAGTTGAATTTGGAAGTCAAAAACGTCATTGAATGTTTTTTTTTTGTGTTCGTTAGTTGATTGGATTGGATCTGAACGGTGAGGTTCCTACAATGCAGGAATAGAAATATGGTTTTTGCACTAATTATGACCGAATTTGACGTATATTTCTTTAAAGGCAAGTGTATTTCTGTGTCAAACTTACTATATCTTTAGTATCAATTCTATTTCTACTACTATTTCTACTAATATCTATTGGATATAAAATAATGGTTAAAAAACGAGCTCTGCCCATTTGAGTATGTTTCGCCGGACCGTCTCATGTAGGTCGGGTTAAAACCGGCAGTAGAATAACCCATTGACTTTGTTTCGCCGGATCTTCTCAGTTGGGGCGTATTGGATCCGGTGGTAGCATTAAAGCGCGTCCATCGTTATATACTCATGGTCCGCCCAAATAATGACAATTGTTCTTAATATAATTAAATATAGACAGAACTAGCCATTGGACACAATATAGTAAAATAATAAAGTTAAGATTAAAATTATTAAAAACAATAACTAAAATACCTACTTAATATGCTCATTTATAATACATAGATTAATAATAAATTATTGTTTTGACTATTTGCAAGTGCCTGTAATAGGTTTACGTAAATAAAAATGATTTTATTTATTTATTTATAAAAAAAAAAGACTCTTAACTAGGTAGTCATATCTATACTAATATGAAAGATTGGTAAGTTTGTTTGCATTGTAGTTCGAAACTACTGGTCCATATCAAAAATAGTTTCACCATAAAAAAACTACATTATCCAGAAGTACATAGGCAAAATTTACTCATGAAGTTCCCTCAGGAACGAAAACTATACGGGTGAAAACTAATTCTATATGTAAAACTAATACAAAATGTTATAGAATAACTGCTCCAAAATGCATAGTTTCGAATATCAACATCATACTTGATGTATAGAACACGGTATTTGAGTTTAGTTGTTAAATACAAATATTAATTTACATTTCAACTTTTTTTTCTTTTTTTAAAAAGATTAAAGAGTTTTTGCATTCCACTAGTATTTTTGTTAACCCCTCGTGCTCAGCTAAAATGGTAGTGTCAAAAGTGGGTTCACGTCGGTAGTACAATGGTCGGGGATCGAACCGATGACCACAGGATCACAAGTCCGACGCCCTAGCCACTGGGCTACGGCCGCTTTCATAAATAATTATATTATTATGTTAAGCTAAAAAAAACACGTGTGTTTGTGTGTATATCATTCATCATCATCATCATTAACAGCCCGTTCATGTCCACTGCTGAACATGGGCCTCCTCTTAACAGACCCTGGCAAGCCAGGATAGTAGAGGGATATTGCTATAATCACCACGCTTGGCAGACGGATTGGTGATCGCAGTAAGATGAAAATGTTGAGCTAATAGATGCTGCTGCCCATCCATCAGCCATATGTCCCTTAGTCGCCTTTTACGACACCCATGGGAGGACATGGGGTGGTCTATTCTAAGCCGGAAACCACACGGCTTGTGTGTATATATGATCGAAAAATAATACGAATCGACGTCCGTGCCACTCATATTGTTAAATTTAGTTTCCAGTTACAGTTAACGCGTATAAATTATTATACTTATCATTTACTCAGTTTTTATGACGCTTGACGTAACAAAACTAAAAAACTTTAACTTCAATAAATCATGTTGAACCCCATCAATTTAGGTGAAGGTTATATTTTTATTAAACCACCCCATACCTCGTTAGTTTATCAAATAACTAGAAAGTTGATCAACTAACTAGTAAGTTGATCAACTGACGATTCTTATTATTTTTCGGTTTCATTATAGTCAAAGTCCATGTATCTATAAATATTTATTTGTCTATTCAGGAATAAAAAAACAACGTTCAAATGTTGTATACATTTTTCTGTGTTTGTCATTTTTGATATATTTATTGTCAGTTCACTATTTATAAATAGATTTGATAGTTCCCGAGGGGACAATAGCGTTTTATACAATATGTGGCTCATAGCGATTGCGAAATAGGTCATGCATGTAGCATGTACAACTATGTACGAACAGGGGCTCGATTCTGCTAATTTAATAAATAGTTTTTTTTTTAATGTGACTAAAAGACACATTAAAACATTCCGCAAAAAAATCAAATATACGTCCATGAGGGTCTCTAAAAAGGAAAATAATTAAGACAGAAGCAAAATATAACGTATGGAATCATTCAAAGAGAACAATTTATTTGTTTGGTTGTTTGCATTGAATATACTCTGGAACAACTAGATCTTTTGCTAAAAATATTGGAGTTTGGAGTAACTAAAGCTATAATTAATTATTAAATTTTATGTGGTAAAACCGTACGCGGGAGCTATTAAAATATATTAACATTCAGAATACTAAATGCCGAAAACCCGTATACCCTACACTTCATTGCAAAACCTTACAAGCAGATTCCTTTTTTAAATTTACAGAATCGGGACCCAATGACTTAGTCGGTGAACCATCTTTAGGCGAGACTTGCTTGCACTAGTTGGTGTATAAATGTTTACGAAAATGGATTTACTAACCATATAACCATAGATAAAAGATTACATGACAAATGCGGCTAAAAATATTATGCTTAGATTTACAGAAAGGTTAAATATTGAATTGAAGATATTTAACGCATGCACTAACAAAACTCAAAATTGTATACATATAAAAGGGTTTATAGGAATTTTATATATTTATACATTTGCCGTGTGGTTTCCGGCTTAGAATAGACCACCCCATATCTTCCCTTGGGTGTCGTAAAAGGCGACTAAGGGACATATGGCTGATGGATGGGCAGCAGCATCTATTAGCTCAAGGTTTACATCTTACTGTGATCACCAATCCATTTGCCAAGCGTGGTGATTATGGCAATATCCCTCTACGATCCTGGCTTGCCAAGGTATGATAAGAGGAGGCCCATGTTCAGCAGTGGACGTAAACGGGCTGTTGATGATGATATATATAAAAATTAATCCCTATTTCCCTTGGTCACGGCATCACGGGTGAACGGTTGGACCGATTCCACTTATCCTTTTTTGTTGAGTTTGTTATTATCAGGAGAAGATTCTTACGCAAAAAAAAAGAAAATTGCGTGGAAAATTAGAAAATTTAAGAATACATAACCACAATATTTCGTTTTCTAATGTAACCTTAACGTTGTCGACACTATAAACTTTTTAATTTAATCTTATGGCGTTTGACATAACATTGACAGAATGCGTGCTGCTTTTGTGTACATCACGGTTAGTTCTGAGCTATTACGCCTAATTTATGATTGTTCGGATTTAACAAACAGCTTGTCTTATGTTGTACCTAGAACTGTAGTGAAACGAGAGGTGCGCGCGCCTCCTCTGTTTGCAGTGTCTTCTTGTCGCACAAACGCTGGTGTCTGCGCACCTCTTCGTCGCTTAGCACAAAATTATAACATACACTTCTCAGGTGTAGACATATTCTCCTTGTCTGCTTGTAAATTTCGAAATACTCTGAACAGCAAAATCAAAGACTTGTATAATTAGTTATTAAGAAACTGAAATTGTGTCTCACTTGTAGACGTACTCTAAATTGTATGACATACATAAACTGTGGATAACGTAGTCAGTTACACACTTATAATATGTAAATGAGTACCTACTGTGATGTTTATTTCTAAGTGTGTAACGGTTTGTTAACCCAAATAAATAAATAAAAATAAATAAATATTAAACGTTCAATAACAATTTAGTTTTAGTTAAGACAGGACAACGTCTGTCGGGTCAACTAGTATTATATATATATTTATACTATTTCGGTAAAAAAATACTCACTTAAAATATTTTGTATACAGCTGGAGGTGTGATATAAAGCTCGCCTAAAGTGAAGTAGCATAAGACTCGTGGCTCAAATATCCGTCCAACAAAAAGTCATCATCATCAGGAACAAAGTCAACATGGTGTTGATTATAACACCAGAATTGTAAATTTGATCGTCGACTTGAAATACACCTTAGCCTTAATACTATTAGTTACCAAATAACGTGGTAAATTTTAATTAAATTATATAATGAATTGATAGCAACCAAATCACGAAAACCCACAAGGAGGTTGAAAAATAAAATTTAGTAGAATTAATTAATATAACGTGTAACAAAACTAGATGTAATTATTATTTTTTAAAGTAAAAAAAATGTAATAGTTACTTAGTGAGATTAATAATTTTGTTTTAAGAGTAATTTCCTTCGGCGTCTAAAATATAGTGGCTTGGCTTCATAAAATCTACGGATTATTGGAAGTGTTTATTAACTCATATTTCAGTAACGAAAGTTTTAATTATTTATTTTTCAACAAACCTAAATTAACATCTTTGTTATTTTGTTAAGTTTGAGTATCTAATGCCAACGACGTCTCTTGCAAAGTCAGGTAATAAATATAGTATCAATTTAATAAACACAATAAGGAGTAATAAATATTAATCCGTAGGATAAAACAATTAAGACGAATAAATTTATATGTTGACAGAATATCTATACATAAACAATATTTTTTTATTTAATTAGCCTTAATCATAAAGTAACGTCCTTATATGCATCGTGGTATACTTTCGAGTAATTCACGGTTGTTTCATTCAAAATAAGCATTTTAAATTAATTTAATTAATCAATTTCAGACAGAGCAGCTACGTTTGTTAGTCATTATATAACACTAGAACAATAAGCTCTTGAATTAGAAGAATAAACTGACCTAAAACACTCGCCTCGTCTCTTGAATATGCATCAGTTAAAATATAGCTAGTTAATAAAATAAATAATGCCGTATTTCTGTCACAGAAACTAATTTGAATAATGCCTTAAGGCGGAATTGGTTGACGGAAATGTTTTAGTAAAACCAAGGTGACAACCCATCTACAATTTGAAGACGTGCTTAAGTACGGCTGACCGGTCGTTTCCGGTTGTTTCGGAATAATATCTCTAAATACCTACGTTTTATGAGACCCTTAACATCTCTGTGGCAATGATGTGAATACCAATATTGTAATACAACAACTTCAATGCCCCGGTGAAGTAGCAAAAGAAGCGGGGCTAACTAGATATGTCCGTCCAAAAAAAAAAAAAAAAACATCCATGGCGTCGTTGTATAGGTTTCGTTTTAGGTCTTGGATATGGAGTGTTCGATCAACACGCCGGTTTAGATTTTTTTGGGTAATTCTAAGTTTTCCGGAGCTGGTTAGTTTGCCTTAGAAGCACGTTGAGCCGTTGGTACCAATAGTTATAACATCATCTATAACAATCGTATACCAGGGAACGGGCAGCAGCGTTTTCTTGGGTGTTATAAAATAATACGGCGGTCACTGCCAAGCGTGTATAAATACTAAAATTGCAGCTTAAATTCATAAAAAAATAGTGTAAGCAGTTTAAAAGTAATCAATTTTAGTGCATCCTGATAATATTTATAATAAATTTAAAAAAAATTGTAACCCAGTCAACAGGTAGGTACCTACAACGAAAAGACTTGGATGAAATTTAACAGATAAAGATAAAATGTAAATTAACTTACTGTAGTAAAGTATAACACTCAAGTAAAAGGTGATGCACTTAGTTTTGCTACACACGCGGAATGGGGCACCTGGTAAATAAACCCCCTCGCCACAAAACAGTCAAGAGGTTCTCAGGGTCTCGGGTAAGAAAACCCTCAAGGACATACGAGTGCACCCTTTACGTTAATTACATTTTTGACACTCGTTTTGAAATACTGTGAATGGTTCTTAATGTGGTTAGCAAAATAGAAAGAAAAAGCTTAGACGTTAAAACGACTGTATATAAAAAATATTTTGCTAGCTGCCGTGTGGTTTTCGGCTTAGAATAGAATACTTCATGTCGTCCCATGGGTAACGTAAGAGGCGACTAAGGGACATACAGCTGATGAATGGGCAGCAGCATCTATTACAAGGTTACTTTCTAATACTGAGATCACCAATCCGCCTGCCAAGCGTGTTGGGTGAGCGTTATGGCAAAATTCCTCAACAAAACTGGTTCGCCAAGGTCTATAAAGACTTCCTCTTTATCTTCCTGTTGAAGAAGATACTACCTACTACACACAAACCACTCTATCTTGCCCACCGGAGAAGACTGCGCCCGTGAACGAGACGTCCTCCGTCGCTCTGCCGACCCATTCGGACAAAGGCAAAAATACTGATATTTCCATTTTTTACTACTCCAAAATAAAATTATTACACGAACTTATTAAATTTTTTCTTTGCATTGTCTAGTTATATTCTACAAAGCCAAAGCCTTCTTTCTACCTTTAAAAGGTGGGTAACGAATCAAAACTATATTATTTTTATCATTGCCAAAATTTTGAAACAAGTGTATAGACCAATGTCTTTTCTGACCAGCACCTTTTATTTCAATACTAGTAAAGATTTATATGGAATTTATGTGGAAGATTTACCGACATAAGTTGGTAATAGTAAGGATAAATCAAAATGGCGATATTGTCGGGCTTTTACCGTTAAAAATTAGTACATCCTAGGTAAGTTAGGTTATGTTAAGATTTTAAGTGGTGGAAAAAGTTTTAATCGCAAATTTGTTCGGACTTTTATCGTTAAACGTTGATAAATAAAAAAAAGTTGGTAAAGACAACAGTAACATATATTTTCTTAGTGTCTCATATATCTCAGATAACCATCAATTAAAACATCATCAATTATGAACAAGTCTAACACAACTGGTACAAGAAACTTGATGATCCAACTGCTATTTATAGGCGATTTGTCACATGACAACTGCTATAACCTAAAGAGTAGCCTTAGATTTTACATAGCTTAGCAACTTAATCATCATTAGCCCGTATAATGTCCACGGCTAAACATGGGCCTCCCGAGGAAGGAGTTTTGGCATAGCCACCACGCTCGGCAGGCGAGTTGGAGACTGCAGCATTATGTAATAACACACATTGGGACTCCTGCCCGTTCCCAAATGTTATAGATGAAGTTTGAACAATCGAGACCAACGATTTACCATGCTTCGATAGCACAATAAATAGCCACTCAAACAACCAAACCCAGAAAACATTCTTAGATTTTACACAAAGATTTATTAATCGGCGTAGCGATCCTGTGGTTATTGGCGTAGAATTGACTACCCAAAGTCTTCCCATGGCTGTCTTAAGAGGAGACTAAGAGCCCGTTGCCACTTATCCGACCAGTCTTTTTTCTCGGTCAGTCTAAATAGACGGATGTGCCAGTGGCAGTACAATTTGTATGGAGCTGTTCACATTATGACTGATCCGGGAAAAAAGACTGATCCGAGTTATTTGACGGACGTTTTGCCACTGCGACGATCAGTCAAAACTCCCGGATGAGTGTGAACGAACGTTGCGTCAAGACTGAAGAAAAATCGGTCTCGAAGTATAGAATGCACCCAATGTTGTCTTCTTTTTCGTCTCATTCGTCTCAAATACCACCACAATATAAGAACATCATCGTCGCCGTCCATCGCGTTAAATTTATTAACAGACAGTTATCTCATAATATTAGGGAGATTGTTATATTTTTTTATTATTTAATCAAATATTTTATACCATGTTAAGTCAGTACAAATGTTCTGCAGTACAATTTATTTTTTAATGGGACTAATCCCTCCCACACTCCCGGTACTGTAACTCCTGTAAGCCAGGATCAACAGCGGCACACACGGAAGAGGCTCTAAGCTGGTCCCGGGACACCTAAATGTCTTGGATCTCGCATCGAATTTAATAAGAAAGTTTAAAGGAGGAGTTGAAAAGTTAATTCCACTTCAATTGAACAATTGCAGTTATAATAATATTTATTTACAATTGGATAAGCCAATTGAAAAGCACCACCGACATTGTGTTTCTTAATATTTTTTATATGTGCTGTTATTTTATATGTTACCATCCATACATTAGAAAACATTCTAAATCGATGGTCATGCCTTGAAACGAACGTAAACAGTTGTTCCCGATTGCCACATAACATGTATGAAATACGAGTATGTTCGTTCCAGGTGGCACCTGCCAATGAAGTCTAACATTACCCGTGAATTCCCTTAAAATGTTCATTAAACATTGCCGTTATAATAACGACCTCTTGAAAGAAGCAACCAAACAAATTCCTTGTTATTTATATTGGTCATTGGTCAGTAAATATTCGGAATTTTAATTTAACCTATTCAAGGCAAAGACAGTTTGTTGTTTTTTGTTGTCTATTCCATCACATACTCGGACGCCTGAACATTTATTCTGGATCCTAATTCTCAAAATTCCAATGGTTTTAATATTTATACGTAATGAAATCCTTATAAGCATGATATTATATGAGTCTCATGTTTTGCTAACACAATATTAATGGTATACTGATATTTTTACTTTATTATGTATTATACTGATATTTTATTAGAATGTGCGGAAGTCGCGTAAATCGTGATAAAAAATCAAATTATCACATAAAGCCTTATCGCAATTTCCGTTAAAATATGATTTATTCTTACGCCGGCATTATATTAAACGATGGCTTTACCAATAAGTTCCTTATTTCTCTTTATAAAGTGCCAGGTTCCCGCGCGCGGTTTCACCCCCGTTACTGTCGTTGCCGTAACAACTGCATAATTAAATAAAGCCTGTAGCCTACCTTAAGAAATGGGGTATCTTAAAGTGAAAGCATTTTTAAGATCGGACCAGTAGTTCCTGAGATTATCGCGTACAAGCAAACAAACAAACTCTTCAGCTTTATATAATCTTTATGCAATCTGCGCACGAGGGTGCCCCCCTCGCAAGAGGTTGTGGAACATGGATCTAGGCTCAAGGGCGGTCGCTGACGGGGTTATCGGCGTTACTTTTAGTTTTTTAGGGGAGTTTTGTGCCACTGTAAGAAGATTTTTATAATTTTTCTTATGAATGTACACAAAGCCCACTGGACAGTTTTGAATAATTGCTTTTTTGTATCTGTTGAAAATTCGTTATTTACTGGCACGGTTTATCTTTATATACCAAAAATAAATCCCTATTTCCCTTGGTCATCGCATAACGGCTGGATGTGCCGACTTCGCAATTTTTTAATCTGTTGTGTTTATTAGGAACATAATAAATTTTAAGAAAACTTAACTACAATAATATGTTTTTCTAATTAAATTGACATAACTGTCAACTATTTAACGTAATAATAGTCAACGTAATTTGTAAGTGTAATAGATTCGAGATTCTCATAGGGACGGGATTTAAGCGGGTGAAACCGCGCACAAAATTATTTAAAGGCGGCTTTATTTATTTAGCATTCAATTCGTACAAATCGCAATGATTGGCAAACCGTATGACATCACCTAAATAACTATAAATCACACAGCTGCATTCAGAATTTAATTTCCGTTTTGGCTCTGGTAATATCATATTAAATAATGGTATAGTGTCTACCAAAAATAAAAGGTCAGATAAATAAACTATATAAAAAAATATGCGCAATGGATAAAGTATGTATGGATGGATGGATTGATGGATGGATGTTTGTTACTGTTTCACGTAAAAATTAGTGAACGGACTTCGCTGAAATTTTCCACGGGGATTGTTTATAATTGGGATGAACATATAGGCTACAATACATCACAATACGACCCACTGGCGTAGAGCATTTCAACGCGCGTAATATCGCAGGGTGTAGCTAGTGAGGCATAAAAAATTGTTTTCAGTTGCAGTTCTCTTTGAGCGCAAATCAATTATTTAGTTCATGTTTGGATGAATACAATATTTACCTATGTTGTAACTATACATTTCTTCTTCGCTAAGCCGCGAACAAACATATCTTAAACCAGATACACCTGAAACTATTAATCATTTTAGAACATTATGATAATGAAAAAAAAACTGTTTACCTTACAAAAATTATACCTACTATGGGTGTTATAAAGGCCAGTAGGAGAAAGCCCTTACTATCGCTTTTTTTACAAGATATGTCTAATATAATATATTTAAAAAAAATGTTATACCTATATATATTTTTTAATATATTATTATTTAGACGAAAAAAAAATACAAATTTATATATTTAATTGTCTTATACTTAATATATATTATTATTAATATTCGAGATAATAAAAATATTGATTTTTTTTTAATAAGAAAAATAGTATTTATTATCGAAGGTAAAAAAAACATTGAACAGGAAATAACAATAACAAATTATAACAACTGCACGGTTACCATGGTAATGAGTTATTTGAAATAGGTAACGGGAAGAAAATTAAAACAAGAAAAAACTAAATTTTAAACTGTCACTAATAGGCGTGACGACAGTATCAAACAATTAAAGATTTAATGTTTTTAGGGGAAAGTACATATAAAAAGAAATTATTACACTTATTTATTTTTATATATAACCTTGAGATTAATGTGATTTTTAATAAAATAAAAGATTAAAATACTGCAATCGGCCATTTTGACTGAAACACCAATCACGGCGCATGACGTCACGATATTGTAACCATCAAAGAGAATTTAACCACTACGTTATGTTTGGCGGACTCAATGACATTTTTTACAATAGCGTGACGTCATAGCCAACGCCATGACACTTGAGGCCTTTTTTCGCGCGCTATTTAAAATTTAATAGAAATATGGCTTAAACTTCGTAAAATTTAAATTTATTACCGAAATATTGTGTTTTTCGTACTTAGAAAATGACTACCCACGTTGCGCAAGAGGATTTCAAAATCTAGCCTCATGCCTATTGTGAGCAGTCTGAAATATGCATCTTTCTTCCCGCAAACAAGGGAAGAAATTCAAACTTTCGGCCTCGGGATGATGAAAATACAATACCAACGGGACTACAAAAAAAAAATCATGGTTAATAATCCCTCCTAGTAATAATAATTAATTATATAAACGCAAGTTAGTATGGGCGATTGGATGTATGGATGTTTATTACTGCAAAATCTACAAGGCCGATTCTACTGCCGAGCGATGCATGATAGGTTTCTACCGCTGCCAGTCATGCGCCGCCCTTAGGATCACTGGAGGTCAGAGTGGGGACTTTGGTCGTCAAATTGGTAGTGATGCTGGGAAGAGTTACCCAGATGTAGCCTCTGATTACCTAAACGCAGTGCGTAGGGGGAAGAGCCCATTAAGTATCCCTTTCCCGGGACGAGCCTCGCGAGGCGCCGATGACACGGGGGTGGTTCCGGAGGTTGATCTTTTTGAGTGCCCGGTGCCACCTGCCACAAGCATTCGATGCAGGTTATCGTGGTGATTTAGTGGGTAACCGGATGCCCCGGTTCGCAAGCTACACAGAGCCGGGAGCAAGTGACAGAGTCCCACACGACCCCACTGTTTTTCCCCAAGACGGTGGCAAGTGTATAAAAGATTTCCACCAAATAAAAAAAAGTGCGTTTTTACTGACACTTGCATAGTTAACGTTTATAAGCATTAACATATCGAACACCTAGATCTAAACAGAGATAAACTCAAAGCCAAGGATACACTAGGAGACAAATGTGCCACGACATGTATCGGCGACATGTCAAGCGAAGCCAGCCGATTTCGCCTGACATATCTGGCGACATCGCGCGACTTATGTCCGTAGCGACGTCAGGCGAAGTCGTGCAACTTCGCGAAGCTTCGCCGGACATATCTGGCGACATCACGAAGTTTTGTTTCACAAGGCAATCGATATCATTACACCCACCGAGGTAGTGTTGTTGGCTGCGGGGCGATGTTGCCAGACATGTCGAGCGAAGTCCGGCAACGTCGCGCTACTTCATTCGATGTAGTTGGCGACACGTGTCGTGCGATGTTGCCAGACATGTCGACCAAAGTCCGACAATGTCGTGTTACTTCACCCAACGTCGCTGGCGACACGTGTCGCACGACATTTATCTCCTAGTGTATCCTTGGCTTAAAGGACCGTATCCCTGTGCACTGCATTGCTTACTTGTATTGAACTATTCATTTTAAAATTTGAAGAATGTTATGAGTGAATGAAGCGAAAGATGTGTGCAGGGATCGTAGCAAGTGGAGGTCCATTGTCTTTGCCTACCCCGCTGGGAAACAGGCGTGAGCTTATATATGTATATAAAATTTATTTAAATTCTATTAATTTAGTTTTTGGCTATAAAACAACGCTACGACCCACCCAGACTAAGAGTAACACCGGCACGGTGGTTTAATATAAAACCACAAATCAAATGTTCTCTCCCCACTTTTTAAATTAAAGAAAACTTGTTTCTGTTTCTTTCAAAGTTAACAAAAATGTAGGTAACATATTTTCCTCAATCCGAGAACAGTATCCGAACAAAACATTTAATTTTAGATTAAGTCTAACGCAAAGTTTTTGATACATTCGGCGAGTAAATCCGACTCGTGAGACGTTGCCATTCGAGTTTTCTTCAAGTTTGTGAATAAAATAAAATGTGGGTAGCCATGCCGTCGTTTAATATTCACAAATAAGACGTTTGTAGCTTTTTAGGAAACAGCGGATTATTTTCATAAGCCATTGTTATGATGAAAAGTTTTTGGATGACCCATGACGTTATTTCTCTTTGTTATTGTTCATATCAAAGACAAAATATTATTATAATAAAACGAGCTGCACTCCGCATTTACCCGCTTTACTCTGCTCCAGTGGGTATGAGCGTGATGTTTTGTAGCCTATTTGTTATTCCAGCGTATAACCTATTCCAATGCAAAATTTCAGCACATTCCGTGCAGTAGTTTCGGCGTGAAAGAGTAACAAACATCCATCCATCCATACTTACAAACATTCACGTTTATAATATACTAGCGACCTATTACTATTTATAAGAATACTACAATTTTTTTTTGCTGGAATAGACATATCATACATACACAATGGAATAGTCTGTAAATAACTGTCAACGTTTGTCATAGGCTTTAATTTGACAAGAGGCTCCCACGGGATCATGGGACAGCTTGTTTCCAATAAATAATAATACCTAATCATCATCAGCCCGTATAACGTCCACTGCTGAACATTGGCCTTCTCCTGAGAGAGAGTATTTTCCATAGTCGCCACGCTTGGTAGGCGGAATGGTGACCGCAGTATAATATTGTACCACACAACGAAACGCTGCTGCCCATTCCTTGATAATAATATACGATTATTATAGATGATGTTAGTTATAAATTGTTAAATCGGGACTATCGGCTTAACGTGCTCTCCGAGGCGCGGAGGGTAGTCCCTCAACCAATCAAACCCGGAAAGAAATCTTAAAATTTACACAAAGATTTCCTGCCTGGCGTGGGGATTGAACCCACTTCCGTGCGTAATGCTTGAGTCTATTTTCACCTTTTGACACTCTTACCAATATTCTCTGGAAGGGTGATATAGTAGAAATTCTCAAGATTATAATCTGACTTCCACAATAGTCGGCATGCGCTTCAATTAGCAAAGTCTCAGTAATGAGTCAAGATTATTCAATACTTAATTGAATTTACCAAAGGGCTGTGTAACTAGTTGATAACGTAGACTTAAAATTAAGAACGCCGTAAGAGACACATTTCTCAAAGTAAATACTATTCTATTCCCTAACAGTAGAGTATCATTTTGCATGGTACGATGTGCTACTACTGTGTAATTTAGATATTGTACGGCAGTAATACCTACTCTCGCCCATAAGAGTAGATTCTAAGTGTTTTCAAATCTGCATAGTTAATTGAGAGTTCGACATTCTGTTAGTATCATCATCAGCCCGAATATACATCCTCTGCTGACCATGATCATCCTCCTCAGGGACGGTTTCTGCCATAGTCACCACGCTTTGCAGGCGGGTTGGTGACCGCAGTGTAATATTGTAACACACAAGAAAACACTGCATTCCCTAGTAAACGATTGTTATCTAAGATGATGTTTAAATAACAATCGAGACCAACTGACAACTAATCAGACACTGTCGTCAATTGTCAATTCAATGGACATTTATTTTATGAGATAACATTTTCAATCGCCGATTACTTTTTTAATTAAATAAAAACTTGAATCAAACCATCCAAATTGATTGCTTCAGTTTGATTTAGAAAACAAAGTTCCTATTGAAAATGCCTTTACGTGTGTGTAATAGTTGTCTTTATAAATATGAAGGAATTACCGTCCCTTTTAAGCAAAACTCAAGAACTGAGTATAGACAAATCAAAATTACTGTCGAGTGATCGCAAACGCTTCGACGGCCGTTTAACTTAATATAGTCAAAGCGACTTATTCCGGTAAGCAAAATCATCACTAGAAACTATGAATTTACTATTGAATTTCAGTCACTCATGATTTCTATTATTACAGTAATAGAGACCAAGACAGTGAGACACTAAATACTCAAGTGAAAACTTAAAACCAAGTATTGGTTTTAGCATAGCACTGTTTATATACAAAATGATCCCTTTTTATATTCGATAATGATGATTTATAGCTAAAAATGATGTCAATAACTTCATGATGATCAGTTACAAAATCATAACAAACTAAATTGATTTCAGGGATAATCAATCAATTCTATTGCTAAGAAAATACAAAAGAAGTAGTTTGTCTAACCAATTTGGCTTATTAGATTTATGTAAACAACAACATTTTAGAAAATTAAAGGCTAGAACCAAGGATGGACTAATTCAAAACTAGGGCGGTAGGCAGAGACCACTCCATTCCACTGGCTACGATTTTGACATACCACTTTCGCCTCTTCATTAAGCTCTTCATGCAAGTCCTTCGGGTCCTTTAGGTTAACATTATAGCAAATTACGATGTATGTCGTTACAAATTGAACTTTCTATTTTAAATAGAAAAATTACAGCTTTTCGTACTACATGATGTAGGTATAAAGTGGCAATAAGCAATACACTACTTAAAAATATGTATGTCTTTATGTGTTATTACTGCGGTCACCAACCCGTCTGCCAAGCGTGGTGACTATGGCAAATACCCTCCTCGGGAGGAGGCCCATGTTCAGCAGTGGACATTAAACGGGCTGATGATGATGATGATGAAGCTTTGTTGACGGGAAAAAGCAACGAATATTGACAAAAGCAGCATATCCGACTGTTGATGTATTGATGAACATCACAACTGATGAAGTTAGTTACTTGATAAGTATATAGTACCTTCGAGCTTTTAGAAGTGTAAAAAGTTATAAATGTTAAAATTTGACAAAACAAATAAAAATTTTGAGGCAACGAAACCGCCGCAAAGTCCAAAAAATACACGACTAATTAATAGTTAATAGAATGCTTAAAAAAAGTTAATTAATGATGAACGAACTAATACTACTAAGTTTTAGAACAAAAACGTAGTCAGCGCGTCGAAGTATAAATCAGCATTACGAAATACCAACAATTTTGTAATCTCATTACTCTGTCATAAAATCGATACATAAATCGATTTGAATTCTTATACAAAGGCGAACTTTATTTAAAATTGAGTACGCCTTTGAATCGATTTGATTTTCCATCACTAAATAGTGCCTGGACGTCATAATAGGTATTCAAAAAATGGCACGCTTGGTTTTCATACAGATCGTGATACTTGTGTTATATAGGTCTATCTTTATCTGTGGGTTACACAACAAGCTTGTAAAACTCGAAGTCAAATACCTACCCACAGTAGCGCAAAACAAAACACGCCACAAAATCGTGTCGTTGTCACGTAACGCAGTGCGATGTCATGTGTCGTTTGATTACCACGTCGACGCAGCATACCAATGGATTTTTTCTTAAACAATTAATGAATTTCAACTTTATTCTAGCGGCATACCGCGGTACTAAGGTCTCTTCAAGTCAAAGCAGACTAATTTAAATGCTAACTCTTGAGCATAAAGTTCAAAATCGTTTGTCAAGAAAAAATCCTCTTCCGACCCGCGACGTCAGTCAGAGCCGGCCCTAAGGGTTGATACGTGACATTAGCTTTCGCCCTTTCAAGATAACAGTATTAGTATTAAACCGAAGTTGGTAAACCCTGGCGAATGCCACAAAGCTGCTAATTAAACTTTAGGTTCGTTTACCTTTCCGTTAGCATTCAACAAAGTACGTAGGTACTAGTGTTGCCTATCGATAGTCGACTATCGATAGTCTATCGATAGTATATGATAGTATCGATATGATTAGGAGCAATACTATCGATAGTATCGATAGTATTGCTCCTAAACATGGGTTGGTCTTCGATAGTATCGATAGTTTTACAAACTATCGATAGTATTGATAGTTTTAATCATTTAATGCAACGATACTATCGATAGTATCGATAGTATTACTTTAAAAATATCGATACTATCGATAGTATTATAATGTAATAGTATCAATACTATCGATACTATTGATTCCAATCAATAGTATTAGTTAATTTGTGATATCGATAGCAGTATCGATATTGTTACTATTTTTCGAGGTCATCTATCGATAGCGAAACTATCGATAGTTGGGCAGCTCTAGTAGGTACTTCCTTTTAGATCCACAATTACTGACTTTCACGTTTTAATTTAGTTAAAGAAGCAATAATTAAATAAATGAAACTTCCAAAACAGCTGTATACAAAATAAATCTATTTTGAAACTATTCAATGTTAGGAAAAACAGTAAGTTAGAAGTTTTTTTATTTATCAATCCGTGTGCTTTCTGGCTTTTTTTATTGAAGAGGGAGGCAAAAGAGCAAGTGGGTCACCTGATGGTAAGTGATCACCGCCGCCCATGTACACTCGCAACACAGGAGGAGTCGCAAGTGCGTTGCCGGCCTTTAAGAAAGGAATAGGCTCGCTTCTTGAAGGTTGCCATGTCATACCGGATCGGAAATACCTCCGCTTTTAGTTGATTCCACAAAGAGGTCGTGCGCGGTAAAAAGATTCTCGAGAAACGCACGGTGGAGAAAACCATTCATCCAGGTGATGTTGGTGGAAGTTCTGGCGAGTGGATCTAAGGCGGAAAGCAGCGGCAGGTATGATTTCGAACAATTTCTCAGAGCACTCCCCGTGATAAATGCGGTAGAGAATACAAAGAGACGCTACGTCTCTACGTTGGCTTAGATTAGACCACCCAAATCTCAACATACTTCGATCAGCAATTGCCAAGCATGGTAATTATGGCTATAACCCTCAAGGAAGCTGGCTACCAGAGGTCTGTTAAACGGAAAGGCCATGTTCAGCGGTGGACATAAACGGGCTGAGCTACGCCCTGCGGTTTTACCCGCGTTACTCTGCTCCAGTGGGTCGGGAATCCAGCGTATAACCTATTCCGGTTCAAAATTTTAGCCAATTCCGTTCAGTAGTTTTGGCATGATAGAGAAACAAACATCCATCCATCCATCCCAACTTACAAACTTTTACGTTTATAATATCAGTAGGATATTACGTTTTTTTATTGAACTTATGGTGACAATTGGCAATGTTTCGACAATGGCCCAATTTATATGGGCCAGTGATGTCAATTAAGCTGTTAAATAATTATTGGCATAATATTAATCAATTCTTACTATCTGAGTGATTTAAAACGTTACTTCTTGACTCAAAACAATTATCTTGATACGCATTTAGCTATTTGTTAGTAAATTTTAGCTGAATACCAAATGTGAAAGGAAATCTTACTAGGATGTCGCTGTGCCATCGTTTTTACACCATTTTACATATAGTAGCAGAACTGAGCCTCTGATAATTTGTAAAGGCCAGCTTGTTTATTTCCGACAGGTTGTGGGTCCAACGAGTAGGCCAGATTAAAAGCTACACGCATACAAAGATCAGAAGCCACAGGTTTGCGTCATACGTAGTAGCATAATACTAAAAGAGGAAATACCTGACCTAGTTAGACCTGGCAACTAAATACTACCGAGACTGTCACAATGTTAACACGTCTGGGTTCGTTATTACTCATTATATCAAAATCAATCCCTATTTCCTTTGGTCACGGCATCAAGTGTAAATGGCTGGATAAATTTTGCTAATTCTTTATTTTTGTTGCGTTTATTATTAGTAGAAAATTACGCGAAAAATTAAAAGAAAATGGAATTCTTCATTAAGAATTCCAATTGCATATAAATTTTTCTAATGTAATCTTAGCGATTTTGACTACATTCACTTTTTTATGTAGTCTTACGGCGTTTGACATGACTTTGAAAGAATTGACTCTTAGCGCACATTATCATTAGTTTAGAGCTATCACACCTAATATTAAAATTTTAATTCTATATAAAATTTTAGGTAAGACAGGAAAATATATGTGTGTGTGTATATATGGGCCAGCTTAGTCATTAATAAAACTGAGAATTTCTAAATAAACAAGTTACTACCCTTTATAGGGCTATGCATTTTAAAGGCCCTGAACATAAGGATCAATGTTCGAGCCGTGAATAAATAAGAAAAATTCAAAAGTAAATTTAGAAACTTCGAAAATCTAATTTTATATGCCCCAGCCTCTGTCCATCGCTGGGCACTGTACCCAGAGTGACAAGCAGGCCTGCCCCTTACTCTACTTATATTAAGCTGAAGTTCATAAACATATTTTTTAATTGCGCACCATCTTCTTATACATATATAATAAGTTGTTACAAAGAACCAGTGCGAAGTATTGGCCCTGTATCACTGCAAGTGAGAAGAGGAAGAAGCGATGGATTTATTCTTCGAAAATCTAAAATAATAAAGTTCATGTTTAGCTTCCGATTTAAAACCACATATTTCACGGACACAAAGTATTAAGCACACTCTAACTTCGAAAAACTATCAATACTTCACAAAAATAATTGTCATGATTGAGATTCAAAGGCACAAGAACTGTAAATTCTTCAGAAGAACTAATCAGTACCATAAAGACAAAAGTGCTTCCAAATCTAATAAATAGCCTCCGTCCAAGTCTTAATCTTTCATTTTTATTCACGACACTCGGTGCTTTCTGGCAACACTGCAGCAGGCTCCTCGTAATTACGTTTTGTTTTTCTTTCCTATTTAATTTAGCCGGAGAATGCGTTTAATTTATTCCTATATCGTACAATGCAGTGAAAGGAATCTGAATATTTAATTAATATGATTCAGTCCATTGTGGTGTTAATAGAAAATGTATGCAATTGGAGTTATGAGAGGACCGCATTTATTGCAAAATTTATATAGACTTATTATAATAGCTTAGTGAAGATTATCTGTTGTAATAAAATAACTGACTCCTTGGTCAACTGATAATTTTATTATTTATCTACGAATACGAATGAAACAATATTTTTATAAAATATACTTGATAGGTTTCGATTGCTCGTACTGTATAAATGCGAAAATTTGGATGTATTCATGTATGTTTATACGGTTCTCGAAGGATAAGCATTTCAATCATATCGCTTTAACTTTAAGTTTAAATTTCTTCCTGAGAGTTTAAGTCCTAACAAAATATTTAATTATATTAATGACATCTGTAACCGTCTTTGTCTTAATGAATATTTTTAACTCAGAATTACTAAACCTTTATTTTGTAATCATTTCAATACATAGTATAAAATCGCTTCACGCTGTCTGTCCGTCCCTATGTATGCTTAGATCTTTAAAACTACCCAACAGATCTTGATGCGGTTTTTTTTTAAATAGATAGAGTAATTCAAGAGGATGGATTATATGTATGATACATCAGCATTGCACCCGGTCCAATGTTTTACTAGGTACAAGCAGATTTGTAACAAATATTCTCAACCTTAATAAATAACAGCCCAACAATACCTACAAGAGAATCTACCACTAAACTAGGCGCAGGTAAATGAAAATATTCCAAGCATTATATTTGATAACATTCCAAGTATGTCACACTACTCTCACGTATACACAAACATGTCAAAGACATGTAACACATTTCATTTTCGTGAACGAAATAAATTTCTGTGTATATGCGAATGGAACATGAAGCCTGCTATTATTGAGAAAAGCTGCAAGCTTCGAGAACTCAGATATTCTTTGTTGTCAGTTATCCGACGAGTTATAATGATCGGTTAACTGCCGTTTATTTAGCTTTATAGCTGTAGTATAAAATGCTGAACCGTTTTCAGTAGTAATACTTTGAAATATGGTAAAATATGTAGTTACAAATGTATATGTAGTACAAATAAATGAATGTATTAAGACTGCACCGGTGGCTCAGTGGTTACGATAGTTGGCCCTGAGACCTGGTGTTCTGGGTTCGATTCCCACCCGGGACAATTATTTGTGTGAACCACAAATAGTTGATCTGAATCTGGGTGTTCTGTGTGTCCGTGAAATGAATGTTTGTAAAGTCCCCCGCGGCCCAGGGATTTATTTCCAAAGTGCAGGAGTTGTCTACTAAAAAAAAATAAAAAAAAAAAAAAAAAAAAAAATGGAGGGAGGCCTTTACCCAGCAGTGGGACAGTACAGGCTAGTTTTAATAATAATAATATGAATTAACACCCTTCGAGCGTCACGGTATTAGGCTAGCTTTATATGTATAATAATATGTAAAGTCTATATAAGTGATTACGATTGTATATTCTTGTTCTCTTTACTTTAAAGAATTATTGTAGCTAAGGTGCTTTAGTTTAATTCTTGCATTTAATGTTAGTTCTGGTTTTTATTGTAAGCGGTGTTTACCTGTAAGTAATTGTTGCATGGTTAATGTTATTTTTTATTATGTATCTTTATTTCATGTAATTATGCAAAAAATTGTTGGCGAAAAAAAAAAAAAAAATCTTATAGGTCGTGTCGTGGGTACAAATTTTTTTTTTTTTTATTCGAACCCACTTTCGAACCTCTCGCCGTGCGTTGGACAGGCAATCTTTGTGTAAATTCTAAGATTTGTTTCCGGGTCTGGTTGGTTGAGGGGCTAGCCTCCATGCCTGGGAAAGCTCTTCCTCTATAATATGTTTCCTTGTATGGTACATTATAATACTGCGGTCACCTACCCGCCTGCCAAGCGTGGTGACTATGGCAAATACCCTCCCCCGGGAGGAGGCCCATGCTCAGTAGAGGACGATATATAGGCTGATGATGGTGAACGTATGTCGTGTGAACGTATAACTTAAAATGCGTATTCAGTTGTAATTAAATAATTTTATAATATGAATAAATAAAAACACTTCTTTAATTTCTTATTTTTCTCCAATGTATGCAATAACAAATAAACGAATATGGATAGGTCATAAATAAATACCATTCATTAAAAGTAAAGGCGATCTTACATTACATTAATCAATTTCTTTCTTCATGTCTTTGTAGCAAGCTGGTAGCTTTTTGGTGGCTTTGGTCGATCATAGACAAAACGATCTGACGGCGAATATTCCATAGTTGAAAAGTCCTGTCGTCGAAACAAACAAATGCGAAACATTTTGTCGGTGATCAGTCCAAAGGAGAAACGACTGTCGGAGAACGGTTGCAGAATCATTTCGTATTTGCACACGCTAATTTTCATGCTGTCCTGTTTACTCTCCAGGGACAAATTTTGTCGTATCAAAACACGAGCATGACGTATCTACCTCGTTTAACTCCCATGTGACTAACGCTAAACCTTTATGTATATCTGAGCTATAATAGGTACCCAAATAAACTTGTGAATCAGTTAAATATGTTTAAGTAAGTAAAAATTAATTAACCAACTATTTGATCCAATAAATTGTTTTGGTTCCGAAATTCGACTAATTCAATTCATTAACTCATAAAATTATTCAAAGTATGTACCTCTGGTATAATATTATTAGGAGTAACTTAAGTTTTAAGAACGAGATACCGATACATGAATAAATACCTATCATATTTCAAAATTGAGATTAATAAAATTCGACCACCGGCAGGACTCCAACCTGCATCCTGGGTTAAGCCCCCAATGCCTTAACCAATTAGGCTATGGTGGAACCCTACCGATCAATTGTGAAATATAGTATAAGGTAATCTTTTCCATAAAGAGTTCAAAACATTTAAATAATATGAAAAACGGGATCATCGTTTAATATTTAATACCAAATGTAACTTTTGAGATATTTATCGAAGTAATGCGGATCATTACCGATAGATACCGTCTACGATAGATTCGATAGGCGCTACCGTCCCCCTTAGAGACGTGTTACAAAGAGATTAATAAATTTCGCTGATCGGTAGGGTATCACGGATCACCGTAGCCTAATTGGTTAAGGCATTGGGGGCTTTACCCAGGATGCAGGTTCGAGTCCTGCCGGTGGTCGAATTTTATTGATCTCAATTTTGAAATATAGTATAAGGTAATCTTTTCTATACAGAGTTCAAAACATTTAAATTATGTGAAATACCTATCAGTTTATTAAAAACTAGCTGTGCCGCGCGTTTTCACTCGCATACATCCCTATAGCCAATGACATTCACAAATGACGTGGCTTTCTATTAGTAAAATCATTTTCAAAATCTGTTCAACAGATCCCGAGATCACGCCCTACAACGTCATCAACTCACAAACTTTACCTCTTTATAATTTTATTCATCATCATCATCATCATCAGCCCGTATAACGTCCACTGCTGAACATAGTCCATCCTCCATATTAAGCACGCTTGGCAGGCGGGTTGGTGACCGCAGAATTATGTTGTAACACACAAGGAAACGCTGCTGCCCGTTCCTTGATATACGATTTTTATAGCTGATGTTATAACAATCGGGACCAACGGCTTAACGTGCTTTCCGAGGCATGGAGGGTAGTCCCTCAACCAACCAGACCCGGAAATATATCTTAGAATTAACACAAGGCAGAAAGAATTAATTGGGGATCGAACCCACGACCTCCAAGATTTAAAGCGAACCAAATACCGCTACGCTACGGAGGTTGTTATAGATATAAATTTTCTTTTTACTCAGTTAAGATCAAGATTTATGGAAGGAAACTAGAAAATCTATAAGAAAATGAGCGTAAAAATATAAACGGACAAAGGAAAACCTGAGCAGCTTAGAGACATAAGTCCTATTCAAGCGTCGCGTAGGACGCAAACAGTCCCAGCAAAATCAAAGGTCTTTTCAGGTCTAACTGGTTCAAGAACAAGCCGATCTTCTTTATAAAATAAATGCTATCCTCCTCTTGAATAATATAGGTTTGCAATGATAGCTTATCTTTTTTAATCGGTCCCGTAGTAAAGATTTATTTGTTGTACCTGTTTATGTTATTACTAGCTTCCCGCGCGTGTTTTTACCCGCGTAGCTCCCGTTCTCGTAGGAACTTTATAATTATTGTAACCTATATGCTCCCTGAAAGAATTTTTCAATTCGGAGCAGTAGTTCCTGAGATTAGCGAGTCCAAGCAAAACGAGCTATTCGGCTTTACATATCTATTAGTATAGATTATAAAAAAGATCATTTTTGTTTAGTGCAATATCTTATATCGCCTTTCTGTCGGATTTATTTCAAAGTGGACCGAATCCGATGTACGGTTCGGATCAAAGCCGATCACTGTTAATACGAGAGGTCGGAATCAATAGAGTTTTTACTTACTAAACCTGACTGATTTATCCATGTAATAATATATATTATGTCTGTACATAGAAAAAAAACGCTACAAGACGAGCCATGTTAGAAGTAAAACAGAACTCATCCAGAGTTTTTTATTTTTGTTTATCCAGAGTTTTTGTGCATTTTGTATGAAAATGTTTTAAAACGACAGCGCTGCGTCAGTTCTACGTCTTCACCTTACGTCGTTTCTTATAATTCAAACGTCTTTATCATAATTTTTTTAAATGGGAAGCGTAACTTGTAGAACAACACAAATGACTCCATAAATGAGTTAAATGCTTCATTTGGATTTTCATTTTCATATATCTCTGAAAAAGATAGATTACTGATACACTCTTTAAATTTATTCATGTTGTCGCGAAGTTTGATGTACCAGTGTTTAATTAGACAAGTAGTTGATACTGGACTCGTTAACAGTTGTGATGTGTGGTCAGACAAACAGCTAAAAAATAATCAGCTGTTCCATACATTTATGTTCACTTACCTCGACAAAATGTATGGAATATCTGATTTTTTTTTTTGCGATTTCATGGTTGGTCCCATAGTAAAGTTGTTTATAATCATCAGTACTTTCACCCCCTGAAAGCTTGTTGGTGTTTTAAAAATAACCCTGTATTATTTCCGATTTACATTTTGTCCCTAGATTGTGTGCAAAATTATTAATACATGTTTTATTTTTCAGTCTTGTTGTTTGATTTATTTGTAACTTAAGATTATAGCTAAGTAATAGGCACTCAAATTCCAATGTAATACTATTAAACTTTAAAATATCAATATTAAAGTCACCGCACAAGATAATATTTGGTATTTAAGTGCCGTGACAGTGTGTCTAGCTGTACAAAAAATATATTTAAGTTGGGACTCTATACAGACAAACAATTATTGTTTTATAGTTAGTCATTTACACAGCACAACATTCAAATACATTCGTTGTAGCGGAGCGGTTAATGTCAGTAATTTATTTCCATTCGTGGCCTTTTCTCACCAGTAGGTATACAGGCTCCACCTCTTTTGCTGTTAAACGCAGCTAAATTGTAGTTAGGTATAAATATTTGGTTTTAGTACCCTGACATCACAAAGTGCTCAGTGATGCATATTACATCTATATTAATGTTTTTTATCAATAGTTCCTGTAATGATACTGTTAGCAAATCTGATTTATTAACATTTTTGACATGTAGTTCGTCGGGAGCCCCTAAAAGCCGTCCGTCGCAATATGTGAATGTGATAGAAATATGAACTTCCCGTTTACACGTTTCAATTTCCTTTACAGCATAATAAAACGTCACCCAACCCGGGCTGATTGAGCCGGTCGGTGCATCGAGTCCCATCGCATTGTCTTTTCGCACACAAAATGAAACCCTACTAAATTATGTCTGCAATCCGTAAGTACCTAACAGATATACAGGATGACAAACAGTAATAATTTGATTAATCGCTTCGAGATCTCGGGTAAATTGGGTTGGTAGGAAGCATAGTGGGTTAGCAGTACGTGTGTACCGACCGCAAAGTTATAGCAAGTAAACAATAGCTATTAATACGGAAGTAATTTACAGCAATTACTATTTCGATATTTTATGCATATCCAATAAATTAAATTAACCAAATCTGAGGTTAAGTTACGAACTTCGTGGTCGGAAGCCATCAATTGTTGAAAAGCTTAGATGATTTTGTCTCAATCACGCAAAAAATCTAGGGAACGGATTTGCCTTTACGTATCTTGGCTTTTTGACTTTAAGATACCTACATCTTAACTAGGATTAACATATTAAGGGTTTGTTTATGTAAGAACAGACAAATAACTCTTTTCTGCCTATAGTAGATGAGGCTATGCATTATACGTATTATACGTATGGCAAGCTCTGGTCAAAAATAAAATTTGACTGTAGGCAGAATGCGAAGCAGGAGGATGCCGAAGATCATACGTTCGAAGTAATGCAGAGTACTGGTAATTCAGGCATAGCAATGGGGGCATACATGGGGCGAGTTAGGGTTGACAATGGTGTGCTAAGACTATGATGCGTTTTCCTCTTTCTACCATTCACAAGCTACAGTAACCGCTTGCGATAGCTAAGTAGATTATACAGATTTTTGATTAAATTTTCAGATAAATACTAATATATATTAATTAATAATTCTACCCACTAGGTCATTAATTCGTTAGCACGCAGTTGATAATGAAATTAATTAATAAAACATACATCACTGCCGTAATTTTAAATAAATTAAACGTTTATTGACAATTTATAATTAATTGATTGAATAATGAATAAATGAGATAAGTATTAATTTACATTTTATTCGGAGTACATATGGAACGTGACCTTGACCGTGTCCTTATAGATATTAATGTTTGAACATAATATTGGTGCTTTTACCATACATTGTTCATTGGATTTAACTTTCCATTAAGGCTCCTACTTCATTCACCTTTGTATATTTGTATTCCATCAGCTTATCTCAGTCTACTTCTGGACATAGACCTTCCCTAATTTGCACCATGACAGTCCGTCCCGTCGTTCCCTGCTCCCGCTACCATTTTTAAGTCATCAGTTTATCTTACCGAGGGCATCCCACCTTACGTTTCCCGAGACACGATGTCCACTTTAAGAGGCTTCTTGCCTAAAAGGCTGTAATTATTTAAAAGCTGAACCAGTACTGAATAAATTTTAATTCCTTCAATCAGCCTCAGTCAACTGCTGGATAAGCCCGTTACAAATGTTACGCACGGCGTTTCACAATCAACTTTAAATTTCATTCGTTATTTATTTTAGTTCACTGGAAATTAAGTCCCGACATTGTTGTCCTCATTTAGTTTTTAAAGCTGCGAACAATTTTGTTACAGTCTTATTAAAGCAGCTTATGTCACCACAAAATAAAGAAAACCAAAATTTGTTTGACTGGTTCAGTAGCCGCTCAAAAACGCCCCAGCCATTGGGCTAGGGTAGTCGGACTTGTGATCATGATCATTGCACTACCGACGTGAACCCACTCGTAAC
The DNA here is from genome assembly GCA_947037095.2 of Nycteola revayana. Classification (NCBI taxonomy): domain Eukaryota; kingdom Metazoa; phylum Arthropoda; class Insecta; order Lepidoptera; family Nolidae; genus Nycteola; species Nycteola revayana. The sequence continues at coordinate 4,485,932 of OX344842.1, read as the reverse complement.
ACAAGGATTTTAGATTAGCACAGCACGAGGGGTTAACAAGAATACCAGTAGACGGCAAAACTCTGTTAGTAATCTTTCTAAAATAAAATAAAAGATCATATATACAAGTTCTATGCACTAACGAATGGCCGTCGCGCGTCGGGCGTAACACCTTGCCCGGAAAAGAAGTCCTCAACAATACTCTGTAGAGTATGTACGTGATATAAAATATACTTTGATAATTACATCTTTTTCGTGTTATTCATAACAGAGATGACTTTTTTGATGATGTTTATATCCAATCTACGTTTTAGTTTTTGTTTATATACATTACATATTTTAGTCCGATGAAAATCTCAAGTCTTGGAAGTCTTGACGCCAATTCTGTACTTATTTTTATATTTAAGCTACAACCACACTTAATTCAGTTCACGTCACCAAGAAATAAAGAGAAATAAGATTTGTTCGACTGCTAGTAAAATAAATAGAGTTGTATAATTACACATCCTGTCCCTGTTATCCATAAAAGTGATGACAATAGACGACCAGCGATTTCCGACTTTATGGGCGGTGGTGGACGTGACACGCCGTGACGGGGCGGAAGGAGTACGTGACTACGTGATAGTGCGATACAACATATATCTACGATGTATAGTATACTAGAGAGTGTTCGATGTCCCGAGGTATTTCTTTTTGATCTCGAATTGGAATGCTGATTTATTCTAAGGTTATATATATATGGTAATGTTTTAAGACTATAAGATAAACCTGAGGAAATTTCTTAAAATTCAAATAACCTTAATATCTTACACACCATGTAACTCAACACATGTCCTCTCACTGGACGTGAAATCTTTGTGTTAAATCTAAGATTTATTTCCGGGTCTAGTAGGTTGTTGGACCATCCTCCGTGTTGCCGGTTTATAAAACATATAAATAAGCGTGTATCAGGGAATGGACTGCGGTCACTAACTCGCCAGCCAAGCTTGGTAACTTAGATTAAGTCCCTCGAGGATACCCCATTAATGTTTATTAATGGTATAAACATTTGTCATTATATTAAATGTATTCCTTCAAAATAATAAGGTACAATTTAAATGATGGATCACTTAACGTACTACATTTATGACGTTTTATATATATTAACAATATTAGTAATAGTACATTCTAAGATTTCTTTCCGGGTCTGGTTGGTTGAGGGACTACCCTCCATGCCTCGGAAAGCACGTTAAGCCGTGGGTCCCGATTGTTATAACATCATCTATAATAATCGTATATCAAGGAACGGGCAGCAGCGTTTCCTTGTGTGGTACAACATAATTCTGCGGTCACCAATCCACCCGCCAAGCGTGGTGACTATGGAAAATACCCTCCTCCGGGAGGAGGCCCATGTTCATTAGTGGACGTTATACGGGCTGCTGATGATGATGATGATGATAGATTAGTAACTCTTAGAAAGTCAAATTCACCAGCAGCATCATATGACGATCTATATTGTCTATATAGACGTCCACGGCTGACCATAGGTGTCCCTCATCAATTTTCAACTGAAACGATTATAAGCGGCCTTCAGCCACTGACTTCCTGTGACCCTTATTAGGTTGTCGATTTATCTTACAGCCAGTCGTCCTACCAGGTTGTAGTGTCCACTCCAGAACCTTTCTGCCCCACCGGCTGTCTATTCTTCGAGTTATATAGCCTGCCCATCTTTAAGGATACTTATGGGGCTGTGAAAGATGAGGTCTCAGATCCATATGTGATCACTTAGACGATGTTCGAGAGGCTTAATGACGATTAATATTTGTTAATAACTGTACTCTTGATTGCTTTCTATAATCAGCTTTGGACGTTATACGGCCTGTCGATGATGATGAAAAAATATTTTGAGTTTAAAAGTAATCAATTCTTATCTTTTTACTTTATAGACTAATTTTCATCTATCGAATCGCACTTGGCTAGTTTTTGAGACACTTATTATGCTTTTGAATTATTCAGTTTCATAAGTCTGACTTTCCACGCTGTTTTAAATGTGAGCCATGTCTAAATGCATTGCTTTTACTGCTTCGCTTTTAGCTGAAAATTTTTGTATTGCGTTTCGTCCGAGTTTCGGGAAAGCAACTGAAAACAATTTTGGTTATACTAAAATATGACAGCATCCGTGGCGTAGTGGCATAAGGCTCGCTCTAAGTCTTGGGTTCGATTCCTGCTTTAAGTAAGAAATTTCATCATTTTGTGTAAAATAAAAAAGAAACTGGGTCTGTCTGTTGATGGGCTACCCTCCGTGATCCGGAAAGCACGTTAAGCCGTTGGTGCTGTCATTCATGGCGACTTATTTCTAAGCCATCTGCGCAGGACTTATTATAATGCACAAGTGCATATATACAGATGCCTTCTATTGTGGTACGGTTCTGAGTGAAACACCATCAACTTTTTGACTTCGGGCTTGTACTTGGTAATTTACGTGAGAATTTTTTTCTAGTAACTATTTAGACCATGGAATAAAAAACTGGACCTCTCAAATTGCGGGTGAACATATTACCGTTACATTTTTCCTATAAACCCAATTTTTGGTGCAATAATCACGATTTATTGCGTACTTACAAAATATCTCGATGACATCACCTTCCTTACTTTTTAAATGCCCCATAAAGTGGTAATAAAAAGTTGAATACGTAAACAAACAGAATATAAATACAGTAAAATGATCCAGTCTTCTTGACAATTCTCACAAAGGGAAATAAATCCCTGTTTAAAAAAAAACACAGAACTCACAGATACAAAAAGTTGTTCCACATGAGAATCGAACTCAGAAGTAACTTCGTAACCACTGAGCCACAAATTAAATCGCATTATTTTCTGTACTTATCAATCAGTCGATTAATTTAAACCCTAACTGTGCAAATCAAGTTATAGTTGCATTTGCCATCATCATCTTCCCGCTCTGCTCCCATTAGTTGGGGTCGGCGCAATATTTCATCCTTTGCATTTTTCCTATTAGACGTCTCTTCCATATTCTTACCTACTTTACACATGTCATCTTTCACACAGTCCATTCATCCTTTTCGGCCTTACTTTTTTTCAATATATTATCATCGATCCATCTTTATATTCAGCACTCTTCTAATCACATGCATGCCATCCACATAACGCCCATATATTATTGGTGCATTTGTATTGATATTAAATGGCATTCTGTATTTCTGAATACAAGTATTTCTTTTTTATTGCTTCTCCTGCTATGAAGTGAAAATTCTGCTTTTAATACATAATATTATCTCCATTAAAATATTTTGCTATTTTAGATCAATTAGCAAACTCCACCGTTCTTTTTTATTAGCTGCTTTTTCTTCGTCGCGTCGTGAAAGAAAAATACCTTCTCTAGTTTATAATTAGAAAAGTTACAAAAGTTTTTGAATTTATACATAAACTCAGTATTTACATTTTATCTATGAATTTCTATTGCAACTGCTAAAGAATCTATTTGTAGAAGAATACTCCTACAAATAGATTCATCCGAGGAAAGTCGATTCGAAAGCTAATAAGCTTTCGAATCGACTTTCTTGAACTAATAATGGTCCATTACTTGCTTCTAAAGATTTACATGGTTTATTTTGTCTAAGCATACAAAGAGATCGATCAAAGCTAAGATTCTAAACGATGGGAAGAGACGTTGGATAGTCTTTAACAAGTTGCAAATATCTTGATGAAATCAAGATCAGAAGTGTATATATCTACCCATAACGAACGATTAGGTGCTCAGTTTATCGTTAAGAAGCTTTGACTGATTGACTTATCAACGCAAAGACTTTCAGGCGCACATAACTTTCCTAATGCATGAATTATACTTAAGAAACGATGTAAGGTGAACATGTTGCAACACAGTCGTGATGTCGTCGCTTCAAACCTCTGCATCTTCGTTCAATTGTCTCGCGTCTCAGCTTCCTACTTTTATACCATGTACTTGCCTTACGTCGTTTCTGTTTAATTCACACCTAAAAATCTTGAAAAATTAGACAGTCCGCAATCCGCAAGCTACCGCCCTGAGCTGATCCGCTCTAACCCCTCCGGGGCCTATCTCTCATATGGGTTTCTTTATTGTTAAACCAATAAATTAGCCCTGTTGACATGCTCGTTGAAGTAGCACACGCGTCTTGGTTGTGTACTTTAATTACATATATATGTCCGACAAAAAAAAACTGCTTGGGCTAGAAACCTTCTATTATTGCTGAAGGCTACTAGACTAGAAGCTGTAAGGGAAACTTTGAAATTAATTACTTAGCGTGTTTGCAAATTTGTGAAGGAAGAGAATATTTTATCTCGGAGATTGTGGGTTCGATACCCATGCCGGAAAAAAAATCTTTGTGTAAATCATTATAAACTTTATTTCCGGGTCTGGTCGGCTGAGGGACTACCCTCCGTGCTTCGGAAAGCACGCTAAGCCGTTGGTCCCGATTGTTATAACATTATCTATATCAATCGTATACAAGAGACGGGCAGAAGCGTTTCCTGTGTGTTATATCATAATACTGTGGTTCTGCCAAGCGTGGTGACTATGGCAAATACCCTCCCTCGGGAGGAGGCCCATATTTATCAGTATGATGATGATAATTTTGTAAACAAATAGAGCTACGATAGCGGAGATGAATTCACAAAAACGTTTCATTTCGCTATAATGATAATTTTAAGAGCGAAAAAAACAGTAAACGACGCGCGGTAACTTATGCCATTAGGTAGCGTATGCGTATTTTTCTAACCCTTAAGAAAATTATCTCATTACTCAGCTACAAGGAGTCTTACCTACCCAGTTATAATTCAATATCTATGAACTTTTCCAACTATCGTAAAGTTTTTAATTAAATTAGTTGCGGGATCAAAAACGTAAGGTATCCTGGGAGCCTCTTTACCTTTAAGTTTTATCCGATTATTATATCCGCATATTGAATCTGCTTCACAAGAATAGCGGAGATTCAATAAAGAAAAGCAATTAGAAAAACTTCAGTGATTTCAACAAGATGGAGAGATATATCACAACTCAAACCACTCATCGAGTTCAATTCGCAAAATTTTCTGCGAAAAAATTATATCCAAAAGAGTTTAAAAGCTGTCCAGACTTATCGCCAATGGACACCTGGTCTGGAGATACTTTATTGAAAGTATTATTCTCCTGAAGGAAATCCATAACATTTCAGAAAACACTTGTAAGATAGTGAATGAAAATTTCCGCAAATTGCCCAAATTGCAGCATAATCCAGGATCAAAAATAACATCATCCATCATCATCAAGACTTTTGGTCCCCATGATTCTAATGATACGGAATCTAGTATTGAGAGGTTAAAGATGCCACGGATACACTACAAAACAAATGCCGTGCGACACGTGTCCCAAGTGACGTCGGGTGTAGTGGAGCGACGTTGTCGGACATGTTGAGCGAAATCACCGCCTTCATTTAATTTGTCGCCGACAGATGAAGTGGGACATTTTCCCCACTAGTTTATTCCTGGCATGGCATAATATGGTAACAAAGTTAAGCATTTCCTTTTTGCCCTATATTTTAGTACAAGTAACTACTACCTGAGTACCAATATCGGAAACGTTATAATAACATAATCAATGATTTTGAACATCTGAAAAGCCTTATTAGGTGAAAGTAATTTACTGAAATCACGCAACACTCAATTCCTTTTATTATTAATGTCATTAGCGTCACGGTCACCGCGCAACCACGTGAAATTTATTTTATTCAGAAAATTTATTAGTCTATGGTGGTATTATTCAGAAGGGGTCGTGACCGAAAAAGCTTTTCTTTAAGTGCTTATTGGTATGCAGTTTTGTTTGAGAATTTACATAAAAACACTTAAATTTAAGGTAGCAATTAGCCGTTAAGTAAACGTTTTAACTAAATGTACCGGCGTCGGATTGGCACAGTTCTATGTAAAATTAAGTTCACGAAGATGTTTTGAGATGGGACGCTATCTGCGGTTCTATATGTTCGTGATACTTATAAAATTAAAAAGACATGGGAGTTTGAGTATATAGTAGGTATAGCCTTTCGACTCGAGAAGAAGAAGATCATGATGACTTCGTCTCGCTGTTAAAAGATGGGCGAGTTTAAATTTAACTATTTTAATAAAAATATTAAATTAGGCATAAATGGAGTATACTCAGCCATTTTATGTGAATATTTGATGTTTTTTAAGTATACAGGTGTAGAGGAACGGTTGGTGATATTCCTCCATCGAAAATGAAGATCTTCTTTGCCGGTTTGAGGTGGTATGCCCGGCGGCCGACGGCCATTTGTTACTGTTCGGAACTTGTATATATTCGAATTGGCTTGCGAACTTGTATTGCGCGATAGTTTAGTTTCGATGCTAGGTGGTAGATGGCGCTGCTTGTCTACTAGTAGTTTTTGTGCGGCTACTGTAGATGTTGCTACACAGGTTTTGTAAAAGACCCCTTAAGCCCGATGCTTCACATACCCTAAATAGGTATATAAAAGCTTAAAAATTATTCTGTCATATGATGGTCTCGTATGAAAGAATTTTTTTTAGCTTATTCCATACAAAAATTTACTTATTAGCTATACTTTTCATCAATTAGTTTTTTGTAACCACAAGCTATAATCGCCTTGAAAGATTGAACACTCTTCGCGCCATACGCATACCATACTATTTATTTCAAAATCAGTGACCCATTTGTGAACGCCATAGTAAGTACAATAACACTACAAAATGCTGAGACTTTTTTAAGTCAAGCCTTCTGGAATATTCTACGATGTAACATAATATACGTAAGCTTAGTTATTTACAAATGATAAAAATAAAGATAGGCGCTTACTATGTGTACTGCAACTCTTCTTCAATATGAAACTTAGTTAACTCAAGTAATATAACAAATAGTACACATAAATAGAAAGCGAGCACAACAAGTTTATTTTATTTGCAAACTTGAGACAAATTCAAATGGTCCTTCGAGCCGGATTTACTTGTCAGATGTAGGTAACCGAAAAGTTTAGATGAAGTCAATTTGCTACGTATTTCGAAATTACATACAATATTTACGCAAAAGCAATTTGTGTTGTATTACCAAAATGTATTATGTAAACCTTTGACTATTCGTCTGTTTATATTTTATATGTATTTCAGTTTGGATTACCACAAAAAGTATGTGCCGAGTTCTAGAACAACTTTTTCTTACGATTACGTTTTTATTTTCACTTGGGCGTGTAAGTAAATTAAAACGTAAAATTAAACCGTTTATTCTTAATATTTAATTGTTTTGCGTGACGCATGTCAGATACAGAGCAAGAGTCGTTAAATTAGTGAAAGCCGTCTTTTTTTATTAGAAATAGGTAAGCGTCTAAAAGTGGGATAGATCTATTATCATAATAATCAGTAATTTAACTAGCTGTGCTCCGCGGTTTTGCATCACTCTGCTTCAGTGGGTCGGAGCGTGATATTTTGTAGCCTATACATTAATCCAGATTATAAACTAACCGCGTGCTAACTTTCAGCCAAATCCGTTTAGTAGTTTTTACATGAAATACTAACAAACAATGTATGTTTGTTCCATTCACACATCCCAAAAAAACTTTCGCGTTTGTAATATTAGTAGTATAACTACGTATAATAACACAACGAAAACCAACATTAGTTAGAGAAACTATCAACATAAAACAGGACCAAAATTCCTATGTAGGACAACTACACAACACATGTAGAAGTATTTTTTGTGTATACGAATTTTTCTTTCGTGTTTTCAAATATTTTTTTTTCGTTAATTTTTTGGGTAACTGGTACCTTACATACATTGTAGTAGTGTTGCCTATCGATAGTTGACTATCGATATACTATCGATAGTTGACGTCATATCAATAGTATCGATATTCTATCGATAGTATCGATATTAGTGATAGTATCGATTCTATCGAGGACCAATTTGTGTTTAGGAGCAATCCTAGCGATACTATCGATAGTATTGCTCCTAAACATGGGTTGGTTTTCGATAGTATCGATAGTTTTACAAACTATCGATAGTATTGATAGTTTTAATCATTTAATGCAACGATACTATCGATAATATCGATAGTATTACTTTAAAAATATCGATACTATCGATAGTATTATAGTGTAATAGTATCGATACTATTGCTTCCAATCAATAGTATTAGTTAATTTGTGATATCGATAGTATCGATATTATCGATACTATCAATAGCACTATCGATATTGTTTCTATTTTTCGTGGTCATCTATCGATAGCGAAACTATCGATAGTTGGTCAACTCTACATTGCAGCAAATAAGCAGCATATTATGAGGTATATCAGTACCTATATATTAATATTATGTCATTGTAAATACGAATGGGAATAAAGACAATAAAAAAACTATTTAGCCCATCAGTTAGATTAATGAGAAATATTGAACACGTATTTGTTTGTGTTCCTTCTACAAAAAATGACGAAGATACAGCGCGTTAAAATTTCGTGTGACGTCATCTCTAGGTACAATTTTACCAAATAGTGTCTTCACAGGCCCTCTTTTCTGAACTTTATAGTTTGTTGTTGCTCTGTATATTTGTCAATTTTTATTGGTTTGATAAATAAAAAAATACGTGTCCAATATTTTCTAGTAATCTGTAACTGACGGACTAATTTTTTTTAAAATTTTCCTGCCTATTGTGCTTATGTACTTATATTCTATGGACTAGATTTACGCGCGCGGTTTCACTCGCTAACTCTTGTTACCGTTAGAATTATAAATTAAATATAACCTATGTTACTCTTGAATAATGTAACTTTCTAACCACGAATGAATTTTTCAAATCGGACCAGTATTTACTGGTATTAGCGCGTTCAAGCAAGTAAACAAAAAAACGCTTCTTTAGTTTATAATATATGAATTTTGACAAAAATTTCTACAGTACAAATTAGTGCTGCTACCTCATGTTCTGTAATTTAAGATAAAATAATATTTTCTGACGTAATATTAAAATGGAGGCCATATTACAGGACTCATAAGTGCCACTTCTAACACTTACCGAAAAAAAAACAAAAAGAATTACCTCGCACCGACATATATTAGGAATGATATAACCACAATTTATATGTAAGTGGTCTTGAAACATGAACTACGCTTCGAACGCCCTCAAAGCGTTTCAGAAGATAGTACCTACGCTCTTTTATAGTCAGTTTGCCCTAACATATATCATATACATATGACAAACACAGCTACCGGTACAAAAGATTCGCTCACAATTTACGATTACACTTCTCCCTTGGACGAAAAACTAGAGATTTTCTTGAAGAAACAAAATAACGTTGATGGAATATGACGGTTTATTTTTCTTTTAGAGTTGGAGGCGTAAATTTAGTTGTTTGTTATTTTGGAATAGGTATGAGGATGAACTACAGTACTGCCGTGGCATAACTAAAATGCCGTTATCCGACATCTGGTCGATTTTTAACTTTGAATGCTATTATCGTTATAATAGCATTCAAAGTTAAAAATCGACCAGATGTCGGATAACAGCATTTTAGTTATGCCACGGCAGAGTATACGTCTTTAAGTACACTATAGCACACCAGTAGGGTTGGCACCCGTACTATATTATATAGTATCGTACTATATTAGAAGGAGGTTTAAAAAGAGCACTCCTATCACGGTAGGCAGCGGTTTGTGCAATGACAGTCTGCTTCCCTGGCATTGCTTGAGTCAATGACCAGCGGTTAACACTTACCATCAGGTGTGCCGCTTGCTCGTATGCCACTGAAAGCAATAAAAAAAAACAAAAAAAACCCTCAAATGTACTATATATTACTTATACAAAAATAATATAGCACAAAAAGTAATATATTTTTTTTGCTTAATTTTTAAAAATATAGGTGGAGGCTTAAAGAAATGCTCGTTGAGTGGCTCTTTGTCCGGCAGTGTATGGATCATACACGTGGAAAAAAATATTGAAAATAAATCTGTACTCTTTTTTTTGTAGATATATAGTATACTTTATTTACGTAGTAATATATAGTATACTATATATTAAGCAACTTTTTGTTACTATATTATTTTTTTATATAAAAAAAGAAGGCAACCCTACACACCAGTATTTTTGAGCTTTTAAGAAGATGAACCCTGGCTTGCCGTTAGCTCCGTTAAGAGGATGCTCATATTTAGCAGCGGCCATTAACGAGCTGACGAAGTTATTGAATACTGTGCAAAATATAGACATAATTATCCAGTTGAACCTTTTGACAAGACTTTTATTGAATTCGTACTCGGAAAATAAATCCTTGTGTGGCTGGAGATCTTACAAACACATGATTTGAGGACACTAAGAACATCCAGAATCAGAAAAATCATTTGATTAACTTTCAACTGTCCGTTGTTCACAAAAACAAATTTCGCAAGTGGGAGTCGAACTCAGAACACTATGTCTCAGAAGCAACTACGGTAACTCCTGAGCCGGTGCAGTTATATTCGTGTTTTAAACGAATTTACGGTTTCTGCTAATAAAACCCGACCCAAAAGACCATTGAAATTTATTGAATAAAGTTCATCATGAAGTATCAGCGTATGCGGTGCAATGTATGTTTAAGCAATAAATTGTAATAAGTATCTAATTATAAATTAAATAGCCCTTTGATCTTTATATTACTTATAGGTAATCAAGTACATAGCAGTTTCAAGTGCGGCTACAGAAACGTACACTAATTCTAACCCTCCCTTCCACTTCAGTTTTAAGGGAATGTGTGATTATGTTTTACTAATATTATAAATGCGAAAGTTTGTATGTGTGGATGTATATATGTTTGATACTCTTTCACGCAAAAACTACTAAATGGATTTAGCTGAAAGCTTGCACGCAGATAGTTTATAAACTGGATTAACATATGGGCTACAAAATATCACGGTCCGACCCACTGCATTCAGGCTTATGAGTTGTTTTTTATAAGTATTCATAATTTTTACTGAGAATGCCAGGTCGACACGAAAAGAAGAAGACTGTGAACCTTACTGTTTATTATAATATTCCTACATCAGAAAACTGAGCATAAAAAAATATATACTATAATTATTACGATAGTAAAGTTAATAATTTTTAAATACTTTCAATAAAAATTAATGTGAGTAGACAGAGCCTGTAGATTACATACAAGTAAATAGTCGTCATATTGGCATTAGATTAATCTAATTCCAACATCATTACTTTATGCCGTGAGGTTCCCGTATTAGAAAAGGCTATCCCAAGTCTTCCTACGGGTGTCGTAGGAGGCTACTTAGGGATATACTGCTGATGGATATTGCTGTCACCAATTTGCCTGCCAAGCGTGGTGATTGTGGTTTTTTTATTACTAACAGAATTTTGCAGTCTACTAGTATTCTTGTTAACCCCTCTTGCTAAGCTAAAGTGCTTGTGTTACGAGTAGTTTCACGTCGGTAGTGCAATGGGTGGAGATCGAACTGGCGACCACAAGTTCACAAATCCGACGCCCTAGCCATTGGGTTACGGCCGCTTCATAAATTCAATATCCGTTAACGATCATGGCTTGCCAAGATCTGTTAAGCGGAAGCCCATGTCCAGCAGTGGACTTCAACGAACGGTCAAAGTAATTATTACAAGGATTGTCATCACTTTTTGTTATTTGCTTATGTGTTATCATTATCATATATTACTTGATCTGGACAACCTCCGTAGGGTAGCGGTATTTGGCTCGTTTTAATCTTGAAGGTCGTGTGTTCGATCCCTACGCCGGACAGGAAATCTTTGTGTAAATTCTAAGATTTCTTTCCAGGTCTGGTTGGTTAAAGGATTATCCTCCGTGCCTCGGAAAGCTCGATAAGCTATTGGTCCCGATTGTTATAACATAATCTATAATAATCGTATATCACGCAACGGGTAGCAGCGTTTCCTTGTGTGGTACAACGTAATACTGCAGACACCAACCGTGGTGAATATGGCAAATACCGTCCCGTGGGAGGAGGCCCATGATCCGCAATGGTCGTTCTACGGACTGATGATGATGATGACTTAGATCTGTGGAATCTCCTTTACTTTATTTTACTTAATAATACAAAAACTATAAAATACATACATACATTTTCAGGTCCTGTTCGCCGAGTGTCGGTATATGAATACATCGACCAACTTACGATACTCGTTTCAAGAGTATATATTTGTCTTTGAAATGCACGTACCTGGAAATGAAAAATAAAACATAAATGTCATATCACTTATTCATAACTATCGAACGTTTTCATTTGAAATTGCTTCAAGTTTCTCAAAGCTCTCCATTTTCTCAGAAGTTTTGAAGAAGATAGAAAATGTTTGACAGAAATATATTTTATGTATGTAAATTCTAGATATAAGTCAATAAAAACTAGAACAACATTTTGAACTAGGATAGCGACGTAACCCGTAACAGAAATATCTTATGAAGTCACCTCTAGTATCGTGTTATTACACCATAAATAAAAAAGTTTGACGTCTCTCGCTGCGCAAAATCGCGTCTGATGGCTTTTTAGTTGTGTTAAACTCTACACACCAGCACCAACGGCCAACCCGCTGAGCAAAGCCGGCGGCCTTATTCTGAAACAATTTGCCGGCGGCTTTGCCTGCGCGTGCACGCCGGCACCGATGACGGCACGGGTGGAAATCGACACCATGCCGGAAAATTGACAATACATGTCATATGTATTAAGTATTTCTGTTTCTGGGCACCATGTTCATGTAATTTTGTACCCTTTGACCGGACCGGTGCAGGTGTCGTGTCTATAACACCCATTCGTAGAAGTCTGAATTAACATTAAATTTAAGATGCGTATCCTCTATGATTCGTTTTCACACGACCAAAAAGAGTCGGTGTCACGTTGGACCCATAATAGTGAGTTGTTTTGCATTAAAATTTATTCTACCTAGCTCTGAGTTCTTTCTAACATGTCTATACCTACTAAGGTTGCCTCGATGATTTCTACAACAGTCATACTAAAGACCGCCAGTCATACTTTTAAATAATAAATCATTTTTTGGTTTATATTCCAATTTTAAAATAAAGATTACTTAACTAGTATAAATACGCACAAATTTATTCATAATTGAAGCACAACAGCAACATAGTTGAACGCTACTATACGTTACACGGATGTCAAGGCACAGAGTACAGAAATAGCAGTGTTACGTCCACTCGACAGTCTTGAGTGTCTGTGGTTTGCGGCGAGCGGGTATCATTACCTCTCGTTCAATTAAAGGATTTTACAACAATAAGTTATTTACAGTATTAATTCTATTGTTTCCGAACTGAACAAGTCTGTTAACGAAGCACTTATAAATAAGTTTCTTCGTTGCCCCATAAGCATAATTATTCCATTTATTAATAAAATAGTCACAGAGCATTCCGATGATTTTAGATTTTAATATAGTAAATCTCATGATCTAATAATATATAATGAGGAGTTTTGTAGCTTAATAAAATAATCATTTCGATCCATTCGTATATATACCTACTAAAAGATTCGGGTCCGGGTTTCCCGGGATGTGTTTTAGTTTAGAAGGCATTCGGGGAGCGTCCGGGCTGGACTTAATTTGTAGGCCGGGCTTAAAATTTTAAGTCTCAGTCCGCCCGCGACTCTCATCTTAAAACATCTGATGTCGGGACATGTCCGGATTCTATGCTCTAAAATCCGGGTTTTTCACGCGTATTGTCCTGGTTGCCAAATTTTGGAGTTGGCAACACTAACTAAGTTTCATGACGAGGTTCCTAAAAAATCGGGCCATACAGAAAAGAAACGCGGTGAGACTACTTTGAGCTCCGGAGTATTCAGAATTTGAAAGATAAGGAATAAGAATTGAAAGTCGTGGTATAAAAAAAGTAAACTTATTATGAGTAATTCATACGTAACGAGAGTAGCTAGATCTATTCCCCAAACTCGTTAGGTCCGCGTAGCAAAATTTCCAGTCGCATTTTTCCCCACTCACTTTTTTTTCTGATCGCGTATTTCCTCAATCTCATAAGTTCACAGACGTTTATTTCTCTAAACGATTTTTTTCTGGTCGTTTTTTTTCCCGAGCAGTTATTATTGTTTGCATAATAACGCTGTGAGGTTTCCGGCTTATAGGATTATAGGGAGGTACTATGTTGTATAAATATGTGCACACTCAAAAATGACATAAAAACGGCTGCTGTACGAGTACAAACTAGTATGTATATGCTTCACCAAATGTTTGTGTTTTTAGTTCAGAATAGGGGTGCTCTAGTCTCTGATTCGCAAACCCCGAAACTAAACGCAGGAAACTCAATATGCCTGACTACAAACATGTTTTAACATGTTTGTACTGAAGCCCATTGACATTTCCCTCGCTTTAGGCTTCGACACAGTTCTTACTTGAACTATTGACATCTGGGTATTCGATATGCCTAAGCATGTTTTAAACTTGGCTTTCTCTACGTTTTATTCGTAATGCGCCCTCCTATGGATTAATGTTATTAAATGCCTTAAATATTTAAGAAATATTGATTATTGTTGGATATCATCATCATCCTCAACAGCCCGTTTACGTCCACTGCTGAACATGGGCCTCCTCTTAACAGACCCCGGCAAGCCAGGATCGCAGAGGGATATTTCCATAATCACCACGCTTGGCAGACGGATTGGTGATCGCAGTAGGATGTAAACCTTGAGCTTATAGATGCTGCTGCCCATCTATCAACCATATGTCCCTTAGTCGCCTTTTACGACACCCATGGGAAGACATGGGGTGGTCTATTCTAAGCCGGAAACCACACGGCATGGATATAATCGCAAAAAATTATAATGCTTGGCTTTCTCTGTTTTTTAATGAAATGCTCTCCGCACTTAATATAAAAATGCGATATGAACTGCACTTATATATAAAGTGCGAACGTTTTACCTTTACAGACAAAATCATAATAAAAGCTTATCTGGTCCTGAAGTGATTTCAGATTGAAGAAAATCGATCCGTTTGCCATACAATAGTTTAGCTCATAAAAATATCACGAGCCTCACCAAAGATTAGAGCTTGTTCAACCAATTTCCAAATAAAGTTCGAAGGTTCAGAGGTCCAAAGGGAATATCCAATTTTCTTATATCAAAACTAAATAGAATTTCGGGGCATATATTTTGGATTTGTGTAAACCAGGGGTATCCAAAGTGTGCGCCGTAAAAAGTAATGAATATGCATAAAACGCTTATTTTTACTTGTGGATGTATCATATTTTTATGTATTAACTTATTCGCAAGGAAGAAATCAAGAGTGAAGCTAGCCGCATATAGACCGTGCGCGTTTCACTAAGGCCGAGCTCCCGCTCCCGTCAACCGCTATCCATGTGACACGCGCTTAAAAACGCTCAAACCCAAAATGGGGTCGCCTTTAAAATAAAATAATCCTTTAGAAGCAGGTTAACTTAATTCCGGGTACTAATTTAAAGTTGAATACCAAATTTATACGAAAAAAAATACTCAAAAATACTATTATTGATGGACGTTAGTCAAACATATTTCTTTTAATATATTCCTTGCTCAAGCGATAATATGTTTGACCCCGACGAAAACCCATTCGTAACACAAGCATTTTAGCTTAGCACGAGGGGTTAACAAGGACTATTAGTATCCAATAACTCGTCGTAAACGTCAGCACCCGTAGGATCTATATTGGTGTCGCAACAAAGGTTTTTTGAATACAGGATAGAAGTGAAAGCTTCTCTGACTGATAAAGTTCGAGTACCATTTCACAAAGAGATATTGGATTGGCCAACTACAGATAAGTATCAAAGTTAGAAAAACAAAACACGTAACTGAGTTTGGTAAAAACGCGACGGAAAAAACGCAATGTTAGTGACATATCAGATAACGCGCGAAAAAAAGTATAGGCCGTTTGTCCGGACTTTATTATCACGATAAAAAATATACTGGCGAGAAATTAACGCGTCTAGTCGGGTTTACACCAAAAAGTACTAAAAGAATTCTACTAATATTATAAACGCGAAAGTTTGTAAGTATGGATGGATGTTTGTTACTCTTTCACGCCAAAACTACTGAACGGAATTGGCTAAAACTTTGCACCGGGATAGGTTCTACGCTGGATTAACATATAGGCTACAAAACATCAAAAAAAAAAAGTAAAATCGCGGGGCGCAGCTAGTATTCTTATGGTCCTCTTTTGAAGGAGGTTCTTGCTAAGTCACCACGCTTGATAAACAGGCTGGCACTCACATTATTAATATGGTATATTGTTTATAGGATATTGCATGGTGTATAAAGTGATTCCAAAATTTGTAGTGGCTACTAAATTGATTCACTATAATACATTTTACTATACCATTTGTTTTACTGAATATAATAAGACAATAAATACAAAATACAATCATCTCCATTTGAGAACTTTGCGGCCCCAGCGGCCATTATTTGTTTTTACACAAAGCTGTCGCCGGAACAAACACACGACCTACAAGAAAACTTATCGTGATATACCAGAACAATACTTAGGTTTAAGTATCTATTTACCTAAGAAAGTAATGACTCACTGTTAATAGAAATCATCAAAGTGACACATCATCAAATATTAATAGTATTCTCGTTTATAAATTGTCCGACTCCGACTGACATTCTTCTTGACGGCATTTTTTTATTTTTGGAATATAAAAGTCGTTCTTTATTCGTATATCGAAAACGGCCAGTAAGTCATAAGATACAAAGTAGTAAGGGATTAAAACATCAACCTGACTACGTTATTAATTTGAATCTTTATGATTATTGCAATAAGGTTTGTTTTGTGTTATTGAGTGAACATTTGAAATAGTATAAGCTTCTTTATATGAACCGAAAATAATAACATTGTATTAAAGTACACTTTATATTTTCTTTAGTACTTTTTTCAATAACTGGAAAATATAATGCAATTTTGCTAACAAAGGAACTTAAACCCTCACATCAAAAGGATTCACTTGAAACAATTGCTGCCGCAGGTAATATCGCTTCAATATACTTATTTCAAATACCTGAATATTATTCTTCGAGAATGTATAATATTATTGAAATTTGTTCTAGAAACTGCACTTAGTAGTTATTTTATGGGAACATAAAGTATATTGTCGAAGACGTGTTTCAAATTGTTTGATTATAGTGTATAGTTTTAGTTTAGACTGACAACACAATGACATGGAGCGTTCCTCGAGCGTTTGAATGACATGCGAACGTACGTCAGACATGAAAGGGAATCATGAGCGTAGGCACGTTGGGGGACAGCCATGGGCGAAGAATAATGGAAGTAGACATGGTCGTGATCACAGGTGCGCCGGGCGCAAGGATGCGCGCACGCACAGGAGCGCAAGCGTGAGCGTAGGTATGCATTTGCAATTCTAGTTTAATGTTAATTTTCAGTAAAAGCTTGGATGGCTCTGGAACTTCCAACATTAAAACTTATTTGTAATGCCCTCTTCGTGGAAAAACGCGCTATTACGCTTACTGTCTCATACGGATAAATAAGTCTTCTGCTATTTCTCTATTAATTTTCTTCACGGATTAAAATTTTGATTGAGATTATTATTATTTATTTAAATCAATTATCTCGTTGTTGGTATATATTGATTAACTTTCTGTTAATATGATATTGTGGTAACGGTTTAATTAATTCATCCGTCCAACCGTGCTCCTAAAACCACAGTGAATAGGGCTTGTAAATAGCGCAGACTTTCTTAAGCCTCTTTCGTTATTTTCCTCAAGGGTTTATATCACTTGAGTTTTTAGACGGCCGACTAAAATAATAGTACGAAGCGGTTAAATGTCAAGTCACAACACAACTAAACCTATATTTACTTCAATGTTATTTTATTTCAGTTGATATCTATATCATAATGACGTCATTAAGTCATGGAATCAATTTTTATATTAGGAATTTAGACTTTTTAATTTGAAATACTAATGGATTGGGTAGTTTTTGTTTTGAAAATGTCTATCAAACTTTACTTTTGCTAAAATAGACGAATCTCTCCTTTAGCAGGTTTACTTCTTCAAGCATAAAATATAGTGCTTTTATTTTTAAACTGATATTTTTAGTTTTAGTTCATAAATGTTGGAGTCTAAGGTCGCCGCCGCTGCAAGTCTACATATAGAAGAATACGTCTTACTGAAGTTAAAAATAAAATATACCTAACACTAGCTAACTCGCTACACAAAGTTATGTATGTCCATGGCCTGAACTTGCAACACAACCGTATGTCAAGTTCTAGGGTATTTTAACCTTACATCGCAATATCACGTCAATAATACCAAGTCCGTATCGTTGTTGTTATCAACAATTACACTAAACACTTCTTCTTCAACAACAACCAACTGCTGAACATGGGCATCTTCCTTACAAAACTTTGGAAAAAACTATAGTTGTTAAGTGATATTGAAATAATCACCCCCGCTTCTCATGCGGGGTGTTCATCGCAATAAGGTAGTAACTAATCTTTAGCTGTTAGATGCTTCTGCCCATCCATTAGTTGTTTATCCCTCAGTCGACACTTACAACACTTATGTTAAGATATGAGGTGGTCAATTCTAAGCCGGCAACATCAAAGTTACAAAATTTTAATAAGGACATATGAAACAATCTTACATATTCGTTAAATTACATTCGTCATTACTGTGACGTCATCAAGATACATTCGTAAATTCGAAGCCCGACGAAATTTGTTCTAGAAACTAGATTTTTATCACTTGAGATTCTAGACGGCCGAATAAAATAAAAGTCTGCGAAGCGGTTACTTGTCTAGTTATAACATAGACCTATTTTTATTTGGATGCTATTTCATTACTCTGATCTTAATTGGTGTAAAGTACTGAATGCAACTGCAAAAGACAATATAAGAACAAAACTTCACTAATCTTAAAGCGATAATTCCACAATACCGCCTACCATCGCACTCTTACGCAGTTACATTAGCACTAAGTTTGTATATTTTAAACTATTTAATAAGCCCTGCCTACAAGCACAAAAGCCTAATGGCTAAAAACACAAATTCCAGTAAAAAAGAGAGAAAAATAAAGTTTGTGATTCGCTATCGAGAAGGTAAAACTTTAATTGCACTAACTTGTCAAGAAACAGAAAGCTCTGTACCGGAAACAATTTTAATAGGTTCCTACAATTTATGATAACTTCTAATAACTAGTCCGCGGCACATTTAAACTACCTATCTCAATGTTTGTTTGAATATCATATCTCAAAACTTGGTTTCTCATGAGTAAATATACTCGTAAGTTGAAATGACTTTCGGTCTTGAAACTATATCTACGCAGCATTATTTATCATAGATGTTTACTAAAAGAAATTCGTCTATGTTCAATTTTCAAAGAACGGGATTATTTATATTAATAATAAAGTGCTTTGTCCTGAATGACTGACAGACTGACGGATCAAAGCACAGTCACGGGTACCTGAACAGTGCGTGCAATCTCAGTCTGATGAACTCACTAGGTCGGTAACCCGGAGGAACATACGGAAGGTTTTAGTGGGTAAGGTCTGTCCCCGCTGCACGGCTAACATGCTGCGCGTCATTGGGGAGGAGATGCCTACTACCATTTCCCTCTATTTAAAATGATTTAGGATATACACGTATAAAGACTACGCTTGGCAAGTTGGGGACCCCAATCATGTATATAGGGCTGACTTGCCTCAGAAAGCACGTTAAGCCATTGGTCTCGATATTATTACACCTTCTATGATAACGGGCAGCAGCTTTTCGCAGGGAGTCAGTGGATGCAGGCCGCTAGCAATAGTTCCAGATGGATTCGATGAAGACCTATTTTAAGCAGTGGATATTATACGGGATGGTAATTGACTTAGCACCCAACGTAGGTCATGTATATAACTGCTACCAAAATTGGATTTGGAAGTCGCACTGGCTGCTGACAGTACATAATGTAATTGATTCTTACTGCATCGTGTCTCGTCGCATACACTGGACATTCCGTAATAGGACTCCTCGTGTCCTGTCCGTCACTATGTCACCGCCAATTTACTTCGGATTTATTGGACTAATTTATTTAAAACCAAACAAGGACGCGAATAGTGATGTTTGAATACTGAACTGGGGTTAAATATCTTTGTTGTTGTTACTGTATATGCACGCACGCATGTTATGTAAGCACATTTTTTTCGGACGGCCCTATAATATTTAAAGTAATGTACGTCCACGAGGCTTTCGCTACTTTACCGGGCAGAAAGGTGAGCAGGGCTCCGGTCTGAGGTCACCGCTTGTGGGACTTGGACCTCGGCTCAGTACGATTGAGGAATTATGACTTAGTTTTAAGGGAGTTTTGCACAACTGTCAGGCCTCTCGAACGTCAGCTCTACGAAGGCATCGGAAGATCAGAAATCTCTCACGAGCATAAAACAGAAGAACTCTTAAATTCACATTATCTCACTCATTAATAAAGCAAGTAGATAAAATTTGTCAACTCAACGGGAATAGCTGACCGATAACTAAAAGCTTAGCTCTGAAAGCTGGTTGTGACCCTTAAATCCTCTGTATTTTAGGCCAAACGAACGACCCCAATAAAATGAGCTTTTGACGTAATCCTTCAGTGAGGTACACTTATACACTATCCTTAAATTAGGCCACATGTTAAGAGGAATTGCTAATGTAGACATTCCACAATACACATAAAATATAACATTATGTAATGTAAAGAACATTTTTTGTTTATTCACTCATTATAAATGGTGCTTTTAAATATACACCTATTATTAATAGAAGATGGTGTCATGTGCAGCAATTTTTTTTCGTAATAATTTTATACAAAAAATAAATTAATATTATTAACATAAAGCGCAACGGACGGCACACCTCGTGCCTGGCATTGTGTTTTTTTATTTTTCTAATAAAAAAAGTACTTTACCTATATTTTAAAGAATTTTCGCACCAACTAGGTACAAAATCCCGTTCCATGCATATGGATACAGAAAATAAAATGCTTTTTATATTTCAAGATATCGCAGTATCGTGTTTCCTAAACTGCACTATTTTATTTTTGTTGTATTTCTGATTCTGTGTTCACAGCAACCCATTTAGATAGGTCATGTGTATGTAACTACACAAAAAATAAACGAAAGTCAGGCTTTAGGGAATATGGTTATTTTTATAATATACTTTCAAAATATATCCCCGCCATCCTTTGGTATTTTAACGGTATTTAGTGTCTCGTGACTATTCTGGTAAACAAATTTCTGTTAAATAATCATTTTTATTTTTTCATCCAAAATATAACATTATTTTTTGAATGAAGACCATATAGCTTTCCAGTATACTGGCCACACTTACCTTACTTACTAAACTTGTTAGTTTTAGTATAGAATAATAGAATATATTAAATACCTTTTTTCACAAAAATATCTCCAATGACTTACCCACGTCAATACACAATGACATGCTATTTATCTACTGTTAAAGAAATGGCAGATATTTTGGAAGTCCCATATTATTAAGCTCAGGAGGAGACCCTTGTTCAGTAGTGGACTTAGTATGGGCTGGTAATGATGATGATGATGATTATTATTATTTATGTAAATTACTAAACTACCGAGATATACTAGACCATGGGGAAGAACAAAGAGTATCTCATATCGCGTTAGCTGCCAAAATAACTATACCTCACGGACGAAGACGAAGGCTTCTTAAAAAACGAAAAAAATACTTTTTTTGTCCTATTTAGCTGTGCCCGACGGTCCATGTGAAACTTATATATAAACATTTTAAGACCTAATTTACATATACTACCATGGAAGCAATAAAGATTTGAATTTGAATTTGAATTTGAATTTGAAGTTGCAGACCAAAACTAGGTAATGTATAAAATTATTAACAAGATAAATGTTTTTTTTTTTAATAATCTGATAACTGTTCCACTTGAAAGAGAAATTCAGTAGGAATAGACAAAAATATGCTTGAATGAACTTCCCCGAAAGCTTCAGTTTAACGTCCCCGACAGTGACAGCGATGGCAACAGTGCTATGAACCATGCATTTAATCACGTACTGACACACTGCACTGTCGACACGATCAGTTAGCAATAGAATTATATTTGCAGTCAGTCACTTATGAGATTAAATAGGATAGGTTATACGCTGGATTTAACATATAGGCTACAAAACATCACGCTGGACCCACTAGAGCAGAGAACCGCGGGGCGCACCTAGTATGTTATAATTATCTCAACAGTAAAGCCTCTTAAGACAACCCATTAGCAATTAAATAGTTTATTATGAAATTCTTAAGATAAGTTGTTACTAAGTACAGGGTCGTTTATATAAAAGCTCAGAGCAGAGCGAAGCTACAATTATCCATTGTTATCGGTATCCTTTGTTGGGATTTTTGTTTGGGTCCTAAACAATTAACTACTGCATCTTTGTAGTTTCATAGTTCAAGTGAATACAAAACTAAAAATATCCGGGTATTTGAAATTTTGAAGGACTGACTAAACGTCTTAAAGTTCTTTAGGTTTTGTTTACGCATTTTTATGTTATTTGCGTTGTTTTGCAAGAACAACATTAAAACGGACCGCAATAGTCCGTTGTTTGCATACGTCGTGCAAATACCGGGATATGGATATTAAGAATCAAGTACTTTAAGAATGTTTAAGTAAGTATTAAAATGAAAAAATATTTAAATACAGACCTTTGTTATTTAAAAACATCAAAATATATCGTCATGAATCGTCTACGGTTTTATGAACACAGATCACTTACAATTGCGATAAAAACTAAAGTTACAATTACTAACTAACACTTAGAAAAAATCAAGAAGAGCCATAAGACAACGGCTGTAGAACTGCTATTTGACTGATGTTTTTGAGTGATTAACAAACGTTTGCCAAATCTTAGATTTTGTTAATCGTGCAATTATTTAATACTAATAGCTTCCGTGCTCGGTTTTACTCACGTAACTTTCATTAACGTAGGAACTTCATAACCTATACCCATCCTCAATAAAAAAGCTATCCAACATTTAATGTTTTTTTCAAATCGAACTAGAAATAATGAAATAATGAATTTATTCAGCACTTAGGTATTTACATACACTTGTACTTGTCAGAATCACAATGTTACACAATTATTCTTATTCTATGAATTAAACTAGATACTTAATTAACCGGTAGCAAATTGTAGGATATTACAGACAAAGTAGTACGTCCGTCAGCTGTTCATTAATTCCTCTACTCATAATAAGTAGAATTTCCTGATCGCGCGTTCAATTAAACAAACAAACAAACTCTTCAAATTTACATTTAAGTATATATAGATAATATGGCATAACCTGAAACCTTAACATTGAAACGGTAGTATTAATACCAATAGATATTATTATAATTTGGCTTATGTTTAACTTACCATCAGATATAGTAAAAATGATCACCAAAATTAAACCCGCATTTTATTGTAAAATTGTAACCAAAGTTTTAACATTTCGCTATCGTATTTAAGCAAAATGACTCCAAATAAATCATTTTTAACCCAAAAGTAGTAAATGATCACCAAAAGTACCTAAATGTTTTACTAATTTACTATTCGGTTCTGGCACTCGCCGGCCGCTCCCGCGGCACCGCTCGCTTCGCTCGCTCGGCTCGTGCGTTGTATGGCCGCAGCTCTAACCTAACCTAACCGATTGTCATTTTTCATTGATTTTATTAAGGTAGAAATAGCGCAATAATTTGCTCGCTAAGATTTGGTGATCATTTACTACATTTGGTGTTCGAATACAATTTGAAGTGCAGTCGTGACTAAAATAGCTAGTACTATTATAATTTTAGACTTTATTTTTCTGGTGTCAAGTATATATTTTTGGTGGTCATTATATTTTATCCCTTATAATTTGGCAAACATTCAATGTTTGCGAATATGTACACATAGAAGTTTGTAGTCCGTATAATTTCACTAGTTCACACATTTACGTATCTAATTATATAAATCAACACTGAAATCCCTCAATCTAATTAGGTATTAGGCAAATCTCATCAGCCCGTATCAATTCAGTGCTGTATTTAGCCATCACCATTTATAATTAATAGAGTCAGGGATTACTTTGCGAAAATACATATAATATTTTATACGAAAGCTCACGCCTGTTTCCCAGCGGGGTAGGCCGAGACAATGGACCTCCACTTGCTACGATCCCTACACACATCTTTCGCTTCATTCACGCTCATAACATTCTTCATACAAGCACGTCGGTTTAGGGTGGAGCTTAGATGACCTTTTGCGAGGATGTCTCCGATTTGGTCAGAGAACGTTCGTCGAGATCTTCCCCTTCCGACTGTGCCACTCACACTTGCCATGTATAACTGTTTAGTCAATCTTTCTTCATCCATTCTTTCCACGTGACCAAACCATCTCAACATTCCCTTCTCTATCTTCGTAATCACGTCCTCTTTCACTCCACATATTAATCTAAATTAAAAATATAAAATATCTAGGGCTAATTCCACTAAAAACTGTGTCTATATGCTGTCATGCTATTACTATCACCAGCCGATGACCCAGCCGGGTCTTCGGCTGGTGATTTTATTTTTGCATGTTGGTACTATCTCTTTTGCATGTTGGGCACACAATTTTTGAGGGCGGGAGGGCGGTGCAAAAATAGCATTACAGAGTTAACACTAGATATTTTGTCTTTTTAATTTACATCACCATATAATAAGGCTAGAGCTCTGCTCGCCTTTAAGTCCGGTGCAGTAGCAAAAGCCTCATAGCTATATAAATATCCATCATCATCATCTTCCTGCCCCGCTCCCATTATTCGGGGTCGGCGCAATATGTCATCCTCTTCCATGTTTCTCTATTAGACGTCTCGTTCCATATTCACACCTTTCTTACGCATATCATCTTTCATACGGTCCATCCGTCTTTTTTTTTTGGCATTCTTATAATAAAATAAATAAAAAAACAAAAAAGTGTTTATTCACGTAAACCTATTAAAGGTATTTGTAAATAGTCAAAACATATTTGGCTTATTTTTGATTTAAATTAATTAATTTTATTTGGTTATTGCTACGTATAATAATAGTTTATAGAGCTTTAGCCTAAAGGCTATCAGGTATGAAAGTACAATATTATTTTATATCTAAGTTCTATCCTTTGAGTCTTCTTCCAACATCTCAACTTCCATCTTCATACTCAGTTACATAAATATCCATACTACAAAAAAAACGTCGCCACCTTCTTACTTTGTAGGATACATATGACCCACCTTTTACCGGTTCGAATTTAGGATCGAGTATCAGTGCTGTAATTGAGTTAAGTACATAATATGGGTGACATCATATCATATTGTATGATATGCTGTTCTAATATGTTTACTGAATTTTTCAAAATACCCATATTGATTCACTAACTACGTGCATTATAATTTCGTACATAGTATATATACATACAACTTCTACATAATTGAAAGTCTCTTTGGATTTCCATAATAACATGGGGGAATGTGGAAAACTCGAGAGAAAAAGTTTAATGTAAGTTCCGTTCACCTTCATACGTGCATCAATATAAGACTGCTATTTCAATAGATTTTCATTATAATACTTGCGGCCGTTATGCCCGGTGAAGTAGCAAAAGCCTCAGGGCTAACTATATATGTCCGTACGAAAAAAAAAGCAGCCGTAGCCCAATAGCTAGGGCGTCGGACTTGTGATCTTTTGGTCGCCACCCATTGCACTACCGACTCGGCGACGTGAACCCACTCGTATCACAAGCATTTTAGCTTAGCGAGGGATTAACAAGATTTTTTAAATATTACTAGTAGAGTTTTTACACACTATAAGACACACTATAAGTATTCCTATTAACCCCTCCTACTAAGCTAAAATGCTTGAGTTACGAGTCCGACGACCAAGCCGGCTTAAATGTATAAATGACGTACTTATCGATACGGAGGTAATGCGTCCTTTCATTTAATTTTGAATCATCTCTTTCCCTCTTACTAACAAATTAATTATAAATATAATTAGGATTATTCTCTTAACATGGTCGTAAAGACATAATCTTAATGCTAACCCTTTTAATAGTAACTAGCGGCCCGCCCCGGCTTCGCACGGGTGGACTTTTAAACCCTACCCCTGCCCTACCCTACCCCTGCCCTACCCTACCCCTACCCTAACCCTACCCTACTCCTACCCTACCCCTACCCTACCCTACCCCTACCCTACCCCTACCCCTACCCTACACCTACCCTACCCCTACCCTATCCCTACCATACCCCTACTCTACCCCTACCCTACCCCTACCCTACCCCTACCCCTACCCTACCCTACCCTACCCTACCCTACCCTACCCCTACCCAAAAGTATCCTATGTCCTTCTCCCAGTTCTTAGCTACCTCCCTACCAATTTTCAGCCAAATCGGTTCAGCCGTTCTTGAGTTATAAATAGTGTAACTAACACGACTTTCTTTCGTTTTTAAAATGTATTCTGCTATTCGGGACGGAAACAAATCCAACAAATCAAAAACCATGGCAATCGGTCCAGCCGTTCTCGAGTTATAAGTGTTGTAACAAACACGACTTTCTTTTATATATATAGACTAGCGGCCCGCCCCGGCTTCGCACGGGTGGACTTTTATACCCTACCCCTGCCCTACCCTACCCCTACCCTAACCCTACCCTACTCCTACCCTACCCCTACCCTACCCCTACCCTACCCCTACCCCTACCCCTACCCTACCCTACCCCTACCCTACCCCTACCCAACCCCTACCCTACACCTACCCTACCCCTACCCTACCCTACCCCTACCCTACCCCTACCATACCCCTACCCTACCCCTACCCTATCCTACCCCTACCCTATCCTAACCCTACCCTACCCCTACCCTACCCCTACCCTACCCCTACCCTACCCTACCCTACCCTACCCTACCCCTACCCAAAAGTATCCTATCGGTTCAGCCGTTCTTGAGTTATAAATAGTGTAACTTACACGACTTTCTTTTGTTTTTAAAATGTATTCTGCTATTCGGGACGGAAACAAATCCAACAAATCAAAAACCATGGCAATCGGTCCAGCCGTTCTCGAGTTATAAGTGTTGTAACAAACACGACTTTCTTTTATATATATAGATTTGCGCGCTAAGCAGTACCCTCCATTAAGGGTCTCCCTGAGTTTCATAGGGGAGGAAATCGGGCTAAGCGTATAGGATGACCGTAGTACCGCGATTATTTATGACTACCAACCATTTAAAACAAATAGTGCTGGATCTAATTTCGAAATTTCAGCTAAGTAATCCACCTCCATTGTCATATTAATTATGTAATTTGAGTATGATTTGTATCGGATTTTGACCGTTAACCTTCAATGTCACGTGAGATTTTACATAATAATATACTGCAATTTCATACCTTGATTGATTAAATGTATTAATTTCAAGCCGTAACAAGATTGTTAGATTTTTAATTCACTGTGCAGTTTTGTCTTGTAACACACAATTAAAAGGTTATTGCTCGTTCCCTAATGTGTGCTTGTTGTAGAATTAGATAATGAAACGGCTTAAAGTGTTTTCAGAAGCATGGAGGGTAGTCTTTCGGCCAAACAGACCCGGATAATAATCTAAGGTATTTTCGAACATATCTTGTTTAATCCTGTCCTTTTTTAATATACATTTGAATGCAAATGGTTTCTTAGTAAGGAAACGGTTGTCATCGATGCATATACGACAAGAGCAGTAATACTAAACTACAATAGATGGCGGGTGGCACCCCAGAGATACTATCATAAACCTTTGCACACCCCAGAGAACCCACAAAATTTTTATCGTCGCAGGACTCAAAGTATTTTTTTAAATTTTCCGCATGAAATCCACTAAAGGCTTTGCCATTTAGCCTAATCTCACAGTAAACTCATCACTTTTAGTTTTTTTAACTAGGTAGGTATCGATTGAAACTTAAGCCCTATCGGGATACATCAGGACTGCCCCTATTCATGTAAGGCTTATGAAAAGTTTAATGAGATATTATAAAAAATATTAATTAAGTAAACGCATCTTGTTATCAACATCAAAATAACCACACAAAAAAAATATTGAACGACAAAATGTACATAGTAACCGCAATGTATGTTCTTACCATATATCTAAGACAAAGTTCAATAAAAAAATAAGAAGCTGTCCGAATAAAAGCGAACAAAGTATTTACAAAATAATGCACAAAGGTGCCTCCGCTATCGGTACAAACTTTGTTATAAAACACACACATAAACCGTTGCTTAAACGACCTATCTACACCCCAATTGCATTTGATATTAAGGCATTTTACCATAACAATAAAATCCAATTTCTAACCGAGTTTAAATACGAGATAGCTTTTAAGAACTGGGAAGAGTATTGAAACAATTTGTGATAAATACGTTAGAATTATATTGCCTTTGTGTTCGGAGTTTCATTGCTGGTAATTATGTTTATAGTTAAACGAGATATCTGCAATATAATTTACGCACGAAATACCTCACTTTTCTGTACAAATACAGTTTTCACCCGCAGTTTTGTCCGCTTGGTGAAGTTACTATGGGCAGATAATTTTTCATGATAAAAATTAAGGTCCCCATAAGTCTAGTCTATCTACATATACATCTTTACTATGTAAACGTTTTAGGTCTTAACAGACCCGTTGGTCTAGCGGTATTAAGTTTCTAAGTTCGATTCTGACTCGTGCTAAAAATTGTAGTCATGAAATTGCTGGATATTTATCCATACGGCACGGCATTTAAGGGCACATTTAAGGGTTAAGCAGTTGTTCCTGCGCCCTAAGAGCCTATACAAAACGCCACTACAGCGGAATGATCGCTAGCAGAAAATGGCCAACGCAAATGTATGGATGGATACGTGACATCTGTCAAGTGATTAAGCAGGCGCGGGAAAAAAAAACGGCCATTCATTGGTTGCTGATCTCTCATAGATCGTTGTCGAAACGTCCCACCGAAAAACTCCGTAGTTCACACAAATAATTTTACCAGGTGGAATTCGAACCATAAACACCAAGTCTAAGAAGAAAGTACTGAGCCACTGACAGAATCCAATTCCTATGTGAAATGTTCATATTACAGAAATTGATATAAATTTGGAAGTCGCCGTTGAATATGTCTATACAAAGATGATTTTATGCGAATATTAATATTATTTAAGGCGTAATAAACTTTGCTTCTTGTCAGTTCAGTGTCGGGCCCTTTACATAAACTAAGTTTGGTCGTTACTAAGCCCTTAGGAATCTTTTCATAATATTTTCCAATTAACAAGCTTTTACTTGCGACTTTGTTTGCGTAGATTCCAATTTTTCCGTGTAAACTTCCGTAACCCGTTTTTCATGTTGAGGGATGTTTTATTTTAGTTAAAAAAATATACTAATGGACTTGTATAAATATATAATGGACCTCTCATCTAATTATTTGACGTGGTTTAGAACTTACTGAACTGAACACATAAAATATACATGTCCTTTGTTGAATACATTTTTATTCAAAGAAACAAACGATATTTATTCAGCTATTTACATACACTTGTAATTAGCAAGAAAATTCACAACGCATATAGAATTAAACATAAATAAGTAACTTTTACTATTAAATGAAGTTTAAATTCATTTGAGGTGGCTATAAGTCTTAAGGATTATTTTTCCTCTGTTTTTTTACAGAGGGGGAGAGGAGAGGGGTGGAGGGGAGGTAGGTACTATTTGGTGTTATAGTTTTCTTTTTATATTATTTTTATTTGTGTTTTATTTATTTTTGACGCCATCGCGGCAGGCCGAGTCGAAGATGGAGGGACGAACTTGACTCCTACCGTAGGCCGGCACTCACAAAAGACAGAGTTGTGTGGAAAAGGGAAAGGGCGGCCTTTGCCCTGCAGTGGGACAACACAGGCTTATTTTTTATTGTCACATTTCTGTAACTGAAAATACATGAATTTTATTCCTATCTTGACCGTTGCGTTTTTATTAATTGATATCTATTAAAAACACATCGGGCAACGGTCCAGTCTACTATAGCGAGTAAAACCGCATGCTAGCTATTTTAAAATAAGTTGTAACCTATGAATAAATATGAATGCTGCATTGCAAATCATAAAGTTTTAAATTAAGATTTTACTCGATGCATATTTCATGTCTAAGTTTATGTTTATGATATCAAAGTTTCGTCAACTAGTTTCGTGGTTCTGCATTTCAAATAGTGGACAAGACTTATGTTTCACCGACTCCAAGAAAGAAGGAGGTTAATAATTTCACTGCAGGTTTTTTAGGAAACCGTAACCGAAGGATAATAATAGGACCTTATTACTTAGACTTCGCTGTCCGCCTGTCTGCCAGCCACCAGGCTATATCTGAAAAACCGCAATAGCTAGACAATTGAAAATATCACAAAGTATGTATTTATGTTGCCGCTATGACAACAAATACTAAAATAAAATAACATAGGTTTTTTTTCTTGGTATCAAAAATAGGTAGGCACTTGAAACTGGTACGGAACCCTTCGTACGCGAGTCCGACACGCATTTGGCCGGTGGTTTTTATATCGAGGAAACAATACCGCGATGTAGAGAAACGTATTGACTAGCTTCTAAAAGTATGTATGTTATGTTTTGGTTTCCTATTTATCACTATTTCTTGTGCATTTGTAATTCTATGGCCAATATAACCAATTATATGGCCAACAGAACAATCGCACTGGCTTTAAGATTCTGTGGTCAATGGTTCGATTCCCGCGCCAGGTCTTGTTGATTAAGGGACTACCCTCCATGCGTCGGAAAAAACGCTAAGCCATAGGTTCCGATTGTTATAACATCATCTTTATTAGATAACAATCGTATACCAGGTAACGTATACCTGCGGTCTTCAACTCACCTGCCAAGCGAGGTGACTATGGCAAAACCCTCCCTCGAGGGATGCCCTTTTTCAACAGTGGAAGTTATAAGGGCTGATGACGAGGCTAAAATAACATTGAGGATCAATCTTCCAATGAAATCCTTAAAATTCGACAAAATCTCAGACAGTGTATGTCATTTAGATGCTAATACAAGTCATCAAATCGAGATAAAAACAAAATCAATAAGAATTGCTTTTTAATGTATCTTCACGGCGCTGGATGTAAGCAGATTTACCTGATTCAGTTCGGGTATACTAAAAAACACAACATCCTCCGTAGCGTAGCGGTATTTGGCTCGCTTTGAATCTCGGTGGTCGTGGGTTCGATCCCGACGCCGGACAGGAAATCTTTGTATAAATTCAAGATTTTTTTCCGGGTCTGGTTGGCTGAGGGATTACCCTTCGTGCCTCGGAAAGTACGTTAAGCCGTTGGTCCCCATTGTTATAACACCATCTATAATAATCGTATATCAAGGAACGGGCAGCAGAGTTTGTGTGGTACAATATTATACTGTGGTCACCAACCCGCCTGCCAAGCGTGGTGACTATGGCAAATACCCTCCCTCGGGAGGAGGCCCATGTTCAGCAATGGACGTTATCCCGTATAACGTCCCTGGTGATGATGATGATAGATGTATAGAACAGAATCTAGAATAGAATATATAGAAACAAAATGAGTATTCCACACAAAACAAAAATAAAACAGTCCTCCCACAAACTGCACGGGACAGCTGGTCTAATAATATTCACGAACAATTCACTATCAGTGAATGTCTGCTCATCAAAAGCATTGTGACGACGCGACCCGGTGACTTATGACTTTTCTGCCATTGCAAGTCACGGTTCTCGAGGAAAACATGATAATTATCGTGGAACCGTTAAGACGCATCGTTAAACCAATTGTAGGGAGATTGTGACATTTTAAATGTGAACCGGATCAATGATTTAGACTTTAAGTAAACTTCTCTTGTGATTTTGTACCTACATATTTTTTAAGCGTTTTAACCTAGGACGAGAATTTTATGTAAAGTGTTTGAGGTTAAGTGTGCCATTTGAGACCATACTTTAGGTACTTTTTTATAAATTACTAGCTTCCCGCGCGCGGTCTCACTCGCGTACCTCCCGTTCCCGTGGGAACTTCATAATTAAACATAGCCTATGTCACCCAAGGTGAATTTAGCTTTACAATGGTGAAAGAATTTTTGCAATCGGCACAGTAGTTTTTGAGTTTATTAATTACAAACATGCACACAAAAATACAAATCTTTCCTATTTATAATTATTAGCATAGATATTTATTTACAAACTCCAATTTTCATTTTACAAATATTGCGAAAACTGTCATGTTACTTCGATACATTTCATCATCGGCCCGTATATTTTTCGCTGCCCAACATGGACCTCCTCCCGAGGGAGAGTTTTGTCATAGCCACCACAATTGGCAGGCGGGTTAGTGACCGCAGTATTATGTTATAACACATACAGGGAAATGCTGCTGCAAATATAAAAATGCTGTCGATGGGTGATAAAAAAATCTTAACCAACCAGACCTGGAAAGAAAAGATCGAACCCACGACTTAGCGAGTCTCATACGTGACAGCTGTTGTCACATTCCTATGACAGCATATATCACCTAAATTGCTCCTAAACAATCTTCAATTCGTGAGCATAAACCCTAGCGTACACAGATTAAACTACACAGTCTAGTATAACTTGGCCGCGTGATGTGTGTGTACGTCCTAAATGAGCCTACATATTGAATAGTATTGTCCCAGCCTCGTTGTGCCCTGGCCCCGGTCCAGAGGGAACAGACGAAGTTACTGCCCTCTTGAGCCAAAACTGTTTATTATATACAAGCTGCTACCCGTGACTTAGCTCACGTAAAATGAGAAAAAGTTGTTTTCGGAATAAAAATTGCAAGATTCAAAAGGAAATCACGTTAAGTTTATAAATATACATCATCATCATCATCTGCCCATACAACGTCCACTGTTGAACATGGAATTCCTCATGTGGGAGGGTTTTTGCCATAGTCGCCACGCTTGGCAGGCGGGTTGGTTACCGCAGTAATATGTTGAAATAGGTACACAAGGAACCGCTGCTGCCCGTTCCCTGGTATACGATTGTTAAAGATGATGTTATAACAATCGGGACCAACGGCTTAACGTGCTTTCCGGGGCACAGAGGGTAGTCCTTCAACAATCCAAATCCGGAAAGAAATCTTAGAATTTACACAAAAGTCGAAGCCACGACCTCCGAGATTTAAAGCGAGCTAAATACCGCTACGCTACGGAGGTTGTCTACATAAATATACATTTTGATGAATTTTGGCACTGTAGTCACAAATAGCAAGCTGCTTTTTATGCTTTCCTATATCCAAATACTTATAAGGAAAAATGGTGCAATCCCACAAATAATTTACACGCGCGGGAGAACAAAGTGATATATGAATATGCATCTATAAAGATACATATTCATATATCGGGTTTTACCCGCGATACTCTGCTCCAGTGGGTTGGAGCGTGATGTTTTGTAGCCTATATGTTAATCCAGCGTATAACCTATTCCGGTGCAAAATTTCAGCCAGTTCCGTTTAGTAGTTTTGCCGTGAAAGAGTAAGAAA
The DNA here is from genome assembly GCA_947037095.2 of Nycteola revayana. Lineage (NCBI taxonomy): Eukaryota > Metazoa > Arthropoda > Insecta > Lepidoptera > Nolidae > Nycteola > Nycteola revayana. The sequence continues at coordinate 4,452,438 of OX344842.1, read as the reverse complement.
CATCCATCCATCCATACTTACAAACATTCGCGTTTATAATATTAGTAGGGTTGTATACATAGAACAAACTCAAAAAATACAGAACCGATTTTAAAAATCATTAAACTTTTAAGGGTATGTGCATTCCACGAGCGTGTGAAATACCACCAGCTATCCTCGCCGTCATCCAAATGTGACACATCCAATTCCACACATTAAAGGTTTTTCTAATACTCTACCGAATCCGATTGGCAAAATATAGTGGCTACCTGACGCCCGATATTTTTTATATTGAAAGTATTTTTTTATTTAAAACTTCTTGCACAAAGTTGTACAGTGGCGGACTTAATGCCAAAGGTATTTTCTACCAGTCAACCATTGGGTGATGCAGAGAAAAACATGGTAGGTGCACTTTCTGCGGAGAATAGTACATAGTATGATATTATTAAGATAAAATAAGATATTTCTATATAAAACGTAACTTGGAACCTTTAAAACTAACATTGTCATCTCATTTTGTATATTTAAGAAACAAAACGATGTTTTTAAGTATTACAAATTGGCCAATTTCCAACACCCAATATTCGATAAGCCTTAGACATGCAGCTTTATAATCAAGTAATATCATAGGCTCTATTTTATGATGGAGTTCCCACGGAAACGGGACCTACTAGGTGCCTATATATTTATGTATGAGTAATACATAGGAATTAATCGAAATAATAAGAAATAAACAACTGAGATATCCATTTTACCAAACAATACCCAAAACGACCTAATTTACAAAGAGTGCTTGAAATATTCGGGACATAAAAATGAGAAGAGCCTGTTTCTGCGTCCGTTACCGCAAATAGCAAAACCATTATGATATCACTTAACAGGCCAGTAGCGTACCTAAACCGTCAGAGTAGGGGGGCAACTTCATTTGTTGGGCCTCGAAAAATAGTAGCACTTTAGACTATACAACTCCCGGTCCGGTAAAAACTCCACAATCAAATATAACCTATGGCCTTTCTCGATAAATAGGCTATCTAACACATATTAATAGGCTATTATACGAAGCCGATGAGTTTATTTGTTTACTTGAACGTGCTAATTTCAAGAACTACAACTGATCCGATTGGAAAAATTATTTCAGTAATAAATCAGGCTTTATTTGATTATGAAGTTTATACAGAAACGGGCACCACTCGGTAGCTTCCCGAATGGCTCCCGGCTTATTAATAAAATTAAAACATAATTACTGACGAGAGACCCTATAGTTACGCTACTGCCAGTGGCCTGGTTTACCGGCGTCCTTTCCGAATCGTCTTTATCATTATACTTTACCCTGAGAGGGTGACCAAATGTTTAGGACTAACCGGAAAAGTTTGGTTAGAGTCAGGCGAATCAGTGGTGCAGTAAATGCTATTGCGACCTGGTGTTCTGGCGTTGATTCCTACCTTGTCCATAACCCGTGACACAAAAAGAGATACTTTTTCCTTGTGTGGGTCTTGTCTAAAAGATACAATAAAATAATGTCCTATTATGCACCGAACTTTGTGTCTAACTATAACTTAATTGCCAATCAGCCTTCGTGCATAAATTCAGGTGTTTCCCTGATATTCAGTTTCAATCTGCATCCTTCGCGTGCGATACGTTATTGATGGCCTTATCCCATACAACCCTTTGCATTTTTAATAGCAATTCGTCAGCCATTTAGTCGCTATTTTGATGAAACTATCATGTCGTTTCCAATTCCCGAATAACTAACCAGTCAAAATTGATCGTTTGAAACCCTTTTTTGTTAATTTTTGGATATTTTCCGGCCGCTTTTTGGTCCCGTATTCGATCCAGTATTGCACTAGTTTTTTCGAATTGCTATACCAAGGTAAACTTCTCCAAGGTCTTTTCGGGATAAAAAGCAATCATAATCTAGGACTGTCTTACAGCTCCTTTGTTCCCTCATTATCGGCGAGGGAAGGAACACCCTCGAGTTTTTTGAAGGTATGCCTTCTCCACAGCGCTGCTAGCACGCCGCGACTTTCTTTTGGAGAGAGTTTTGCGAGTCTCACATACCTTTCGCTGACGATTGATTGACCAACCTTTTCATATAAACACTTTTTGTTTTTTTTTTTAGTGTGTTACCAAGACCATTAAATAAACGTAATGAAAAGGTTGTTTAACGTTCTATCCTTAAACTCTGACATTTTCAATTGTGGAAGTTCCTCTACAGAGACCACCTCAGAAGAAATGAAATGAACTGAAAAAGCGCTGTGATTGTACAAATATATTGTTGCTGCTTGGTCTTTAAAATTCTATATCAAATTTCGTAAAGATTCTTTCAGCCATTATGTCGCAACTCAGTAAAAAACAAACATCACCATCAATCCAAATTTTCTATTTCATTATATTACTGTACCTACGTTGACCTGTCGACTGATATTGAGACATTATGACAAAAATAACGACAGTGAAATATAATAAATATCATATCCTATGTTAAATCCCGACAGCCACATTAAGCGGCATATAAAATATTTTACAAAGACTTGTTTTTTATTCCGGTAAGGTTAGGTTTGGTAAGAAAAACGTTGAACTGACTATGTCTATACACAGCCTACCTGAGACCGTAATCATACACAATTTGGTTAATTGGGTATAATCGACGCTATGCCTCTTGCGGTTGTGGAGTTCTAGACCCGTCGACAACTTATTTAACTGTCCTAGGTGCACGCTGTAACAGATGCATGGCATGTCACAAAGAAAATGTGAGTAAGTACATGTAACCGAAAGCTCTAATTATAATCGACTTACAATATTAAAGCCAAAACACTTTGGTGTGCATTCAAATAACAAGGTTATATAGCCGAGGATCGCGTTGCTTCCATCCGCTGATCCCGTCCTTTGGGCCGTGCTAGCGATCTAATCCCATTTTCAAAAATCGACTTTCAACTCCAACAAATTTGATATTATACATTGTGATTCAGACCAGTAAAAGTGTGTGTGAATACTCAAGTGCTGAATAAATTTAATTATTCCATTATATTCAATTCTAAACCTTCTAACCAATTTGACCAATTAAAGTCGCAATCTCGACTACGGCCAGTCGCAGTCGCAATAACACTCGCTATTCTCTAAAACAGTAAATCTACCACGTCGCTACCACAACACGTTTATCTAACCGAAGCAATCTATTTACATAAAATTGTATTACCCTCAATACAGAAACAAATTGAATTTTATCCGGTAAACAGAGTAGTGAATTGGAAACCTGATTTGTTAGGCGTATCTGCTTAGAACTTACATGATACAACGTGGTTAAACGAAGCATCTAATATGCATACATAATTCATATTCGTTTAGACAGCATCCGTAGCGTAGCGGTGTTAGTCTCCGGTATTGATCGAAACGTTTTTTTTTTTGTAAATTCTAAGATTTTACACTGGTCTGGTAGTAATAGAAGGTCGGAGCGTAGTCTTCGTACCTCAAAAAGCTTCAGAAGCCGTTGGTCCCATTTATTATAACATGATTTTTGACAATCGTATAATATTGAACTGCCAGCACTGGACATTATTCCCTCCGGCCCGGCTATTGCAAAAAAAATATAATAATTTCAATTATATCATCTATAGTGCGGCACGTTCTCTGAGTGCTGGTTTTTACTTAGCACAGCAGGTAAGCATGGCTATCGAAAGGTGTAATGCTGCCAGCATTCTAAGAACCTTTCCAAGTTGAATAGATTTAGAATAATAGTATTTTATAAGTTACTTAGTTTTATTTTAAATTGGCTACTTTTAGTTTAATTAGGGGCTACCCATGTCGCAATGGAACTTAATTTGTCTACCACGACGGATCAGCATACTTATAACATTTTTCTTTGATTTCATATATTATAAGCACACGGTAAAATTTTATCGTATAAAAAGCACGGCAAAAACCGACTCGTGTTAAACTTTATAATTTATAACATTAGTAAGTAAATAGAATAAAATAGCCACCACCATATTGCTTTTGACGTGATGTCTCCCTTGACACAAAACTTTTTAATTTTATCAGTCAGCTGAGAAGAGAGGAATCCTTTGCCTCTCTTCGTCAAAGTTATCTCGCTAAATGTAACTCAACCGCAATATAATTATTGTATATTATTTTTTCTTTGCGTTTGCAGTTCCCTAAAAATTACTTCTTTAAGTTCAGATTGATATTATTATCCTAACGAAGTAACAATTTTTTTCACTAAGTGTCTTATCAGTGGTGTAACTAATGATACGGACTCTGGGTTACAAGGGCCCAGAATTGATGTAGGGGGTCTTTTCAACCAGTTTTGATATGGGGCCTCTCCTTAGTTCGCTACGCTCCAGTGTCACGTAGCTATACTAACGTACACTTGTATTAATTAAACGATTCTTAGAGCATTTACCACCTTCGAAAATGTATTATGGGTAGCATTTTGTTTTTGGTTGCCATTATTACCCAATTTTTCAATCAATGTAATCCCATGAATATCAGCGTAAAATAATCATAAAATTTTCACTTCACTGCAACGTCAACATGGGCCTCTTTACAGACATTGGCTTGACTGACAGCAACACTGAGATCCTTCAATAATGCTGTCAAGCTAAGGTCTATGTCCATAATCACTATGCTAGGCAAGCGGATTTGTGATCGTAGTAAAATTATAAGTAGCATTTAGCTAATAGATTGCTGACGCCCATCCTTCAAGTATATGTCCCAACTAAGTCGCTGCTTACGACACCCATGGGAAGGCACGGAGTTGTCTATTCTAAGTTGTATTTAGTATTTATACATTAAATACTCATAATTAACACAGCGAAATAGAAGGACTTATGAACTGTAGGTCAAAGGTCCTATTATCAAGTTTACGACCACTCACAGTCGCAAAAAATAAATCCAGAAATATTCAACAAAACACAAAGAAGATTAAACAATCTCTCACAAGCAAATGTTTCTAATTTATTATAATCCGATTAGTTTATTACAGCCAGAGGAGGGGTGCTTCCCCTAGAGATGAGCGAGAATGTGTAGCGGAGCTGAGAAACTGACGAGGAAACTGTAAAGCTGTGCTACGGTGTGTATAGATTTTGTGCATGTTTGAATATATTTAGCAAACGGGAAAAATATGCGCTATAAGGAAATGCGTGGTATTTCCGTTAAAAGAAATTGTGAATTTTCGTTTAAGCCGTTATTACACAAACTAAGCAACACACGAAAAATTTCATTCAATAGCTTACCTGTTTACACAAAATTTCATAGGTACGCGTTATTATCACTAAAACTCGCCTCCACTACGCGTCCGGGCCCCGGAAACTTACCAGTTGACCGAAATCATTTTATGTCTAGGTTTGTTAAAGTAATTACAAGTTCATAGGAAGTAATTAAACCAAAAATGTGGCATTTAGATCTATTTTGCATTCATGGTTCTATTCACGAACCCCGTCACTTTCGTCGCCCTTAGTTTTGGGTTCAGAAGGTGGTTTTGAGACTTTCTTAGTCAAAGTCAAAGATTTTTGTAGAAGCGTAGCGGGGCTTAGATACTTACGGAATGGCTTAAGACTCTAACTTTTACTAGTATAATATCTCTGTATTTTTACAAGATCATATACCTCGTTTTGTGGTGTCTCTACAACGCACCGTTCCTTGTCAGAATCTCTCAAGAAAGCCTATTCAGAAAATAAAAACCACTCATCAAAAATAATTATAGCTCATGTTTCCGTACCATAGTTTGTATTTTATGACATTTTTATATTAGTAATAAGAAACTAAAATTGAGCAAATATATTTATTTTCTAAGGAACGAAGTTGAAATATCGGATAGGCACTGAATCTAAAAGTTCTTCCGAGATGACTTCTTATAACAACTACTTTTACTTGTCAAAAAAAGTTTTCTGCAGCCATTTCTTTTAAGAACTTCATTAATGTTTGTAAAAGAGAATCTTTAATAGTCTTTTTATGAATGTAAGTTTTCATCTAAAAACGGGCAGGTCTTGTAAAGAACTATTTGACTTTATAAACTTTATGATTTTTTATTTTTATTCTTGACCGGGCAGCTGTTCCCTATCTACCTGATAGGGAACAGCTGCCCGGCGCGGGAACGCTGCAGCGGCGGAGAGGATGCGTAAATGCATTTCCCTCCGAACAATAGAAAAAAAGGTACAGCAGGTCTGGTGACCGTACTCACGCACATTAACACAACATTAATCAATAATATTATTTGAATGTGCTATTCTGTAAGATGGAGGTAGTTCATTGAACGTACTGTCTTGTAATAACGAATTTATTGGAGAGCACTGATGACTATCAACATTGTATGCTTTGCCTTATGTCTCAGGTGTACTTTGATTCCCGTACCTGGAAACATATTGTGGTGTTGTTTGTTGTAAAAACTAACACTTTTATCTAACAAGCCTTTTACGTAAAAAAATCCATTACGAATCGCAATACGTCATTTAATTTAGCTATAGTTGACAACTAGCAACCAATTGCTATGGCGAGGCGACATTTTTTTATGTTTTAAGTTGCCATTCATCGGCTAATCTAAGCTAAGTCGCATTTTTAGTCCTAATAGACCCTAGGTCTAGTTGATAAAGATTACTTTCCGTAACATATATTTTCTTTGCGTATATCTGAGTGTATATTTAACTTAAATTATATAAATATATTTTTCTTACTATCGAATGAAAGTTTCGAAAGTTTAATAAAGTAAGTTTACAACTTTTTTTTTAAAGAACAGATTACAACGGTGACTAGATCTTTGGTATGGCCGGTTAAGTAGCAAAAGCCTCGTGGCTAACTACATAAGTCCGTCCGAAAAAAAATCTGGAGTTTTTGAAGATAAGCTTAAATAGTGGCTAGTGATGCATGAATAGATTAGGTATTTAGAATACTACTAACTATTGTCAATGTAAAATTCAAAACTAACTATGTAATATCAATCTAAAAAATGAAACTAAGCTACTTGGGTATATTTGTGATAAAATAAACGAATTAGAACATCAAGTCAAATACTTTTAGTGAAAATACTTTTAGTCGTTTACACAATTGAACACAAACGTCAACATTTCACTTTGTGTAATATTGTCACGCGAATATGTTGCGTAGTAAAATTATTGATTACTTTTATTGTAAGAGTGGGGCTTTAGCAATGAGCCCTTCGTTCACCCTCCTGTGTTAGCACCCTAAAGGTCGCGGGAATCGACATGGATTTGCAGTAGGGATGTATTTATGTATCGATATCCGGTATGTCAAGGTCAACTTACATTTTAACTTGTATTAAATATCCACCGAGTCTATCTTCCAAATGTATTCATTACATTTATTGTTAGATAAAAATATAAAAAGATAGAAGAAAAGACTAAAAATGTTTACTAACTTTTAATATTATTATTTTTTATGCTGACATGTAATCGTGTGAAATTAGACTGCCTAATATTAATAAAAATTAATGATACTTCAATATAGTACTAATACTAAATATTTTATTTATATAGGTAGATTAAGGTCCAATTGAAAATTATTTATAGTATGAGCCGTAGTTGAGCTTTTCAATCATCTTTTATGACAAGAATTTTAAATATCGCTTACGTTATTTTTTAAATCGATTTTCTTTTGTTATTTTATGTCTTATTTATTTATACCTTTCAATCACTGCAATATACGGACAGTTGAATCCCGTTGAAGATGTCGCGGGTTGCCAAATGTTTATCGACTATCGATATGATAGATATAGTTGGTCCATCCCTAGTTTACCGCACATATCAAGGGGTGAAGTTTGCAGTGAATAGCCATCTGCATCGTTTTGGGACGAGTAGATACCTACAACTCATAATAAAATCACAGTGATAAAGAATTTATTTCAGGGATAAATGGTTATTTTATTTTATTTTGACGCATTATTTTGGTAAGTATCAATGTATTTACATACTAGCTTCCCGCGCGCGGTTTCACCCCCGTATCTCCCGTGCCTGTGGGAACTTCGTAATAAAAGATAGCCTATAACATTCCTCGATAAATGTACTATCCAAAACTGAAAGATGTTTTGAAATTTGACCAGTAGTTCCTGAGATTAGCGCTTTCAAAAAAACAAACAAACTCTGCAGCTTTATAATATTAGTATAGATTTGTTTGGTATATCAACATTTGCATACAGCAAGTCGTTATAATAAAGTACTAGTTCCTTGAATGTAGAACTTCAACAGCTCTTTTACATCCACTGCTGAACATGTTGTTAATAATCACCGCGCTTGGCAAATGGATTGGTAATCGCAGTAAGATTGTAAGTATTAACCTCGAGTTAATACATGCTGCTGCACATCTATCAGGTGTATATCCCTTAGTCGCTTCTTACGATTCCCATGGTAAGTTTTTTTTTTTTCGCCGGTCTTATGTAAATTGCCTTCCGGCTTTTGCTACTTCACCGGGCATAGATGGAAAGACAAGGGTCTTTCCATCTATGCCCAGTGGTGGTCTTTTCTAAGCCGGAAACCACCACTATATCGTCTCCAGTACAAAAAAAAAGTATTAGTGTCCAATTCTATTTTATTTTTTGTGCAATAAATAAGTTTAGAAAAAAATCTATACAATCATTTTCCGCGGTTTCACCTGAGATAAGTTATGTGATGGAGAAACAGTATTTTTTCTATAGTCTAACTATTATTTATGAAGAAAATCTTTTAAATCACCCATGAAACATAAAACATAACATGAAAATAAAGGAACAAGTCCTTTATTTTCATGTTTAATATTATTATTATTATTAGAGTCGTTACGCAGTGGGTGCCGGATAAGCGTCGTTGCCGAGGGAGGCCTAGATTCTAGGCCTAGACGCCAGCGTTTTCTAGGCCCTAGAAAACGCTGGCGTGACGATCTAGACGCATTCATGAGATATTGGCCGGAGAAAGCCGCACAAAGGTTATGGGGAGACCTTTGCCCAGCAATAGCACAAAACAGGTAAAAAAAAAATCATTATAGTTCTTTATCTCGTTTCCACAAGGACTGTTTCAGCTTGCTGTTCTGCTCCATTGGGGCATAACGTGACATTTTATAGCATATGTGCTAACTAAATTATCATATCTCTGTATCCCTATGCAGCTGCTTGTTTTATGATTGGGTGGTTTGGGTAACAATTGGGTACTTACAGAGGATATGTTTTTTTATTTTAAGTAAACCCGTAGTACACTTAATACGCTAGTTGACACATATAGAATTATATAACAATGACGTTTATTTCTAAAAGTATTTGATATATGGAACTAAATATAATAATATTTGTCCAAAAAACTTGTATATGTTTGTATAAACTCAATATGAAAATTATTTCTTTTGTCTTCCGAAAACGCTACTTTCTGAGTCATGACGTCATCGATCTTGAGCACAGATAATGTATATAGATGTTGATCTATATATATTATTTGTGTTGTAACATGGCTGACATCGTTTTCATCTCTAAATGTCAAGCCAATTTTAAAATATTTATTTTAGTGCTTTCTAGATCTCAAATAAATGCCATATTTTTTTCTTGATCTAGTAAAACCATTCTAAACCATATAAAAATAATTAAAAATGGGATCAACTAGCCTATTTATGGATGGATGTAAGTTACTCTTTCACGGAAAAACGAGTGATTGGATTTTCCTCAAATCTTGCACGAAGCAAGCATCACACTACGGCCTACTGGAACCGCAAAGAAACTGCTTGTCAGGGATTGAATGTTGGGTATAATAAAGTTCAGTGATTTTAATTGTGTGTTGATAGGTTACTCACTAACAGGTGCCTTTTATATAAACTAAATATATTCAAGGTTTTAATAAATGTCAATTCCCAACAAATTATAAAACTTATTTGTTACAACTTTTTGAACCTTTTTTTGACATAATCCATCATCATCATCATCATCAGCCCGTGCAACGTCCACTGCTGAACATGGTCTCCTCCCGAGGGAGGGTTTTTACCATAGTCACCACTCTTGGCAGGCGGATTGGTGACCGCAGTATAATGTTGTAATACAAAGGGTAACGCTGCTGCCCGTTCCCTGGTATACGCTTGTTATAGATGATGTTATAACAAACGGGACCAACGGCTTAACGTGGTTTTCGAGGCATGGAGGGTAGTTCCTCAACTAACCAGACCCGGAAAGAAATCTTAGAATTTATACAAAGATTTCTTGTCCGGTGTGGGGATCGAACCCACGACCTCCGAGACTTAAAGCGAGCCAAATACCGCTACGCTACGGAGGTTGTCATTGCCATAATTAATACTTTGTATTGTGTCTATGTGTAATCGATGGGGGAGGCCTATGTTCAGCAGTGGACGACAAGAGGCTGATGATGATGATTGTGTTGTTTTATTTAATTCAATCATAAGTGCATTTTTATTAACATATTATTCTGTGTCATTTTTATCTTAAAGACAACTTTTTACTATTAATGAAACACGTTTATTATTGTTTCCCAAAACTTTGAAAATATCACATACTTGCGCCTCGCCCTGGCTTTGCACAGGTGGACGTTTATAGCCTATGTTACTCAGGTATAAGAATAATCGAAATCCGTTCAATACTTTTTGAGTTTATTCGAAACAAAAATACAAACTTTTCCACTTTATAATATTAGTATAGATGGAACATGTTACACAAAGCGACCATATTTCAAATGTTTTGATACTTCATATTAGAGTTGCCCAACTATCGATAGTTTCGCTATCGATAGGTGACATACACACACGATAAATAGTAACAATATCGATAGTGCTATCGATAGTATCGATAAAATCGATATCACAAATTAACTTGAAGCAATAGTATCGATAGTATCGATACCTACTATTACATTATAATACCATTGATAGTATCGATATTTTTAAAGTAATACTATCAATACTATCGATATTATCGATAGTATCGTTGCATTCAATGATTAAAACTATCAATACTATCGATAGTTTGTAAAACTATCGATACTATCGAAGACCAACCCATGTTTAGGAGCAATACTATCGATAGTATTGCTCCTAAACACAAATTGGTTCTCGATATTATCGATACTATCACTAATATCGATACTATCAATAGACTATCGATAGTATATCGATATTCGACCTATCGATAGGCAACACTACTTCATATTATGTGTTGTCAAGTACCTACAACAAATGATTTTAATGTTCACACATATTTCTGTATTTTGTTCTAAAACACAATATGGCCTTTCTTTAGGATCTTTAACAGTATTTAACTGGAAAGGTGTTTATTCAAAGAATAGGGCGACTAAATAATTGAATGAGACCCACCTTTTAGTCTAAGATCCGAATAAGAAGGACCTTCACCGATATGTTTACTGGATGAAAAATATTTTATATCAAATTTAATGACTTAAATAATATAACGCAGGTGGGTTGCCTAAGAAATTCCTGGCCAAACTATTATCTATTATTTAAAAATTTACTTTAAAATTTAATTTAATTATTTAATTTACTTTACTTTAAAAGAATAAATTTAATACTAATCGAAAGTATGAAGCCTATAGAATATAAAAACCTTGGGTTTTCTTTTTGTTTTCTGGCATAACTACTGGGTTGCCAGGTATTAATAGGAACGTCGATACTATTTATCTTCACCTATTTGTTTAATACATAAATTTGATATCAAAATATAATATTGTTTTGCTACAATCTGCAATAAAAAATAAAATATTTCGATTTACAATAAAAAATTAAATAATTTTTTTTTTTTAATAACTAATAGTTTGGCTAGGAATTTCTTAGTCAACCAACCCGCGTATTTAATATATTACATTTGATATAAAAAACTTTTCATCCAATAAACAGATTGGTGAAGGTCGTTCTTAATCGTATCCTCTACTATTTATTCCCCGAAGCATTTAATTCTAACAAACTTCGATGTTGAGATAAAATAAAACAAAGCGGGTTCCATGAAAGGACACCGTTTCTTTAAACGTTTCTTATTGTAAGGTAAGCACACGGCAATTATATGATAGACCATGAGTTTAGATCAGTTTCATCGTCAGTCCATATAATGTCCACTGCTGAACATTAACCTCCTTCGATGAGGTTGTTGTCCCCATGCTTATCAGACGGATTGATGAAGGCAGTATTTTGTACAGCAAAAACATATGGAATCGTTGCTGCCCATTACCTTGTATACAATTAGTCATAGGTGATGTTATGACAATCGTGATCATCGGTTTAACGTGCTTTTCGAGGCACGCAGGGTAACCCCTTAAACAACCAGACCCGGAAAGATATCTTACATTTTACACAAAGATTTTTTGTGCTACGTTTGATCCCCAAACCCAGGGCCTCCGAGTCTTAAACCGAAACTTATACCACTACGCTATGGAGGCAATAGCAGGCATGGTGATTATGGCAAAATCTCTCCATCGGGAAGAGGCCTATGTTCGGCAGTGGACGTAGGTAATACGGGCTGATGATGATGATGATGATATCATTCGCAGTTAATCCAATTTATCATATAAAAAACTATTATTTAGGTACATGATACTTATAATAAATAATGAAATTGAACAAGAATCTGAATTTTTTATGTTTTTAATTTGTTGATTTTTATTCCGAAAACAATATTTTCATTATTTTACGACTAGTCTGTAAATAAAAAGTTGTATGCAGTAAAATAAATTAAGTGTTATCATAAAATATGTAATAATACATTGCGTGTTTAATATACTTATTAGCATTACTCGCTCGAGGGCCGACACACAAAGTCAGCAGTGGAATTCAACCTAATTCAAAGCGATACGCCGGCCTCGTTCGAGATAGACACGTTGATAAAGATATCTCTTCATATGACAAAACTTCTTATTTATGCGGCGCGCATTTTAATCTATCTATCGGTACTCATATATTTAAAGAGCAAAGATTTGTATGTATGTTTGTTACAAATTATTTAGAAACTACGCAACGGATTTCGATAATTCTTTTACCTACAGAATGCCACATTATCCCTGAGTAACATAGGCTGCATTTAATTGTGAAGGACCCACGGGAGCGAGAGCTATGCGGGTGAAACCGCGCGCGTTATGCTAGTGTTATAACTCTAGGTCGTGGTCTTAGTGTGATTATATATCCATAATCCTTAGCCTTTATCAATAAATGGGCTATCTAACATTGAAATATTTTTTCAAATCGGAGCAGTAGTACCTGTTTCTGATGTCCGGGAGGAAATGCATTTACGCATTCCCACCGCCGCTGCAGCGTAATCGCGCGCTGGCGATGGGATATGTGGGACTTGCCCTTTTCATAGCGTGGTATGCTAAACTCATACCACGAGGCGAGGCCCTACACCACTTAAGCCCCCCGGACATTCCTTCGATCCGCCGTTGGCGGGGGCGGGTACGCATAAGCAATCCGACCCTCAGCTTTGTAATCATAATAATATTATAAACGCGAAAGTTTGTAAATATGAATGGAAGGATGTTTGGTACTCTTTCACGCCAAAACTACTTAACACAATTGGATGAAATTTTGGAGAGGGATAGTTTATATGCTGGCTTAACATATAGGCTACAAAACATCACGCTCTGACGTACTGGAGCAGAGTAACGCGGGTAAGACCGCGGGGTGCACCTAGTACGTAATAAGTATAGATTAACCATCGCGGAACACGTAAAGTCATGGTGTGTAATTTTTATTCGAAATTGGAATAGATATTTAAATTTAGAATTTCGATTAGTGAACGTTTTTTTGTGAGTATTTTTCTTGTTACGAAGTCTGTGCCCTAACTTGTAACGGTATTTCAACGAAATCATTTCATCAAAGTTCTTTATTCCTTTCAACTTTTCCCTGAAACTAATACATACAGAATTGATGTGTTTTTCGACAACTGTCCATCGAGTCAGAATCAATTGGGCAATATCCATGGAAATGGGATGCAATACGGAATTAATTCCAACTAAGTAATGACTAAAATTGTATCAAAAGCATGCATAATGTATTCACTTCTCTCCGAACTAGCCCCACTATACATCCTTACTGAATCAGTAATGGTGTATACAACATATATAAGGTAAAATATACATTGTAACGTCGGAATTACGACAGAAATCCTGTGAAAATAACTTGTAAGACTAAACTGCTTAAAATTGTATTTTCAGCATCACCACAAATAAGTAATTTTCCGTTTTTTATTCTTTTGCGTCAAATCTATCTATAGAAATAAAAATTAATCTTTAAAATGTATGTACAGTAAATCATATGTACAGTTAAAAGAGTAAGTATATATAATAAAAATGTAGGTATATGTCGAATGTACATAGAAAAAGAACGCTAAAATCCGAGTCAGGGAGATTTAAGAAGTAAAATAGAAAAAATCCAGATTTTTTATTGATTCTTTGTCTTTTTGTACGGGCTAAACTGTTGCACCCATTTAAATGAAATTTTGCATGGTGGTACCTTACATCCCTGTTTAACATTTCAGATAATCTTAATCTCAGAAAATTTATGAGTTCCCGTGGAATAGTAAAAAAACCGAAGAACGCGGACAAAGTTGCCAGCATCAGTTACATAATTATACCTAAATAAATTATGTATATTTCTCTACGACAGCCGGTAATGCTTTATGGGCGAAGAGTTTCCTGCTAGCTGTAATGCACATAATAGTAAACTCTACTCATAATCGCGCTTAACTTGACAAAGAATAAAATAAATAAAAATCTAATTTCCCTGGTTATACTTCTATTATGATAGTATTTTTGAAGCTTGTCCTGAGTTGTTATTAGCATGAATAAACTGTCAGAATTTTTGGCAAAAAATATAGTTTTTTTTTCTGAGACACATTATGTAGTTGCCTAGGAGGCTTTTGCTACTTCACCGGAAATAAAGACGAGCAAAGCTTCAGCCTAAATAAATAAAAATAAAGTATTGAAAAAAACAAAGAATTCTAATATCACAAAATAGAAAATAAAAAAGAACAAGCTAAATCAGTCAAGTCGTTCTCAAATTATGCGGGAACATACTCCAGTCAATTCTTTTTTATTTCTCTATAAGATGATAACGCAAAGAGAAACGCTAATTTACAACCTCCAGGCTGAATGCGCGTATACAATTATTATTCTATTTAGCTAATGCCAACGGTATTTACCGTTTCCTTCCCCAAAAGACTATCCGGCTCGAAGGACCATTTATATTGTACGAATAAAATCGTAATAAACGAAATAAACGGCGCGCAGGTATTTTGCTCGGTAATATAATTTCTATTCTCGAATGGAAGTGGCCATTTGTTTAAGTACACCTAATTATTTTCGCTTCTTCAATTACTTTCAATAGTAGGAACACGGAAACCGCTGCATTTATTCCATAATGAGCTGACTGTAAAATGAGTTTACATCTTATAGTTAAATCAATACGGGACCAACTGCAACGCCAATCATACGTGAAATTAGGTTTGCTTTAAACTTCCAAATCATCTTTACTATATATGATACTGGATTTGGGGTCACCCACGAAGCTCACGTTCCCGTCGGAACAACATAACAAAATATAGCCTAGAGCCTTACTCGATAAATGGCTATGTAACATTGAAAGAATATTTGGAATCTGACCAGTAGTTTCTGAGATTAGCGCGTTAAAGCAAATTCAAATTCAAAATTCATTTATTTCGTAAAAATGGTTACATTTGTTTGGAATCATATTTTTTCCCTACCGTGCAGTGTGTGACGTGGCGACTACTGAGAAACACTGCCAAAAAAGTCAGTAGAACAAGCAAACGTATAAGCTCTTCAGCTTTTTACATTTGTATTGATATTACGGACCGGTACTTGTGATGGACCTCATAGAAAGGCTTGTTCAGTTAGTTCAGTGTAACCGCGCGGAGAATATAGTACTTTATAAAATAATATTATTTTATGAAACAATATTTATTTTGGTGTTAGGTTGTGTAAATATTACCGCTGCTAAAGTACTGTTGAAGACATAAAAGACACTGTTTGCTACATATAAAATTCCTTGTATATTTACTAAATAAAGCGCCGAGAAAGGAAGAAGCTTCAAAACATGTTTTCGTTCTTCTTTTCACTTATATATATTATTATTTTAGACCTTATATTATAGACCATACACTTTTTAGTTTGTAATTATGTTTGGTGAATACATTTATCAAATTGTAAAATATATATTTTTTATTGTTCTTCATTTAGCTTCCCCCATGTGGTTTCACCCTTGTTTCTCCCATTCCCATGGCAATTTCATAATAAAATATAGTTTATAGCCTTCCTCGATAAATAGGCTATCAAACACCAAAATAATTTTCAAAATCGGACATATTCCTGAGATTAGCGCGTCCAAGTAAACAGTTCAAACTAACTCTTCAACTTTATATATTAGTATAAATTGAGGACGAGAAATTTCTATAAAATCTATTCACTTATTATTAATAAGGCAGGTATATCGAAAATGAATCCCATCCCATCTATATTTTGTTATTATTTTTATTTAAGAAAATTGACAAGTTAAAACCATATTTGGTAACAATAACATACATACAGTGAGTCAATTTATGCCCGGCGAAGTAGCAAAAGCCTCCAGGCTAAATAAAAAAACTTAACTTAAAGTCACTTTTATACTCATAATAACCAAGTGCACAACTAAAACCTATACTTTTATTGTATCTTATAACTCTTTTCCTTTATTCTACAATTCCACATTAACGCTTCAGTAAATAAGCATAAAAGTAAAATAATATTTATTTTCAAATAATAGTTAGGTCATTATTGTTAAATGAACCGTTTTTATTATACCCAAATAAAACATGTTTATTGCATAATAAAAAACCGGTTAACTTAACAATTATCGTTGAACAACAAGGAAAACACTAGACACTAAACTTAGCTCTTAAGATCTAGGTTTACGACATACCTTGGACCCCGACCCAACAGACTGTTAAGATAGTATTACAATAAAAGCTTAAGCATATGTGTCCATCTTAAATCCTGTTTAACATATGGACACGCGTTACGTTATAAATCTTATTATATACTCAGTACAGTAACGGATTTACGTCCCATTTTTAAAATCATCATTTATTTATCGAATCGATGTAGAAAACACATTGAAGGAAATTTTCCTTATCTTTATATTAATAGAGGAAAGTCACCAAATATGGAATACCATTTTGTTTTTGGGATATAAAAAAAAACTTCATATAAATTAAATCAGTTTAATGTTTTTACTAATCAGTCATACATTTATAAGTAGTAATTAACAGCCTTTAATCAAATATATTAGTTATCAACTTAAAATCTAACACAAAAAACAATATCACAAATGAGTAACCAAATATGGAATAGGTACCCATATATGGAATATAAGCATAAATCAACATAACAATAACAGAAATGGACATTAATATCTTTGAGATCAATTAAATGAATATAACATATTGTGATCAATGAAAGAAGTTACATAATTACTTGCAAAAGTCACAGATCCAAGTATCAACGCACAACAGCACAATCATAATGTGCCCAGCGCCCACACAGCAAGCATTTAATCCAGCTTTCTCCACTTTTATCCATGGAAAAAAGTCTTGAACATAACATACATTCTGCATCAGCAGAGTCAGGAGGTACTTGGTCCATCAACTAATCATGTTCACTACCTTCATCAAACTGGATAACGTCTAGTTCCTCAGAGTCTTCTTCTTCACTATGATCCTTATTTTTCTTCGTTTGTTTGTTTCTCTTCGCAGTTTTCTTCTTATCCTTTGTCTTGACTAGTTTACTTTCTATTTCTTGTCTCTTCATATTTTTATTTTCTAAATTATTTTTGTAGGGAGAAGATGTTATGACTGCTGCTACAGCAGCTTTTCTTCCTCTGCTAGATACTTTTGATTTGATTGATTGTAAACCGGACATTCTAAAAACAAACATTACTTATATTTTTAAAGAAATAATAGCAAGTATCTGTCATATAAAATATTAAGACCTAATTATGGAATATTCCACAATTAGACACCGACGACTGTCCATATTTGGATTTTTATACTAGTTCATAATCTTCTAAATATTTTTTCAAGTTACAATATTTTAATGACAAAAGATCACAAAATGGTGAAATAAACATAATAGCGATATACTAAACAGTATAAAACTTATGTATACAAACATAACAGCTGGTAATACTCATTCATTACTTACCTTTAAAATTTTCTGCACGACAACAAAACAAAACACGCCTGCCACACGTGAAGCGTTCGCGCAACTGACTCGATGGTGTGAGTGCGATAGTTAGTAGACCGAATGAAACAGAAGATGGTCGAGTCTTGCTTTTCATACTTATAGTTTTAGAGCAGTGGTTCCGAACCGGTGGTCCGCGGACCACTGGTGGTCCCTGGAAGCAGTAGAAATGGACCAGAAGCTGCCCAAAAAATATTGCGACGTAGCAAAATATTTATTCACCTAACATAAGATTTTCTAACACACAGAAGTTATTGTAATAGTGTTCATTTTAGGGTGATTACGCAAAACAGGTGGTCCTTAACGAGATAAACATTTTGTAAAATGGTCTTTCAGCGCTTTAAGGTTGGGAACCACTGTTTTAGAGGAATGAAGGTATTCCATATTAGGATACTATTTCATATTTGGTGACTTTCCTCTACGTGTAGCAAAAATTTTGTTTGCCTTTTCACAAAAATTGCGCAGACAGACCTGAGGAGTATAACATTTTGCATACTTATTGTTTAAATATATATAGAAGGAGTTAAGAATATATATACTTTTTTAAATTATGGTTGAATTTCGACCGCTTTGCGACCACTAGTTTATATGAAATACACCTACTATTTATTATTTTAATTACGTTGTAAGAAAAACCTCAAGTTCGGAAATAAATTAGTAATTACACTTTAAAAAATAATTACGATAACGTCTTCTTTGTCTCTACCATTAAACTCCTACCGCGCTATGTCCACCACTACTTCAGCCATAAACTCTAAGACAATTTAACAAGGGTTGACAAATTGCTAGACTTGAAATACAAGATGTAGTTCAATGATACCCAATTTGGAAGTTAAATGAAATTTCAACTATAAGCAACGTCTACAACTTGTGGTTCAATTGTAGGTGCTTATAGTTTACAAAGCTCGCCATTTGCTTTTCAAATCTCAACTCCATAATCGATGATTCTCGTTTTACTGCTAACAAGGAAAGTATTATTTTTAGTAACTAGCCATTGCTGGATTTTTCATTTTGTATTCAATTTCGGTTCAGTTATAGAGCTAGTTTTTATTGAGTGGCTGACTGAAATGGGACTCTCGGCAGAGTAACAAATAAAACATTTGTTAGTTATTTGATCAGGTGATTCTAGATGATTTAAGTTTTCATTGGAATGTACAGCTGGTCCATGAAAAAATATTCTATACTATTATCCTGCTTGTGGTTTCACTAGCGTAGCTCCCGTTTGTGTGATCACTTCATCATTAAATATAGCCTATTTTACTCCTGGATAATAGCTTTGTAATTTTGTCAAACATATAAACCATAAAAAAAACGGCGATCCCGTTGCATCCTCTTAGAATAAAAAAAAATAATTCTTTCCTATTGGATATTGTCAAAAAGCGCGGGCTATTGAACAAGACGGACATTAAGTTTAACCTTTGGATTCCACTTTTATAGCAATAGAAAGCAATGCCTATTTAAAGATAATTTAAGCTTTACATTTTATTAACAGGATAAAAATAACTCAAATGTGTAATCTATGTGAAATGTTCCAAACAATCCAAGCATGTACATTAATAAATTTAGTGTAGAAATATAGATTACTGGAAATACCCGTACTTTCATAGAAGAGAAGATCGAACTTATTTCTTCTTCTTGTTCAACAGCCCATTTACTTCCACTGCTAAACATGGACCTCTTCTTCAAAGACCTTGGCAAGAAAGTAGATGAATATTGCCATAACAACCAAGCTTGGCATTTGGATTGTTGATTGCAGTAAATGACTTTGAGTAGACAGTTGCTGCCCATACATCATCCTCACGACACCCATGGGAAGACAAAAGGGTAATCTTTTTTCGGCCGTCGCGTCGCTTACCATATTTTACGCGAGATGTAATTTAATTTAAAACTTAAAACAATGCTCTATTAGCGTTATTCTACAAGTTATAACATTAACACATAAAACCGCTCCATCTTCCAGTTTCACAGACATTTTCACTTTTTAATTCCACCACTCCCGAATCCACTACACACAGCCTTAAATGCGGTGGGAAGCAAAGGCGAAAAAAAGTTCTGTTACATTAAACCACATGCCTCGGGAGTTGTTCCTTAGTACCTTCGCCGTAAATGTGAAAGAGAAAATGTATAGTGTTAATTATAAAACGGATGAACAAGTAGGTATTCTTTCCAAGAAGTAAACAACTTAACCAGCTCCTAGTGTTAACGACTGTTTGGACTCGCATTGCTAGACAGCCTGCCTACAAAACATCCTATGAATCTCAATTGAATTCCTGCTGGGAATTAGGTGAAGTGTAAGCCTTGTAGACCTTTCAAAGCGTTATTGGAAGTTTCTAGATGGAAAATTCATACGAATTAAATAATGTAAGTCAATAATATCTTTGAATGTAAACCCTAAATCTTGTGTAAGGATTAGACCGTACCTACGTTATGGGCTCTTAATAAAAGATTTATCAGAACGGAAACTTTTATAAGCCTCGTTTCACGTGGGCTGCGACCACGAAATCTGCGATCTGCGGAGCGACAGCGGCAGCGACGCGTTCGAATGCATAGGCTTGAATAAAACCGGACACGAAGACTGCGTTGCGGGAGCGGCGGCGGCAACGTGGTATGTGACGTACTATCTATAGGTACCTACAAGTCAAGATAACTTTACACCTGCTTTAAAGCTGTAAAATTTTCACTTCTCATTGTACTATTATTGAATTGGTCTTGCGGTGAATACTGCTTGGACTTGCTTAGCACATCTAGCTTTTTAGATGCTAGTTTAACCTTGTCTTAGAGGTGATTCGGTAAAATCAATGATCAATGATTTCGTAGAATCCGTGTTATATAAAAATAATGTTAGATTTATTAATTGTAGGTACTTACACGTTATATTATCTTCTTGTTATATGGGAAAGAGATTAGTTATTAAAATTTCTAGTGAAACATTTTTTTTTTCTCGATGTGGCAATCCCGAGATCTCGGTAGTTTTAGGCGAATAGATTACCGCTAAACCAATTTTGGAAGATACTTTATTAATAATAAAACCCCAAAAAGTTTAGAAAGGACTTAGTCTAAATTTGATTTACTTTTCGATCGTTGTACCTATTTATGCGACGATTTCTGATGCTTATGTGCTATTAAAAGAAAATCTCGATAACTTTAATAAAAACTTATTAAATTTTTCAGGAATTAATAAATTACCTAACACGTAAATAGCTTTCTGCAGTCTTAATGAATCACAGTTAAATGTTTTTGGATATTGTATTAAAAATATAGACAGATAGGCCTTTTTTTCTTGATTCCAAATATGTAAGTATATAACTCAATTTCGAACAATAATATTGTTAAATCGTATTATTTAAAATAAAAATAAACTTATAGACCAAGCAATGGCGAAATATTTAAAACATTTGCTTGCTTCAAATAGTTTCTTTTACGGCTTTCTGCTATGCTTGTATTATATAACATTACTAAACCGTTAGCTATGCAGTGGCTTACTGCACTTTGCATACGACTTATAAAACTGGGCCTCAATTCTGCGCATTTAAGTAAAAGACGTTCAATAATCAGACTAGCTACGCATTATCGAGAATCCGTAGCGATTGTGGCATATTTAGTATTGTACTAAAACATATCAAATTTGACCTACACGCCGGTGTGTCTCAAGATATTTCCGACGGGAAACCACGACGGAATTATAAAAAAAGTATAAAATTCTAATAGTATGTTGAGAGAAGAATGTTCCAGTAAAAAAAAAACATTACTTCATCCCAAAGCCCAAAATCCGTCTACCGAAACTCCATTGCGATTCCTTTTAAGCGATTCACATTAGCAAAATCGGGACCCTGGTCTAATATATATTTTATAAATTTTAATGCACAAGTTCGTTTGCATTTCTTTCCATATAAAATATAATACAGAAATTTTATTGAGTGCAGCTTATTGCTTTTACTTGCCATATACCTACTTTGAAAAAGCCCCTGAGGCATATTATGTAGATTAAAACCATTTAATAATGGTGGATACCGATACGCCTTTATGCGGGAAAGAAGCTAAAGCCTCGTGGCTAACAAGATAATATGGACATATTATCTTGTCACGAAAAAAAAGCATGCCTGAAAAATATTTTGTCATCTATGAGAAATTTTAATTTCAGAATTCATAGATGAGTTTTATTATGTTGAGCGAAGCCTTTCAGTAAACAAAAATGTATCGATTGATAAAAGAGGAATTTAGGGAGGGATAGATTAATAATAAAGTATTATTATTATTATCTATTAAAATATATATTAAAAAAGCTTTCCTGTCCAAACCCACGATCTTCGAGACTTAAAGCGAGACCTAGTTTGACCGCAACACCACTGGTTAGCGGTGTTGCCACCACTGGTTAGTGGTGTTGCGGTTATGTATGTATTTTCATCATCATCATCATCAGCCCGTATAACGTCCACTGCTGAACATGGGCCTCCTCCCGAGGGAGGGCATTGCCATAGTCACCACGCTTGGCAGGCGGGTTGGGTACCGCAGTATTATGTTGTAACACACAAGGAAACGCTGCTGCCCGTTCCTTGATATACGATTATTATAGATGATGATATAACAATCGGGACCAACGGCTTAACGTGCTTTCCGAGGCACGGAGGTAGTCCCTCAACCAACCAGACCCGGAAAGTAATCTAAGAATTTACACAAAGATTTCTTGTCCGGTGTGGGAATCGAACCCACGACCTCCGAGATTTGAAGCGAGCCAATTACCGCTACGCTACGGAGGTTGTCATATGTATTTTAATATGTAACAATCAAAGTAATTCTGGCTACTTGAGGGACTACCATCCGTGCCTTGTAAAGCACGATAAGCTGAGTTGGTCTCGATTGTTACAACATCATTTTCTATCAGTAAGTAGTTTTTGTCGACAACATGGAGGTTAGGACAACTTCCGTAGCGTAGCGGTATTTGGCTCGCCTTAAATCTTGGAGGTGGTGGTCGAGGTTCGATCCCCACATCGGACCAAAAATCTTTGTGTAAATTCTTAGATTTCTTTCCGGGTCTGGATGGTTGAGGGTCTACCCTCCGTGCCTCGGAAAGCACGTAAAACCGTTGGTCCCGATTGTTATAACATCATCTATAACAATCTTATACCAGGGAGCGGGCGTTTCCTTGTGTGCTACAACATAATACTGCAGTCACCAACCCACCTGCCAAGCGTGGTAACTATGGCAAAAACCCTCCCCCGGTAAGAGACCCATGTTCAAGTAGACGTTGTACGGGCTGATGATGAGTAGTTTTTAGTTAAGTTTTATTTTTTGATTTCCCGACCCGTAAGTTTTAGCTATTCTATAACAGCAAGCAACGTGTTTTAATATTAACAACGACTAATAAATGGCGGTAGGTATATAATAATATAGAAGACTAACTTAACCGTTTACCGCGCACATTCTAAATTCGCCCTCCATCAACTTTTTACTACGCCAGTACCGAGGACGGACCCTAATTTGGCAACCTTACCCTACTCCTTTTTACCGGTTCTTTTTCATAGTAACAATTTGTAGTTTTCTACAGAAATCTCTTAAAAGTTTGCACTTTTAAAAACATTCTCTTCACGAGGATATAAATCTGGAGTACTTAAGGAATTCTCCATATATCTACCGTTCCAGACGCGTAACAATGTGGGTCTGAAGCCCCATTTAAAAGGAACGGCGAATAAAACAAGCGATTCGTATTCGTGTGGTGTAAATGTTTATTGCTGAGAACTGTTCGTGTAAGTTCCAATACGATTACAATCAAATTTGAGCTCTTTACACTTGACAATATGAATGAATTTTCAAGTTGTTCGGTGTTGTCGGTTGACTATTAAAGATCTTAGATTTGGGTACATTAAGTAATAGGTACCGTTTCAACCGAACCTTACAATATGGTGGTTTAAAGACTTTGTAGTTGGACGTGTGTATAATAACTAGGTACGCGTCGCAGCTTTACCCGAGCTTCTGTAAGTAATGTGACATTTTAATAACTATCTCTTTGCTTAAGTTATTAAAAAGGTTATAAGGTATAAAATAATTTAGTTATTACTCAAGCAGAATGTCGAAGTGAGTAATAATGGTCAGTGACAATCCAAAACACTGTAAGCCATCTTACTAATGTTCAGCTTAACTCCATTGGTTTATTTAAGGCTGATTTGCCTGAACCTGACATATTTTTTTTTTGGTTTGATTGTTTCATTTTAGTGTGTATTTTGCAAGTTAAAAACATTATATTGTTTTTAAATTCAGGTTTCTTAATCAGCTTGTTTTACTTCAACTGCTAAAGATGGGATCGAGGAGAGATACCTACTCCCATAAGCACCACGCGTGACAGGCAGATTAGTGATCGCAATAAAATGTTTATAACATAGATCGTTAAATATCTCACAAGTGGGTTTTAAAAGTTACTTTGGAATGGCAGGGCTTTGCCATTCCACTTTGAACACATCTTTCATTTCTGGCGCATAATTATAAAGAAGAATGTATATATAAAGAAGAAGTGCTAACTTCTATCATAACAGGCGTGACGACAGTATCAAAAAATTAAAGATTTAATGTTTTTAGGGGAAAGTACATATAAAAAGAAATTATAACACATATTTATTTTTATATATAACCTTGAGATTAATGTGATGTTTAATGAAATAAAAGATTAAAATACTGCAATCGGCCATTTTGACTGAAACACCAATCACGGCGCATGACGTCACGATATTGTAACCATCAAAGAGAATTTAACCACTACGTTAGGTTTGGCGGACTCAATGACATTTTTTACAATAGCGTGACGTCATAGCCGACGCCATGACACTTGAGGCCTTTTTTCTCGCGCTATTTAAAATTTAATAGATATATGGCTTAAACTTCGTTAAATTTAAATTTATTACCGAAATATTTTGTTTTTCGTACTTAGAAAATGACTACCCACGTTGCGCAAGAGGATTTCAAAATCTTGCCTCATGCCTATTGTCGCACTAGTAGCGCCAATAACTTCTCAAATATTTCACAAGGAGCGGTTTGCACCCGCGCCCGCCGCGGTCTTGAAACTGGGGTTTTATTCCTATACTCACAAGACCGGTAATTTGCGCGGTCGCGGTTAAGATCATCGCTCGCAAACTTGGCGGGCGATGATCGCAAGACCTGCTAATAATCGCGCGCGCCGCGAGTGTACAACGCGTAAAATGTGCTCTTCATTTTTAAATATAAATCTACATACTACAGAAGCTGCGGGCCCGAAATCGCGGCGGGTGCGGGTGATAACCGCTCCGTGGGTTCTTAGCCGTAAAGTCGCACAAAATAACTACTACATATTGCCCCGTCGGCAGCGACTGCTTTATTCCGAGGTTGAAGCCCCACCGGCGCACCAATCTTATGGAGATTGAAAACTTTGCAGTTTTTAAACCATAAGACTAGAGCTTTGTTCGCCTTTATTGCCAGTCAAGCAGCAAAAGTCGCGTATCTAATATGTCTGTTAAACATATCAACCGAGATTCTAAAAAATACACGGCGATATCTTTATTCCATCGCTTTTCATTAAACCTAAGTATTTTCTATGAATAACGGGACCTTCATTAGTAATTCAACTCGAATATTAATTTATTGACACCGTATTCAAAACTTCGTGACAGGAATTAATAAGTTATTATCTTGGTAATCATCTTGCCGACAAACTGCGTCGGTGGTCAAGCGGTTATAATTTTATTCAAGACCCAGATCCTGAAATTGTGTTTGTGAAATTTTCGCCCAATTTCAGTGATAAATGCGAGAAGGATGATTTAGCAGATCAATCGCAAAAAGTATGAAAAATTTCGTACTGTAATAGCAACGTGACATTTTTGTGCATCACCATGGCAACCAATACAACTAAATGGATTTTTCATCCCACCATCTCGGAAAGAGTATTTTTAATCTTCAATATCTGAGTGGAAAAGCCGTTTTTATTCTCTAGTAAATTGAATTTAGAACATCGTGTGAATTAAAAAAAACATTAAACCTATTTACTGCTACCTCTATGGTGCCGAATATATCATAAAACTTCTTTTTAATTTGTTAAAAACTCAGACTCGGAACCTTTGTACGCATTTCCTCGCTGAGGTGGAATGAAAAGTTACGTGTTGCACTCGAGTGCAAAGATTTTTCACCTCGTGCTCTTTTGATTCCCTCGCTAACGCTCAGGATTCTAATTTTGAATCACTCGCTGCGCTCGTGATTCAAGTTTAGAATCCTTCGCTTGCTCGGTCATCAAAATTGAACACGCGGTTAAAAAGCAACTTTGCACTCTTGTATAACAAATAACTATTAATGAAACTTGTTTTTTTAATACCTAGTCACATGACTAGGTATTAAAAAAATATGACTGCCCCGGTGGCTCAGTGGTTACGATACTTGCTTCTGAGACCTAGTGTTCTGGGTTTGATTCCCACCCGGGACAATTATTTGTGTGAACCACAAATAGTTGTTCTGAGTCTGGGTGTTATTTGTGTCCGTGAAATGAATGTTTGTAAAGTCCCCCGCGACACAGGGATTTACTTGCCTAGTGCGGGAGTTGTCTTAAAAAAAAAAACACAAAAATCACAAATCACATTGAAATCAATTCTGTAATTTCGGCGTGGTGCTCGTATCAGACAGAAAGACATTTTTTTTTTACAGCTTCGATAATATACTCCAGTAACATCTTCAATATAATAAAACATATTTTATACGAATTTCACTTCCCGCAGTTTTATTTATGTAAAGTCTAGTAGTATTAATTTATTTAAATACTACAAACCAAGCAACACACGCAAGAGTGCCCCCAGTAGATCGTTATCATCGCAACCAAGGATTATGAACAAAATTAATTAGAATCCAAATTTGAAGGTTTGTTATTGTCGCTTGTATTTATCCGGAAAGTGTACAGAAATTTTAATTAGGGACGACACGAAAATTTTGCCAAACGATTTTACCGAATCGCACCAATTATGCTGTTTAGTGGAGGTAAACAGCCGTTATGATTCTGAAACTTACAAAATAGATATTAACGTTTGTGTTTTTGTGAGTTTAACAGATAAGGGGTTATAGCCAGGTAAAGTTGTGATACAAATATGCTTACAGTTACAATTCAGTGGATTCTAGAACATTTGGGTACTGGCCGTTTTGGTCCCAGTCCGGTACGCAACAGTGACTGCACGGTATGCACCCACAGTCAAACATAGATTATTGAGCAAATACTTTTGCTACAGTTTGTGCATCCCGGCCCATACTAATGGGACCGTAACGGCCAACCGTTTAGTAAAGTCTCGGAAGTCGTTGGTACGATTCCCGCGCTAAAAAGTATGTTAATAGATAGATACCTACCATTCTTGTCTCGGAAAGCACGTCGGGATGATAGTCCCTATAGTTATAACATTACCTACAAAAATCGTATACCAGGGAACGGGCAATAGAACAATTTCGTGTCGCAACATTAAACTGCGGTCAACTACCTGCTTGCCCTGCGTGGTGAATTAGACGTTATACTGGGTATTAATGATAGTCTTAGTTTTGTTTTGTTCTAATTTGGCAAAGGAGGTATAATCACTGAAAGATCCTCTTTAAAAAATCCCTTTGTATAGTTTCATTTCTATTATAGATCTACTATTATCATTTAAGCTCATACTTTAATAAAAAAAAAATCTTCCGATGCCCTCGTAGACCCGAAGTCCGAGAGGCCCACGAACATTAAAGTAGAGCGACAGTTGCACAAAACTCCCCTAAACTAAAAGCCATAATCCCTCAATCTCCCCGTCAGCGACCGCCCTGAGCCGAGGTCCAAGTCCCAAAGGGGACGCCCTCTTGCGCAGGTTGCTTAGTTTGTAGTGTTTAAACCATTAATTTAGGCTGGAGCTCTGCTAGTCTTTATGCCAGGTGAAGTAGCAAAAACTTCGGGGATAATTAAATATGTGGGTCCGAAAAAAAAAATGCTTTTGCATGAGTTTTGATGATAAAAGACAAAGTATACCCAGCCATTTGTCTACCGACTAGACATTCCCGATTCCAGTTTGCAATCACGAAACATAAATAAATTGAAAGTCGGCGGCGTTTTAAACGGCCTCGCTTTTAAGTAATCGCTGTTTTTATTGCGATTATCAACGATATTAAGTTGTTATTTGTTTGAGTCGATTCTATTTGTAAAGCTTATAGGCTTGTGTTAATCTGTCTACTTAACTATTAATAAATTTAGAACACCGCCGGTAGGATTCGAATCCTTAGAGTTACCAATCTATATTATATAAGAGATTGATAAATTTCGACGACCGGTTGGGATCCACCGTGGCCAATGGTTAAGACTTTAGGGATGGGGGCTTTTTAAGATGCAGGTTCGAATCCTGCCGGTGGACTAAATTCAATCATCTCAATTTAAAAAAAATACTTATCGTTAAACTTTGCCATAAAGTTTTTTTTTATTGTCTACTTATTATCATCATCAGCCCGTATAACATCTTTGGAATATTGGCCTTACTTAAAAGGGTCGTTGCTATACTTACCTATAACGATTTTTAGGGGTTTATATACTAAATATATAACCGCCCTATATTGAACATATGATTGCCAAAGATATTGTTATCTTACTGTGCTAGCCTAGCCTCGGGAGTAAGTTCCTCAAGCAAGTAAATTAATTACCTGGATTTATTTTCTCATTATATTTTACTTTATTAAAACAACAGGTATACAAGTAACACACAATACATTATTCATGGCCAATGATAGGTTTTCCTTTATTATCAACTTATTATATATTTTAGCTTTAAGCGGACTATGTAAGAAACAAATGATCTCATGAATATGTTATGCTAGAAATATTATTTGTAAATTTCTAACTAACTGTAAACTAGTTTATATGTTGTGAACAGTTATTTTGTTATTCTTACTTTGTTTTCGTTTAATAATCATCATAATCATCATCATGAGATAACATTTTAATTAAATTTCAGAGTATTTTGTATGCATAGCTGTGTGATTATGTGTTAACTTACAAGTAATTTAGAAATTATGATCTTTGTATACACCGTTTAACCTACAGACTTCGATAATTTACAAACACAGAGGCTTAAAATCGTCACATCGCTGGCACATACCAACGCGAGTTAAACCAATGAGGGCGCCTAGTTAAATTATATTGAGCTGATGTGAATTGGCAGTCAACCAGCGGCCTAAAGAAGATCAGGTCACATAGCTTGAATTCACTCGTATGTGCTAACATGGCCAATTTTATTAAAACTTAACTTATTAAATTGTCGATTCAAACACCCAGTTAGTTAAAACTACAGCTATCAAAACTTTTGTTAAAGTGAAATGAGATTTTAAGAGCATGATTAACTACTATGATTTAATAGTCGTGTATTTAATGTTTTATTAATATATTTGTGATAGCTGTTTTATGTTTTGTAGCCAATTTCTTAATCCAGCTTTTAAGCTATTCGCTTGCAAACCTTCAGCGAAGTCCGTTATGTAGTATTTGCGTAAAAGAGTAACAACCATCCATCCACACATACTCACAAACTTCCGCGTTTAGTTGGACTGGCACTGGACATGACTGGATGTTTCTTAATGTATGTTTCAGAAACTAAATTTGAATCGATAGGTAAGTTTAGTCATGTTAGTTGTATGATGGTTGCACGAAACCTCCTAAAAAAATATAAGTCATAATTCCTCAATCTCATCGCCAGCGACCGCCCTGAGCCGGGGTCCAAGCCCCATAGGGGGCGCCTTCTTACGCAGGTTACTTTGTTTGTAGTTTTAAAACCATTTATTAAGGCTGAAGCTCTGCTCGTCTTTATGCCCGTTGAAGTAGCAAAAGCCTCGTAGATAACAATATAAAACCGTCTGAAAAAATAATTGATCGACTTTTAAGAGATTTGAGTATTACTTTATAAATTGGATAGGTTAGGTTGCGATGTTATACAATTCGTTCTTCAGTCGGTCCTGTTATTTTATACGCGTTATTTTTCGTCTTTGAATACTAATACCATCGTATTCACAATGCAAAACACCATCCCCATTATCTTAATAGGGAAAAGGGAGAACAGATGTCTTGTTTTTATAAATCCAACAAATCTTAATAAATTCTCCCCAGACTGTTGAGTGCTGGCGGGCCTAAAGGCCAGTGGCCTGGGGCACCCTATTGTAAACAACTGCAATTAATCAGATGCCTACGAGTTTAAAGAACTATCAACGAATTCCCATACAAATTCATCCATGACACATCAAAATCTATCTACTTCCGATTATAAGAAAAATATACAGAAAATAACGACCATTTTATTAGTCTACTCGTATTTTATTATGCGAGTATCTAATTGTACGCTTGGCTATTTTGTTTCCTCGTGTCCATATAACACTCTAAGCCTTATACCAAATACGTATTTTCTTGTAGTAAACCTATAAACTAGTATAATGGTCGGAAAGTGGTCGTAATTTTGGATTTCGGCATAGTTTATAACTGCATAATTAATCTGTATTATTAAAGCCTAAACGCTGAGTCGTTTGACACTGTTATCACGCAATACCAACATGGAGCAGTTGCCTACCTTTGTTGTGGAACCTGCTTCAAGTCATCTTCCTATTTTCCTGATTCCAGAGGTTTCCAAAAAACATGCAAACCACCCGCTTCAAGCTTGTGTTTAGCTTATATTATGTATGTATTATACTGTATCGCAAAAAGTCGTTTTAAAGCTTGAATAATGCCTTCATCGTTTTTTATCAGTGGAAGCGCAGCCATATAAATGCTTTGACTGCATTTCATGGAAGATAGTCGCTAAGACCCTTAGGTTACGTGATAGGTTATCCCATACGATAAAAGGATTCAACCGCCGCCGGCTCCTCTTCATCAGAAGCAATACTTTTTTTTTAGTTTTCAATGTACGTCACCGAAATAATCAAGTTTAGTTGCAATTTGAACCTATTGTAAACATTAAAATAAATATAATAATATGTTTGTTAGTCTCAACATGGAAAAAACGAAAACCGGCCAAGTGCGAGTCGGACTCGCGTACGATAGGTTCCAGGTACCATTTTCAAGTGCCTGCCGTTATTGACAACAGCGGACAAGAAATCTTTGTGTAAATTCCAAGATTTCTTTCCGGGTCTGGTTGGTTGAGGGACTACCTTCCATGCCTCGGAAAGCACGTTAAACCGTTGGCCCGATTGTTATAACATCATCTATATCAAACGAACCAGGGAATGGACAGCAGCGTTTCTCCTGTGTATTACAACATGACACTGCGGTTACCAATCCGCCTGCCAAGCATGGTGACTATGGCAAAATCCCTCTCTCGGGAGGAGGCCCATGTTCAGCAGTGGACGTTATACGGGCTCATGATGATGACGATAATGAACCTAGGTAGGTATAATATATAGGTATACAAAGTGTTTACTTGTTAACTTAGCAACAGTTTTATGTACCAAAGATTGTCACACGATACTACTGAAGATAGGTCGTAATATTTTGATCAGTCTATGTTTACTACAATGACATAACGTCACTTTACGACAATATTCGCACTAATAATAAATAGGGTTCGTATTTAGAAATGAATTTCAGTTCAAGGTCTTTGTTTTATGCTTCGTGACCCAAACAACGGGTTTTATATACCTACCTACTATTAGTTTAACTGTGACGTTTATTTAACGTAAATAATTAATTACTAGAAAATGAAAATTCTTGTACCTACATTAAACATGTAAGTGTGTCATATGTTCAGAATAAAGCTGTTCGTTAATATTAATCTAACTAGATTATTTGAGCCGTGTGAACTTCTTCGACAAGTAGTCTATCTAACATAGAATTTTTTTTTTTAAACGGTCCTTTACATTCTGAGATTAGCTCGTGCATGACGTAGTATGGATTTATTTTTTTAATTCGGATCCTAAACTAAATATTTGAAAATGTAAGTTAGGTGTGTCCAAAGGTAAGCGAAGATGTTTGTTTGTGAACGAAAGATGTGACAAATGTTAAGATGATTTATGAACGGAATGCGGAAGTGCTTTATTACCCAATAAGAAAGCGATGAATGAACAATGATTGAATGAGATAAGACTGAAGGATATTTAATACCGGAATGAGTGAAACCGAGTTTGGAAAGATAGCTGCTAGACGGAGGACGTGCGCATAAGTAATAAGTGTCTAGAAGAAAATAAAGCACGATCGAACGGATTACCATCTTTTATTTGCTGGATTAGCTCTCCTCCTGATTATATATATTTTAATAGCAAAAATGGAATGTATGTTGATCTGGTAGATGAGATGACAGAAATATATCATCGGCTATTAAAGGCGGAAAGATATTATTAAAACGCGACGCAACCTGACGTTGCGACGTCAGGTCGCGGGGACAGCAGGCAGGACCTTATATTACACTACATAACTTATTATTGTGGTTTTTACATTTTAAAACCGAGCTAGAGAATGGGAATGGGAATGGAATGGGAATGGGATACACATCGTCCAATAAACTGATATTTTTCTAGTGATGTAAAATAATATAGTTATATCACTCTCCTGAAAGGTAACTGTTTCTGATATAAGTGATGTTAGAAATTCAGCCATATTACAGTTTAATCTCGTACTATTTACGTGGCCTGCCACGTATTAAATTCATTCTTTGCAATTCTAAGTTAGCATAACTTTTCAGAATTTACTGCGACTGTTTGCTAAGCTCAACTAGTAGTGTTGAATTATATTTTAAGCATATTCACGGCACGGCAGTACCTTAGTACCGTAGCTAAAGTGGTGAATGGATCAGCAAAGTCCCTTAAAATAAGACCAAGTACGTGTTTTTTAAGATAACTATATATCTTAAAAATTCTATCTATCAATTTCTGAAACTTAACAGGCCTATGCATTTAAAAGTATAATTATCCTAGCGGCACGCCCCGACTGAGCCTATTTTACTCAGCGATAATGCAGCATTCTAGTGATGAAAGAATTATTGAAATCCGTACAGTAGTTTTGGAGTTTATTCGAAACAAACATACAAAAATATAAAAATACAAACTTTTCCTCTTTATAGTATTAGTATAGATTACATTTATCTATATAAATAAGATTGTACCGCAAAAATGTATGTGTGCGCATAATTTGATAACGACGTTACCTATTTGGTTGATTATCTTTTTATCACTTATTTAAGAGACAAGGTTCAAGTAAGTAGAAGTCTTTAATATAACGGCCGAAGCCGGGAACAAACGGCTGGTCTAAAATCAAAATAAAACTCTTGTTTATCGGCTATTTCTCAATACAGGCAATATCCAAGACTGGGTCTCCTCTTCTGCGACTGCATCGTCAATTCATAGGGGGCACACTCTTGCGCAGATTAATTCTTTTATACTTTTAAAAGCTTTTTAAAAGACTTACGTCTGGAACATTGCTCACCTCCAGCCTCTTGGCTTCTTATGGTAATGTAATAACTAAACATAATACTATCAGTTTTTAAGGGAAGGCATATAGTTTCAAAAATATAACTGTCCAAATAAGACCAATAGGTAGGGTCTTACGTGTATGGTGGTGTTAAAGGATTTTCACAATGGGAGTCATAAATGTTATATGTCAACGTTATTCAACCAAAGCTTAAAAGCTAAAGGGCATACCCTGGATTAGCGGCTGGCCCTGTGAAAGCCCTTCGGAAATAAATATTTATTTATTTTATTAAATTTTTCGTTTCATGTTGCTTTTTGATATTTTTTCCCAGAAGTTTAGTAAAGCGCAAACGCGTGCATTACTGCAGGCAGCGAAATTTATCGTTGTAATTAAAAAAAATCCTTTCGATCTTCTCGTTGAACTAAAGTCCAAAATCTTGCGTAGATAATTGAAAACAATTGGAGACACAGATGTACAAAACTCACTTAAAAGTCGTAATTCTTCGATAACCTTACCAGCGACTGTCCTAAGCCGAGGCGATAGACTAGAGAGGTCACCCACTTTTTTTTCCTTTTATAAAAGCTTACTAGCATTATTTTGCAGTCTACTAGTATTCTTGTTAACCCCTCTTGCTAAGCTAAAATGCTTGTCTTACGAGTGGGTTCACGTCGGTAATGCAATGGGTGGGGCTCGAACTGGCGACCTCAAGATCAAAAGTTCGACGCTCTAGCCATTGGGCTACGGCCGCTTAATAACTTGCGCAGGTTTTTAACCATTAATTAGAGCTAAAAACCAAAGGCAAAATCCTCGTGGCTAACTAAATATGTTCATCCGACCTTCAACCGTGTGGTTGAAGGTCGGATGAACATATTTAGTTGTTGTGGGTTGTGGGTACCGCCACAAGTATAGCTATTATAATATACCTAATAACAAGTAATATTTCGCAGACACCCGCCTCTGAATGAACACGGACAAATACAATGAGAACGCTCTCAGATGTGATCGAGTGCCTCCTTAGGTCTCGATTCTGCTAAATTATTAAATACTGATAAAATGAATCGCATCGGATGGTCTTAGACTACGCTCGGTGAAGCAGCAAAAGCCTACTTGCTAATACGTAATGTATGTCAATAAAATATGGTCGTTGACAATTTATTAGGTATTCAGTATTCTGTTTAAATGTGTAGGTAAATTGTCTTTCAATCAATTTAAAATTCTTCTGTCAAAGAAACAAAGGCATCTGTATAGCTCCATTAAAAAAATCCGGGAGTTAAGTCCCATGATCCCATAGTTTCAACCAACTAAATATACTTAGCTATAGCAGAATACCATATAAGTCAGAAATGCAATCAAATCTCCATATAGTTAAACCGTTGTTTGTAGGTCATTACACTTAAATTAGCGGAATTGACGCCTTGGACGCCGAAATGTCTTCGATTCAAAGAAATACGTTTGTCTTCAGTAGCCGGCACACAGCGGGAAACAATTTAATAAAATATATCTGTTCTAAACTCTATTATGACCGTATTAATTGGATTTTTATTCATTTTTGTTCATTGGTATACATTTTCATTTCAATCTACTTAGTAGTGGAAATTTTATTTTTTGAGGATTATCCTTATTCTTTTTCTAAAATCAGAGTACGTTTCCCTTAGAAACGTGTTATGTAAAGATGGATAAATTTCGATGGCCGGCCAGCCGACCAATCACGTTGCAGAAACGCACTGTCATGTGACACTTTCTGCAATGTGATTGGTCGGCCTCCGTAGAGTAGACTCGAGTCGCGCTGCCTATGCTAGCCGGGCAGGAGTCACTGTGGCTGAATGGTGTGGATACAGCTCTCTGTACCTAAAGTAAAGGTTTAAATACCGTTGTTCTAAATTTATAAACCTGAAATTTAAGAACGGAAAATGGAAAAGAAATTATATTTTTTATTGGTATTACCAAATATTAACTGTTCGCGTAATATTTTTTAGATTTTCACTATTTTTAATAAGCGATCATAATCTTTACTGGAAGAAAAAACTTTGTACTTACTTTGATGATGATGATGATGAGAATGAGTGCAGAATGTATGATTTTTTTAAATTTAAGCTCAAATTTCGTCCATATATATATGTAGATACAATCAAATAGAAGTTAAAGCTATATGATGCCACTCATAAATTACTATTACGTAAAAAAAGGTTTTAGATTGTTAGGAGCAAGGGAGTCTATAGATTTGTTTATTATAGGTAATCGGGACCAACCGCTTAACTTAACTTTCCATAACAACAGAGGATATTCCATCAACTAAACAGACTCAGAGAAAAATCTCCAAATAAATAAAGATGATTTGTCCTGCGCAAGAATCAAACCTTAGACCTGCAGGGCTTATACTGTTACGCTACGACAATTGTATATTATTGCTATATTTAATATGAAAATTATTATAAATAAATGTTCCTACAACAATATTGACGAAAGCAGATTATTATAACGACGCCGCGACGCGACAATACTACGCCGTAGCATACTACGAGCTCGTAGCTTTATCTTACACCTAATTTATCGCTTTAAACCCATCTCATGATTGCATTGAAATATGCACCTTATTATTAAGACGCACGGTTTCAATTTGAGTGTCAACTCCAATCATAACTCAACATTAACGTCGATATGGGGTTATGTTTATGTTATGTTCTTCATACAAATACAGATTATGTTTTAAACCTTTATTCTAGAGATTTGTAACAAGTCTTTGTTATATACTCCTTTAAAGTTTTTCTTTACATGGCGTAGCAGTATATATCGCGTTTTCAATCTCGGTGGTTATGGTTCCTACGCTGGACAAGAAATCTTTGTGTAAAACTCTAAGATATCTGTCAGACTATCCTCCGTGCCTCAGTACGCAAGCCGTAGGACCCCATTGTTCTAACAACACCTATAGCTATTGTAGACCAAGAAAAGAACAGCAGCGATTCCACGTCTGTATTACTAAACAATACTGCTGTCAACAATACGTACGGTTTAGCCAGTTATTGCCACCATTTTTTATTTAAAAAAAAGTCCTAAGAAAATATTTAGCCGGGTGATACTGCGCAGGCTAGTTAATAAAACAGATCCGTGACTGACTGACTGATTTATAGACTATACACCTTCAACCGTGACACTTATAAATCTTCTTAGGTACAAAGTACAAGCACTAAGAAAGGGCTTATTAAAATTTAAAACCTCTAGTTTACACCTCACCTTTGTCTATTGTACCAACTTGATTTACCAGATATTTCAGTAACAATGCTTAGTTTATTTCGTTTCAGTCAGACAATATAAAAATAGATCAGTTTAATCATATTAATCATCGCTTTTATATCATTTGAATCTATATTTAAATTATAAAGACGAAATATTTGATTGTTTGTTTGTTTGCATTGAATAAGCTACGGAACTGCTGAACCGTTTTCGATTGCTGGTCGCTGAGCATACGCAATTCTCCCGCAGATTTCAAAATAACATACAAACAACAATTTAAGAATTTACCCATGCATTACTGGCAGAAATTGCGGAAGATATAGGAAGATTGCCATATAAAAAAAAATGTTTGATATTTTTGGATTACTCCTTTGCATCAATTTGTCTAAGCGTCATGTTCAATCATACTCAAGAGGTTAATTTGCATTTTTTTTAGTGACATCTTCTGCTATAACAGATTTACTGTCTTGCTCTTTACAAACATTAAATTCACGAACACACATCACACTCAGAACAATTACTAGTCACAAATAATGTCCCGGGTTGGAACCAAACTCAGAACACCAGGCCTCTGAAGCTACTAGTACTATAACCACTGAGTCACGTAAATTCGTTTACTATTTTTCTCCATGAAAATTAAAGCATCTTAGCTCGCAAACATTTATAATTAGAGTAAAATTTCTTAAATAGACTTAAAAGGGATCGTTAAGGTAAATGCTACCCCCAATAACCTTCAACCCTTTACGAAGAATATCAACAAAGTGAAAAAGTCCCTGAACAAATACATTTATAATTTTTTACGACTCCATCAAGTCGTGGAAGCAGTTTATTTTGATAATCGCCTGTCTCTAGTATTTTGGAAAAGGTATCTATTCTTTTAAATCTTTCTCAAAAGTAAAAATATCTTTTTATCTATATAACTAGATTTGTCGGTCAATTTCACTCGTTTAGCACCAATTTCCGTAGAAAATTCATAACAAAATATGCCTTTTTTACGAGTGATCAATGTAGCTTTGTAATATTATAGGATTTAATTATATCTGCTATGTAGTTTTTGACTTTATACACGTAGAACAGTAACTGACTAATTGACTGAGTAATTAACTGAGCTAACTAACTGATCTAACCGACTGACTGATTTATAGATTACGCTCAACCTCAACCGTAATTAAGAAACAAAAATACGAATCTTCTCTCTTTATTGGTATAAGCTGGAATTGAATTTAATTGGAATTGAACCCGACGAAAACCGCGCTAAAATGCTTCCCTAGTTCTAAATGTAGAGAGAATGATATTATTTTATATCCGGTGAAATAGCAAAAGCCTCGTGGCTAATTACATATGTAAAGGCAAAAAGAGAAGGTAAAACGATTTTAATGTATATGCTATACTATAACCGATTTATGTTTGCTTGTCTATCTTCCGTCTGCGTCTTTGTTCCAAAAGGATTGCACCGAATGCACTAAAAGACGCCTGTTGTAGCAAAAAATAACAAAGGGGACTCTTATTTTAATAAAAGGTGAAAGATTCCTTAAAAAAAATAAAGGTGACTCAGCTGAAACCGCGGGACTTAGCTAGTACCTATACCTATGTAACTAAATAGCTACCCTTCGTTTTCCCCGCATTTTATGGTTTTCCCTGAATAAAAAAATAGCGAAGCAGAACAACATCCGTGGCTTAGAAGTATCAGGCTCGTTTTAAATCTTGTAGCTCGTGTTTTCGATCCTCACGTCGGACAAGAATTCTTTGTTAGATTCTACGATTTCTTTCCGAGTCGGGTTAGTTGAGTGACTACCTTCCGTGCCTTCGAAAGCACGTTAACCATTAGTCCCGATTGTTATAACATCATTTTTAACAATCGTATACCAGGAAACATAAGACAGCTATCACCAACCCGCCTGCCAAGCGTGGTGACTATGACGAAATAACCTCCTAACCTTGTCAGAGCATTGGACGTTATACGGGCTGATGATGATGAAAAAAATTACATGACATTCCGATAATTGACTCAAGTTAATCTAAGTTATCTAGTGAAATCTTCTTCTTTCAACCTATTAATAAGATCGATTTTGCTGATTTTTTAAGAGCATATTTCAAATTTAAGTTTTATAATCGTCTTACTTAGTTTTTGCTTAAAAAATAAGATACTTATATGCATTCATACTAATATTCTTGTCAACATTATTTTCTCTATCTATTGGCCAAACACTCGATAAGAAACATAATGTTAACATATTATTAGCTCAATAGGCGATATTTAGGACTGTAAGATGAAAACGCAGTTGGTTTCGATGGAAACAAAAGTGTCATAAAAAATATATAACATAGACAATATAAATACAAAAAGGTTGTGCGGTCTTGCACAGGTGAAAAGTTCTATATCACGAGGTTCTAACAAGCTCTCATAAGAATTGAAATTTATATTTTCAATGGTTATCTATCGCTCCTTGAAGTCATGCCTGCCCTGGAATATAACTGCATAACAAACAACTAATAAAGCCAGTCGAGATAATTCTATTCCTACTTTTTCTGTAAAAACATTTTTTTTATAACTAAACTTCTCAGAATAAAATTTCTTATTCTTAATTATTTATTATCTTGATTTTTAATTAATTTGGCACCTATACAAAATCGGTTGTCACTAAAATTATATTTTCTAAAATTTTTTACAACTTGATTTGCAATCCAAATCCAAATCCATCAAAATCCAATCAATTTTTCATGTGTTTACGTATAAAACAACGTATTATACAGCAAAGGATTAGTTTCATAATTTAAAAAAAAATATAATCAACAATATTTTTTTCTCCCAACGTTTACTGCAAAAAATACGAAGCTAAATGTGCGCGTCTGTATTATTTATTAATTTATCACGCCATCGCAGCGCTAAAAATCAATCGCATCGGTAATACCAATAAAAATTCGCAAATTGAAAAAAACAACCCTATATGTGCCAAGCCGAAACTAATTTCAAATTATAAATCAAAAATGCAATTTTCGCTGATGCAAACAAAAAAAAAATACAAACTAACCTTGAATACCGCCACAAAGTCACCCCACTCGTTCTACGCCAATTTTCTTCCTTCATTTTCATTGTTAATTTATTTCGAAATGTGTATAAACTTTGTACGAACACATTGCAATCCGCGCACGAAGTAAACTGGAGTGTTACGATACGACCACTCACCGCGGCCGCGCGTTCGTGACTGAGCTTTGCTGCGGAGCTTTCCGCTGTCGAATCGCGTAGGGTGACTGGATACCCCACTCCCCGCGCTGCATCACCCTTCCTGCTACCAACTGCCCGACTCTCCCCAACTTAGAGCGTTATTATACCCGGACACTATACATTAAACTAACTACACCTAAACTTGGTTTTGTTCGCCAAATTGTTAAAGTTATTTGATGTCAAGCGTTATGAGTAATGGAACTTAAATGATTACGAGAAATAATTGCTAAGTGAAATAATTGTGTATTTATATTATTATTTGTGTTATTTGAAGATATCAGTTGAATAAAGATTTACCTATCATTATACCTATTTAAGATGTGAGCTAAATTGTTTACAATCAGGAGAAATTAATTGAAATAATATCTTAATCAAAGTAAAAGCCCGATCCCGTACCCGTGGAACCTTGACTTAAAATATTGACACTTACAAATTATTTGGCTTTCTATTGGTAAAAGAATTTGCAAAATCGGTCGAGTAGACCCAGAGATTACCCCTTACAACCTCACAAACATTACCTCTTTATAATATTAGTATAGATTTAACAACCTATTATACAAGGTATAACGGAAAGGGTATATACATAGAAAGAGCAAGGCGTCTTTGGATCATAACAAACGATATGGCAAGGGTTTCAACACAAAATAA
The DNA here is from genome assembly GCA_947037095.2 of Nycteola revayana. NCBI lineage: Eukaryota > Metazoa > Arthropoda > Insecta > Lepidoptera > Nolidae > Nycteola > Nycteola revayana. The sequence goes on along the minus strand of OX344842.1, from coordinate 4,411,772 downwards.
AATAAAAAAGTCAGTATTATTTCGCAAACAAAAAATAAAAATGCGGAACCCTTTATTCAGAAATACCAGGAGTAAGAGGTTTATTTTTACTTGCAAATAGTTCGTTGACATCGATCAGCTGATTGAGTGCAAGTGATGTATTTATTTCAATTTGAAAAGTTTGAAAAAACATTACTTCCGGACTTGTAGAGATAGGATTAAATAACCCTTGCCATATCGTTTGTTATAATCCAAAAAAGCCTTGCTCTGTCTATGTTTATACCCTTTCCGTTACACCTTGTATACCTATCTATAGTTTTCTACATTCCCATACTTGGTCCGAACCAAATATCAGCCCGTACAACGTCCAGTGCTGAACATGGCCGTCCTCCCGAGGGAGGGTATTTGCCATAGTAACCACGCTTGGCAGGCGGGTTGGTGACTGCAGTATTATGTTTTCACCACACAAGGAAATGCTGCTGCCAGTTCCTTGATTATTATAGATGATGTTATAACAATCGGGACCAAGGGCTTAACGTGCTTTCCGAGGCACGGAGAGTAGTCCCTCAACCAACCAGACCCGGAAATAAATCTTAGAATTTACACAAAGATTTCTTGTTCGAAGTTATCGAACCCACGACCTCCGAGATTTAAAGCGACCCAAATACCGCTACGGCACGTAGGTTATATTTGTATCTTTGTATACAATATGTTCATTAAGGTGAAATTCCGGTTAGTACTTAGACTCCATTTGATGGTACAATAATCAATATTTTACTGACTTATAATTTATGACTATGGTGTGGTTACCACATTACTCATGCCGTGTGGGGAAAATAATACTGGGTTTCCCAACACTTAGTAACAAGTTGAAGTATAGATTTATATTCAGAGGGCACGTTCTCTACTACGGGCTACAGAAACACACTCAAATGTAGGTGAAATCAGTAATACCTCTGGGAATAATGGTTCTGTCTAATGATGCGGTCTCCCGCGACGTGTCTGTCGCAGGCGAATCTCTGTTATATGCTCGTAAACCCTAATGTTTTCCTATAATAGACCTTAAGACCATTTTAGGCCACGGCTCGGTGGCCAGTTTTAAAAGAGGTTTGATATTTGCGCATCACATATTATAGTGTGCGCAAATACTCGTGCTCTCTCTATTCCTTTACTCTCTTAATCCGATAGGACGGTTAAGCGACACGACCGGTGAGCGTCGGACTTGTAATATTGTGGTCGCCGGTTCAATCAATTTTTTTTTTGAATTGTCATTATTGCACCTACGTTGGTAGCCACGATGCTTTTGCTACGTGCAAGGCGAACAGAGATCCAGCCTTAATAAATGGTTTAAAAACTACAAACTAAGCAACCTGCGCAAGAAGCCACCCCCTGTAGGGCTTGGACCTCGGCTCAGGGCGGTCGCTGGCGATGAGATTGAGGGATTATGACTTATAGTATTTTAGGGGAGTTTTGTGCATTGTCGCTCTACTTTACAGTTCGCGGGCATCTCGGACTTCGGCAAAATCTCTGCAAGTTAACTTTAAAAGAAAATAGTGTTGTTACGCATGTGTCCTCGTATTGCTGTAGGGCCTAGACTTAACCAGTTTACTATGGAGCAATCGCTTCCTAACCGCAAATGACAATAATAACGTTAAAATAATTACTTCCAAAACGGATACAAAAAATTACACTAATGTCTGCTGCATTCTGTACGTTATTGTGCAATTTCGTCTGATTTTCTCCACTTAGCGATATACTCTTATACGCTCAACTGTCAGCAATTTGTGCGCGGTCGCGTGTTGCGGTGATATTTCACATATGAATATGCGTTTATGTTTAACTGATCCCTATATCAAAATATAGTTTTTCCACGCTTATTTTTGTTTCAGCCGTTGACAGATGAGCAGTTAGGTAAACAATAACGACGGATACGAAATCACTCGCAGTCTTAGAGCTTTTTACCTTTATAAGGGAAAAATCCAACGCCTTCTTGACATAATAGTAAATTATACCAATTACATATAGTGACAAATTTTGTCTTTAAATTTCTCCCTTTTAGGTTCTTTGATCGTGGTCCTGGTGGTTGTGGCTGAGGTTACTTATTATTAAATAATAAAAAACAAAAAAAAAACATGTTGCATTTTTTAATTTAAATAAACACCTTTATAAAATGTTTAATCAAATTAATTGGTTAAGTTAAACCAAAAAATTCAAGAACGAGATTTGTACATGCCTTTTCTTTTAAATAAAGATTGAAAAAAGAAAACGGTTTTTATATGCTACCGCCCCCCGCGAAATGCTCCAGTGCCTAATAAGAGACGGCCCTATTGAGAAACTATATTCTTGAGTTTATTGCAAACATAATTTAAGGGTGCCGTGTGGTTTCCGGCTTAGAATAGACCACCCCGTGTCTACCCATGGGTGTCGTAAAAGACGACTAAGGGACATATGGCTGATGGATGTGGAGCAGCGTCTATTAGCCCTAGGTTAACATATTACTGCGATCACCAATCCGTCTGCCAAGCGTGGTGATTATGGCAAAATCCCTCAACGATCCTGGTTTGCCAAGGTCTGTTAAGAGGAGGCCCATGTTCAGTTGTGGACGTAAACGGGCTGTTGATGATGATGATGATAATTTAACAACGACCACTATACGCTCTGTTTCTGAAAGCAATCTAGCAAAACTCACGAGTCAAACGAGTTTCTAAAACCTAGATTTACTATTTTGATTTGAATATGGTCATTGTGTTAGTTAGTCTTTAATGAACACATTACACAAAGATATACAGAATCGAATTACAGACTGTATTTTTGATGTTTTTTTATGGAAGCTTTTCTTTACTCGTCTTTCAGAAACTGAATATTGATTTTACAGTTAAGTTAATCGTAGCTTCAATTCGGCCGTAGCCAACGGCTAGGGCGTCGAACTTGCGCCGGTTCAATCCCCACCTATTGCACTATTACTGACGTGAACCCACTCGTAACACAAGCATTTTAGCTTAGCACGAGGGGTTAACAAGTCATCATCAGCCCGTATAACGTCCACTGCTGAACATGGGCCTCCTCTCAATGGAGGGTTTTTGCCATAATCACCACGTTTGTCAGGCGGGTTGGTGACCGCAGTATTATATTGTAACACACAAGGAAATGCTGCTGCCCGTTCCCTGGTAGGTATACGATTGTTATAACAATCGGGACGGCTTAACGTGCTTTCCGAGGCACGGAGAGTAGTCAACCATCCAGACCCGGAAAGAAATCTTATAATTCACACAAAGATTTCTTGTCCGGCGTGGGGATCGAACCCACGACCTCCGAGTTTTAAAGCGAGCTAAATATACCGCTAGGCTACGGAGGTGGTCAAGTACGGTAACAAGTAGTGTGCAATAATTTGGCAAAAATAAACACGTTTAAGAAACCGGGTAGGAACATCAATATATAGAATAGTGTTACCAAAATCCAAGTGAAGCAATATCGAGGGAATGAAAAGATTTCATTCCTTTAAAATCGCTTCCATTGTGGGTCAAAATAGATCGTTGGCTCAGAGTAAACAGGAGATGTATGCAGTAACTATCTGTCCGATCCAGGCCGAGGGCACTCGACAAATATTGGTGTGTTGTGTGTGGCAACAACGGCAATTTATCCGATAGTCAAACGGTGGTAGTATCACAAGCCGGTGAAACAATAGGATAGATGACACTTTTTGAAAGCAAGAACTCGATAAAATAGTATATCATTTTTAAATAGACCTATCACGAAGTAACGGAAATACTATTGGCCGTTTAATATCTAAGCTTGTCTATGTCAGGCTGTCAATTAATTTATAATTAATATAATAATCATTTAGTTTACGTCCAGCCCATAGACAGTTAAATGAACGCCAATAAGTTAGAATATATTTATGTCATTATGACAATCGCCAATGTTAAGCTGCTTTTTTGTTGTCCGGGGGAAAATGCATTTACGTATTCCCACCGCCGCTGCAGCGTATTCGCGCGCTAACGGTGGGATATGTGGGACTCGCCCTCTCCGTAGCGTGGTATGCTAAACTCATACCACGAGGAAAAGACCCTACATCACTAAAACCTCCCGGACACTCCTTCGATCAGCCGTTGGCGTGAGCCGGGAACGCATGAGCAATCCGGCCCCCCGACGGCACCCGCGGCCAATATGGTACCGCGGGATCTCCGGGGCCACACTTACAGTGGCCCATTTGCCCAATTATAGGGACGCCCGGAGTGTAGAGGCGTCCCCACCACGCCAACGAGCTCCTCCCGCAAAAGATTGACACCCTAATGATAATGAAAAGCTCAAATTCAATTTAAAGGCCACGTGTTTGTTTCTTTTGTGTCCCATACCGAGAACATCAGGTCTCAGAAGCCACTTTTATAACCACTAAAACACCGCAGTCATACAATATGTTCCTTTTGTCGTCGACATGTACGGGAAGGTGGTCTGTTCTAAGCCGGAAAACACAAGTCATCAACATCAGTCAAGGCGGGTTGGTGACTGCAGTATAAGCGCCATAGCCCAATGGCAAGGGTCGTCAGACTTGTGATCTTGTTATGATCGCCGGTTCGATTGCCCACCCATTGCACAACCGACGTGAACTCACTCGTAACACAAGCATTTTAGCTTAGTACGAAGGATTAACAAGAATATTAGTAGACTGCATAAATTCTGCAATAGGCAGGTATCAATAACAGCAATCTGTTTTTGATATCGAGCAAAAAAGGGCAAAAAAAGCCCCCCTTAAATATTTATTTTATTTCATTTTTAGTATGTTTGTTGTTGTAGCGGCAATAGAAATACATCATTTGTGAAAATTTCAACTGTCTAGCTATCGCGGTGAGATAGACAGCGAAGTCTTGGTAATAGGGTCCCGTTGTTACCCTTCGGGTAAAAACCACACAAGAAAACGCTGCTGGAAACCACAAGTATACCTGTATTATGTATATGTAGAGAACATATCAACAAAAATCTACAAGAAATGGCATAATTGTTAGTCGGTCGACGTACGGAACGAACAACCAGTCATTTCTACAATTGGCACAGTAATTTAAGACTTTAAAACTATATGTTCACTGCATGATATAATCTTCACAATTATTATTTAAGTATACTGTAAAACGCGACGACGTCAAGAAAATTGCGAAACTAATTACATTTTTAAATTTACCTTTCGTAAAAGTTCACATTTCTAAGAATGTTATTATTTTTCACAATCTAGATTTTATAAGTGTACCCAATTCTGAAAACGTAAGTTACGGGTTCATCATCAACAGCAAGTTTACGTCCACTGCTGAACATGGGCCTCCTCTTAACAGACCTTGGCAAGGATCGTTGAGGGATCTTGCCATAATCACCACGCATAGAGGTCATGCTATTTATGCACCGCCTGCAAAAATTATGCACAAAATGCAGGAGAGAGTAGCAGCAAAAATACAATCACCAGCCGAAGACCCGACACGTGTTTTGCTCCTCCACGGATCATTATCACTAGATATTGTGTCTTTTTAATTTAGATTAATATGGATTCCGCAAAGTAACGCCTGATTCTATTCTGATAGATGCTGCTGCCCATCCGCCAGCCACACGGCTCGGTGGCGAGTTAGTTGATTATATTACTTACAGGCAATATATTTCTTTCCGCTTATTAACTTACTGCCCATAAATTTCCTCAATCATAGGCTAACACTAGAAAGCTGATGTGGAGACCATGTAATTTGTTCTTCCTCGTTAGTTTAGCGGTAATACGGCTGTAACTAACGAGGTCTCGGATTCATGACTCGGATCGAGAAAAATAATGATACGAAATTGTAGGTTGAAAACTTAGGCTCACCCTAGATTCCTGTGCAACGTGGCGCAGAGAGAGCTGGACACTCGCTGTCACCACTGTGACTGTGCCGACGATACGGCACAGCACACGGTGGTGGAGTGACCAGCGTGGGCCAACGAGCGGGAGGAGCTCGTTGGCGTAGTGGGAGACGACCTCTCTCTGCCGACCATCATTTCGAAGATGGTCCAAAGTGAGAGGTCGTGGGAGGCGGTTGCCTCCTACTGTAGACAAGTAATGTCACAGAAGGAGGCCGCGGAGCGGGAGAGGAAAGTCGATCCCTCCGCCCACCCGCTTCGCAGACGGCGTGTTGGCCGTCGGCGGCGGGCCGAAACCCACCGCCTACCGCCCTAGGCTCGGCCTCGGGGAGTGGGAGACATGGGCCCCGCTCTCTTCGAGGCTGACCCATGAGGACCCATGAGGAGTAGGGACGCCTCTACACTCCGGGCGTCCCTATAATTGGGCAAATGGGCCACTGTAAGTGTGGCGGGCCGGATTGCTCATGCATACCCGGCCCCCACCAACGGCGGATCGAAGGAGAGTCCGGGAGGTCTTAGTGGTGTAGGGTTCTCTCCTCGTGGTATGAGTTTAGCATACCACGCTGTGGAGAGGGCGAGTCCCACATATCCCACCGCCAGCACGCGAATACGCTGCAGCGGCGGTGGGAATACGTAAATGCATTTCCCCCCGGATAACAAAAAAAAAAGGCTCACCCCAGATTGTGTGGTTGTAGGCAGTCTAGCGGATGACAGAGTCGGGAGCTCGGCGCTCGCTCGGGGAACGCGTAAACCAAATGTGGGGTCGGACTTAGCGTCATTGCGGAAAGCGGGAGCACTATTATTATTATGTTGCAGGAAATTTATTTCCCTCGGCTTATTAAGTTGCTAATATTTCCTTTACAAGTACCGTACAAGCGAACTGATGATATTTTGTAAGCGCCGTCTTTATTTTCTTTCCCTCCTTTGCAGTGAAGTGTGAATGATAGGCGCTTGTTCAGCTGACAACATAGTTTTAAAACGAGTGCAGTATTTGTCTATGATAAGGAGAGCTCGGAGCAGTGGAGTTATTAGGAAGTCACGTTGATAGACAACCTCCGTAGCGTAGCGGTATTTGGCTCGCTTCAAATCTCGGAAGTAGTGGGTTCGATCCCCACGCCGGACAGGAAATCTTTGTGTAAATTCTTAGATTTCTTTCCAGATCTGGTTGGTTGAGGGACTACCCTCCGTGCCTCGGAAAGCACGGTAAGCCGTTGGTCCCGATTGTTATAACATCATCTATAATAATCGTATATCAAGGAACGGGCAGCAGCGTTTCCTTGTGTGGTTCAACATATGACTGCGGTCACCAACCCGCCTGCCACGCGTGGTGACTATGGCAAATACCCTACCTCGGGAGGAGGCCTATGTTCAGCAGTGGAGGTTATATGGGCTGATGATGATGATGATGACGTAGATATAAACATGAATATGCCTTTTAAAAGTACCGTTTTCGTGATTAGCCCGGTCTATTGCCTGCAGTGTTACGCTCGAGAACTTGTGAGCTCAGCAGAGCTCCTGACTTTTAGTCTTCCAAATCATTATATTATCCTTTCAAATATCACATCACTCTTATACAATTATTCTCAATCCGACATTATTTCTGTAGTGACATTTTATTGACTTTTCAACTATAAAAATCATTTTTGATGAAAAATATGCAACCAACTAATAAAGCTGTAGGGAGTGTGGGTTTAGATCCCTCTGTATACTAGCTGTTATGACGTGGTGGCCTACACAACGTCATAACGTCTAAAGTAGAGAGGGATTTAAACCCACACTCCTTACAGTACCTATTTTTAAAAAGCTCCGTTTGAAGGCTACGTAGAGATTATATTTAATAAGTAAAATCTAAAATAATGCTGTTTACACTTTACATACTGGTTTTTCGGGTTCCGTACCCGAAGAGTAAAAACAGGACCCTATTACTAAGACTTCGCTGTCTATCTGTCTCAACTGCCGTATCTCAACAACCGTGATTACCACAAATTTTCACAGATGATGTATTTCTATTGCCGCTATAACAACATATATTAAAAATAAAATAAATATTTAAGGGTGACTGACATACAACAAACTTTTATTTTGCCCTTTTTTGCTCGATGTCAATAACAACAACAGTTAGGACTCGAAAATGGTACGGAACCCTTCGTGCGCGAGTCCGATTCGCACTTGGCCGGTCTTTCATTAACTAACTAGCTGACACGACAGACATTGTCCTGCCTTAACTAAAACTAAATTAGAAATGATACCTCTGAACTAACCATGATGTGCACTAAGAGCAGCAGGCATTCTGTCAAATGCCGTCGGGGGGCCGGATTGCTCATGCGTACCCGACCCCCGCCAACGGTGGATCGAAGGAGTGTCCGGGAGGTTTTAGTGGTGTAGGGTCCTCTCCTCGTGGTATGACTTTAGCATACCACGCTATGGAGAGGACGAGTCCCACATATCCCACCGCCAGCGCGCAAATACGCTGCAACGGTGGTGGGAATGCGTCAATGCATTTCCCCCCGGAAAACAAAAAAAAAAAAAAAAAGGCATTCTGTCAAATGCCATAAGATTAAGTTAAAAAGTTTATATTGTCAAAAGCATTAAGGTTAGGTACATTATAAAATTCAAAGTGGTGGTAAAGTATTCTTATTTTTTTATTTCTCTTTTCTTTTATAAGAACCTTCTCCTGACAATGACAAATACAACAAAAAGAGAATAAGTGACATCGGTCCAGCCGATGATGCCGTGACCAAGAGAAATAGGGATTAATTTTTATATATTACCATCATTATCATCATCAGCCCGTATAACGTCAACTACTGAACATGGGCCTCCTCTCGGGGGAGGGTATTTGCCATACTCACGCTTGGCAGGCGGATTGGTGGCCGCAGTATTATGTTGTACAACACAAGGAAACGCTGCTGTCCGTTCCTTGATATACGATTATCATAGATGATGTAAAACAATCGGGACCAACGGCTTAACGTGCTTTCCGAGGCACGGAGGGTAGGTAGTCCCTCATCCAACCAGCCCCGGAAAAAAATCTTAGAATTTACACAAAGATTTCTTGTCCGGCGTGGGGATCGAACCCACGACCTCCGAGCTACGCTAGCGACCGCTACGCTACGAAGGTGGTTTTATATATATAGACCCTTAACATTTAAAAATGTCCATATTATGATCACGCCAATAAGTATACAATAGTAGATTGTTTATATAGGGAGCAAACAACTATTTTAAAGGCGAGAGTGTTTTTTTTAATCCAGAGCGGAGCGAAGGATTCTAGAGTAGAATCCCGAGCGGAGCGAGGGATTCTTAACTAGAATCCTGATCGCAGCGAGGGATTAAAAGTATGTCACTCGAGCTTAAAATAGTGTTGCTCCCGAGGTGGACACTCTACTTTTTATCACCCTCTATGAGAAAATAAGTAAGTGCAACTTATGAACAAGAATTTATTTACGTACAATGAAGAACCATAAGACATAAAATATAAGTTCATCAACTTTTTTTAAATTTGGCGCGCTCGCAATTTTTCAGCCAGTCACATATTCAATTCATTGTTCCCGAATGGTTTGTGATTCACCTCTTTGCTGATTGAAAAATTATTAACAATATCCACATTCCAAATTCAAATCAATTTTGGTCCCTAAGGTATTAATGAGCTATTTTGGTCCCTGTTTACGAGGAATAAACTAGCTCTTTTTGAATAGATGTGATAAAAAATATGTGACATAACATTTTCAACCTAATCTGTGTAAAGGGAGTATGAGGGCTGTACATTTTCTGTACAAGCATGAGCCGTCTTTGTATGGACTCCTTACCTTGTAACTACCTCTTCTTCAACAAACCATTTACGTCCAATCACATGCGCCCTTATTACTAATTTTGGCAAGCCCGGGCCGTTAAGGGTTATTTCTATAGTCACCAATCCGCAAACCTAGAGCATATATCAGCTCTAGATAGATGTAGATAGCTCTAGATAGATATATGCGGCTGCCCTTCACTTGTAAGTCCCTTAGTCACGTCTTATGACACCCATGGGCAGACTTGGGGGTGGTCTACCACGGGTACCCATTGGTGCTTTGGTGGATAGCCGTGTAGTAACCTAACGCATGTAAGTGCATTTACAAAATAAAAAAATTTAATTAATTACGAAAAATTGAATTACGGCCCAATATAAAAAAAAATTGTATCAAAATAAATGATCAATGTTTAACATTTAAGTTTTACCTTCTTTCATACAAAGTTAGGGCTAGTTCGGCCACTTTCATAGCTTATAAAATTCACAAATGTTAATTAAGTATTAAGTTTCCGTTCCCAAACCGCCAAACTACAACAAGCGGTAAAGCTAGTTTCACTGAAATAATTAATACTTGGGAGGAATTTGCAGATTCGATTCCTTGGTTGGTCTAACTATTTCTATATTAGTTATTGCAGAATACTTGAGGTGAAAGTTCTAAGACAGTACTGTGATTGTGTACTGACTGACTTACAGTCTGTAGATGTTATATTCTTCTAATTTTATAAAACGCGAAAGTTTGTAAGTATGGATATATAGATGGATGTTTGTTACTCTTTCACGCCAAAACTACTGAACAGAATTGGCTGAAATTTTGCACCGGGATAGGTTATACGCTGGATAGGTTAGGCTAGGCAAAACATCACGCACCGTCCCACTGGAGCAGAGTAACGCGCAGCAAGTTAAATATAGCTTGTGTTACTGCTGGTTAACAGAGCTTTATAATGGTGAATTTTGGATTCTGTATCCGAAGAGTAAAAACGGGACCTTATTACTAAGATTTCGCTGTCTGTCTCTTTGTCTGTCACCAGGCTGTATCTTTAGAACCGCGATAGCTAGACTTCAAATTGATTCGGGTCTATTCTGCAGTGTTTGAAAAAGGAAATCACGTTGTTTTTGTGTAAGGACACATGATCATTCCTGAAATAGAAGCCTACAGGCAGAGATACAACAGAGTGCGGTCGTTAAGATAGACAGGTTGCAGATCAATAAGCTTATCATCCATCCTCTCTTTTCTTTGCGGTTGCATAATATAATTATTGTAATAACATTAAGTACTTGTAAGAGATTTAGGTGAAAAAACAAACAAACAAAACCATTTCATAATTCTAGATATTTATATATCTAGAACTATGAAGCCTTCTCAAACAAAAACTGTTGTGCTGCGCAGCATTCCTGAGTATTCTTTAAACTACAGCAATTATATACTTGAGATTCAAATATTTTTCATTCATCATCATCAGCCCGTTTAACGTCCACTGCTGACCATGGGCCTCCTCTCGGGGGAGGGTATTTGCTATAGTCACCGCTTGGCAGGCGGGTTGGTGACATCCGTCGCCAAACCCTCCGGAAATGGCAGGAGCGGCTAGAGGCCTCGCCGCGGAGCGAATTGCGTACGGTGGAGGCGATTCAGCCCCATCTAAAAAAGTGGGCCGATCGCCGTCACGGCGACGTCACCTACCACGTTGCACAGGTAGTAACAGGCCATGGCTGCTTCGGCCACTACCTGTGCAACGTGGCGCAGAGAGAGCCGGACACTCGCTGTCACCACTGTGACTGTGCCGACGATACGGCGCAGCTCACGGTGGTGGAGTGTCCGGCGTGGGCCAACGAGCGGGGGGAGCTCGTTGGCGTGGTGGGAGACGACCTCTCGCTGCCGACCATCATTTCGAAGATGGTTCAAAGCGAGAGGTCGTGGGAGGCGGTTGCCTCCTTCTGTAGACAAGTTATGTCACAGAAGGAGGCCGCGGAGCGGGAGAGGGAAGTAGATCCCTCTGCCCACCCGCTTCGCAGACGGCGTGTTGGCCGTCGGCGGCGGGCCGAAACCCGCCGCCTACCGCCCTAGGCTCGGCCTTGGGGAGTGGGGAACATGGGCCCCGGTCCCTTCGAGGCTGACCCATGAGGAGTAGGGACGCCTCTACACTCCAGGCGTCCCTATAATTGGGCAAATGGGCCATTGTAAGTGTGGCCCTTGAGATCCCGCGGTACCATATTGGCCGCGGGTGCCGTCGGGGGGCCGGATTGCTCATGCGTACCCGACCCCCGCCAACGGCGGATCGAAGGAGTGTCCGGGAGGTTTTAGTGGTGTAGGGTCCTCTCCTCGTGGTATGACTTTAGCATACCACGCTATGGAGAGGACGAGTCCCACATATCCCACCGCCAGCGCGCAAATACGCTGCAACGGTGGTGGGAATGCGTCAATGCATTTCCCCCCGGAAAACAAAAAAAAAAAAAAAAGGCATTCTGTCAAATGCCATAAGATTAAGTTAAAAAGTTTATATTGTCAAAAGCATTAAGGTTAGGTACATTATAAAATTCAAAGTGGTGGTAAAGTATTCTTATTTTTTTATTTCTCTTTTCTTTTATAAGAACCTTCTCCTGACAATGACAAATACAACAAAAAGAGAATAAGTGACATCGGTCCAGCCGATGATGCCGTGACCAAGAGAAATAGGGATTAATTTTTATATATTACCATCATTATCATCATCAGCCCGTATAACGTCAACTACTGAACATGGGCCTCCTCTCGGGGGAGGGTATTTGCCATACTCACGCTTGGCAGGCGGATTGGTGGCCGCAGTATTATGTTGTACAACACAAGGAAACGCTGCTGTCCGTTCCTTGATATACGATTATCATAGATGATGTAAAACAATCGGGACCAACGGCTTAACGTGCTTTCCGAGGCACGGAGGGTAGGTAGTCCCTCATCCAACCAGCCCCGGAAAGAAATCTTAGAATTTACACAAAGATTCCTTGTCCGGCGTGGGGATCGAACCCACGACCTCCGAGCTACACTAGCGACCGCTACGCTACGAAGGTGGTTTTATATATATAGACCCTAATCATTTAAAAATGTCCATATTATGATCACGCCAATAAGTATACAATAGTAGATTGTTTATCTAGGGAGCAAACAACTATTTTAAAGGCGAGAGTATTTTTTTCAATCCAGAGCGGAGCGAAGGATTCTAGAGTAGAATCCCGAGCGGATCGAGGGATTCTTAACTAGAATCCTGATCGCAGCGAGGGATTAAAAGTATGTCACTCGAGCTTAAAATAGTGTTGCTCCCGAGGTGGACACTCTACTTTTTATCACCCTCTATGAGAAAATAAGTAAGTGCAACTTATGAACAAGAATTTATTTACGTACAATGAAGAACCATAAGACATAAAATATAAGTTCATCAACATTTTTTAAATTTGGCGCGCTCGCAATTTTTCAGCCAGTCACATATTCAATTCATTGTTCCCGAATGGTTTGTGATTCACCTCTTTGCTGATTGAAAAATTATTAACAATATCCACATTCCAAATTCAAATCAATTTTGGTCCCTAAGGTATTAATGAGCTATTTTGGTCCCTGTTTACGAGGAATAAACTAGCTCTTTTTGAATAGATGTGATAAAAAATATGTGACATAACATTTTCAACCTAATCTGTGTAAAGGGAGTATGAGGGCTGTACATTTTCTGTACAAGCATGAGCCGTCTTTGTATGGACTCCTTACCTTGTAACTACCTCTTCTTCAACAAACCATTTACGTCCAATCACATGCGCCCTTATTACTAATTTTGGCAAGCCCGGGCCGTTAAGGGTTATTTCTATAGTCACCAATCCGCAAACCTAGAGCATATATCAGCTCTAGATAGATGTAGATAGCTCTAGATAGATATATGCGGCTGCCCTTCACTTGTAAGTCCCTTAGTCACGTCTTATGACACCCATGGGCAGACTTGGGGGTGGTCTACCACGGGTACCCATTGGTGCTTTGGTGGATAGCCGTGTAGTAACCTAACGCATGTAAGTGCATTTACAAAATTACGGCCCAATATAAAAAAAAATTGTATCAAAATAAATGATCAATGTTTAACATTTAAGTTTTACCTTCTTTCATACAAAGTTAGGGCTAGTTCGGCCACTTTCATAGCTTATAAAATTCACAAATGTTAATTAAGTATTAAGTTTCCGTTCCCAAACCGCCAAACTACAACAAGCGGTAAAGCTAGTTTCACTGAAATAATTAATACTTGGGAGGAATTTGCAGATTCGATTCCTTGGTTGGTCTAACTATTTCTATATTAGTTATTGCAGAATACTTGAGGTGAAAGTTCTAAGACAGTACTGTGATTGTGTACTGACTGACTTACAGTCTGTAGATGTTATATTCTACTAATATTATAAAACGCGAAAGTTTGTAAGTATGGATATATAGATGGATGTTTGTTACTCTTTCACGCCAAAACTACTGAACAGAATTGGCTGAAATTTTGCACCGGGATAGGTTATACGCTGGATAACTTAGGCTAGGCAATACATCACGCTCCGACCCACTGGAGCAGAGTAACGCGGGGCGCAGCAAGTTAAATATAGATTGTGTTACTGCTGGATAACAGAGCTTTATAATGGTGATTTTTGGATTCTGTATCCGAAAGGTAAAAACGGGACCTTATTACTAAGATTTCGCTGTCTGTATCTTTGTCTGTCACCAGGCTGTATCTTTAGAACCGCGATAGCTAGACTTCGCTATATGCCTAGTTCAGCAAATAGATTCGGGTCTATTCTGCAGTGTTTGAAAAAGGAAATCACGTTGTTTTTGTGTAAGGACACATGATCATTCCTGAAATAGAAGCCTACAGGCAGAGGTACAACAGAGTGCGGTCGCAAAGATAGACAAGTTGCAGATCAATAAGCTTATCATCCGTCCTCTCTTTTCTTTGCGGTTGCATAATATAATTATTGTAATAACATTAAGTACTTGTAAGAGATTTAGGTGAAAAAACAAACAAACAAAACCATTTCATAATTCTAGATATTTATATATCTAGAACTATGAAGCCTTCTAAAACAAAAACTGTTGTGCTGCGCAGCATTCCTGGGTATTCTTTAAACTACAGCAATTATATACTTGAGATTCAAATATTTTTCATTCATCATCATCAGCCCGTATAACGTCCACTGATGACCATGGGCCTCCTCTCGGGGTAGGGTATTTGCTATAGTCACCGCTTGGCAGGCGGGTTGGTGACAGCAGAATTATGTTGTACCACACAAGGAAACACTGCTGCCCGTCCCTTGATATACGATTATTATAGATGATATTATCACAATCGGGACCAACGGCTTAACTAGCTTTCTCACCTAGAAATCTTATAATTTACACAAAGATTTCCTGTCTGTCGTGAGTATTGAACCCATGACCTCCAAGATTTAAAGCGAGCCAAATACCGATGCTACGGAGGCTGTAAATGTTTTTAATTTGCAATAACTAACAATTACACCATAATATAATACAAACTATCAATAATGCTGTGACTAACTGTGTTATTGGACAGTATACAAGTCAATTAGACATCGGCGAGCAAAAGGCTAATTGAGCTAAGAGAGGCTATGAGCGAAACTAATGAAGCGTTTGTTCGCAGAAGTTAGCGGTTATCATTCAATCATTCGGACTTTTGTGAATAGAATGTCCATGTTTCAGGCATAGCCACAATCGTGGTTATGAGTACATGTGTGTGTGATACCGCACAAGATAACTAGATTCTCATAATATTATTATTTATTAGCTTCCCGCGCGCGGTTTCACCCGCGTAACTCTCGTTCCCGTGGTGACTTTATCTATACTTCTATACTAATATTATAAAGCTGCAGAGTTTGTTTGTTTGTTTGAACGCGCTAATCTCAGGAACTACTGGTCCGATTTCAAAAATTCTTTCAGTGTTGGATAGTCCATTTATCGAGGGAGGTTATAGGCTATATTTTATTTTTAAAAAAGTTAGGGATCCGTAAGAAAATTGCGATTTTGTAACCCAAGGTGTAAAAGCGAAAACCTATTTATGCGTGCGCTGCAAAAACTATTGACAATAGAACAAAATGATGTACTACGGGTTTGTAGGTCTTATTAAGATCTACAAAAAAGCCAGCGAGAGCATATATCTAACTATCATAGTTTAGTCACAATTACCGCTTTTATGTTTATAAAAAAATATTAAATCGTCTGAAGAAAGAAACTACGTTAAATGTATATCGTAATATTAATCCTTATCCAAATTAAGCATTATGTTATCAAGGGTATTTATGTAGGAGTAAAATACTTTTTGTTTTATTCCAATCGGACATTTCGTTGAGAAATTATCACGAGTATAAAACGCAAAAAAATTGTACCTAATAATGAGTTATTTGCCATAATAGATAAAGCTGAAGAGTTTGTTTGCTTGAACGCGCTAAGCTCAGCAACTACTGGTCCGATTTGAAAAATTATTTCAGTGTTAGATAGCCCATTTATTGAGGAAGCTATAAGCTATATTTTTTTTAAGTTTCTACGGGAACGGGAATTACGCGGGTGAAACCGCGCGCGGAAGCTAGTAATTAAATATAATTTATAAATGTCATCCGGGGATAGTGTAGAATTGAACTAACGGTGAAATAATTTTTGAAATCGGTTTTGTAGTTTTTAATCTAAAACAACAACAATCTTTTCTCTTTATAATATTAGTATCGATAAAAAAAACTACTATTGAAACTAAACAATATTATATTATGATCACATTCCAACACACAAGCAAACATATCGGCCGAGTGTGTGCAACGTGTGATAATTGCTTTTAGGTATTAAAGATAAATAGGTTGCGAAAACCTGTGCCACAGATCTGGTGACCTGCGGCACAGGTTTTCGCAACCTATTTCAGGCACCAGTCCTTCACAAATGAAAATAGTATTTTACACAGTTATAGTTATAGTCTAGCCTTAAGTTTTAATTTGTGGAAGGAAAATAAACGTATTTTATTATTATTATGTTGGTACATTTTACTGTCACGGGCCCATGGGGACCCGGTCATTTGAAAGGCATTCATGGGGCCGAAGCCAACATTGAAGAGGCCTTTGGTACCTTTTAATATCAAAGTGAGATGGCTGCATCTATGGAGGTCTATCCATTGATATACCATTGAGATGTACCAATGGACAGTCCTCCACAGATACGAAACTATTGCCGGAAAGGAAGAAACTAGTATTATTATGGGATAAAATATAATGACCACCAAAAATATATACTTGACACCAGAAAAATAAAGTCTAAAATTATAATAGTACTAGCTATTTTAGTCACGACTGCACTTCAAATTGTATTCGAACACCAAATGTAGTTAATGATCACCAAATCTTAGCGAGCAAATTATTGCGCTATTTCTACCTTAATAAAATCAATGAAAAATGACAATCGGTTAGGTTAGGTTAGAGCTGCGGCCATACAACGCACGAGCCGAGCGAGCGAAGCGAGCGGTGCCGCGGCAGCGGCCGGCGAGTGCCAGAACCGAATAGTAAATTAGTAAAACATTTAGGTACTTTTGGTGATCATTTACTACTTTTGGGTTAACAATGATTTATTTGGAGTCATTTTGCTTAAATACGATAGCGAAATGTTAAAACTTTGGTTACAATTTTACATTAAAATGCGGGTTTAATTTTGGTGATCATTTTTACTATATCTGATGGTAAGTTAAACATAAGCCTATTATTATCATTAAAGTTTTCACATGGAATATTCATAAAGGGAACAATATTTTGTGTAGATAAACAAAACAATTCTTTAGTTACGTACATATTCAAAAAAAACCCTCATTTGCTATATGCCTAGTATAGCCAATAGACTCGGGTCTATACTGCAGTGCAGTAAGGACACAAGATGATTCCTGTAATAGAAGCCTACAGGTAGAGATACAAGATCAGCTTATCATTCATCCTGTTAAATGTTATGGGATATCCTCTTCTCTTTGCGGTCGATAATTGTTGTAATAACATAAAGTACCAGTCAGAGATGTGGACTATATACAATACTATACCATTTACCTATTTCTAAAAAACCCACCTACTACATCCACTTAATAGATCCACCTACTAGATCCACCTACTAGATCCACCTACTAGATCCACCTACTAGATCCACCTACTAGATACACCTTCTAGATCTACCTACAAGATCCACCTACTAGATGGACGGATAATCTGGACGAAGGCCGCGGGATCACGGTGTATGCAGGCCAACAACTGGAGATCTATGAGGGAGGCCTATGTCCAGCAGTGGACGTCCTACGGCTGAAATGATGATGATGATGATGATTTGTAAAAAACCTTAGAGCATTCACCATTTCACATATACATAAGGATTAGTATAAAGCTGATCCGTTTTGTAATAAAAAATGCGAATTTTCGAAGTTTTACGTTACTCATCATAATTAACCCGTCCAGTGTTAAACCTCCTTCGCTTTCAAATTCTTGCTTTATCATATAATACTAGACTGAGATTCGTCGGACAACTAACAGCTTTATTGTGTAGATCGACCCTATGAAACACCAATTAAAACTCCATTCTCTAACTAAGTTGTAAAACAAAATAGTATTCAACTTATATTACGAAACGCGAAAGTTTGTATTTATGGATGGATGAAGTCTTTTACAACCTTAAACTAGTTTATAATAAAATTATAAATGTCCACATTAGGAAACACAGATAACCTCCGTAGCGTAGCGGTATTTGGCTCGCTTTAAATCTCGGAGGTCGTGGGTTAGATCCCCACAACGAACAAGAAATCTTTGTGTAAATTCTTAGTTTGCTTTCCGGGTCTGGTTGGTTGAGGGACTACCCTCCGTGCCTCGGAAAGCACCTTAAGCCGTTGGTCCCGATTGTTATAACATCATCTATAATAATCGTATATCAAGGAACGGGCAAAAGCGTTTATTTGTGTGGTACAACATTATATTGCGGTCACCAACCTGCCTGCCAAGCGTGGTGACTATGGCAAATACCCTCCCTCGGGAGGAGGCCCACGTTCAGCAGAGGACTCTCATTATTAACGTGCTTTAACTTATTTACTAAAACTAACCTATCTATACATACTTAGATACTACACCCCAATATTAAGACGAGGTTCTTACGACGGATTTTACGCGAGAGAATCTACGCAGGACAGCTAGCAAGTAATAAAAACATGTTATGTATCCCGTTACACCAGACCATGTACCAACTTTAAGATTACACCATCAAGTTTGTTTCGAATGGCACATAAAGTATTCTTCGGAGCCAAGATTTGAAGCCAAATTAACGTTGTTATAGTGTCGCCGAAGAGAATACAATACATTGTGCAGCAAGCGACTAGTTTAAAGGCTTCTTATATCTACTTACATTGTTAATTGCTCTTACATAGCAATATGACACGACGCCCCGTCGCATTGTATCGGATTGCGCAATAATGAGAGGTAGAAGCGTGTGTATTATTAAACCATTTGTGTGTATTGATATATAAAATAATTACGTATTGTAACATGGCTTCGAAATCTATATGTTCTTAATAATACGCGAAGCAAAATCTTTGTAACCATTTTTACGAAAATTGTGCGAACGAAGGACTATGAAATTTCGGACCTTTATCAATACATAGCATAAAATAAAGTCCCTCCCGCTCTCTCTGTCTGACTCTTTGAATATAATCTTTGGTTAAAAATAAAATAAATATAGATTTATTTTAACAAATTGTTTGTTTGAAATAATAATAATAAAAACGAAAAAAACTTTCTAATATAATAAACTATGATATTTTGTTGTTCTTAACCTTTAAGTACACGCGTACTTTATGGTAACGTTTAATCACACGTGGGGTCCAGAGGTATCCCCATATAAAAAAATGCATTTATACTCAGAATTTTTGATCCATTTTAAATAATAATTGGGATTTAAATAAAATACATGTTATTACTTAAGTTAAATATTTATTATTCGTAATACAATCAGTATGTTTATCAATAAGAAACTTTTAGAAAAAGGAACACCGCGTACCTATATAGTTTTTTTATACTTCTATAACTAATGTACTAAAATTTTACCAAATAGTCAATTTCTGACAAACGTAAATATAAATTTCTAATAAAATATAAATGAAAATCGCGTAATCACAAGGAATAATAACAATAACCGAAGAAAGAAAAAAAACGCCTCAATGTTATCATTGTGCGCTAACGTTAAAAATTATGCTTTATCTTGGCATGGCGAACAATGAGTAATTGCTACTGAATGTGGCTTACAAATTGTCTTATTTCAAGATTTACAGGCAATAGTACTCTTTTTATCCTTGGATCTAGGACAATAAAACCACCTTCGCTTAATTTTTGGGGTACTAGGTAAAGGTTGCTCTTAGTCGACCAATTTGCACATTATTGTTCCCATATCTTTGGTCAAGTTAGGATTATTCGCTGTCAGAGTCACTAAAATCCTGTAGAAGTGCGTCCTCTGATAGTTGGAGACTCATTATTGCAATTAGATATCATTTATTCTAAAATAGAAACAAATTAAAATTTTGTACGATGTGAAAAAGATTCTACGTAAATTCACGGATGGGGTCCTCAGGTATCCCCACATACGTAAAAAGTGTGTTTACCTTAGCGTAAGTGTCCATCCGTTGAGAGCTGCTGCGGCGAGCTGAGATTAGCCGAAAGCGCGAGATCGTGTCTTGCCAATGTTCTTATCTATCTATATATATAAAAGAAAGTCGTGTTTGTTACAACACTTATAACTCGAGAACGGCCGGACCGATTGCAATGGTTTTTGATTTGTTGGATTTGTTTCCGTCCCGAATAGCAGAATACATTTTAAAAACAAAAGAAAGTCGTGTTAGTTACACTATTTATAACTCAAGAACGGCTGAACCGATTTGGCTGAAAATTGGTAGGGAGGTAGCTAAGAACTGGGAGAAGGACATAGGATACTTTTGGGTAGGGGTAGGGTAGGGTAGGGTAGGGTGGGGTAGGGGTAGGGTAGGGGTAGGGTAGGGGTAGGGTAGGGTAGGGGTAGGGTAGGGGTAGGGTAGGGGTATGGTAGGGGTAGGGTAGGGTAGGTGTAGGGTAGGGGTAGGAGTAGGGTAGGGGTAGGAGTAGGGTAGGGGTAGGGTAGGGTAGGGGTAGGGGTAGGGTAGGGGTAGGGTAGGAGTAGGGTAGGGTTAGGGTAGGGGTAGGGTAGGGCAGGGGTAGGGTATAAAAGTCCACCCGTGCGAAGCCGGGGCGGGCCGCTAGTGTATTAATACATTGTAAATGACGTATAACAAGCGCGAATTATTTATTTCATTTCATTTGTATCAGTTATCAGTGAATTAGTGTTTTCTTAGTAAGATTGTGAATATCCTTTAGCTGATAGATTCTGTGTATAAGTCGCCACTTACTACACCCATAGGTTTTTTTACGTACAGACATACGTAGTTAGCCACGAGGCTTTTGCTACTTCACCGGGCATAAAGGCGAGCAGAGCTCCAGCCTTAAGGAATGATTTAAAAACTACAAACTAAGTCACCTGCGTAAGAGGTCGCCCCCTGTGGGTCTTGGACCTCGGCTCAGGGCGTTCACTGGCGATGAGATTATGACTTATAGGTTTAAAGGGAGTCGCTCTACTGTACAGTTCGCGGGCCTCTCGGACTTCGGTTCTACGAGGGCATCGGAGCGACATCCATTGGAAGATTTGGGTAGGTCTATTCAAAGCTGCACACAGCTATTCTACTCTAGTATTAATATAACATGACCACTTTTTGAAACTTTCCTAATTGTGAGAAAGTCGTCAGAAACTCAAAGTGCAAACTCAAGGATTAAAATAATAAATCAACCACGCTGTTAATATTTGACTTCAATGTAACTTGAAACTTATTTGAGCTATCCATTGTCGGCAGTAATTAATAAAACCTTCGGTATTTGAAAGAACAATATCGTTTGAAGTTAGCAACTATAAGTCTTGTCGAAGTGGGAAAATTAGTATGTTCAAGCGAGGATCTGCGGTGGCTTATTCAAAATGTTGCTGAAATTTTGTAAAGTTTTAATATTATAATAGATGAATCATTTTATCGCCATAATTGATCTTGATTTTTTTTTTTAGGTTTCTTATGTATACAGGGTGTCCCAAAAGGTTAAGTAGCTGGGAAAGGGGGTGACAGGGGTGGACACAATGGTCACTAGAAAAATAAAAAATAAATCCGCTCTGGGTATTTAAAAAAAAATGGCATTTTTTTAAAAACTTAAAATTTTACACCTTATTATTTTTGATGTTGATGTTGATGACCTTGTTGTTATTGAAGATTACATAACAGCATTTTTTTTAAATACAGCCATATTTGTAGGTACAGTTAGCACAAGGTGTACAATTTTTAGTCTTTTAAAAAATGCCATTTATTTTTTTAAACATCCAGAGGGAATTTTTTATATTTTTCTGGTGACCCTTGTGACCATCCCTATCACCCCCCTTCCCAGCTACGTAATCTTTTGGGACACCCTGTATGAGATAAGTTGGTTGTCTAGGTCTGTTAAGAGGAGGCCCATGATCAGCAGTAGACGTAAACGGGCTGTTGAAGTAAAGAAATACTTTTTATTTAAATAAATTAAAATTAGGTAATTACTGTCTAATGCCCGCTCCTTTGCCCGCGTGGTGTTTGTTATTCCTTCGATAAACATTTTAACGTCCTACGTTTTTAATATGTTGACCGGAGATATAAGGTACCACCATGTAAAATTTGTATAGGTTCAACAGTTTCGGAGATGAGCCCGTACAAACAGACAAACAAACAGAGAAACAAAAAAAATAAAAATTAACTGGATGTATTCTATTTTACTTCTAACATCCCCTGACTTGGTTTTTTGCGTTTTTATTATATGTACAGACATACGGACTCTAAAGATTTGTTATATGTATAGATGGGGTGAAATAAGGGGTGTAATGGTCTCTAACTAAACGCTACACATAAATACAAAAGTTTAGAAGTACGAATTAATGTTTGTTACTCAACCACGTCAAAATTGGAGAACGAATTTAAATAGCATAGGTACTACGAGTTTATCAGCTTGATTTATCATCAAGCTGATTGTGCCGTGTGGTTTCCGGCTTAGAATAGACTACCCCATGTCTTCCCATGGGTGTCGTAAAAGGCGACTAAGGGACATATGGCTGATGGATGGGCAGCAGCATCTGTTAGCTCAACGTTTACATCTTACTGCGATCACCAATCCGTCTGCCAAGCGTGGTGATTATGGCAATATCCCTCAACTATCCTGGCTTGCCAAGCTCTGTTAAGAGGAGGCCCATGTTCAGTAGTGGACGTTAACGGGCTGTTGATGATGATGATGATGATGATAAGTTGTAGCATCAACTTATAATAGCTCTCGATGCAATCCACTATTTGTGCCTACTTTTTTAATAATAATAATAAATTTATTTATTTCTCTCTGCACAAAGGCGTTTACATTTTAAATTATAATAAACTTTCATCAGGAAGCTTCATTACCCTTTGTGAAAGGCTTGTGTCCATACTAGGAAAACCAATACAATTAGTTTATACAGTGTTTAATAAGGAGGAGTAATATTCAACTAGGAAGGTACCATTTTTGTAAAACAACATGAATAACATTCATTAAGTAATATTGACTTTGTTCATGAACTGAAAAAAACTAAGCCAAAGATCGTATATATATATATATGTTACGGCTAATAGCCGAAGTGCGGCTACACCTAGTTTTAGCCGGCTACAACTAGGTGCAGCCGACAACTTGCGGTTAAACTTAGGTCAACCTTAATAAGTTCCTATAAGTTCCTCTAAGTTAACTCTAAATTAAACAATACCTATGCAAGGGTCAAAAAGGTGTTGGGGTGGTTAAAAAAAAAAATAACCTAAACCTAAACCAATGGAGTCGAACAGGGATTTATAAACGCATGTGGCCGACTGCACCTAGTTGTAGCCGGCTAAAACTAGGTGTAGCCGCACTTCGGCTATTAGCCGTAACATATATATATATGTATATAGCCTTCTGATCAGTTGATCGGAAGTTTATATGTATTATTGTATACCTACCTGAGCATTAAAAGTACAACTGTATTGTGTGTCATGTGACAGAGTCATCATCATAATCAGCCCGTATAACGTCGTCTGCTGAACAAGAACCTCTTCCCGAGAGAGGATGTTTGATGACCAATGACATTGATGAAACTTCTTTATGATTAGTGTTTTGCATATACTTGAAATATTTTCACGACTGTTAAGTCGAATGTAGTGAGTCTAAAATTATATTACCATGTTATTAAGTACCTATATTATAACAAATAAATAAATTACGAAATTTCATAGTCACCACGCTTGGCAGGCGGTGTGGTGACAGCAGTACTATGTTGTAACATATAAGGAAACGCTGCTGCCCACTCCCAGGTTTACGACTGGTATATATGATATAACAACAATCGAGGCCAATGGATAAACTTGCTTGCTGAACTCGGAAGGTATAACTTAACCGTTATACCCTCGTGTTCTGAAGATTTCTGCCCGGGTATGGGTGGTTAAGTCTTAACCAACCATACCCGGACAGAAGTCTTAGCGCGCGGCATGGAGATCGAACCCATGACCTACGATACTAAGAGCAAGTCTTATACCGCTGCGGCATCGGTGTTAAAGGAAAGGAAAGAAAATTTAAAAAGACTGTTTTTTAAAGGTTTTCAAAATATTGTTTAATTTATTAAGCATGTCGTTACATTATTTATAGCGCTTAAGATGCCTAGTTTCAAACGACACAGCGTCTCTTATTAATCTTAAATCAAGATACATTCTGGTATTATTGACTTACCTCCGATACACGGCCAGTGTTGTCTACTTAGCAAGTTTATAGCTAGATCTAGGTTTTATTTCGGACACTTTCTAGGCACGCGTGTGTCATCTTAGGCCTTATCTTCGCCTTCCATCAAGCAAGATTATGATCAAACGTAAGCGGATATACAACAAAAAAAATTGCCCACAGACAATTTAATGGAAATGATAGCTACTTTTTCTAGCAACTTTTCATTTTATCATGAGATGTGAAGCTATCGAGATTCGTAGTGTACTCTACACTCAACACTACAAGTCGAAACGAGTCTCGAAAGAAAAAGCCCCCGGCCTTCGACAACTGATTTATTTTTAATTTATTTTTTAACCTTTGACGCAAATAGAGGGGTGTTTGTTTGTGGCATCATAACTCCCGAACGGGTAAAGCGATTGTGATTAAGGTTTTTTGTTTGAAAAGGAATTGGATGAAGTGTGTTCCTAGCTATGTTTCATCAAAATCGGTTCAGCCGTGTATAAAATATGGGGACGAACAACAATATCGGTTTTTAAAATGTTCCATTTATAATATTTTATGTATTCAATGACCTACATATACACACAATACATATTTGGTTCTATTGTTGAAAATAAAAATGATCGTCAGAAATTGTCATTTTATTGTTAAGTACCTTACCTTAAGGTAGGTTACAATAAAATTACAATTTTTGACTATATGTTTTTTTAAGTTGAGTGTACGTTTACCTTTTTCTAGAAACTTTTTAGGGTAAGAAAGAAGTTTTACAATCTAGCAATACCTTGAAAAACGTCTAGCAACTGGGTAAAGCTAACATTTGACAACACTGTACACGGCAGCTAGTTGAGTAGCGTGACGACATGGAGTCGATCACTTTCTTGTTAACGTAACACGGCAATAATGACATGCTTCCGTAGGTGCAGAGTAAAATATAGTAAGTGCATAATTTGTAAAATTGATATTGGCATTGACAACCTCCGTAGCGTAGTGATATTTGACTCGCTTTAAGTCTCGGAGGTGGTGGGTTCGATCCCCACACCGGACAAGAAATCTTTGTGTAAATTCTAAGATTTCTATCTCTTCTTTAAAATTCAATCCGCCTGCCAAGCGTGGTGACTATGGCAAAAACCCTCCCTCGGGAGGAGGCCCATGTTCAGCAGTGGACATTGTACGGGCGGATGATGAAGATGATGATATTGGCATTTATATTTCATAATAATAATAAGTAAATATTCTACAAGTGATAGAAACCATACAATTATAGAATTTGTATAAAATAGGACAAAATAGGAAATGGTAATCACACACTAGGTACTTATTTATAAGAAATCTCAATAAAAGTGTTACAACTTTCTAAATGAACTAATAAAAAAAATGTCTCAATGATAGAGAGACAAGCCTTATACTTCCAAAATATAATCTGATCTACGATAGTTGAAGGAACACCAATAAAACGAAAGGTTCTGCTTACATACCTGTGTATTAAAACAAGATTATAATCTTGTCAAGCCTACAGAAGTGATAAAAAGATCCACAGGAGTACGAGGGTCGCTAACATAGCTCGACCAATTAGCAAGCTAAAATAACAATGAGCACGACTCGAAGAACGATACAGCACAATACAGCTCCAAAAACTGCCAGGGGAAGAAGATTAAGGTTAAGTTTCTTGAGTGGAGACTACGAACTGGCAAGTGCAGTTTAGGATGACCGCCTGCACGATGGACCGACGACCTAATAAAGGTCGCAGGAAGCCTGTAGATGCAGGCTGTTAGTAATGATTCCATATGCCAGGTGAAGTAGCAAAAGCCTCGTGGCTCCTACGTTTGTACTTCCAAAAAGCAGCAGTGATCGACAATAGGCTGTTATGATGAATGATGGATATGAAACCCCTACGTTCTGCCCATTTGAGTATGTTTTTCCGGACCGTCTCATGTGGGTCGTGTTAAAACCGGCAGTAGAATAACCCACTGAGTTTGTTTCGCCGGATCTTCTCAGTTGGGGCGTATTGGATCCGGTGGTAGCATTACAGCGCGTCCGTCGTTATATACTCATGGTCCACCTAAATAATGACAATTGGTCTAACCTACAATAGACAGAACAAGCTATTTGACACAATATAGTTAAATAATAAACTAAGACGTTAAGACTAAAATATTATTAAAATAATAACTTAAATACTTGTTTTATTTGAAAATTTATAAAATATGATAATTATAGATACTAAATACTAAATTATTGTTTTGACTATTTGCAAGTGCCTGTAATAGGGTTACGTAAATAAAAATGATTTTTATTTATTTATTTATTTACTAATTGTGTTAATGAAATTAATGGCTCATCACCATTAACATTGGCCGTCACAGTACGAATAGCTTTGCAATAATATTATCTGATATAAGTGCAGTGAAAAATATTCCTATTCAAAGCACCTACCATTTAATATCATATTTATCATTGGTAGACGACAGTAATTAAGTCGAGTATCACTCGCAAGACAATCGAGTGTGGCAAAGTTTCTTAATAACTTAACACGAAGATAATTAAACGCTTTTACACAAGCTCGGTCCCCAATGTATAATGTGGTAAGTTAAATATTCGATGAAATACTTACTAATAATATAAACGCGAAAGTTTGTGAGTATGGATGGATGGATGTTTGTTATTCTTTCACGCAAAAACTACTGAATAGATTTGGTTGAAACTTTGCACGGGGTAGTTACCGCTACGACTCACTGGAGCCGCTGGCCGCAGCTAGTTATGTTATATATTTTTGGACATTTGCTGTGGACGTGGCTGTTGCTACAATACTTTTACGATATACTAACAATTACGATTCAATCGGATCGTAGTTTATGTATCTTCATTATAGCCTATGAAGATACATAAACTACGATCCTATTGAATCGTAATTCTTATTTGCTGAAAATAGGTAGATGTATTATTCCTAATTTTAATTAAAACTAATTTGTAAAGAGACTAAATTGAAGAAAAATATTGTATTACTTGTAACATAACATCAGATCTATACTAATATATAAAGCTTAAAGTTGCGTGTTGAAGCAAACAAACAAACTCTTCAGCTTCATTGTATACTAGCTTCCCGCGCGCGGTTTCGCCCGCGTAGCTCCCGTTAGCCTATGTCATCCGGGAATAGTGTAGCTTCCCAACAGTGAAAGAATTTTTCAAATCGGTCTAGTAGTTTCGGAGCCTATTCAATACAAACAAACAATCAAATCTTTCCTCTTAATAATATTATCAAGAAGATATAAGATATTATAGGAGAAAGGACTTAAAAAGCAAAAAGATAAAAAGCCAGCATTTCTCACTTACGTCGCTTTGTTTTGGGTGCCGGTGCTCGTTTAGTAGTGCCGACATAATTACTTCGTCATCCTAACTTGCACGTCACGCCGCGCCGTTAGCTAAATTAAGCAGCCTCAAAAGAATATTACCCTGTTACCGACTTAAATGTTACTTTGAAAGTGGGGGAATCTGAGATTAATAACTCCGCAATCATGCTCTACTGCCAAACGGTTAGAGTCCCGTCTCGGGTTACCTACTAGAAATTTTCTCTCGAGAAAAATTTAAGAAGGAGTCAGAAAATTGGTGTATCACGTTAACCTTTTGACACGGCTCATAATATCTCACTCGTCGTATCGGCAAAGTTTGTTTGCACTGTTTTTTTGAATAAAATGTGCATATGTATTTACGCACATACTTAAGTACTATAATAATCTATCCAGAGTAGATCGCCAATCTCCTTTGAATTTCGCTTCCATGGCCAAAATTTTTTGGGAGCACTATATTCTATGGCTCTAATATACAAGGTGTAACGGAAAAGGTATATAAATAGAATGAGCAAGGCTTCTTTGGATCATAACAAACGATATGGCAAGGTTTATTTAATCCTATCTCTACAAGTCCGGAAGTAATGATTATTTTAAATTCATAGATACCAGAAACCAAACTTTTCAAATTGAAATAAATACATCACTAGCACTCAATCAGCTGATCGATGTCAACGAACGTGGAAAGTTATTGACCCACGTAGTGCGGTGACACGTTTGTTATGATTTGAATTTAGGAAACATAATTATGAAACCGAGAATTTGGTATCAATTCTGGGAGTATTTTATTTTGAGTTGAAACCCTTGCCATATCGTTTATTATGATCCAAAAAAGCCTTGCTCTTTCTATGTATATACCCTTTCCGTTACACCTTGTATTACGTTCTATTTTATTATTCAGTTCCCATGTTTTGGCAGTTGTTTTACAAAGTTTCCGCTAGTGCAGTTTGTCAATGCATACAATAATCTCACAGTTTGTAAATAACTTGAATAAAACTTTAAGTAGAACTTGTAGGTAATAGAGGCACTTCGTCTAGTACACAAGCAATGAATCACGCGGCGATATATAGTAGATCTATCTTATCATATACCGTGTTTCATCGACGTAGCTCTCGTTTTGAAGGAAATCTATGCATGTCATTACAACGCTCTCCGCGTTTAAACGCGTTATTATACATAACGCGTTTAGGATGCATGTGGGAATTTTATTATTTAATTGTTTTTGTTGTCCGTGGGTAAATGCTTTTACGCATTCCCACCGCCGCTGCAGCTATTCGCGCGCTATTGGTGGGATATGTGGGACTCGCCCTCTCCATAGCGTGGTATGCTAAACTCATACCACGAGGAGAGGACCCTACACCACTAAAACCCCCCGGACACTCATTCGATGCGTATTTAAATTGTTTTTACATTACTATGCGCAAAAGGTGTGCTTCCATTATGCGCAGGGTGTGGGGCGGCTCCAACAGTATCATAGGCATGATTTCAAGCCCTACACTGTGTTTTGTTGGGTCACTGTTGCCACCACTGCCATCTCACATGTTGGTACCTTCATGCCGACTCACATCATCACCTATTATCCGTTGCAGCGTCACTTACAAAATAGAGCATACGAAATTTGTGTCCCTGAAAATTTGCAAAGCGATTTGAAACATGTTCAGGAGGTACTTAAGCGAAACGGATATAGAGGAACTATGGATTAAATCAAGAGGAGGGAAAGAAAACCGGATGTAAGCAGAGCACCGTCCGCTTTCCTACCACCGCCTGCGTACACCGAAGGACATCACGCCTCTTCAAACACCGGGTGTATATAGATTTGGATGCAATTGTGGCAGGTCCTATATTGGTCAAACGAAAAGATCTATTGCAGAAAAGACGAAGGAACACATTGCGGCAGTGATAAACCGACAGCTTCACAAATCGGCCATCGCTGAGCATGTCGTTGATACAGGCCAAGCCAAGCATTGGATAGCCAATTTACATCAACCACTAGTCCTCTCCACCGATCGTCACTATTACTCGAGAATAGTAAGTGAAGCGGCTGAAATCAAAAAACGGTTATCAACGGCTTGGAATCCTGTAATCACCAAATGTCATCGTCACGACACCAATATAGTTCCCATGGGTGCTGACGTTGTGAGTGTGGTGTGTCGAACTACCGACGGTTCCGTAGGTAGGAAAAATAAAAAATATCACGACCAAGTGGGGTAGTTGCCGAAACCCGCCCTGTTCGAAGACGCCGTTGCTGACACTCATCAGTCTATCCGTGACCACGACTGTTGTAACCCACGACGAAACGTCGGATTATTAAAAAGGTAATGATTTGCCTTAAAATCGTACCACGATTGAGACCCGCATATACTTTTAATTATGTTATAAATGATGTTATTAAATCGGTACGCGTTTATATAAAACTGCTTTCTGGAGCCGAGACAGTAGCCCCTCAACCTGCCGAAACCACAGAAAAATGATAGGTAATTGGTTTTTGGCATACTGTTTTATTTAGCATAAATATAGTTTATTCTATTCTTTTTATTCATAACTTTGATATGCATAAAGTTGTAAGGCATATTGTTGATTCGTCTAATGGTTATTTGGCATAATGATGAAGCGGCCGGCGAGTCTATCACGAACCGCAGAACCGAATCGTAGGCAAATGACAATTGGTTAGGTTAGGTTAGAACTGCGGCCATACAACGCACGAGCCGAGAGAGCGAAGCGAGCGGTGCCCCGGTAGTGGCCGGCGTGTGCCAGAACCGAATTGTAAGCAAATTACAATCGGTTAGGTTAGGTTAGAACTGCGGCCATACAACGCACGAGCCGAGAGAGCGAAGAGAGCGGTGCCCCGGTAGCGGCCGGCGTGTGCTAGAACCGAATTGTAAGCAAATGATAATCGGTTAGGTTAGGTTAGAACTGCGGCCATACAACGCACGAGCCGAGAGAGCGAAGCGAGCGGTGCCTCGGTAGCGGCCGGCGTGTGCCAGACCCGAATTGTAAGCAAATGATAATCGGTTAGGTTAGGTTAGAACTGCGGCCATACAATGCACGAGCCGAGAGAGCGAAGCGAGCGGTGCCTCGGTAGCGGCCGGCGTGTGCCAGACCCGAATTGTAAGCAAATGACAATCGGTTAGGTTTGGTTAGAACTGCGGCCATTCAACGCCAGACCCGAATTGCCGAACCGCCGCGCGCCGTAGCCACGTAGCCCTGTAGCCGTGACAGATACGCTGCATGCTTGGGTGCATGCTTTTTACGGGGAAATAAAAACCACATAATATTTAGTAGTAAATTTTCGGTGTATAGTTGTTATGCTTATACGTCATTATGCGTAAGTAAATTTATGCTTTTGGGACAGTATGCTTAATAATTATTATGCTTTTAGTAGTTATGACTTAAAAAATTGTGGCAAATTAGTATTATGCGTAACAAAATATGTTAGGACAACTAGCAGTATGCCATGTCAAATTATGACATACAATTTTATGCGTAAAAATCGAGAACCAATATGAATATTTATGTTTCAAAAAAATCATAGTCAAAATAATTTTTCAAAGTTTTGGCTTTCAGTGGTTCACACAAATAAATATCCAAATGACCACTTCTATGGGGGCTAGGGAATATACATTAGAACGTCATCTTTTCACTTCCAACTGGTAAAATAAAGTAGTCTTGTAATGTGAACCTAATCTCATTGAAAATAAGGTTCAAAGTTTTTGTTCACTGTCAATTCTCTATCATAAGTTATAAAATGTGTTTCAGAAGCAGTTATCGTCAGGCACCTCCCGTGCGTTGAAATTTCAATTATTTTAAAGGGATTAGTTTCTAAATCGACAGCTTAACCTATCTCTAACACTGCAGGTCACATTATAAAAATGAACTGGTTTAAAATCTTCGTTCGTACAATATTAAAAGAATATTATTTAGTAGAGACAACCTCCGTAGCGTAGCGGTAATTGGCTCGCTTTAAATCTCGGAGGTCGTGGGTTCGATCCCCACACCGGACAAGAAATCTTTGTGTAAATTCTAAGATTTCTTTCCGGGTCTGGTTGGTTGATGGACTACCCTCCGTGCCTCAGAAAGCACGTTAAGCCGTTGGTCCCGATAGTTATAACATTATCTATAATAATCGTATATCAAGGAACGGGCAGCAGCGTTTCCTTGTGTGTTTCAACATAATACTGCGGTCACCAACCCGCCTGCCAAGCGTGGTGACTATGGCAATACCCTCCCACAGGAGGAGGCCCCTTGTTCAGCAGTGGACGTTATACGGGCTGATGATGATGATTTTTTTTTAAGGACGACCTTCACCGATCTTTGTATTGGATGAAAAGTTATTTTTTATATCAAATCTAATATATTAAATAATATAACGCGGGTGGGTTGACTAAGAAAATCCTGGCCAAACTATTATTAATTAAAAAAAATATTATTTAATATTTTATTGTAAATCGAAATATTTTATTTTTTATTGCAGATTGTAGCAAAACAATATTATTTTTTTATATAAAATTTATTTATTAAACAAATAGGTGAAGATAAATAGTATCGACATTCCTATTAATACCTGGCAACCCAGTAGTTATGCCAGGAAACAAAAGAAAACCCAACGTTTTTATATTCTCGATTCGCTAAGAACTAACGGGCAGCAGTGATTCCTTGTGTGGTACAACATAATACTGCGATCACCAACCCGCCTGCCAAGCGTGGTGACTATGGCAAATACCCTTCCCCGGGAATAAAGCCCATGTTCAGCAGTGGACGTTGTACGGGCGGTCAGCTGTTCCATACATTTTGTCGAGGTAAGTGAACATAAATATAATATAATATAACAGTAAACACTAGCTTCAAGATTACATTATTATTTGAATTTATATACCTACCAATATGTAATGCTGAAGAGTTATTTTCTTTGCTTGATCGAACGAAATTCCTGAGATTAGCCTCAGGAACTCACGAGCCAATTTGAAAAACTATTTCAGTTTTGGATAGCACATTTATCGATGAAGACTATAGGCTATTTAATAATAAAGCCCTAACGGGAACGTGAGTTATGCTGAATTATGAAACGCACGGAAGCTACTTTGTGATTTTAGTCTCCATATAATAGAATATGATAGTAGTAACAGCTCTATATAAAATATAGGCTCTTCGAAGTAGAAACTATACGAACTAACACCACAAAGCAGAATAAAGGAGTTTTGAACTTTTCGGCCCAGCAGAGGTGTTTGTTAAAAAAATTATTTAAACCTGGATAAATAAAAGTAAGCGGTTTTTTTTGCAAATATAACGGCCACATGTCTTAAATTTCACAGTCCAATCATGGTCCGATCTCCGTCCGGTAAAAGATTATTATATAACAAACGGGATATGAATGGAAGTGGACTTTAACGAATCCTATGAATCCACTTTCACACGTTTCTTACATATTAATATTAGCAGACCACTAAACAATCTGTGACGCACACGTGACTTTTGTGGCCGTAGAAATCTGGACCTCAGAAGCAAGCAAGAACAGATGTTTATTGTTCTTCCGAAGCATTTAGTCGTAAGTGCCAGTTTACGATAAAGGCACATACGACGAATGTTTCTGACGTATAATAGTACATCTGATTTTATGCTTCTGAGCTCTAGCAAAATACAACCCACACGTACCACAACCACACTATATCGCAGGGATAAAAGATGGTCAAGCTGTAGTTATATATAAGTAGTGTCGCTGCAGCTTTTTACTGTAGTGCTGCAGTACGGACGATGAGGAAGCTAGTTAGTTCGCGCCGTGGTAGGTTGTTACATTCGGGATGCGTTTTGGTTGCGACGTGGTCGGTATCGCGAGCGATAATAACGGCAAAAAGTAGTATTGTCCCATTCATTTTCTAAACAAAATATCCACTCAAACACATGTTGTGGTTGTGGTGTAGATGTAGTTGTCATGTGGATTAGAGTTACCGGCGTAAAAACTTTTTTTTTCAATAGCTTTCTCTTTTTATTGTAGCATTAGTTAGTGTTGTTTTTGTCGTCTATTCATTTCCATTATTGTCTTTTAATTTTAAAAGAACTTCCTTAATATGATTTTGTTGTTATCTCTTACGTTTTTATGGGCCTCCTCGTAACAGACCTTGGCAAGCCAGGGTTGTTGAGGGATTTTGCCATAATCACCACGCTTGGCAGGCGCGTTAGCAAATATTATATAGCTAATGTCTAAGGCCCCTGGTCGTGCACGACCAGGGGCCTAAGTCTACTGTCTAATGGTGTGTCGTGGAACTGTCACTGACGTCTCTATGGTCGGTTTTCTTTGTCTTTTGGATTAGTAGTTTACCAAATGTGCATAATACCGACCATCGAGACGTCGCGTCAGTGACAGTTCCACGACACACCATTACGATAGTAGACTCAGGCCCCTGTGTATGAACGCCTAAATTGTAACGTAATTGTACGTTGTAGAACTAATAGAGTATTAAATGAGTTACTACAAAGGGTTCCCAAAGTGTGTGCCGCGGCGTCGGTTTCGCCGTAGAAAGAAAAGAGGGAAGCCGTGGGGCGATCTTCTATCAGTATCATCAGCCTGTTGTCGTCCACAGCTGAGCATAAGCCTCCCCCATCGATTTCCAACGGGAACGATTACTAGCGGCCTGCATCCACTGAGTCCCGGCGATCTTTATAAGATAGCTAGCGTAGGTACACCAGGAAACGGACAGCAGCATTTCCGTGTGTATTACAACATACTGCGGTCACCAATTCGCCTGTCAAGCATGGTGACTATGGCAAAAACATTCCCTCGGGAGAAGGCCAATGTTTAGCAGTGGACGTTATACGGGCTGATGATAATGATGTATATTTTTTTAAATACAGCGCCGCGACAATATGCTTAATCTGTATCTGCGGCACGGGCTGTAAAAGATTGGGAACCACTGAGTTACTATACCTACTGTCCATACGTTGTGCTCTATAATAATTTTACCGCTCGATTAGCCCGACGGTCTTGCCGCCCTGCTTGCTTGCTTACCTTAATACCGATAAGGTTGCATACAGATTTTTAATCCCAGCCTTATATTTTTTACTTCATGTAGTTGCAATTTTTTTGACGGACGTACAATTAATTGGTTAGTGTTTTGTGGCTGCTTTGATAAAAATACTGAATCTCGAAAGTCTTAAAATGTACTAAAGTATTCGTAGTTAATTAGTTTTATATTTACAGGTCCATATTAAAAAGGTCAAATTGAAGACAATTAATATCACTCACCCGTTTTCGTCTGTCTGTCTGTACTTTAGATTGATTATAAAACTATAATCCTTAAAATACCAATCAAACGTTTGACATTCAATAGGTTATCAGTAGCGGGTACAACGTCAAATTCTGAAAATATGCCTCCTTCTAAAATATGCTTTTCTGCAGTAGGTAGGCTTGGCAGGCGAGTTGGAACATGGGCTTCCAATTAAGAGACCTTGTAAAGCTAGGGTCGTTGAGAAATATTGCCATAATCAGCACGTTGACGGATTAGTGATCATAGTAAGATCTTCTTCGAAAGGCTATTTTATAGCCATTTCGTGGCGAAAGGATCAGCCAATCTGCGTTACGGACTAGACTGTCCTCGCAGATTGCCCAGGGTGCGCCGGACGTACAGGGGACTCAGTACGTCACTCGGGGAGGCTCCTTTCATGCACCCCATAGTAAGATGGTGAGTATCCTTAAAATAATAGATGCTGCTGCCCATCCATCAGGTGTATGCCCCTTTGTCACTTCTTACCACACCCATTGGAAGAAATCGGGTCTATTCTAACCCGAAAAGAACAGGGCTTGCAAAATACTTTTTCTTAGTTTTGTAATTAAATTGTACAACAGTCATCATTTCAGCCGTAGGACGTCCACTGCTGGACATAGGCCTCTCTCATAGTTCTCTCTTCTGCGGTTAGAAGCGGCCTGCATCCACCGTGATCCCGCGGCCTTAACCAGATCATGCGTCCATCTAGTAGGTGGATGTCCTACGCTACCCTTGCCGATCCGCGGTCTCCATTCGCGAACTTATCGGCCCCAACGGCCATCTGTTCTCCGTGCTATATGGCCTAATACGTTGGGCTATGTCGGTAACCCGCGTTCTTCTACGTATCTTTTCATTTCTGATTCGATCTCGTAGAGAAACCCCGAGCATAGCCCTCTCCATAGCTCATTGAGCGACTCTGAGCCTGTTCATAAGGCCTATAGTGAAGGACTACGTTTCGGATCGATAATTCATCACTGGCAACACACACTGGTTAAAGACTTTCGTCTTCAGGCACTGAGGTACAATGGTAGAAAGGTTTATTACAAGAAAGTATAGGTACGATTTATGTTCTATATTGTGAGGTTTCCTTGTTTTTCTTTTATTTTTCAGATCATTTAAGCCTAAAAACACTTTAGGGCGCAATAAATGATTGAGCATTGAGTATATGAAACGAGCTATTTCATCGGTTACACAGGGTGAGCTGGTCTCTAATATTTGTGCGCTTTAACAACGCAAAAGATCCCTGTGTCTCAAGACAACAACTTTCGGCCGACAGAAACTGCCGACAAAACTTTTTCGTACAAGTAGGTACGGATTGTCTTTTACTTTAGATTAAGATGAAATTGCAATTGAAAACTTTAACTAACGTGTCAAACAATAAATTATTTTAATACTTTAATGAGTATATAATTTATTTCTAAAACTTTTAAAAGTTTTCTATAAATATAATTAGTATATAGGTATATGGTTAATTATCGCATCACGTTCACTGCTGAACAAGGGCCTCAACGGAAGGTTTTTTGCCATAGTCTTGGCACTTGCGAGGCGGGTTGGTTACCGCAGTATTATGTTGTAACATGCAAGGAAACGCTGCTCGTTCCCTGGCATAGGTGAGTTATACCGCTACGACACGTAGGTTGTCACACCAACGTCCTAGCATTGGGTTAGTACTTCATATCGAAAAACATAATCTGGCGTTCAAGGCATTTATATTATATTATATGAAACACATTTACAGCGAATAATTCGTTTTACTTCGCTCTTAAATCACTTACTCAGGTTTTGTATGCATCATTGAATCTCAAACCATTTTACCATTGAGGTCTAATCCTGTAAACATGATGGCTACTATGGTATGCTTTATGCAGCATAGCTCCGGCGTTTAAGTAGAGCCGGATTTCTGCCTATTTCTGAAAGGGCCTCTACTTAGGGGCCCCTAAAACTCTAAAATATTACACGTTAACGGATAAAAGAAATAAAAAATCTTCTTATATTATTCCAGTTATATACAAGTAAGTGGTTTTACTTTTACACACGTCAAAAAGATGCCAAACAAACGTAATCTAAGAAAGAGTTGAAATGCGGTCCTTTATCTGCCGCAACCGCAAGCGCAGGTCATCAATATGAGTGAAAGAGCCAAACAATGTTAGTAAAACGAATGCCTGTTGAGGATGGTCCTTTAACCTAACCTTAACCGGAAAAAAATCCTAGGTTGGAGAAATATTTCGTACCCGGCGTGGAGATCGAACCCGACCTCCGAGACCAAATCGAGAATTATACAGCTACGCCACACCATCCTCCAGTTAAAAGCTATTTTATGTATATGTACATAGGTAGGTACATTAAATTTGCATATTTCTAAATGTTGAGATAAAAGAGCCTAGGGCCCCCCTTAGCTGACAAGTGTCTGGGGGCCTCGGGTGTCTAAAAGTCCGAACCTGTGTGTACGCTACAAAGCACGTCCATTGAGCTATTTACTTACATTTTGCCACGTTCGGGTTTGTATTGGGAGCTTGGTAGTCAATCTGTGGA
Source organism: Nycteola revayana (assembly GCA_947037095.2). Taxonomy (NCBI): domain Eukaryota; kingdom Metazoa; phylum Arthropoda; class Insecta; order Lepidoptera; family Nolidae; genus Nycteola; species Nycteola revayana. The sequence goes on along the minus strand of OX344842.1, from coordinate 4,374,156 downwards.
ATAATACCACGCTTAAATCATTTGTGGTCATGACGCTACTTTGTGATGATGTGGTCAGTAATTTAACTCTCAGTAATTGGCTAACCGTCGTATTCAGGAACTAAACTTCGCCTAAAGTATTTCCGTGGGAAGATGTTATGCCAGTTTCATGGGCATGGCATGTCTCTAGAATAAATACATACATAATCGATTTAGCGGTAATACAACATCATCATCAGCCCGTATAACATTTACTGCTGCACATGGGCCTCCTCCTGGGGCAGGGTATTTGCCATAGTCACCACGCTTGACAGGCGGGTTGTCGACCGCAGTATTATGTTGTACTACACAAGGAAACGCTGCTGGCCGTTCCTTGATATGCGATTATTATAGATGATGTTTTACCAATCTTGACCAACGGCTTAACGTGCTTTCCGAGGCACGGTGGGTAGTCCCTCAACCATCCAGACCCGGAAAGAAATCTTAGAATTTACACAAAGATTTCCTGTCCGGCGTGGGGATCGAACCTATGACCTCCGAGATTTAAAGTGAGCCAAATACCGCTACGCTACGAAGATTGTCTCTTTACCGGTAATACATTCGACGGTATCTATCAACAACACTGGTAGCTCTAGTTGTTGCCAAAATATCTGTTCTGGGATCAATTGCTACCCAAAACTACTATTTACTACAATCATCATCATCATCAGCCCGTATAACGTCCACTGTTGAACAAGGTCCTCTTTTACCATAGTCACCATGCTTGGCAGGCAGGTTGGTGACCGCAACAATATCTTGCGAGCCCTCGGCCAACCAGACCCGGGAAGAAATCTTAGAATCTACAGAAAAATTTCTTGTCCGGTGTGTAGATCCAACCCACGACCTTTAAGATTTAAAGCAAGCCAACACCACATTTGCAATCGCTAAACAGAAAACATAAGCAGATTTCCGCAATACACGGGTTGCAGAAATTCGTTTCTATTGTGCGGGAATTGTCCGTAATAAAAATTACTATAACTATTACGTCACACGTTAGGTACATACAATAGGTGTTTGTGCTGAGTAAATACTAAATAGGTACACACAATGCACGTAACCCGCTAAGTAAACAAGCCACGAATATATTTGAAGCGTCCTATCAAATGTACAGTAGGTTTTTCATTTAATTTTTCACAAGCCACAAATTTCTCTCACTTAATTTCTTTGAACAAAACCAGTGACATTGAACGTGGCAAAAGTGGAAATTTGCCAAAATAGAATGTCATTAAATGACATTCTATTTTGGCAAATTTCCACTCACCGTCAGCAAATGACGTTGACAAATTTTGTCAACGTCATTTGCTGACGGTCGACGCCCTCGGTGAATCTTAATGGAAGACCTACCGCTCCATAGGACGAAATCATGAATTACAAACTGTGTTTTATTATTATCAAGGAAAATCGGAATATCATCTGAATGATGAAAGAAGTAAGTCAAAAATCACATAAGCAATATTTATATCATAAATCGAAACCTTTATCTATTCTTATTCGTCTTGAAATAGCAGTGACAATGATAATTGAATACAATTTATTCTTAGATTAAAATTCTAAATGTAATATAATATATTCTAATGCTATTAAATGTGAATAATACCCATTGAATCAATAATTTTACCGTATTTATGTCCGCAGCAAAATTATATGTAATAGATACCTTTCATAAATTAATGTTAAAATATCTTATTTTTGTTTCGTTCACATTGCCATTGATATCGTTGATATTGTTCATATATAATGTTAATTTATTTATTTTAGATTATGTTACATATTATTTTCTGTTTTATAACATTTTTGCCTGTTATTAGTGTATGTAGTAATAAAATTAATTCCTTCAATATTTTTTTAGGATTGATAAATCAGTCCTTAATGCAAATTATTCTTTGGTCCGTCTAAAATTATGAGAAGTGTAATTTTTATGTGGCAATACCGTCAAATTGCATATTATTATGTATTTATGTTTAAAAAAATATCTGACTATTGAAATGGCCCTTAAGAAATCTGAACTTAGTAATTTCATAAGTAGAAGATGACTGTTTTTTTTAATACGGGTGTAAACACCAAATTCTATTCTTCACGTTTGTACTTCTTAGACAAGGTAAATATTAAATCACATAAAAACTTTCTTTATTCATATTAATTATTCTCTTTTTTTCTATCACCTATCCTGAACATAGCAAATCTGAAAAGAACTGGTAAGAAACTCAGAAGAAACCTTTTTTAAATAAGTGTTTTTGTTACAATTATTAATAAAGCAGTATTTTTTAGAGCAACTTACTTCCAATCAGTTTTATCAGTGACAAATATTATTTAAATATAACCTGAAACTTTCTCATCCACTACTTAGGTAGGTTTAGTTAGAAATTAAATAAAATAAAAACTCTGGCCAGTTTTATTGGCCAGTTTTTTTTATTTTTTTATTATTATAATTTACGTCTAATATTACTGTTTTGTTTTTTTTTTTCAACTATCTATATATGTTTTTTTTTAACTTACTATCAGCTACCAAGTCAGACTGTCTTGAGACTTACTGTCTCACTCCTAGAGTTATTATAGACTTACTGTTTCCCGCGTAGAATTTTCATTTCTCCATACAAACTTTGGAACTTCGTCTCATTGTTGCGACAAACTACGAGTAATACGACAGATTGTTTTACCGACATACACTAGGGCGACGAAACTTGTTCGACGAACGATAGCGCTTCACTACTTTCACTCGATTAACTAAACCACAGGCTCCCAATCTTTTTCAGTCCGGGGCTCAGTTACAAATTAGGTACAGTGCCACGACACCCTTAACTTTAAAAATATTCAGTCGGAAGACATAGTTACCTTTTTCTTTTTTTTGTTGTCTGGGTGGAAATGCTTTGACGCATTCCCACCGCCGCTGCAGCGTATTCGCGCGCTGGCGGTGGGATATGTGGGACTCGCCCTCTCCATAGCGTGGTATGCTTAACTCATACCACGAGGAGAAGACCCTACACCACTAAAACCTCCCGGACACTCCTTCGATCCGCCGTTGGCGGGAGCCGGGTACGCATGAGCAATCCAGCCCCCCGACGGCACCCGCGGCCAATATGTACCGCGGGATCTCCAGAAGACATAGTTACCTATAATAATTGTATTTTGGTTAGTAGGAAACCAAAATTAAAACATCCACAATATTAATTTGAGTAGGTATTTTTAATATAAACTTATTATAAAATACGATTTACTCGGTCAAATATGTGACGTTTAAGTTTGGTGATTTACACAGATAATCAATAAATGTAAAGGATCTTAGATCCTGAAATTTTTCGACTTAATCATCTGCAAAGTACTTCGAAACCTACTTACGTTCTTCACTTTTGCGAGCGCCAAAAAAACCCAAGAATATTTGTAGTTTTGGATAGACTTGCGGCGAGTCTCTTACTTTCTACGCAGTGGCGGATTTACCAGCAGGCTGAGTAGTTTTGTCTTACCGAAAAAATCTACTTAATGTCTAAAATAGTAGGGGCGGCAAATTTGAATAGCCTACTGGCGGCCAATGTGTAAGTCTGCCACTGTTTCTACGGCGCACAGTTTGGAAACTTCTGAACTAAAGCACTAACAGTAATAAGCAGCGATAGTAGACTTAGGCGTTGTTATATCCCTAAATAACAACCTCCTTGGCATAGCGGTATAAGTCTTGCTTTAAGTCTTGGGGGCCGTGGGTTCGATCCCAATGCCGGAGAAGAAATATTTGTGTAGATTCTAAGATTTATTTCCGTGTCTGGTTGGTTAAAAGCCCCCGTTCCTCGGAAAGGAAGTTAATTACATTATCAATTTAAAACAATCGTATATCAGCAAATGGGCAGCAGCGTTTCCTTGTGTGTTACAACATAATACTGCGGTCACCAACCTACCTGCCAAGCGTGGTGATCAGGGCAAATACTATCTCCGGGAGGAGGCCCATGTCTAGCCGTGGATGTTATACGGGCTGATGTTGATGATATACTTCTCTGGGACGAAATGAAGCCTACAATATATCCTAACCGCAGTCGGTCGTAACGTGCCCATTTTCGATAAAATATAAATTTATTTTAAGTAACCATAATATTATATTAAGTATATCATACATTAGTACTAACTCCTAAAATATAATTCGAAGATTGCATCTAGTCTGAACTAGTGCTTAAGGCAATTACTCAACTGCTGTGTTCTTCTGTATCGAGGAGATTGTTTCAATAAAATATTAACCATAAGACGGTGTCCCAAAGCTAGTATATAAAAAATCCATCCAGATCATAATAAAAAAAAACCTGTTATATATTTTTTTAATTAACCCTTTTTTATAGTTTTAATTTTTTTAATGAACTCATCTTTTACTATTGGTCACAAACTTTTTTGAACTGTATACATTTTGGAACAGCCTCACAATTTAGCTTACGACAACGGCTAGAAAGCCACTGTAAGAGCGGTTTCGCACTATGTCCGATCCGAATCCGATCCAAACCCGTGAAAATATTGGTCTAGAAATTTGGAAAGAAATCAGATGACGGAGATCGGATCTAGTGCGTAAATTACCATAGAAATAGTTATAATAATATCTAGGGACCATATTTTCACGGGTCCAGATCGGATTCGGATCGGACGTAGTGCGAAACCGCTGTAACAATACAGTAATACACCTGAATGTCTTACAATGTTTCATATACAAGCCAGCTGTCAGCACAATATACAAACAGTTAGTATCTTCCATTTCTATTGTAGCGAGCACAGGAAGCCGACTCAGTTGAATATGGTAATAGTGTATTTGCATGTATTGATAGAATGCATTTAGTTAGCGGTTCTCAGCGGAAACGGCCGCGACATGTGCATTGCCACCTTACGGATTAACTGGGACGGATCTAGGCAAAGCCCCCAAGGGCTATGTGGCAGTATTGAGGCTTTCGACTAGAATTATTTAGGCTCACTAGGGGTTTCAAACAAGCCAAGCACTTCAATTCAATTTCTTGGTGAGATGCTTATGTTGAGAATTTCTCGTGAATAAGATAACGCGGGATTTATTTTCAATGTATCTTTGACGAATTCACATTTATGTAACGTTACCTTAAATAGTTATATAAGTATATTATGTATTTTTATTTTTTGTAAAAGACATCATCATCATCAACAACATTGTGCCAATATTGTTTCTAATTCATTTATTGTCATTTTTGTTTGTTATATTGGATTGTTCGATCGGATCATGCATTAAAAACATATTTCAATTTATAATATTTGTTTGTTTCCTACTTGTAATTTTATATTAAAAACTGTAATACTTGTACGATAATACTGTATATAAATATGTAATGTTTATTATATTCATAACACCATACATGTAACCTATGTTTTACAAATGAATAAACTGCTTTTTTTCGTGAGCTTTTTATGAATTGTATATCAAAATAGCCTTTTAAGTAATGCAAAATTAAATCTATGTTCTACTTCTATGTGTATATGTCGATACAGATCAACACCGATAGAGGTAAAAGGCTTATCGAGCTAACCGACACCATAGATGATATTGAAATATATAATTTATATAATCCCTACAAAAAGTATATAATTAAATATCAAACATGGTGTCGCTTACGCTTACAGTTTTAAAATTCTTAAATGCGCTTTTCGTTTATTTATCACTTACATTATTAAAAATAGTCCCAAAGCGCAAAATGCGTCCCTGTTGAATGTATAGTTTAAATGGTACACGTTGACAGTTATGAGTTGTTACTAATAACAAATTAGTTGATAGCGGTACTTTAGTGTCATATAATTAAGTGACAAACCCTTCCCTATTAGTCTACATAACCAAATATAGACCGATGTCTATTTAAATCCGATATCATACCTTCGCGTTCCTACACTTTCACTAGGACTAAATTATGGGTGAGAGGTAGTGTTGCCAGGTGTCCCGATTTGCGCGGGACGTCCCGAATTTCAGGGGTCTGGCGACGCGTCCCGATATCTACCCGATCGGGACGCTAAATGTCCCGATTAATTAAAAAATGAAAAAAGATTAAATACATATTTAATTTAGGTAATAATATAAAACTATACCTACTTGCACTAGTAGTATAAAACGCAATAAATCAAACCCAGACTTAAACACCCCTGGTTTTTGTCCCGATCTGCAACCCTAAATCCCGATTTTTTTGGACCTCATGTACCGTTTTATAACAAATCGCACCTGGCAACACTAATAAAAGGTGACGGTAGTTGCTTCTTAGACATGGTGTTCTGGGTTCGATTAGAATAGACCTACCCAGTCCCCATGTCTACCCATGGGTGTCGTAAGCGGTGACTAAGAGACAAACAGCTGATGGATCGGAGGCGTCTATAAGCTCAAAGGTACTCACTATCGTTCTGCGATCACCAATCCGCCTGCCAAGCGTGGTGATAATAGCAATATCCCTCAACGTACGTCCACTACTGAACATGAGCCTCCTCTAAACAGACGTTGACAAGCCAGGGTCGTTGAGGGATATTGCCATTATCGAGGAGCTTCGAGGGAGGGTATTTGCCATATTCCGCTTGGCAGGCGGATTGGTGACCGCAGTATTATGTTGTACCACACGGAACGCTGCTGTCCGTTCCTTGATATACGATTATTATAGATAATGTTATAACAATCGGGACCAACGCCTTAACGTGCTTTCCGAGGTATGGAGGGTAGTCCCACAACCAACCAGACCCGGAAAGAAATCTTAGATAACAAAGATTTCCTGTCCGGCGTGGGGATCGAACCCACTACCTCCGAGATTTAAAGGGAGTCAAATACCGCTACGTTATTAATCCGACGTTTTGATGACATACTAGTACTTAATTAATTATATAAGGAAACTCTAGGTAAAGCTTTTGTAACATGGTAGTTATGTATATGATCTATACATTCACTTTTTCTAAGCCAATTACAGAGTTCCACATCAAGGCAATGTTCGGTGGAGAATAAGGAATATTAACAAAAAATATTAACCTTATGCCTTATGCCTTATACTTATGATATTTATGTCTGTAATATAAATATGATATTATTATGTTTACTGTTATGTATATTAAGCAACGTTGTTTCAAGAATGGAGGGCGCTGTCACCTGTTATCATTAGCCCGTAAAACGTGCACTGCTGACTATGGTCCTCATTCCGAAGGAGGATATTTGCCACGCTTGGCAGGCGGATTGATGACACAATATTATGTTGTAACACACAAGGAAACGCTGCTGGCCGTTCCCTGATAAACGATTGTTATAGACGATGTAATACCAATTAGGACTAACGGCTTTTCGTGCTTTTCGGGGCACGGAGGGTAGTCCCTCAACCAACCAGACCTGGAAAGAAATCGTAGAATCTACACAACGATATCTTGGCGTGGGGATCGAACCGACAAACTCCGAGATTTAAAGTGACACGAAGATTGTAATCCAGCTCTCAACGGCATCCAAATTGTTTTATTAACATGACGACAACAACGTGAACCCACTCGTAACACAAGCATTTTAGCTTAGCACGGAGGGTTAACAAGTAGGTATACTTGTAGACTGCAAAAACTCTGATAATAATCATTAAAAAAAAATCAAACAAACGTCACCATTTTTGTAGACTTTAATTTGATGACTTGAAACTGTCAAGTGCAACCCAATAAAATATTTTATAAATTTAATATTATACATTTTAAGTAAAATTCGTAATCCAGCTACGAGTACGGAACATATTATCTGTCAATAACATTAATTTCTAATATTTTAACGAAAACTAAAAGTTCTGTTGGCAAATGCAATATATCATATGCAACATATGCAATGAATTTAAAAGCTATAACGCACCTAATTAATCTGTCATTTCCAGTTTCCTTTATACACTTATATTATACTAATGTCAACATCAGCTTTCGAAATTCATATATTTTCTATTGGCCTTTGAGCTTTGATTAGGGGGGGTTTCGCCTCGGAATCAAATACGTTGTTATAGTGTAATTTAGTAATCTTAATGTTGAGTCAAAAATCTCGTAGTATCTTGGGGTAATCGAGTTTTAATTCCTATTACTGCCGATTTTCAATCGTCAGTTAAAAGTTGTCAGATTAATAAATTTTAATTTTGCCAGAACGTCAATACAAAATCTGTCAACATTGTATATTTATTCCTCTGACAACTTTTAACTGACAATCGAAAAATCGGGACTTGAACTTTTTAGTGTTTGATCGTCATTCGTACTTACATCAAGCAAAATATTGTTGGGGGTATTATGCGACTGCTATGGTTGTTATGGTTAACAACCCATAACAACCATGCATGCCGTTATTGAATATAATATGTTATATGCGTTATCAACTTATTTTTACGCGACTTTATAGGCTTTATTTAATTAAAATAAATGTATTTATATCCATAAGTCGCTGGTTCATATCCGACTCGGAGGCCCAAAATATTGAAGAGCTTTTTTAACAGGTGGGTACCACCAGCTAGTATAAAATAAACTTTCTAATAGATCATTTTCCATTTACACTATTAATTCCTCTTACATTTTAGAGTACGTCTATAGTACCTTTTAAGACCAAAGAGAATATAATATTTTGCTGTTGCGGGTTGTCAGTTGGCGTAAGCTTCAGAACGTGAGTCTTCATATCTCAGAGGGTTTTGGTGCACAAAATGTCGATATTGAGTAATACCCTAACGGAAAACACACACCTAACGTAACATTTAAATAACTAAGAAGGAAAATATATAATTTAATAAAACTAAGGTTAATTATTTTGAGACCAAACGACAACCTTTTTAACAAGCAATTTATCACTAAACAAAAGTTTTTAATACAGGTATATATTCCCCGGTGTTATACTAGCGTTTAGCAGCACCCGCAGGTTCTAGTAGGTAAAGCCTTTCCCTATAGTCCATATTCACAGGGAAATACCACATATCCTGCAGCTGTGACGACGTTGGGTACCTTAAGTATCACTCCTTTTTTTTTAAGATTACTAGCAGTGTTCTTGCACATCGTGCGAAACTTCAATACTTGTGTTGAGAGAAGATTCACTTCGGTAGTGCAATGGGATCGAATCGGCGACTACGTGATCGCTAATCCGACGCACTAGCCATTGGCCTACGTCCGCTTTAAATGCTCCTGAAGAGGAAGAAAGTTTATAATATAATATGTGCGTAATTTTGCTCTACTAACTGTCGTTCTAGAGGTTTTTTTTCGGATGGACATGCAGTCAGCCACTTGGCTTTTCATAAAAGCGAGCAGGGCTCTAGCCTTTATGAACTATCAACTAAGCAACGTGCGCAATAGAGCGCCTTGTGGGATTGGGACCTCGTCTTAGGACGGTCGCTAGATTGAGGAATCATGATTCCAGTTTAGTTTTTTAGGGGAGTTAACTATCGCTCTACATTACAGTTCGTGAGACTTTCGGGCTTCAAGTCTACAAAGACATCGGAAAACGTTCTCGAGGGTTAATTATTTTTTCTAGACATTTCATTTTTAAACCAAGAGTCTGGATTTCATGACTGATACATCTATAGCGTTCTTACCATCAAACGGAAATTTATCTGATTCGAACATGACATGAAAGTGGTTCAGTTTTAATCATATCTAATAACGAGTATTATTGAACAATTGAACAATAAAATTCCTCGACTGTTAATCTAAATGCTATGCTTGAATATTTGCAAGCCCGCAATACTAAATTAATTAAACTATCAATAAATGTGGCTGAATTTCTCGCATATTTCGATATTAGCGTTAGCCACCGGATCTGTTTTGAATTAATAAATAAAAAGAAATAAACTTATTTAAATTAAATGAACACATTTGATTTATTTTATGGTGATAGCCACACTAATCGCAGTATGTGTTATCAACGATACCAGGCCCGCCGCAAGCGGACGTGCAAGGCGTGCACCGCACGCGGGCAGCACGTTCAGGTGGGCGGCAAATCGTACGACTTATCACATAATTCAAGTCATTGTCATAATGTCCACCCCACCTTATGTACAAAAAATGTCATCGCATGGAAATAAAACTGATCGAATGGCGTCCGTTAAAACTAAGATGCTAAATGTCGCCTGTCAAAGTTACGGGAATCTCCCCTGAACTTCCTTGACAGTTGGTAGGTTATTTAGCGGTATTTGGCTAGCTTTAAATCCCGGGGGTCGTGCATTCGATCCCCACGCCGGACAGAAAATCTTTGTGTAAATTCTAAGATTTCTTTCCGGGTCTGGTTTGTTGAGGGTCTACCCTCCGTGCCTCTGAAAGCACGTTAAGCCGTTGGTCATTATCTGTAATAATCGTATATCAAGGAACGGGCTGCAGCTTTTACTTTTTTGTTTACCAATTGCGGTCACCAATCCGTCTGCCAAGCGTGATGACTATGGCAAATTCCCACCTTCTAGAGGGGGCCCATGTTCAGCAAGAAGAGTAACATTTTTGTAGATAGGTTATTAAGGACATACATAATTTTACACTTAATTAAACAAACATAATAAGTACCTAATTAGAAAAATTGTCTTATCTTCGTTAAGTTGTTTTCCCATTATAAAGAGAAAACCATTAATTTTACTTTTTATCAACTCAGAGTAAGTAACCGTTAGGGCGGCATAAACGGTATTGCACGCGGGCGATTATCTGAAGCCTAGTATTTTGCAAATTTAATTACACAAAGTTAAATAATTACATAGTTAATTCTACAAGTAAGTTTGAAGGTGTACATGTGTTTGTATTAGTATAGGATCCCGCTATACAACGACCTTCACCGAGATGCTTATTTAATGAGACGTATTTTTTATGTTATTAAATATGCCAATAAATATATACTATATGGGTTGCCTAACAAATTTCAGTCCAGAGTATTTTTAATTAATAATTAAAAAAAAATTTTTTTTTAAACATTGCACCGGTGTGATTATTAAATAAATTTGATACCAATCGAAAGTTTGAAGCCCATAGAATATGCAAACGTTAGGTTGCCTATTTTTTTCCGGTCACAACCACGGGTTGCCAGGTGTAAACAGGTAAATCTATACTAGCATTTTGCAACGGTCTGATTATTGAATCAAACTTAGATAAAATGAAAGATTATTTCATAAGGAACACGGTGGTATAGGGTTGCCTGCGAAAAATCAGTCCCGAATTACGGTTGTCGAATTTTAAATAATAAAATATCGCTGCGAGTGAATGTGTGTGAGAGAGAGGTCCCAGACCAACCATCCCATGCGGTAGAAAAGGACGCAGCGTAGCAGCTGTTTAAAGTCCGCCCATTTAAAGAAGGAGAGTGCGCATGCTATTTGTGCTTGGAAATGAAAAGGATAGCGATAGACTCGTATATGCTGTGCATTATTTTGGAGTAGTTAATTATTAATATACAGAAATAGTTATTTAATTTTTTATTTTTTAATCAATTAATTATTTATCTATGTTTATTGTTTATGTGACACTAAAGTATATACACATCTTTAGTAAAAAAGACAGTTAGAGTAAAACATATATATTACTTATCTGGCAAATTTTATCTTTATTATTGGGAGCCGAAATAAAAAACAACAATTAAAAGAATACTTCTGTTTATTGAAAAAAATTTAAAATACAATTTTTTTTTTAATTATTCAGGTTCCGAGTCATCGGACATATAACTGTAATCTCCAACTTCTGAATCTTCTTCGTCATCACTCTCCGTTTCAGTTTTTTCGACAATGTCTTCTATTTTTAAAGGTGTATGATCCCCAATGAATCCTACTGGTTTTAAATATTCATCTAAGAACCAACCGCAGTTCTCAGGCTGAAGTTTCACGCATATTGGATCCGTTGCATTAAGCCACATGGAATTTACGAAAATAGTTCGTAAAATTTTCTGAGTTAATGATATCCAGCATGGTGGTATGGAATTGGAGTCGAAGCCTTTTATTTTTTTTAAAAAGTGCTCGCTGCAGAGTCCTCTCCTTTTGCAGAGTAATTCTTCAAAAAAATGCGATGTCTCGCATCATTCACACTGGTACAGTTCCTGATACCATACATACTAGACGTAAATTCTTGAACAGTCTTCATTTTTTCACTAATGAAAATATCAGCAGCATCTGTTAATGACGCAAAAACTGTTTGATATTTTTCATTTTTTGAAAATTGCTGAAAAGGTTTTACTTTCCCTTTGTTGTAAAATGCTGCCGTGTAATCGCAACCTGTAAATGCATGGAATGCTGGAAGACTTTGGCATAATTTAATTCCTAACTCCAACGCTAAATCGGTGCAATTAATACAATCAACAGTTTGATTATTATTACTCTTTTTTGTAGCTGAACTGGCAAGCCAAATTTCTGATCCGATAAGTTTGTGCATATTTCCTAACAAAATAATCAAAACGTCAGTATCAGAGGCTTTAATTAAAATTCTTGAGCCTGGTTTCGCTTTAGAAGCATGAAAAATATCCTTGTATCTGCCTCTTCGTGATGACATTCATAATTAGTTTCTTCAGTTTTTTTTACGGAATTTTCTTGAACTTGATAAGAGTAACAGTGATGGTCGACGGTTAAAATGTTTTTTTGTTTTGGTTTATCGTTACCAAATTGTCGTTTTGCCAATAATCAGCCAGAAACTGCACCAGAGCCTCTTTAAAGCGATAATTTTCAAGGCTTTGCAAAAAAAATTTTGGTCTACTTTGCTGAGGTCCTGAAATTTTGTACGGAATATCGAATTCTTTTCTGCTTTCACGTTCGAAATTTTTGATTGACGGTGATAAGTAGCGATCAAAAATTAAATGTATTTCTGTCGCGTTTGTTGAACATATTTTTATGAGTATTGACTCGGCAATTTTATCAAAAGTCTGAGCTATAGCAGCTCCGATTATATGCAAGTAATAAAAACCATCTATTATTTCAACGTTGATATGAGTTGGCCATTTTAGTTTTGGATTTTAAAACCTTTGCTAACGTTGATTTTGAAGTTTTTAACATCTCTCCAGTACATGCAAAAAGAGCAGGGGGCAATGGTGCTAGTGGAAAAGTTAGGCAAAATTCGAGATTAATTTTTTTGTTTAGACTTATTGCCAAAAGTCGCCCAAATACATCTCGTTCCATTTTCAACAATACTTTCTTGTTCTTGTCTTTGGTACTCAAGACTTTAGTCATACATTGATAAGCAAAATTGCAGATTTTGTTTCGTTTTATTGATTTATCGAATCTTCCGGGAGTTGAAGAGCATTCCGAGATAAAATTTAATTTTTGTTGAGAATCTGCTGTTTTTACGTTCAGCAGAAAATCAGTAACAAACTTATCGGATCAGAAATTTGGCTTGCCAGTTCAGCTACAAAAAAGAGTAATAATCAAACTGTTGATTGTATTAATTGCACCGATTTAGCGTTGGATTTAGGAATTAAATTATGCCAAAGTCTTCCAGCATTCCATGCATTTACAGGTTGCGATTACACGGCAGCATTTTACAACAAAGGGAAAGTAAAACCTTTTCAGAAATTTTCAAAAAATGAAAAATATCAAACAGTTTTTGCGTCATTAACAGATGCTGCTGATATTTTCATTGGTGAAAAAATGAAGACTGTTCAAGAATTTACGTCTAGTATGTATGGTATCAGGAACTGTACCAGTGTGAATGATGCGAGACATCGCATTTTTTTGAAGAATTACTCTGCAAAAGGAGACAGCGAGCACTTTTAAAAAAAAATAAAAGGCTTCGACTCCAACTCCATAGGGGCCGTTCAAGTATTACGTAAGCAGATTTATTACAATTATTTACCCCCCCATCCCCCTTGTCAGCAAAAGTAAGCAAAGCTCTTACCCCCTCCCCCATGCTTACGTAAACATTTTTCAATTAACTAACTTTTGTACATTTTGTACTTTCGTACTTGTATGAGATTTTTTTAAACTTTCAAACAGTTTTTGGTATAACTTGGATTTGTCTATTTGAAACGACATCTTATTTAAACATTAAACTTTGGCTAATGGAATCAATGGTAACACAAATGTTAACTTGCTTTGCTATGCTTACAATACGTCTACTCGCTATAGTATCCAAACGAAACAATACACTGACAGAGGAAATTTAGACAAGTGAATAACGCGCGGTAATTCCCCTACTCGGTTCTAAAGCGAGTGCCTAAACGTATGCATTATTTGCGGGAATCCCCGAAAATGCGTTTCGTTTTCGATGACGTAATCATCATCTAGACTCCCCTACCCCCCATGTCATCCAAAATAAGCAAAGCAAAGACCCCCCCGCCCCCCCATAGTGCTTACGTAATACTTGAACGGCCCCATACTACCATGCTGGATATCATTAACTCAGAAAATTTTACGAACTATTTTCGTAAATTCCATGTGGCTTAATGCAACGGATCCAATATGCGTGCAACTTCAGCCTGAGAACTGCGGTTGGTTCTTAGATGAATATTTAAAACCAGTAGGATTCATTGGGGATCATACACCTTTAAAAATAGAAGACATTGTCGAAAAAACTGAAACGGAGAGTGATGACGAAGAAGATTCAGAAGTTGGAGATCACAGTTATATGTCCGATGACTCGGAACCTGAATAATTAAAAAAAAAATTGTATTTTAAATTTTTTTCAATAAACAGAAGTATTCTTTTAATTGTTGTTTTTTATTTCGGCTCCCAATAATAAAGATAAAATTTGCCAGATAAGTAATATATATGTTTTACTCTAACTGTCTTTTTTACTAAAGATGTGTATATACTTTAGTGTCACATAAACAATAAACATAGATAAATAATTAATTGATTAAAAAATAAAAAATTAAATAACTATTTCTGTATATTAATAATTAACTACTCCAAAATAATGCACAGCATATACGAGTCTATCGCTATCCTTTTCATTTCCAAGCACAAATAGCATGCGCACTCTCCTTCTTTAAATGGGCGGACTTAAAACAGCTGCTACGCTGCGTCCTTTTCTACCGCATGGGATGGTTGGTCTGGTACCTCTTTCTCACACACATTCACTCGCAGCGATATTTTATTATTTAAAATTCGACAACCGTAATTCGGGACTGATTTTTCGCAGGCAACCCTATACCACCGTGTTCCTTATGAAATAATCTTTCATTTTATCTAAGTTTGATTCAATAATCAGACCGTTGCAAAATGCTAGTATAGATTTACCTGTTTACACCTGGCAACCCGTGGTTGTGACCGGAAAAAAATAGGCAACTTAACGTTTGCATATTCTATGGGCTTCAAACTTTCGATTGGTATCAAATTTATTTAATAATCACAACGGTGCAATGTTTAAAAAATTTTTTTTTTTATATTATTAATTAAAAATACTCTGGACTGAAATTTGTTAGGCAACCCATATAGGATATATTTATTGGCATATTTAATAACATAAAAAATACGTCTCATTAAATAAGCATCTCGGTGAAGGTCGTTGTATAGCGGGATCTTAGACTATATATAATGATGTGTGTGCGAGAGTGTAAGTGTATGGATGGGAGCAACTAGAACACATAGTCATAGATTTCAGGAGGTGTTCCGTGTCTTAGTAATAAAAATAAAATAAAAATTTATTTTATTAACATAAAACTATAACATACTAAAACAGGTTAGATTGTAATTTAAATATTAGGGTGCTGCAGGATAAAAACAGGACCCAATAACTAAGAATCCACTGTCTGTCTATAACCAGGCTGTATCTCTGAAACTGTGATCGGTGAACAGTATAAATTTTCACAGGTTATGGCCACTTTAATACCTTTTACTAAATACTGTGTAGGACATCATCATCCGCCCGTATAACGTCCACTGCTGAACATAGGCCTCCTCCCGTGGTATTTGCCATAGTCACCACGCTTGGCAGGCGGGTTGGTGACCGCAGTATTATGTTGTACTACACAATGAAACGCTTCAGGCCGTTCCTTGATATATGATTATTATAGATAATGTTTTAACAATCTTGACTAACGGCTTAACGTGCTTTCCGAGTAATTCCGAGGCACGGAGGGTAGTCCCTCAACCAACCAGACCCGGAAATAAATCTTAGAATTTACACAAAGACTTCTTGTCCGGGGTGGGGATCGAACTAGACTAAAGGCGATCCAAATACCGCTACGCTACGGAGGTTGGCATTGTGTAGGACATGTAGATATTAAGTCAACTTTTTACGATTATTATAGAACTTTAATACGAAGCTGCCTGTATCCCGGTTTACGAGTCATATTATAGATTTATGTTCTGATAACCGGGACCACGTGCTTTCTTCACCGAGGACAGACTATCTAACTTTGGTATAATTAACTACACTTAGTCAATTACATCAAAGTTTGATATTTAATTAACTATGTATAGTTGTTATTGCCAAATGATGAATTTACTTTTAAACAATTACATGTACCTACGCATGTATGTTTTTACGACGGTATAAACTTCTAGTAATAAATAATATTATGAGCATTTATAAGAATAATAAATAAGATAATCTCTGTGTAAATTCTAAGATTTCTTTCCGGGTCTGGTTGCTTGAGGGACTACCCTCCGAAAGCATGTTAAGCCGTTGGTCCCGATTATTATAACATCATCTATAATAATCGTATATCAAGGAACGCGCAGCGGCGTTTCCTTGTGGGGCACTCCAAGCGTGGTGACTACGGCGAAAACGCTCCTCCGGGAGGAGGCCCATGTTCAGCAGTGGACGTTATACGGGCTGATGATGATGATGAAGCATTTAAAGATAAATTAATAAACAAATATATCAAGAGGTTCTTTGCTTTGTTTTCTTATAAAGATTGCTAGCACGATTGTCACACTGCTAGTATTCCTGTTAAAACCTAGTGCTAAACTAAAATGTTTGTGTTACGAGTGGGTTCACGTCGGTAGAGCAATGGGTGGGGATCGAACCAGTGACCAGTCTACGGCCGCTTCTCTTTCTCAAGTTAAAGTTTAGTGTCAAATTCATAAAAACCTTTATGAAAGTTACTTATATTTAGAAATAATTATTTTTCTAAATTTTCGTAAACTCTGGTTAATGTAATTTGCCTTTGATTCCTTGGCTTAACAGTATAATTCTCGCTTTAGGTATCGGAGGTCGTGGGTTCGATTTATTATTAATTTTCTTCCGGATTGGTTTCTGGAACTAGTCGGTTTAGGGGTTACCGTGGCACGGATTTAACTCGGACCAACGACGCAAAGCGATAGTTGCACAAAACTCCCCTAAAAATTGAGATTATATTAATATAAGGTCCAAATAGGAAACGTCCTCTTGCGCAGGTTGCTTAGTCTGGAATTTGAAACTATTTTCATAATATTATTCAGCATTGCTCGCCTTCATGCCCAGTGAAGTAGCAAATGCCTCGTGACTAACTACTTATTATGTGTTATGTATCTTACTGGCCGCTTGTAAACCATAGTTACATGTTTTTAAAAATGGAACACCAATGGAATGACAGTTGTTGATTGTCGAATATAAAACAGTGTGTTATTAACCTTTGACTGTTTGATTTGATTCCCGATAAAATAAAAACAAAATAAAAATCATTTTTATTTACGTAAACCAATTACAGGCACTTGTAAATCGTCAAACATTATTTGAAAATTAATAATTATTTATCTTAAATTACATTTATAAAGCTATTAAAGTTACTTATTTATAATTAAATTAATTATTATAATGAATGTATATTGTCGCTAGAGACGCAAAATGCTTGTTCTGTCTATGTTATGCCAAAACAATTGTCATTATTTGGGTGGACCATGAGCATATAACGACGGCATAATACATAATAATATGTCTGTCCAAAAATGGTACCAATGAATACACATACTGCTTAAGCGTTGATCTCGACGCAATTTAAATTACCATAACCACTGAGATTTGTTTTTCTTTGTTTTTCGGACGGACATAATATGTACTTAGCCCTGAGGCTTTTACTTCACCGGGCATAATTACCACTGATCCACCGGTAGTCAGTTATAGCCATATTCACATTTTGTTATCTTATTAGTTCGTACAAGTTGAATCGAAAGACTCGTTAAAACTGAAAGATAACTCGTTATAACACATTACGTCCGCCATTCGACGCCCAATTTTATATATAAGTTTCTGTAATCATCGGCTGAACTCACAAAAACTACGGCGCGGCGGCTCGGTCGCGAGGGAAATAAATGTTTCTTTGGGCTAACCTAACTACCTAATTACAGACACGTTATGTAACGAAACTAAGCTTGGATGACATTGTCAGCTACAAATAAAGTTTTTACGAGAATAACAAAACATATCAGGTTATAAGATGGTATTTTCTTTTAAAATGTTGATCTTGCTCATAAGTAGCTTACATCAATTATAGAATAGAATATAATAGAATAGTCTTTATTGTACACACATAAGTAAGAAAAAGGACAAAGACAACATAATAGACACAGTAAAATTGGCGGTCTTATCGCATAAAGCAACTCTCAATTATACCTTGAATATAACAATTTTTTTGCAATTTTTGTGATCGTTATAATATTCTAGCTCTTAATAAGCCTGAAACACAGGATTACCTAGTTGAGGCAACTAAGTTTATTATTTATTGATAGATAGAGTAATAGATAAGTTACATTGTATACCTAAAAATAAAATGTCATATTCAACATAATAGTCTAATTGACACATTTAAAATTATGTTTATTTCTTAAAGAATATATCATATGGAACCTAAATATAATAATTTCTGTTAATAAAACTTGAATATGTTTGTATAAACTCAATATGAAAATAATTTGTTTTGTCTATGTCTTTAACTTCCGAAAACGCTATCAGCCATTTTGTGACGTCATACATCTTGTTAAAAAACATGAACGCGATCCTTTACTGTTACACTTTCTGAGTCATGACGTCATCGATCTTGAACTCAGATACCTAATGTATATCAACATGGCTGACATCGTTTTCATCTCTAAATGTTGCGTCAACTTTGTGTCCGTCAATTGAATGTTTGTAAAGTCCCCCGCGACACAGGGATTTATTTCCATAGTGCGGGAGTTGTCTTTAAAAAAAAAAAAAAAAAAAAAAAATGTCAAGCCAATTTTATAATATTTATTTTAGTGCTCTAAAGATCTCAAATAATTGCCATATTTTTTTCTTGATCTAACTTAACCATATAAAAATAATTTCATAAAAGTGTCAATTAGCCTATTATTACAGACACATTATGTAACGAAACTGAGCTTTGTTGATACTGACAGCTACAACTACAAAAACTAATAAGTTTTTTATGAGAATAAGGGAGCAAAAAATATCAGATTAGAACATGGTGTCGTATTTTTGCTCTCCAACAATACTAATCTTGCGTGGACTTCTGATGAATTTAGGTAGGACTCAGTAACTCAGTAGCCCTCTGTTCAGTAGAGGAATCAGTAGAGCGTTACTTACAAAACACTTTAGTTAGGCTATTTCCTAGCTTAACTAAAGTGTTTTGTAAGTAACACTTTTTAAAACAAAACTAAGCGTGGCGTTTGAAAACACAGACTATAGACACAGAACAGATATAGTATTTCACAAGGAGATAATTACTAGTAATATATATATAATACAAAAAAAAAGATATACCTAGATAAAACTACGCGGGGAAGCTCATTATTAATACTTCTATACAGCAAGTTAAACTAGTCTGTCCACCCAGAGTGTTATCTGTGAGCCGTCCGTTCTATCCGTCAGTCGTTTCTCCATCGAAAGTTCATATGTGCAATAAACCTGCCTAGAGGATGCTACCACCACTGAATATGGGTGCCGTTAACCGAAATGGGTGAAATATCGTATTTGCGTAACTCCAGATGATACATAATTCGGAGACAGATACAAACTACGCAAAGATGAACTTTACATTCTGACGATAACATCCGTAGCGTATTTGGCACGCTTTAAATAACGGAGGTCGTGGGTTCGATCCCCACGCCGGACAGAAAATCATTATGTCAATTCAAAGATTTCTTTCCGGGTCCGGATGGTTGAGGGACTACCCCGGAAAGCACGTTAAGCCGTTGGTCCTGATTGTTATAACATCATCTATAATAATCGTATAACAGGGAAAGGGAAGCAGCGTTTCCTTGTGTGTTACTTCTTAATACTGCGGTCACCAACTAGCCAGCCTAGCGTGGTGACTATGGCAAATACCCTACCTCGGTAGGAGGCCCATGTTCAGCAGTGGACGTTATAACGTCCGGTCTGATGATGATGGTATTGATGATTACTAATATTTGCTTTTTTTAAACACATAAAATGTATTTTTGAATATCCTACTGTAGTTCAATATGACATTAATTTTAGTCAGTGTAACATGGAATAGATAGAATTAAGTAACTTACCCTTTTTTAGGGTTCCGTAGCCAAATGGCAAAAAACGGAACCCTTATAGATTCGTCATGTCTGTCTGTCTGTCTGTCTGTCTGTCTGTCTGTCTGTCTGTCTGTCCGTCCGTATGTCACAGCCACTTTTTTCCGAAACTATAAGAACTATAATGGTGAAACTTGGTAAGTAGATGTATTTTGTGAACCGCATTAAGATTTTTACACAAAAATAGAAAAAAAACTATAAATTTTGGGGTTCCCCATACATAGAACTGAAACTGAAAAAAAAATTTTTCGTCGCACCCATACTTGTGTGGTGTCTATGAATAGGTCTTCAAAAATGATGTTGAGGTTTCTAATGTCATTTTTTTCTAAACTGAATAGTTTGCGCGAGAGACACTTCCAAAGTGGTAAAATGTGTGTCCCCCCCCCTGTAACTTCTAAAATAAGAGAATGATAAAACTAAAAAAAATATATGATGTACATAACCATGCAAACTACCACCAAAAATTGGTTTGAACGAGATCAAGTCAGTAGTTTTTTTTTAATACGTCATAAACCGTAAACCGCAATTTACCTTTCATTCAATCAACTATTAACATCGATCAAAGTTACAACGAACTACAAGAACTTTTATACTATGTTCCTTGTTGTATTCTCGATATCAAAAATAGGTAGGCACTTGCAACTAGTACGGAACCCTTCGTGCGAGAGTCCGACTCGCACTTGGCCGGTTTTAGTATTGATAATAGTATTAAAATACTATATTTTCTTATTTTTATTACCTTTGTTTAGTCTGGCATTTGTTCTTGGAGATATTTATTGCAAAAAATCAAGAAATAACTCATATTAAAACATCTTTTTTTTTATTTGGGGCATATTATGGCT
Organism: Nycteola revayana; assembly: GCA_947037095.2. Classification (NCBI taxonomy): domain Eukaryota; kingdom Metazoa; phylum Arthropoda; class Insecta; order Lepidoptera; family Nolidae; genus Nycteola; species Nycteola revayana. The sequence continues at coordinate 4,352,969 of OX344842.1, read as the reverse complement.
CAAACTTTTAACACGCTTGTATTTATGACAAATTACAAAAAATACTGCTTAAATTATTTTAAAACTTTAAATTCCTAAATATCACGAGAGCGGGTAGAAAGACTAGCTAGAAGTTAAATGATTAAAATTAAAAAAAATCACAATAGCACAAAAGTATTGTCTAATTACAATATTAGTATAGAAATGAACGCTCATCCACACACTTCTTTACATATACGTGCTCAATCCCTCAAACTGGCGTTATAAGTAGCGGTAGATATAATCGAACATATTTATTTATAACACATATTCATAAGGCACCGTGTGTTGTGTTCCCAGCGGCATATAAATTAATAAGCCTTTGTCAGCAGGGTGGTGTGGTGTGTGTCCCACGGTTGACGGTTCGATTCAAATGCAAATCGAATATCGACGTTCTACCTCCATCAAGCCATGTAGACATTCCTGCCTTTATTATTAAACATTTGACGGACTGAGGGTCGATTTGTGGCTGAAAACGATTAATCGGCGAGGCGTTCGCTGTAGGACAAAATCTTAGAAACTCTATTTTTTTTCTCTAAGCAGGTTGGCCATCTGTGAAGAAGATATTATAGAGATACAAATTTATGCACCATAATATACAGATAGGTGCACTCTTTTTTCTTTCTACTTTACTCTAAAGCAGGAAGTCGGGAAGTTGAAGGTGGTTGACCCGTGTGTAGCCCGATGGCTAGGGTGTCGGTGCGATCATCATTATCATCACCGTAACACAAGGATGTTAGCTTAGCATTAGGGGTAAACAAGAATACTAGTAATGTGCAAAAACTCTGCTAGTACCTAATCATTTTCAAACTAAAAATGTAAATGAAAGTACGTTTATGAATTGTATCAGTAATTACGATCAAACACGTCAATCATATCAGTCAATTTATTCGGCACCAAGGCATTTACATACACTTGTCAGAATCACACGAAAAAAAACAATTGAAGTTCTATTAACTACTTAAAAAGGATTAATGGCATGAAAATTACTGGGAAGTTTTAATGGATACACCGACTCCTTGTGATATGATTAATATATCATCAGCATGGCGTGGGAACTTAGCCGTTGGGGTGGCAATTTCGTATGCATTTCTCCCTGGAATAAAAAGAAGTAATAGTAGTGGCTTGCGAACTTTTTTTACGGGTATTTATATAGTCAGCCACAAGGCTTTTGAAACTAACTTTGAAAAAAACTAAAAGCAAAACAACTGGAGCAAAATAGCGCCTCCTGTCTTGGATTTGGACCGAGCTAAGGTCCGAGTCCAACAGAAGAGGCGCTATCCTGCGAAAAGCAGTCGCTGGCTGGAGAATTCTGCTCCAGCTAGGCTAGAGTAGTCTCAGTATAGTGATGTTAGATGCTAGTTCGTAAGGTGTAATCTCGTCGTCAGAGTTGTCTAGTACAAAGGGCCTATGTCTAGTCGGATGTCTCGACAACCAAAATGTTTTGGTGTTGAGCCGTAGAGTAGAGTTTGAAGAAGCGTTCCGACGCCTCATTCACCCACGTCTTGATGGTAGGCAGTTGTATAGATTGTAGTTGCGATTACAAATGGACCAGTGACATTTCTAGTGAATCTACAGTTTATTATACATAGTTTGCTGTATGAATTTCAAACACAGTGTAGTCAGCGGAGCGTAAGTGAAACCCGTGTATGAACGGATTCCAAATGCGCTCTGAAGTTTAGCTTTCGGTCAAGGATTACGCCTTAGTATTGATTTGATTTGACGTTCCCTAATTGATTTAATCGTAGAAAATCTTGACTATTTTATCTCTATAAGAGTGCCGTGGCACTCCTTCTCGGATTGATGGCTTCCGTACCATTGGATCGAAATCATATTTATCGGCGGTACAGTGCTATTAAGATGAGATGACACAATGTGAAACGAAAGCTATTTTCGAACTGTCAGTACCAACCACATCGCTGTCAGTGTCACCATCGACAGCTCGAAATGCAGTTTTCGTTGACTAAATACAGTAGCGCGACCACTAGTTAACAGTCGACCCGTTTTTAATTTAGGCTTAACAGCCTTCGTAGTTTCGATTTTTAACGCCTAAGTAATAGTTTTTCATACACCGCCACTAGCTGAATTAGAGCGTTGAGAATTGGTATCATCAATGTTTGTGTAATATTTCTGGTATGTGTATCTGTATTAGAGTTGCCCAAATATCGATAGTTTCGCTATCGATAGGTGACCTCGAAAAATAGTAACAATATCGATAGTGCTATCGATAGTATCGATAATATCGATACTATCGATATCACAAATTAACTAATACTATTGATTGGAAGCAATAGTATCGATAGTATCGATACTATTACATTATAATACTATCGATAGTATCCATAATATCGATATTTTTAAAGTAATACTATAGATACTATCGATATTATTGATAGTATCGTTGTGTGTGTATCGTTGCATTAAATGATTAAAACTATCAATACTACCGATAGTTTTCAAACTATCGATACTATCGAAGATCAACCCATGTTTAGGAGCAATACTATCGATACTATCGATAGTATTGCTCCTAAACACATATTGGTCCTCGATAGTATCGATACTATCACTAATATCGATACTATCGATAGACTATCGATACTATTGATATGACGTCAACTATCGATAGACTATCGATAGTATATCGATAGTCGACTATCTTTAGGCAACACTAATCTGTATGTCTGTTGTTAAGCGGTAAAAGTAGTATAGTATCGCTTTACACCAGACAGACCGTAACCTATTCCATACAGTATACATACATACGCAACGCAACTATTGCTATGATTGTAAAACACCTAAAAAAAACATATCGAGGGGTGAAAGGCTATTTGTTTGAAGCGACATTTTGGACGATATGGAGTTATATACATATTCGGATTCAGCGAATTTTTCTGCGTCGTCTGAGCCGGGTTTCGTACAATTCTGAGCACTTTTATGGCGCTTAAAACAATGCCATTTTAGTGCATAATTCTCAAACATGATGTATGATCCGACTTCAAATTTGCCATATGTTTTTAGTATATTAAATGATAGCTGTATACAAAAACAGAGAATCGGATCATAAGCCGTTATTCCCTTCCTAAAATTTTAGTTCGATGGCAGATAAATCGTTTTTCGATGTAGCTATCTTTAGATGAAAAGTCCCTTCAAACATTTTGCTTACGATTACTTACTCTGTGCAATGTCGCTTCAACCAATTTGCCGTCAGCCAAATTCATTATTAAGACATGTCGGTTCAACCCTTTCGCTACAACTGTTCTTCACTCTGTTTAGAACAACCAAGTTATATAACTCCTTTCAAAATCTGAGACATCAAACAACTCTTTAAGAATATTCATCGTTGCTTAAACCAACTTTCCTGTATCGTTAACAAAACCCAAAACCCAAACCTAAATTGGTAGTTAAACAAAATAGCCTATTCCTATTATTATTATTGGGTAACGTCGATTCAATAATTTTGCTTTCTCCTGCATAAGTACTGTAAAGTCACTTAAACCATTTTGCCTGCTGCTGATTAGTGACAATGTTGGAAGTTGAATCATTTTTCTTTACTCTAAAAATAAGGCGATACAGATCATTTTGTATTAAGCGACAATTTATCTTATACTCATAACTGTTTTTTAATTGAAAATTATACCAAAACATTCAGGGATTTTTTTTCAATAAAAATTTGCGATCCCCATTATACTATAAAGAGCACTAGTTTTTTCATAACGATTTTTTTTCCAAATTTTGAATCTTTAAATGGCTCTCCTGTAAAGTTCGTAAAATGTCGCTTCAAACAAATAGCCTTTCACCCCTCGATATTTGTGACGGATTTTTTAAATAGAATAATGTTCAAATTGGTAACTACCAGGCGTCGCCTGTTTCTTAACACTAAATTAATTTTGCTAAACCGTAACGTTCAACCACAGTTATAAAAGTCTTGGTATACGCACATAGTCAAAGTTTCTGTCAGTTATATTCGTCAATACCGCCTGAAGGGTTTCTGAATATGATTGACAGGTGATAAAGGCACCGGATGAGTGAACTAGGATATAAGGTTCTGAAGTAGTGGCTAGACTTGGTTAATCAACGAAACTCGAGTGTCCAATTCCCAAACCGAACGAAAATTATTAGATTAATGTCGGCTTTGCGTCTATTTCTTGTTATCATATTATTTCATTATATTACTAAACCTACGATCAAATAATGACAACAGGAGGTTAACACGAAGCGATATTACTAGGACATTGATTATCTTTGCTACTTAGCGTTTACTATGCACGCAGAAAATATTTTAAATATAAGTAAATTTATTAAGTTAATGTAGTTTAAATAATCCTGTAACAATAATATAGGAACGTGTGGCAAATGCGTTAGACGAATTTTCAACGCGCCGTATCTTCGTCATTTTTCGTTTAAGGAGTGAAAAAATATACGTGTCCAATATTGTTTGGTAGACTATCATATGGACTAAATACTTTTTTTTATCTTCATACCTCATCATCATCATCAGCCCGTATAACGTCCACTGCTGAACATGGGCCGCCTCCCGTGGGAGGATACCCTCCCGGACGGACGGACCCGACGGACCCGACGGACGCAATACTGCCATAGTCACCACGCTTGGCAGGCGAGTTGGTGACCGCAGTATTATGTTGAATATGTTGTAACACGCAAGGAAACGCTGCTGCCCGTTCCTTGATATACGATTATTATAGATGATGTAATAACAATCGGGACCAACGGCTTAACGTGCTTTCCGAGACACGGAGGGTAGTCCCTCAACCAACCAGACCCGGTAAAAATTTTTAGAATTTACACAAAGATTTCTTGTCCAGTGTGGGGATCGAACCCACGACCTCCGAGATTTAAAGCGAGCCAAATACTGCTATGCTACGAAGGTTCAAATTAATAAAGTTAAATGAAATTTAACTTAATTACTTAATTTAACTTTATTAATTTCAAACTAGGCCATTTAGATATGCATGGCTACGGAAGACTTCATGTGCGTGCCCGACACACTCTTGGCCGGTTTTTTTACTTCAGTGTCCGTAATAGAACGTCCGTCTTATTATTCATCCTCATTCATTCCTTACGTGTTGTCCTTACCTATTGCACTAAGAGCTGACAACTGAAAAGGCAAGGTAATTTGATCATTCATAAAAATGATTTATCAGCTTACCTGGAGCATTCTAAGCATAAAGACGTCGACCTGGCAGGATTCGCGTGGTGGATGTGGAAGTTATGGGGTGGGAAAAAAATAAAAAAAAGGTAATGTGATCAGGATTACTTTTTTGCCAAATGGTTTGCCTACCTCCCCAAAGCACACAAAAAAAATCTGGCGTAATTTGGTAGGTGGAAAGGTATCGCCAGGCTTAATTAAAGTGAGGAAAAAATTTTTTATTTTTAGGTAATAAGAACAAGGCTGGCTTTTTTTGTACTTAAAGTTTATTATTCCCAGAGGCTAGGAAAAAAAACCGGCCAAGTGCGAGTCGGACTCGCGCACGAAGGGTTCCGTTTCAGTTACAAGTGCGTACCTATTTTTGATATCAAGAATAAATAAAAAAGCGTATGTTTATGAAATGAAATGTTATTTTATATTCGAGTTGATTGAATGAAAGCTAAATTGCGGTTAACGATTTTTGACGTATTAAATAAAACTACTTACAAGATCTCGTTCAAACCAATTTTCGGTGGAAGTTTGCATGGTAATGTACATCATATATTTTTTTTAGATTTATCATTTTCTTATTTTAGAAGTTACAGGGGGGGGGACACACATTTTACCACTTTGGAAGTGTCTCTCGCGCAAACTATTCAGTTTAGAAAAAAATTACATTAGAAACCTCAACATCATTTTTGAAGACCTATTCATAGATATCCCACACGTATGGGCTCGATGAAAAATTTTTTTTTGAGTTTCAGTTCTATGTATGGGGAACCCCAAAATTTATTGTTTTTTTTCTATTTTTGTGTAAAAATCTTAATGCGGTTCACAACATACATCTACTTGCCAAGTTTCAACATTATAGTTCTTATAGTTTCGGAAAAAAATGGCTGTGACATACGGACGGACAGACAGACAGACAGACAGACATGACGAATCTATAAGGGTTCCGTTTTTTGCCATTTGGCTACGGAACCCTAAAAAGCCAGCCAATGTCGAAAAAAATGATTGAAAATTTATATTTTAAATTGTATTTAGCATGAAAAAGAGCGCGTGGAGGGGATACACGTGACTACGGCGTCCGTGCTCTCTCGGTAATGTGCCTGTAATTGGTTTACGTAAATAAATATGATTTTTATTTTATTTTATTTTATTTAAACAGAATATAAAAACACGTCCACGCGTTGTAAAATAGACGCTAAACTGAAACTCTTTCCGCTCAACGAGTGCGCCGAGGCCAGCCAGGCGCGTTCGGTATACCGAACGTGAACGACGCGCCGAGAGAGCACGGATGCCGTCGTCGCGTGTATCCCCTCCACGCGCTCTTTTTCATGCCCCTTAGCTCCTTCTCGAACAAAATAGAATTTAAAATATAAATTTTCAATCATTTTTTTCGACATGTTCCCACCACTATTATTGGCTGGCTTTTTTTTCCTAGCCTCTGGGAATAATAAACTTTAAGCACAAAAAAAGCCAGCCTTGTTCTTATTACTTAAAATTTTTTTTTTTTTCCCTCACTTTAATTAAGCCTGGCGATACCTTTCCACCAACCAAATGACGCCAGATTTTTTTTTGTGCTTTGGGGAGGTAGGCAAACCATTTGGCATAAAAAGTAATCCTGATCACATTACCTTTTTTTTTATTTTTTTCCCACCCCATAACTCCCACATCCACCACGCGAATCCTGCCAGGTCGACGTCTTTATGCTTAGAATGCTCCAGGTAAGCTGATAAATCATTTTTATGAATGATCAAATTACCTTGCCGTTTCGGTTGTCAGCTCTCCGTCCATATGTACTTCTTTGTATTTTTTAATGACTGTAATTACTATTTTGTATTCGTTTTGTGTGTGCATTAAATGTTTTTCTTTCTATTCCTTGTCTCAGGAGATAAAGTTGTTATGCTGGTTTGTTAATAGAGCATGGGGAATGTCGGTTTTTCCTATCAAAATATATTATTTACAGGTGTGATGTTTACAACTTAATCTAACCTAACTCGTTAATGTAGTTTATAACTCAACTGTGTACCAAATTTTATTCAATTTCTTTGAGTAATGCTTAAAAGAATATGCAATATACACCGGTAGCAGTTGTACAAGTGTCCACTAGATGGCGTGGTTCAGAATTCCTGAATCTCGCAATGGTTTCGCTCAAACGATACACCTAGTCGCTCGACAAATTTTATCTCAACCAATTTCGGCCCCCCGGAAAGCGGGGCACACTGCTGTATCGACCTCCGGTCTGCCACCAGCGGCAAGCCCCGGAGGTTCGGTGCAGTGGGTGCTCTGTACCGCACCCCCCCCCCCCCAAGGGGAAGAAGAAACCCGGCGTGATGTCGGGGCAACCGCCCCCATCAGCTGCGCGTCGGGCCACCCGGCCCCAACCACCGCCTACGTCCGGCGTGAGACGGCGGGTGTTCTCCCGGTCGACGCCGGCCGCCGTTAGGTCCATGATGGACCGAGCGGTGGCCGCCGATCGGGCGACCCACCGGACAACGCCGCCCGAATCGCCCCTACCGGAGTCACCGGCATCACCACCAGGAGCGGGGGAGGGCCACTATGCGACCCCGATTCATCCCGAGGACCGAGGAGGAGTACCGCTACATCCAGCGGTACTTGTACACGCTGGACCAAGCGGAGACCCCTTGGTTCTCATACACCCTTCCCGACGAGCGGAGTTTGAAGGTGGCCATCCGAGGGCTACCTGTCGACACCCAGCCGGAGGAGATCGAGCGCGAACTGACTGAGCTCGGCTTTAAGCCTGAGCTCGTCAGACCCACTCGCGCTCGTCAAGGACTGCAAGGCTGCATTTTCTTCGCGCAGCTGGCGAGGACGGCAAACCTCATGCCGGGCATATACGAAGTCACCGAGCTTCTGTGTATGCCCGATGTGAAAATCGAGGCGTGGCGCGGGAAGAAAGGCCCCGCGCAATGCCACCGCTGCCAACAGTTCCGGCACTCGTCGCACCACTGCCACAGGCCGATTGCTTGTGTGCGGTGCGGCGAGCATCACAACGCCCGGGACTGTACGCGCCCCCGTGAGGAGCCGCCGACGTGCGCCAACTGTGGTGGGCCGCACACGGCCAACAACGCCCAGTGCCCGGTCTTCCGGCGAGAAACTCGCAATAGGAAGGCCGGGACCGTCGCCAGGACCACCACAGGCGCTAAGCCTGTTGCCCACCGTCAGGTTGAGGAGGGGAACGCCCCGACCTCCCTAATGGCTGCCGCCAACGCCCCGGGGGGGCGTACAACGAAGAGGAAGCGCCAGCGGAAACGCAAGGCAAAGGCCCAAGGGGAAAAGCCCACGAAGCCGTCGACTGCTGTGGTCGCCGCCCCATCGGAGGGGACGAAGGCGAAGCAGCAGCCGGCTAGAGACCCCAGGATGATCAGCGTTATTGGTACCCTCCAGAAGGTACTGATCGCGCTCCAGGAGCAGCGGGACCCCACCCAGCTGATCCTGCAGTGCCTCCTTGAGGCGTACCAATAGCGCGGAGCAGTCTCCTGCGCCCCCAGATATGACGACCGCTCCCTTCACCCGCCGGCTGACGGTCGCCCCCGGGGACATTTCCCTGGCGGGCTCGACCTCGCCCGCACTGAAGGGAGCGATGACTACCGGACCTGACGCAAGCGCCGCTAGCATGTTGGTCGCCCCTTCGGACTCGTCTGTAGGGGCTTGACCTCGCTAGCGGCGCCAACTAGGAACAAGGACAAGACCACGAGGGCCCCCGGGCCCCCACCCAATGACCCACCTGTCGTTACAGGTGGCGGACGAACCCACTGCAGAGGCCTATGGCCTGATCAGTTTCCCCGGAGCTCACCAGAGTCTCCGCGGAAGACCTACGTCTCAACCAATAAAAGAAAGCTATTGAAACGCTAATTTTTGAACGTGACTTTTTCTTATAAAAAGTCACTAAAACCCCTTGTTAAAACTGCTTTATAGTATATAGAAGCACCTATGTATATAATAAGTATAATATCGTTGGTCCGTCTAACAAACTTGCCGCGCGCGGTTATACTCGCGTAACTCCCGGTCCCGAGAGAACTTCATAATTGAATATAGCCTATGTCACTCAGGGATATTATAGCATTCTAATGGAATGTAAAAGAATTATCTAAATTTAGTTTTATAAAATGTTGAAAGTTGGTAGGGTTAAACGTAATGGCTGTGGTAATTTGAGGCAGATCTGAGAATAAAAAATATTAAGAATATTTTCGGTTGTAATGTTATAAAGCCTAAGCCTTAATGTGTGCGCCTTAAATAGTAATGCATAGTAAATAAATATAATATATTAATGCATTTTTAGACGAGGTAGTACTCTAATAGAGATAATCAAACATTTTCAAGTATAATAAAATATATGCCTATATATTATATAGTTTAAGACGTTTCTTATGTTTGTTCGCGGATAACTTCGTTGTTTATAAACCGTTTTTGATTATTCTTTTTTTGTTGGAAAGAAAATATTTAAAAGGTGGTCCCATGATAAGGAAATCAGGGTTTGATGATGGCAAACTAGAAAAATCGAGGGGAACTTTCAAAAATCGTAGGGTAGTTCATTTGTTAAGTTTTTTTTTTCAATATTATTATTGATACGAACTTTACACCTAGATGGGCTGTGATTGTCATTAGGGGTCTGATGATGAAGACGCAGGACAGTTCAGGAAACTCCTCGTTTACTGGTTGAAGTCGGTTTTTTTGTTTAAAAATTATTATGTACTTTTGGTTTTATATAACTACTTATAAGCTTGAACAGTGTTAATAAAAAATGGTGTGCCTACCTGTAATTCAAAAGCATACATTAACTTTCTATATTTAATGTTTAAACGAATGAAAAGTATGTATTTTAGTTGGTAAGTCTTAAATAAATAAACAATTAGTTAACATCTCAAGATCACATTTTAAATATTAACAAATGATAACACTATAATTAAATGCAAAGTACTCTATGATGCAAAGTAATGCTAAATTATTTCTTATTCTATTTTATTAAATAGCAATGTGCCGAATTAGAGGTGTGTAACTCTTTACTGAACCGACTCACTGTTCCGAAACATCTTAGTGTTTCGAAAGATTGGAACGTCAGTAATGTTTTAAATGCATCATTTGAAACACTGAATCTGGAACACTACTTTGCGAACCGACCGGACCGTGAACGACGTCGCTTGCGAGTTGCGAGTGAGAGATTTGAGTGAGACACAAAATGCTGAGCGGTGAGCGGGATACATATACGCTCGCTCGCTAGCTCTCGGACAGCGGCTCTTGATTCAATGCACGTAATAAAAACCATTATGGTGCTTACATATCAAATACTATTAGGTTGTTTCTTGTATGAAATAGAAGACTAGGTATCATTTTACTTTGACAAAGCTTTTTGAATTGTTTATGTTTGCGCAAATTTAAACAAACACGATCAGTTGTTTTATGATATTGTTTGAATTGCATGTTTATTCAATTGCATCTTTTGAGCCGGTGCCGGTGTTCCAAATGAAACATATCAGTGTTCCGGAACAGTTTAGTGATTCAGATGCAAATGTTCCAATCGCAAAAATGATACACTGCGCGGGCCTATGCCGAATGACTCCTTTTCTGGCAATGTCCACGAAATAATTTCTATCTATAGATGCATGACAGATTTGACAATGACGTAAATTAACTATATATTTTTTGTTCAAAAGCCCCAATTATTTCTTCATATTCTTTTATAAAAGACTAGCGGCCCGCCCCGGCTTCGCACGGGTGGACTTTTATACCTTACCCCTGCCCTAACCCTACCCTACCCTACCCCTACCCTACCCCTACCCCTACCCCTACCCCTACCCTACCCCTACCCTACCCCTACCCCTACTCTACCCCTACCCTACCCTACCCCTACCCTACCCCTACCCTACTCCTACCCTACCCCTACCCTACCCCACCCCTACCCTACCCCTACCCCTACCCTACCCTACCCTACCCTACCCTACCCCTACCCAAAAGTATCCTATGTCCTTCTCCCAGTTCTTAGCTACCTCCCTACCAATTTTCAGCCAAATCGGTTCAGCCGTTCTTGAGTTATAAATAGAGTAACTGACACGACTTTCTTTTGTTTTTAAAATGTATTCTGCTATTCAGGGCGGAGACAAATCCAACGAAACAAAAACCATGAAAATTGATCCAGCCGATCTCGAGTTATAAGTGTTGTAACAAACCCGTCTTTGTTTTATATATATAGATATGATATGAATATTTTAATTCGTAATATCTTTTGAATGGAAAGTCCAATTTAAATAATTTAAAAACTATTTTATAGGTAGTTAAATGGTCTTGACCATAAAATAATTTATTTGGATAAGGATTAATATAAACACATAAATAGCATGGTTTGAATTTGGTTAGCATTTTCATTAATGTTTAAAATGAAAAAAGTTGTTGTAGTGACATAACTACAATAGTTGGACATATGCTACCGCGGAGTTTTTTGTAGACATTATGATGTTCTTCAATATTGTTGTACATTATTTTGTTCTATCGCTAATAGTTTCGGCAGCGCATTCGACGAAAGACATTTTAAGACTCATTTTTCTACACCTTCGGTTACATTGTTCAAATTTTACCAAGGATCCCTAATTTTTTTCAAAATGAAATGTAGCCTATGTCAAATTGGAAAAATGTAGCATTCTATTGGTGAAAGAATTTTTTAAATCGGCCCAGTACTTTTTGAGCCTATTCATTACAAACATACAAACATACAAGAATAGGTACAAATCTTTCCTCTTTATAATATTAGTGTAGATTTAAAGAGGTATTCATGATCGCTTTTCCTTTCGCCTCCTTCTTTTTTTCTTTTTTTCGTGGTGGAAATCTTTTAACTTTTTTAGCTTCCTGCGCGTTGCCCAGTGCATCACGGAATGAAAGGGGATTTGAACAATTCTTTCAACGTTGGGAAGCTAACCAATCCCAAAATGACATAGGCTATATTTAATTAGGAAGTTTCGACGAGAATGGGATTTTAATATTATTTTAATCGTCATCTTCCCACCCTGCTTCCATTATTTGGGGTTGGCCCAATATGTCATCCTCTAACATGTTTCCCTATTAGACGTCCCTTCCATATTCACACCTTTCTTACACATGCCATTCCCCCCTCGCCCCTCCCGACCCTTAGTTTGCTAAGAACCTTCCGATGCCCTCGTAGACCCGAATTCCAAGAGGCCCGCGAACTGTAAAGTAGAGCGACAGTTGCACAAAACTCCCCTAAAGAAACTATAATCCCTCAATCTCCCCGTCAGCGACCACCCTGAGCCGTGGTCCAAGTCCCACAGGAGACGCCCTCTTGCGCAGGTTGCTTAGTTTGTAGTGTTTAAACCATTTATCTACGCTGGAGCTCTGCTCGCCTTTATGCCCAGTGAAGTAGCAAAAGCCGCAGGGCTAAAAATATATGTCCGTACGAATCATCTTTCACAGATTCTATACATCTTATCTGATTCTGATTCTGAAGCATCTTACATATTAAACCTTGAATTTTGAAACCTGGCTTCAGTCCTTTCTTTACTAATTATCAACCACACTCTAAGTACGATAGACCGAAAATACAATTTTCTTAGACTTTGTGTAGAGTTACAGGAGGCAGGCGGCAAACCGCTTTATCAAGAATAAACTGTAGGATAATCCCAGCGACAATTTTAGTAACAAGGTGTGTGCCACTCGGTTTAAATCTTATTATTTATTACACATGAATTAAGAAATACTGACTGAAAGCAGCAATGGTGAAGCACGATTATACATTGCATTAACACGGAAAAAAAAATATCAAACGATATTTTCTTTCTTTTTGGAAAAATGTCACAGAAAAATAATACGAATTGTTAGTTGATCAACTTTCGTGCCGCTTAAATTTAGTTGCCAGTTTCAGTAAACTCGCATAATTATTTATTGTTTACTTAATCATTATGACACTTGACCAAACCTAACCAAACGAGACTATGCTACTGTTAAACAGAACAAAAAAACTTCAACTTCAATAAGTACTAATAACGTAATAATGTAACTTCATTAAGATTATTAGGTTATTAACCACCCGAAACCTCTTTTGTGTATCAACTAACTAATAAGTTGATCAACTTACGATCCTTATTATTTGCCGATGACATAATAATATATATCCTCAATATTATTCCTAGAGCACAGTTGCACAAAAAAGCTATTATCTGATAAATGTCTACCACTACCACGGTCCCAGATGTTATTCTTTCACCGTAGTTTCATGTAATTTATCACATATTATGGTACATTAATATGTAATTGCCAATCCTTTCTTTTTGCAATACAAATATGACTATAAAATTTGAATCATTATCATCAAAGTGTGTGTATTATTTTGATTGACATAACAAAGTTTTGTTATGTAACAACACTACAAAGTACAAAGTTGTTAGATTAGTTACTGTTCGTTAAGCAAACTCGAGCGTCATTTACAGACTACTAGCGCCATCTAGGAGACTATGACGTAAACTGAATGTCTTGTATCTTACCTCACAAGAAAGCTTCGTATTCATGGTAAACATTTGTTGAGCAACAGTTCATAAACATTGTTGATGAAACGGGGAGAATGCTGATTAAACTTTGTTGAAATTACTAAGGTTGTCCACACGCCAGTCTGTGTTAAAATGTTTCCCGAGGCAGTTGCCTTAATTTTATCATTGCTCCAAACTACTGCCATGTTTATAAACTGTTGCAAACACGTCCACACAAGTCAACATTTGTTGCTAAACTGATGTTTACGCTCATTGGGCGAGAGCTTGTCAACATGCCGTTGTCAACTCTGCAACGCGTTGATTCAACTCTGTCGCCTTTCTGTTGCTAAACAAATGTTTACCATGAATATGAGGCTTTATATTTTACACTTTTCACGCAATTCCACCAAACAGATTTGAATAAAATTTGACACATAGATAGCGTATATATTGGATTAAAATTAAACATTTTGGTAACTATTTATTTATTTTCTTAGCCAGTATTATTAATTTCATGGTGATTAATAAAGGGAAGTAGTAGTTTAGTATAAGCCTTGACTTTTCTAAGCTTTGTATTACAGCTTTAAATTTTTACGTTGTTATTTTGTTTGCGTCCTACCATTACGCATTGCACGGGCTGCAGCGTTTTCTTGTATGTAACGACTAACGACATTATATGTACTGCGGTGACCAACCCGCTTGCCAAATGTGAAGACTACTGCAAACCCCTCCCTCGGAAGGAATGCCCTTGTTGACTTTGATGATTTTCATATATTTAAATTCCGATGAACCTAGCAGTCAAGAGCTCCTAAGTACCTTCAATGTTTGCGGTCAATACCTAAACTAAAATAACTTTTCTACCCCGATCACCGGTTGAGTGGTTCAATCCAAGCTACCAAACAATTCTGACACCCTTAATTTTTATTATAAGCCAGGGCAAAGAAGTCTCTATTACGTACCTTTCAGGAAAACAAAGAAACGCCATTAGCGAAGATATTGGCATCTATTTCACGGATAAATTAACTGCAAATTGTGCGATAAAAGCTCTAGACTAGTCTCGTCAAAATAAGGTTTGAGATTGCAAGACGATATTGTTATTTTGTGTTGCTTTAATAGTGTAGCTATTTTTTTTTTTTTTTTGCTTTTGGTTTTGGTACCTACAGGTGTTGAGCTGGGAAAGTTATGTGATCAGTTTTGGTCGTGGCAACAACATTTAAGTTCAGGAATAAAATTTCAAACCTCTGATAAAATGTTTCTATTTTTTTTTATTTTTCAAATAGAATATTCATAGTTCGTATGTCAAAATTTAAATTTAGATCTCTGTCAATTTTTATCGGAGGATTGAAAAAATTGCTGCGTACTATGTTTTTTGTTTTGGTCATTTTGTTAATTCCCTATTAATGTAATTAATAAACTACCACTAACTTATATTATAAATGACTGTCTGTTACAAGTGTTACCCTTTTACCTTGACCTCAGAACAACTTACGATCGTCATTAGGGATGAAAATTTGCTATATATGTCAAAGAAGGATTTAGGGCCAATTTATTGATCTTCAGATCATCATCATCAACAGCCCGTTTAAGTCCACTGCTGAACATGGGCTTCCTCTTAACAGATCTTGGCGAGCCAGGGTCGTTGAGGGATATTGCCATAATGACCACGCTTGGCAAACGGATTGGTGATCGCAGTAAGATGTAAACCTTGGGCTAATAGATGCTGCTGCCCATCCATCAGCCATATGTCCGTTAGTCGCCTTTTACGACACCCATGGGAGGACATGGGGTGGTCTATTCTAAGCCGGAAACCACACGGCACCGATCTTCAGATCAGAGTCATTTTAAATTTTGACAGATGTTACCTAAAATTCTGTCAACATTACAATTTATACTACTGATAATTTATAGCTGAATATAGAATCATCAGCCCGTACAACGTCCACTGTCCACTGCTGAACACGGGCCTCATGATGAGGGAGGAAATTTGCTATAGTCACCACGCTTGGCAGGCGGGTTGGTGACCGCAGTGTTATGTAGTAGCACACTAGGAAGCGCTACTGCCCGTTCTTTGATATACCATTATTATAGATGACTAGCTGCGTCCCGCGGCTTTACCCGTGTTACTTTGCTCCAGTAGGTCGGAGCGTGATTTTTTGTAGCCTATATGTTAATCGGGCTGATTATCTATTCTATCCTCGAGCAAAGTTTCAGCCAAATCCATTCAGTAGTTTTTACGTGAAAGAGTAAGAAACATCCATCGCGTTTATAATATTAGTAGGATGTTATAACATCGGGACCAACGGCTTAACGTTCTTTCAGAGACACGGAGGGTAGTCCCTCAACCATCCAGACTCGGAAAGAAATCTTAGAATTTACATAAAGATTTCCTTCGAACCCGCGACCTCCGAGATTCAAAGCGAGCAAAATACCGCTACGCTACGGAGGTTGTCGAATACGTTTGGCGAAAAAAAATACAGCATCATATCACGAGCAAAACAAATAAAAATTAAACGGTTAATAAAGTAGCAAAAGCCTCGTGGCTGACAACATAAGTCGCTCCAAAAAAAAAACAATTAAAAAGGGTTTTCAAAGAAGAAATTTACATGACAATGATTTAAATCAACATCTGTAACCGTGGTCGGGGTGGACCAAACCATATCAGTTAAAATTTTCATTCATAATTGTCTAACTTTTTTTTTAATACAATCCAAATTTAAGGCGCTGTACTTAGTCAAAATAGGCTTCACAAAACAGTTTTTTAGCCAAATGTTTACGTTTTAGAGCAGCTAAAAAAATATATGTTAATCTTGATCATATTTATGGGGGGACCATTGTGTTCAAAACACGTTTTCGGTAAATTTTCTCGAAAAAAAAACCCAAAAAATAACCATTTAAATTGAAATTGTAGCAATTGTTACTGTATTACTTAAAAACAAATCTTGATAATATTAATAACAGTGATGTAATATATAATAATAAAGGGAACTGTTGTTTTTATTTATCGATTGGAATAAGATATTTGCAAGGATTAATGTATTAAATAATTTGTTATATAGGTTCCATTCTGGGTCCTTTTTTATTCCTGGTATATATTAATGATTTGCCGTATTATTTGGAGAAATTGTGTGATGTTGTACTCTTTGCTGACGACACTTCACTTATTTTTAAAGTGAAACGTAATATTGACGATTTCGATTTTATTAATTGTGCACTCACACATATAACTCATTGGTTTACTGTAAATAACTTGGTGCTAAACGCAAAAAAAACTAAATGTATAAAATTCACTACGCCCAATGTGAAAAATACTGGACCTAATTTAATTCTCAATAATGAAGTGCTGGAAACTGTTAGCTCCACAGTGTTCTTAGGTATAACGCTGGATACACATTTAAAATGGAATGCTCATGTGTCGAACTTGGCCAAAAAGTTGACCTCTGCTACTTACGCTGTTAGGAAAGTTAGACAACTGACCAACGTAGAAACTGCACGTATGGTCTATTTTAGTTATTTCCACAGCATTTTATCATATGGAATTCTACTTTGGGGCAAATCTGCCGATATCCAAAGTATATTTATTTTACAGAAACGGGCGATTCGATCTATTTACCAACTAAGTGCCCGAACTTCCCTAAGAGATTTGTTTAAAAATATTAATATATTAACGGTTGCTTCTCAATACATTTATGAAAATTTAATTCATATTAGACAAAATTTAAATCAATATCAAAAGAGAAGCGACATGCACACAAAAAATACAAGAAATAAACACAAATTGTGTGCTGATTACCACCGTCTGCAGAGAGTCCATTCTTCGTTTGTAGGGCTTAGTTTGCGTATGTACCTATAACAAACTACCGGAATTAGTGCAAGAGTTACCACTCAATAAATTTAAAACTCATGTAAAGACTACCTTAATGAAAAAAGGTTATTACACAATAAATGAATATATTAATGATAAAACTGCATGGTGCTAGCGGTGTAACACACGCAAACTTACATTATTGGATGTTTTGTATTTTTTATTATTTTATTGCCAATGTTATTATTGTATACTCTGATGTAATTCGGAACATGCTATGCTGAGTCTAACTTTTGCCTCTCCTTTTAAACGTGATTCCTCAAATGTTGCTATCAGTGTGCTCGTCATGCTCCCATTGTTTGTCATTGCTTGCGGTGGCGATGTGAGTCGGGTCGCCTCCTTCCCTCTAATATGGCGAGGGAGACGATGGCTGTGTGCTCACACGTCATACTCGTGAACGGGTGCTGCTTGCGGTGGCTGGTCGGCTTGCTGGTGGTTGTATTTGAGATGGTTGTTAAAACATTAGTGTGTGACCGCTTAAGACGATAATTTTCTCACATGGCTTGTTCTTTGTGAATGTGTGTGGATGCGCCCTCCGTTTTCAAGTGCTAGAGGTTTATGAGGCTTTTGCTTGCTTTTTGCTTGAGGATTTTTAATCACTATTTAGCTATATCTATGAAAACGTCTAGAGCGTGCATTAGCGCACATGCTTCATATTATACTTTAAATGAAATATTGTAAAGAAAAGATATATTTAAAAAAAATGGACACACTGTGATAAAAAAGATGACGAAAAAAAAAATCCCGGAGTTTCTTTCTCCCTTTCTTCTCCGGGTCCACCTAGGTAGCTAGTGAAAGGTTGCAGGTTAGCTAGGGTAGGATTCTCGCCGGCGAGGACCGCGTTGTACCCCTACCCCTGCCCTGTGATCCA
Source organism: Nycteola revayana (assembly GCA_947037095.2). Lineage (NCBI taxonomy): Eukaryota > Metazoa > Arthropoda > Insecta > Lepidoptera > Nolidae > Nycteola > Nycteola revayana. The sequence goes on along the minus strand of OX344842.1, from coordinate 4,334,574 downwards.
GCGCCTGTAGGCCGTGCCAGCGATCACTTCCTCTTATATCCACAAATCTGAGTTTAATATCAGTGGCACCTCTGGGTTGTGGTCCTAACCCCATAAGGGTGCCCCCAAGTGTGTGTCACTTAATTGTATGCTTTCAATTTTTTTTTATGTAAATATTAACTAATTATGAGTAGAGGAATTAATGACACACGGACAGACGGAGTAAATTGTCTGTAATGTCCTACAATTAGCAGCACTCACAGGTTGCATTTGTTAGTTATAGTTACCTAAGTAGTTCTATTCATAGAATAAGAATAATAACCTATTAATTATATTTCTTTGTTATTGTGATTTTGACAAGTACAAGTGTATGTAAATACCTAAGTGCTGAATAAATTCATTATTTCATTTGAACGAGTCGAATGAAACGTTGCGCCATCGTGGCGTCTCTTCGCTTCTCTTTCATTTCTACGCGGAGCAACAGTGAAAAAACTAATACGTAAAAGTCGTCTATTCACCGCGCCTTAAAGTATTTTCGTCTGTTTTTTATGTTTTATTTACCAAACAAAGTTCTTGTTGAAAACCCCTTCGTAATAAGCATTAGTTTATTAGCACATTCTAGTTGGTCACATGTGGTGTAGTTTTTGTCATGAGTTTTTGGCAGCGATGCAGGTTAGAGGTGCCAGTTATGTCAGTGTTGTAATGCACTTTCTAGTAGTTGTACGTGTTCTTTTATCTTCTTACATTAAACATATCTATCTAGCTGCTTTCTTGGTACGCACTCACTGGTGTACTATAATAATTATGTACGTCCCGCGCAGGTAGCCCATCTTCTTAAAGATTGCCGCAGTGGCACAAATCGGCCAGGCCAATTCCAGGCCAGACCAGGCATGTGAACTGAACATCTATAACTATTTTTTTAAATTGACATCCTAGATCAGCATTATTATAATTAAATTATCAATTGTTCACTATTTGCTTTGGTCTGAAAGTATATCACGTTATCAATTAAAATATGCTAAACTGTAACAAAAAAAACTCAATTTGCTAACCTGTACATACTTGGCACATCAATGTGGCAACTCAAAGTGGGGTGCTGAAAGCGGTGCCAGTTGCCAAGTGAATATAAATCAGAGATAGTGTTCGCACTCCAGTGCCGCGATAAGCACGCGTGCTGCGACTTTACTAGCCAGCACTTTTGTTACTTGCGTTATCTGCTAACCAGTTTAATTAAGCATGACATAAACTTTGTCAGCGCCCGACAACTTACATTTTGGCTGAAAAAGCGACGCGATGGAATATTAAAACTGGTCAAATGCGACTTTCTCTTGTGCACCGACGCTTTGCTCCATTTACCTAAGCAATTCACTTAAAAGTCTTTTAGCTCTTGACCTATTGCTTTTCTCTTAAAACTACAAATTTCCCTATATAATTAACTTAAATGCCGTGTGTATCTGCTTCGAATAAACTACTCTTTATCTTCCCATGGGTATCGTAAGAGGCGACTGAGGGCCTCAGCTGAAGATTACTTTCCATCTTACTGCGATCATCAATCCGCCTGCCAAGCTTGGTTGTTATGACTATATCCCCCAAATACCCTGGCTTGCAAAGACCTATTAAAAATGTCACATTCCAGATATTGCTGTGTGCAAAACTTCGCGAAGGTTTGTTCCACGTACACTTCAAAGTATTCAACATATGCAAAAAAAATGACCCTTTCGTGCAAAAACTACTTTACTAATTCTTATGAAATTCGTCGAAGGCCGATAATCTTTACTTAGATTTAAGCTAGTTAGCTACAAAATATAATCCAATACGTTTGAAACCATGAGGAATCGCTCGCATGTGATAAAACTAAAAGATTTCTTAAAAACCTCACATATATGAACATAACGTCTGTATGCAGCTGCAAGAGGTTCCTGAGTTTAGTGTTCTACATAAGTTTAAACGTGATAGCAAAACACGTTCCTGAGATATAGATCTTGACAGAACAACAGACACACGGACGCATCCAAACTTGGCAACTCCACTAACCGGATGAAAGCTGCAGTGCTATGAGACTAAGATTGTTACCAGTCGGTTACAAATTAAATTTAAAAAGTCCTCCGCCTTTCTTCCCCACTGAGTCTGTTTCGCCGGGTCACTAAAACGCGTTCGTTGAAATCGAAATACTTATGGTCCGCCTAAATAATAATATGCTCAAAAGACAGTACATAGACTATTCAAATATAGATGTAAAATAATAAAAAATATTGTATTTTTATAACTGACAGCTTTTACGCTAAAGCTTTATAATAAGTAGTTTCCTCCAATTTTTAAGTAGTTTCCTTCATCTTTCATCCCCAAAAAGGTTTGCGCGACCAAATTATTCGAATTTATAAAGCAGTAGTACCGAATAGGAAGGCTACATGTATGATGCTCGAGAAATCCAGGCAACACAGCTGATTCAAGTTGGTTTAGAGCATAGTTTCGACAGTACCTGCAAAAATAGGTGCACAGTATCAATACTAAAATTTATTATTTTTATTTATTTATTAAATATTATGACAGCCTCCGTAGCGTGGCGGTATAAATCTTGGGGGTCGTGGGTTCGATCCCCACGGCGGACAGGAAATCTTTGTTTAAATTCTAAGATTTCTTTCCGGGTCTGGTTGGTTGAGGGACTACCCTCCGTGCCTCGGAAAGCACATAAAGCCGTTGGTCCCTATAATTATATGGTATTGTTATAACATCATCTATAATAATCGTAAGTAAATCAAGGAACGGGCAGCAGCGTTTCCTTGTGTGTTACAACATAATACTGCGGTCACCGACCCGCCTGCCAAGCGTGGTGACTATGGCAAATACCCTCCCCCGGTCCTCCCGGAATAACGTCCAATGCTGTACATAAGCCTCCTGGCCCATATTCAGCAGTCGACATTATACGGGCTGATGATGATGATACAATATTTATACCCATACATATGAATACTTTATGCTATGAATAACTAAGTCCAATTAGAACTATTCATCTTATAATGTAAAAAGTATTATATAGAGGCGATAAATAATATAGATGTATGTATGATGAATGTATGCAGGTTTTTGCAGCTGACTGTACATATTGTTTTTTTTTTTTTTTGTTAAATTTAGGCTTCCGTTTGACCATAATCTCGCTTGATGGAAGGCGAAGATAAGGCCTAAGATAACACACTCTTGCCTAGAAAGTGTCTGTTCACTTTAGCCTTAAAGATGTCAACTAGCTTTAGCTTTAGCCTTAGTGAGAAAAAAAAATCCCATTAGTTCTACCGTAGAACTGTGCAGTAGAACTATCGGGAACAAACGAAAGATACAACTTAGGATGTCAGTATTTGCATTAGCATGGAACGTAAAGCTGATGTATTGACGAAAAAGATGGCTTAACAGCTAGTAAATCTACGCAATATTGAGGCTTGGTTGTACCTACATGTAGTGTATTACAAAATAAGCAGATCGTGTGATGTATGCCAGATGATTTGGATAGGATTCGTATGAGAAGATTTGATTTTTGGAAACGAGTTCATCAGTGGTATGGTGGGAACTAGGTAGGTTAGAAAAAACTTGGGGACCTTAGTATAGGAAAGTATAGTGTCCGACAAAATATCATATAATCAGAATAAAGACTATTATTAAGGATGAACTTGAGTAGTTACTATTGAATATTACGAATAACATCTAGTTAAAGGCGTTGAATCACTTCGGAATGAGCGCGGTTTTTTTTCAGCCTTAGCTTAAAATATATTTTGATGAAGAATTGCTACTCAGAATAAAAAAAATAACACGAAAATAAATGAATACACAATACACTTGTATTTATCAGAATCACAATGTAATAAAATTAAATTAAATAACATTACCTACTAATAGATAATTCTTACTCTGAAATATCCAACTATGTAACTAAAAGAAGCAAATCTTCCAAATCTACAGACTTCGTGGTCCTCCAATTTTTTTTTTGAGCGCATATTCATTATGAACACATTATTAAAAAAAAAGGGACGAGATATGTCAAAAAGGGCGAGATGAGTAGCATCCAAATGCAGCCGAATTTATTGTTATATCCATCCATACATATCCTAATTAAATTTATTTTTTATTTCAGTGGGTAATTATTATTTAATAGCAGAATTCTGAAGGATTTTTTCATGAACACAGCATAAGTTTATTTTTTTGTTGTATTTATCTAATAATGAAATGATGATGAACATCTCTGTACATCTATGTACAATACTGACATTTATTTTTAATTTGTATGGTAGGTAGAATATTATACTACTAAAATATGAAACGATATTATTAATTTTAATGCCTTTAGACTTTCTTAATGGTTTTAAACTATTTTTCCATACATTTCTGATTTTGGAACAAACAACTGGATGTTTAACTAGCGATATGGGTAGAACAACTTCAGTCTGCAAGCGGATAACGCTCCGACGAGCCTGTTTCAATATTCAGCTGGTTGCATTTCAGAGAAACCTCTCAATACGAGCTGACCATACCTTCAATTTGGCTTTAGAAACATGAACGTAGTATGCATATAGTCATTCCGCAAATTTACTTTGTTTTAACATTAAATATTGTTAAAACCTAGCAGGAGGCTAACCACGTACCGATATGACTTCGATAAAAATGACTTTATTACTGAAGGATTATTGTAACGCCTATAATATGTTATTTTTACTGTGATATTGAAACTACATTAACTTAATAAATTTACATATTATTTAAAATATTCTTTACATGCATGATAAACGCTGAGTCACGATGGCATTTTTATGGTGGAGGAACGGTTGGTGATTTCTTCTTCGCCGGGCGAGGTGGTATTGCCGACGCCCATATGTTGATTTGCAGAATTTGTATCTGTACGAATTGGCTTGCGAACTTGTATTGCGCGATTTAGATTAGTTTGGAAGCTAGGCGTTAGATGGCGCTGCTCAACTTCTTGTAGTTTTTGCGGCTACTGTAGATGTCGCTACATATCGTTACGTTATTAGCCTCCATGTTGTTCTCGGCCGTTCTCCAAACAAATGAAAGAAGACAAAAGAATCAACCATACATATCGCTGCTTTAATTAGATAGTGTCACAAAATAATGTTTTGATTCAACCAGAATTGAGCTGTAATATCATGTGGATAAAACTCAGTATCGTAAAGATACACATTTGGTTTTGTGTCACTATAAAATTGAAGCAGCGAATTATGTTACCTCCTTACTTCCACATGGGGTCCTCTACGTGAGGTGATGCTGATGAGATGTCATTTTGTGAAGAGGTATCTTGTTGGCCAACAGGATGTAGGCTCGTCGATATTGTTATTGAAAACAAGTAGATGTCTCGTACATCGTAATCAATTGTGAGTGTTGAAGTACGTTGTGTTGGTGACCATATATGAGCCTTAATAACGTCTTCTACAAACACAATGCTTGACTATGGCTACATATTTATATTTGGCTTCATTATACCTATTGTAACACACAGAGAAACGCTGCTGCCCGTCCGGGACAAACGCCTTAACGTGCTTTCGGAGTCACGGAGAATAGTGCCTTTTCCTAATGATTTCTTGTCCGCCGCGGGGATCGAACCCATTTCCTCCAAGATTTGTAGTTAGTCTACTACCGCTACGCCGAGGAGGTTGCCTTTTACTATACAGAATACTGATAACTATTATTCAAATATGTCTTTGTTTCTATTCTATTAATGAATATCTCAAGTACAAAGAAAACAATTAAATATGTACTTCAATACTAGTAGGTACTTGTAACGAGATATTATAGGTATAAGTTAATGTTAATGTTAATGTTGCTTAATGTTCTTTTAATATTGTATACTCACAAATATGGGTAGGTATAATAAATTATTGAAATTTGCATGTTACAGTATAGCGAATTATCTAGAAACTTATTTTTATCTAAGTTAAGATCTAAAATGCACAATTCTCCTAATTCATTTATTCGTTCAAAAAATCTAATACAAACTTTTTATTATTATTATAACTATAATAATTAAACTAAATTAATAAATTAAATATATTATATTAATGAGCCAAATATGTTTTGACTATTTGCAAATGCCTGTAATAGGTTTACGTAAATAAAAACTTTTTTTATTTTATTTTTATTTTTTATTTTATTTTTACAAAAAGGTTGTCTGCCCAGCGTGGAGATCGAACCCACGACCTCCGATATTTAAAGCGAGCTAAATACCGCTAGCTACGGAGGTTTTTAAAATATTATTCAACATAATTATATTTATATATTGTTCAAAATATTATCAGTGTTCAATTACCACTTAATTATTAGATACTTACATCACCAATCGACGGCGTTGCGACCACTGATAAAGGACAACTTTATTAATTAACATCTAAACTTTGGCGTAATTACATTTGCTGTAACTATCGGCCGGTCGAGAAGCATAACTTAATTTGTCGTTAACTAAGGAAATCCAACAGTCGCTGGGTAAATACCAGTTGTCGGATATGAAATGTAATTTATTTTGCATTTAGGTTAGTGACATAACAGTTTAGTTATCAGAATGTTGTCCGATATACACTTAGGCTGGTCAATACAAGGACAGCAACAGCAGCCATAATCAACAGCAACTGCTTGACTGCATGATTAAATTTTACCATGCCGCCTACCACCCGAGACAATAGCAAGGTAGCCATATTAAGATTACGACAATAAGAATGTAAAAGAAAAATACCATACATGAATTAGCCGACTTTTAAAAAGAAGGAGGTTTCTCAATTCGATCGCATATTTTTTTTTTATGTTTGTTCGCGGATAACTTCATTGTTTATGAAACGATTTAGATTATTCTATTTTTTGTTGGAAAGAAGATATTTCAAAGGTGGTCTTATGATAAGGAAATCAGGGTTTGATGATGGCAGACCAGATAAATCGAGGGGAACATACAAAAACCGTAGGAGGAAAAAATATTTATAAGAACTTTACACCTAGATGGGTTGTGACTGTCATTAGGTCTGATGATGAAGACGAAGGACAGTTCAGGGAACTCTTAGTGTACAGCTTGAAGTCGGTTTCTTTTTGTTAAAAATTATATTCATTGGTATCGTATACAAGTCCACATTATAATTACGCGCTAAAATGACAAACTCTACCGCTATATTGAGAGTATTTTTTTAAATCGGACCAAGCAAATAAACAAACAAACTCTTCAGCTTTATATATAAGTATAGAAGTATCGATCCCAGAAACAAAGCACATCCGGACTTCGAACGTGTGGTTTTTTACAAAAAATTGTCCCGGGACGGATTTGAACTCAGAACACCAGGCTTCAACTAACACAGAGACAGCAGAGCAGTCACTTAGCTATGTATATTAGTGTTTACCAACCAATTATGGACTACCCACCCCCTTTACAAGGAAAACATAATCCAACGCCTACTATAAAGATAAATTAATAATAATGATACCTCTTCCTTTCTCTAATAATGAGCCTTGTAGCTGAGGGTCGTGGATTAAGTAATTAGTGAAAAGTATAAATACTTGTTATTATAAAAATTTATATTTAATTTAGACTAGATTAAGGGTACGGTAATGTTCTAATAAAAAGATTCTGACAGAAACGCAAACAAACATTGAGAAGTACATCACGGCCATTAGCAAAAACTTCTTTTTGACGCCATCTTTTGACCTAAACTTGCTTCCATCAGAAAATATAAAAATATTGTATTCCCTTTCCTTTGCCTGTACCCTACAATTAATATTAACAAACTTATCCCACAATTACAAAGCAAAAAAACCATGAAAAGCTTCCACGCCCATTATGGGGCAGTCCGGGCGGTACTGTTCCCTATTGGGCACTGAAACCGTTAGGACTCTCTGAGCTTTATGATCGCACCAAGTGCATAACATCAACGCATGCAATTAGGAGTCAATGGCAGGAGAATCCTTGGAGCGTTGTGACAGAGGAGAGTTGTTACAAAGTCGATTTCTCGGAATCTATGACCGTTAGCGAGCGGGCAATAGTCTACCATTGTCGTCATGCGTTGACGATAAAGTGGCCGTAGCTCAATGGCATTAGACTTGTGATCTTGTGGTCGCGGGTTCGATACCCACCCATTGCACTACCGGCGTGAACACTCACTCGCTGAGCACAGGAGGTTACCAAGAATACTAGTAAGTAGATTGCAAAGCAAAAAAAAGTAATACTGCTAGTTCCTACGCCTTTAATTAGCCGTCTTGTGTTTAGCCGTCGTATTGTATTGAGCCTAAGACCTGTTTAATTCTGTGAACCGAAACAGCTTATCAAGGAACGCTACGGAAGTATATACGGAAGTATAAGTCATATTTAGGGGAATCTTCCGCACTTATATTATTTAATGGATCATTGTTTTTCATATTGGTAAATTGCCAAAAATGGTGTTGTGTTCCAAAAAGTTAATCGTATTAGTAAACCTTACCAAATACTAATTGTTAAAAAAATAGACGGAAGATATTCACTAGTTAATTTCATGGTTTTGACCTAATGATAGATCAATTATTGCAATTTACATTTACAAAATAACTAAATCTATTCACTTATAAAACGAAATTGATCCGAATCATTGAATTTTATGTGATGTGCCGATATGAAATTGACATTTTGTCAGACTGGCTACTTTGATCTTAAATAGGAACAATGTAACTTTAATCTTACTTTTGAATAGGAATTACAAATTCAAATTTAGGCAATCGAATTTACTTTCAATTTGTTTATTCAATTATTTCTATTCCTTTTGATTTTTTTACGACTGATTTGAATTACGACGCCAGTCTTCTAAAAACGCTTTAAAAAAAGCCTAGGCCTAAAAAAAGGCTCAAGCCCTTTTTAGTGAGCATTTTTAGAACTACTGTTTTGTGAGTCCGCCTTTAAAAAAGACTCGCAAGCTTTAAATTTAGGGCTACAAGGCTCGAGCCTTTTCGACCGCTAGCAAAAGCCATAAATACAATTAGCCTCGAGGGCTTAAGAGTTATTTAGCCTTTTAGCCTTCTAGCCATCGCTATAAAGCGGCGACTCTTAAAAAAGGGCTAAAAGGCTCGAGCTTTTTCGATCGCTAGTTCCACGTTAGCACTGCTACATATGAAATTATAGGAACTACGGATGCAATGTGAACTGAATTCGGACAGTTTCTTACACGACAAAAATACAACTCCTATATAGGAATTCCAAACCGCCTTCAGTTTTTATAGATTCTCGCGCACATGATTTTTTTTCCAAAGATACCTATGAACTACCTATAAAATAAGGAACATGTGTGTGTTGTTGTACCTATATAACAAAGGTAGATAATTCGACTGATTTACTTAGATATATCATTTTCGTTTTTCATTTCCATAAAAAAAACAACAACTTGATAAAATAAGGTTTTTATGAAGCGTCGTCGAAAAACGATTACATAACACCAATTTAAATAATATTTATAACTCGAGTGAATTACCATGTTGGCTGGCTGGCTTGAATGACATGCGCTCAAAATACTAAATGCAAAAATAGTTTTACATTTTATGTCATTGTTTGTCTATATCCGGAATAATATAAGGCTATTTAACTATCGTAAAATATATTTACTTAACAAAAACATTCAAATCCATTTATGAATACATCGGTCGAGTGTAACAATAGCTTATTGTAAACAAATATGAAATATCTGATAATTATACAACTAACAATTTTTTTTTTATTGCATGCCTGTCTTTCTCGCTCTACTGCAGTACGAGGGCGGGAAGCGGCAGAAATTTATTTTCGTGCCAGGTGTCATGTTAATTCGCACGACTCAAAAGTTCTAAGACTGACATACATTCTAATAAAAGTACCTAAACGATAAGTAAATCGGTCGATTAAAGTTTAATCAATCAGAACCACTCTCGATATCCACTTCGAAGGTTTGTAATCAAAAGTCTTTGCTTTTATATGAGAGAAAAATTCTTAGTAGACATTTTCCAAGGCCCTATAATTTTAGTCGCCACTGAAATTGGTTTCGATTTCCAATCTCGAGAATTACCAAAGCCACTTCATGTAAAGTTCCCACATACTGTTATATATAAATTCGATAATCGACACCAAAGTATCGGTTCATATAATTTTCCGATTCACGGCTTAGTGGGCAATTAAGTTCGATGAAATCCGGTTCCGAGGAACCTCTCCAATGTTCAATTGAATTGAACTCAATTCATAGATTCATATTAACCCTTCAATGCGTTGAAGCGTTCCGTTCAATAGTTATACAAGAAGCTGAGTGCTTAAGGCCACAGGATAAATTAAATTGTGGGTTATACAAATATAAGGAGCATACAAACTGTGTGCCATCCCTATAATAGCTGTTATTATCATGTTAAGTGATTACGTAGGTAAAAAGATTCGGTTGAATGATACATTTTGCTTTTCGGCATCAATAAAATTATATGATACTAGCGACCCGCCCCGGCTTCGCACGGGTACAATACTGATAATTATACCTCTAACAAACGGGCGAAATTTGGTCAAAACAAACAGAAACAAATTAATATAGGACCCTACTAAAACTCAGTGAAATAAGTAGGTGGGTATACTTTTATCGTATGAAATACCTATACTCTTCAGGACTAACAATACAACAAACACTAAATAAATAGGTATTCAAGTATCTATCCATCATAGTTACAACGAACACAAAACAAAAAATTTGCCCTATAATTCTTAAGGATCCAGCGCGCATAATCGCATTGGGCCTACCTAAAACACGCGCTGTTATTTTGCGATAACTTCTAAGTTATTCATTAAAAGTATATAGTGTAGGGGTAAAATAATCTGCATGAAATGCTTAAGAATATTAACTCATTTAAAATGATAAGGATAAATACTGAATCCGTCTGATTAGCTTTACAATTACCGCATTAGAAATTATCATTTTTCTAAGATATAATGGATATAGCAAGTTAACCTTGAAAGATAGACATATGCTATCGCAGACTTTTTTGTAGATCTAAAAGAGAAGAATATTTGCCACCATACATTGTTTTGTTATATCTCATAGGGTTTAGGCAGCGTTTTCGTTGAAAGCTCCCAAATGGCTTAATTTTTTCCGACACCTCTGACAAATATCAATATATATTAGTAACCTATCATGGAAAGCTCACATAAATGAAGTCAGTAAAAGGGTACACTTCACTTTCCATACACTTAAGTGCCTCCAGCATTTCTTGTCGTTACAAACCAAGATTATCCTAGCTCAGTCTCTCTCTTATTCAACCCATTTTGGACTATGCTGATATCTGCTACTTGGATGCCACAGAGGAGCTATTAAATAAGCTTGAGCGCTTGCAAAATCTCTGTATTCGTTTTATATTTAACCTTTATAAATTCGATCATGTCTCTCAATTTCGCAAGGATCTCAAGTGGCTCCCAATCCGCCTTCGCAGGAACACTCGGATATTATGTCTCCTCTTCAACATCCTACACAATCCTACATACCCTTCCTATTTACGTGATCGATTTTCCTTTTTGCATTCTCCTGACGATCAATGCAGGTCTCACCTTAAGTCTCTCCTCAGTTTTCCCCCTCACAAATCCGATTTTTATTCTTACTCCTTTTCCGTGCATGGGGTTAGATTATGGAATTCGTTGCCCGCTCACATCCGCAATTGCAATTCTCTTTTGTCATTTATGAGAAAGGTGAAAGAATTTTATCTCTCTTCTACATCATAATGTACGTGTAAGTATGTATTTATATTTAGTATGTAGTTTATTCTTATTTTATATATATGTATTGATGTATAAGTTTAGTTATTGTATGTATGTATGTATATCTACCTACACACTTCTAAATTCTTCTATCTTTCGACTTCTCCTCTTGCAGGTCTACTGGAAGAGATTTCTTTAGAAATAAGTAGTACCTTTGTACATAGTTATCTTTTTGTTGTTTCTTTTTTGTATCTTGTGTGTACATAAATAAATAAATAAAATAAATAAATAAACTAAACAAATCATATACGTAAACCTTCCGGAAGAATCGTTCTATCGATTGGTAACATCCGCATGAAAATCGATGTAGTAGTTTTTGAGTTTATCGCGAACAGACAGACAGACGCGGCAGGGGACTTTGTTTATAATATGTAATGATGTAGTGATAGCGGTCGCCCGCGGCTCCGTGCGGATGTCGGTTACCGCTGCAAAAAGCCTACCTACCCAGAAAAGACACGGTCAGCAAAATGATTCCCAGGTCAATTCACAGACACCGACATAAACATCGACAACGCAGTCATTATCCGCAGGCTGCACAGATTGTCTTTCTGTGGATGTTAAAGTTGTTAATGATGAAAATATAATTAATGATGTAATTAATAGGCATTTTAGGGATTAGGCATTTTAGGCATTTTCAAAGCTCTGAAAAGAACTGTTGTTTAGCTCTGAGAAGAACTGTTGATTAGCTCTGAGAAGAACTTTTGCGTAGGTGTAGTTTTAAGAACGAAATCTAAAAAAAATCGCACGAAAATTATTAGACTTCGCAACGGGCCGTGCAGCAGAAATCGTAATATTTTAATTTCGCCATAACTTCAAAACCAAACGTCCAATTTTAATCATTCAAAGACCAAATAGTATCTACATAAACTGTACTTAGTGATGAAATAATTTATTTTGATAAGGATTAATAGCATGAGTAAAATAAACGCGTTTAAATGTAGTCCAAAAAAAATTCAAGATTTCTAAATAAAAAAATGGTCGTTGTGCCTCACTCGACATAGATAGGTATAGTGTGTCGCGGACTTTTTTGTAGATATTTATAAGATCTATAATTAATTAGAACATTTTATGGTTCTATCTTTTATAGTTTAGGCAGCGTACGCAAAATAAGTAACTTTTCTGGTTGATTTTTTACACCTTGTGTCAGAAAAACCCAAATATCTTACGGAACCCTGTTTTTTTCCAAAATAAAATTTAGCCTATGTTACTCGTGGATAATGTAACTTTCGAATGGTGAAAGAATTTTTTAAATCGGCCCAGTACTTTTTGAGCCTATTCATTACAAACATACAAACATACAAAAATAGGTACAAATCTTTCCTCTTTATAATATTAGTGTAGATAGAAGCACCTATGTATATTATCCTTACTAATATTATAAATGAAAATGAGAAAGTAACTCTGTCTGTCTGTCTGTCTGTCTGTTACGCAATCACGCCTTAACTACTGAAGCTATTTGAATGAAATTTGGTACAGATATAGTCTAGAGCCTGAGAAAGAACATAGGCTATATTTTATTATGAATTTCCCACGGGAACGGGAGTTACGCGGGTGAAACCGCGCGCGGGAAGCTAGTAACTTATAAGTATAATATACGTTGGTCCGTCTAACAAACTTGCCGCGAGCGGTTATACTCGGTCCCGAGAGAACTTCATAATTGAATATAGCCTATGTCACTCAGGGATATTATAGCATTCTAATGGAATGTAAAAGAATTATCTAAATTTAGTTTTATAAAATGTTGAAAGTTGGTAGGGTTAAACGTAATGGCTGTGGTAATTTAAGGCAGATCTGAGAATAAAAAATATTAAGAATATTTTCGGTTGTAATGTTATAAAGCCTAAGCCTTAATGTGGGCGCCTTAAATAGTAATGCATAGTAAATAAATATAATATATTAATGCATTTATAGACGAGAGGTAGTACTCTAATAGAGATAATCAAACATTTTCAAGTATAATAAAAATATATGCCAATATATTATATAGTTTAAGACGTTTCTTATGTTTGTTCGCGGATAACTTCGTTATTTATAAACCGTTTTTAATTATTCTTTTTTTGTTGGAAAGAAAATATTTAAAAGGTGGTCCCATGATAAGGAAATCAGGGTTTGATGATGGCAAACTAGAAAAATCGAGGAGAACTTTCAAAAATCGTAGGGTAGTTCATTTGTTAAGTTTTTTTTTCTCAATATTATTATTGATACGAACTTTACACCTAGATGGGCTGTGATTGTCATAAGGGGTCTGATGATGAAAACGCAGGACAGTTCAGGGAACTCCTCGTTTACAGGTTGAAGTCGGTTTTTTTGTTTAAAAATTATTATGTACTTTTGGTTTTATATACCTACTTATAAGCTTGAACAGTGATAAGAAAAAATGGTGTGCCTACCTGTAATTCAAAAGCATACATTAACTTTCTATATTTAATGTTTAAACGAATGAAAAGTATGTATTTTAGTTGGTAAGTCTTAAATAAATAAACAATAAGTTAACATCTCAAGATCACATTTTAAATATTAACAAATGATAACACTATAATTAAATGCAAAGTACTCTATGATGCAAAGTAATGCTAAATTATTTCTTATTCTATTTTATTAAATAGCAATGTGCCGAATGACTCCTTTTCTGGCAATGTCCACGAAATAATTTCTATCTATAGATGCATGACAGATTTGACAATGACGTAAATTAACTATAATAATATATTTTTTGTTCAAAAGCCCCAATTATTTCTTCATATTCTTTTATAAAAGATTTAAAGAGGTATTCATGATCGCTTTTCCTTTCGCCTCCTTCTTTTTTTCTTTTTTTCGTGGTGGAAATCTTTTAACTTTTTTAGCCTCCTGCGCGTTGCCCAGTGCATCACGGAATGAATGGGGATTTGAACAATTCTTTCAACGTTGGGAAGCTAACCAATCCCAAAATGACATAGGCTATATTTAATTAGGAAGTTTCGACGAGAATGGGATTTTAATATTATTTTAATCGTCATCTTCCCACCCTGCTTCCATTATTTGGGGTTGGCCCAATATGTCATCCTCTAACATGTTTCCCTATTAGACGTCCCTTCCATATTCACACCTTTCTTACACATGCCATTCCCCCCTCGCCCCTCCCGACCCTTAGTTTGCTAAGAACCTTCCGATGCCCTCGTAGACCCGAATTCCAAGAGGCCCGCGAACTGTAAAGTAGAGCGACAGTTGCACAAAACTCCCCTAAAGAAACTATAATCCCTCAATCTCCCCGTCAGCGACCACCCTGAGCCGTGGTCCAAGTCCCACAGGAGACGCCCTCTTGCGCAGGTTGCTTAGTTTGTAGTGTTTAAACCATTTATGTACGCTGGAGCTCTGCTCGCCTTTAGGCCCAGTGAAGTAGCAAAAGCTGCAGGGCTAAAAATATATGTCCGTACGAATCATCTTTCACAGATTCTATACATCTTATCCTAGAAGCTTCTTTTTTATGTTACATGGCAATTTGTAAAAACACCTATGTTACACAAACAAATAATTCTGATTCTGATTTTGATTCTGATTCTGAAGCATCTTACATATTAAACCTTGAATTTTGAAACCTGGCTTCAGTCCTTTCTTTACTAATTATCAACCTCACTCTAAGTACGATAGACCATACAATTTTCTTAGACTTTGTGTAGAGTTACAGGAGGCAGGCGGCAAACCGCTTTATCAAGAATAAACTGTAGGATAATCCCAGCGACAATTTTAGTAACAAGGTGTGTGCCACTCGGTTTAAATCTTATTATTTATTACACATGAATTAAGAAATACTGACTGAAAGCAGCAATGGTGAAGCACGATTACACATTGCATTAAGACGGAAAAAAAAATATCAAACGATATTTTCTTTCTTTTTGGAAAAATGTCACAGAAAAATAATACGAATTGTTAGTTGATCAACTTTCGTGCCGCTTAAATTTAGTTTCCAGTTTCAGTAAATACGTATAATTATTTATTGTTTACTTAATCATTATGACACTTGACCAAACCTAACCAAACGAGACTACTGTTAAACAAAACAAAAAAAAATGTCAACTTCAATAAATACTAATAACGTAATAATGTAACTTCAATAAGATTATTAGGTTTTTAACCACCCGAAACCTCTTTTGTGTATCAACTAACTAATAAGTTGATTAACTTACGATCCTTATTATTTGGCGGTGACATATACATCCTCAATATTATTCCTAATTGAACAACAGTTGCACAAAAAGCTAGTATCTGATAAATGTCTACCATTACCACGGTCCCAGATGTTATTCTTTCAACGTTGTTTCATGTAAATATCACATATTATGGTTCATTAATAATTGCCAATCCTTTCTTTTTGCAATACAAATATGACTATAAAATTTGAATCATTATCATCAAAGTGTATGTGTATGTATTATTTTATTACTTTGATTGACATAACAAATTAAGTTTTGTTATGTAACAAGTTAACAACACTACAAAGTACAAAGTTGTTAGATTAGTTACTGTTCGTTAAGCAAACTCGAGCGTCATTTACAGACTACTAACGCCATCTAGGAGACTATGACGTAAACTGAATGTCTTGTATCTTACGGTAAGATTCTTACCTCACAAGAAAGCTTCGTATTCATGGTAAACATTTGTTGAGCAACAGTTCATAAACATTGTTGATGAAACAGGGAGAATGCTGATTAAACTTTGTTGAAATTACTAAGGTTGTCCACACGCCAGTCTGTGTCAAAATGTTGCCCGAGGAAGTTGCATAATTTTTTTCATTGCTCCAAACTACTGCCATGTTTATAAACTGTTGCAAACACGTCCACACAAGTCAACATTTGTTGCTAAATTGATGTTTACGCTCGTTGGGCGAGAGCTTGTCAACATGCCGTTGTCAACTCTGCAACGCGTTGATTCAACTCTGTCGCCTTTCTGTTGCTAAACAAATGTTTACCATGAATATGAGGCTTTATATTTTACACTTTTCACGCAATTCCACAAAACAGATTTGAATAAAATTTGACACATAGATAGCGTATATATTGGATTACAATTAAACATTTTGGTAACTATTTATTTATTTTCTTAGCAAGTTTTATTAATTTCATGGTGATTAATAAAGGCAAGGAGAAGTTTAGTATTTATAGGACTCGACTTTTCTAAGCTTTGTCTAACAAGCTTGACTTTACAGCTTTAAATGTTTACGTTGTTATTTTGTTTGCGTCCTACCCTTGCGCATTGCACGGGCAGCAGCGGTTTTCTTTTATAAAACAACATAATATTATGTACCTAGATACTGCGGTCACCAACCCGCTTGCCAAATGTGATTAACCCCTCCCTCGGAAGGAAGGCCCTTGTTGACCTTGATGACTATTACTGATTTTTATATACCTATTTAATTTTTGATGAACCTAGCAGTCAAGAGCTCCTAAGTACCTTCAATGTTTGCGGTCAATACCTAAACTAAAATAACTTTTCTACCCCGATCACCGGTTGAGTGGTTCAATCCAAGCTACCAAACAATTCTGACACCCTTAATTTTTATTATAAGCCAGGGCAAACAAGTCTCTATTACGTACCTTTCAGGAAAACAAAGAAACGCCATTAGCGAAGATATTGGCATCTATTTCACGGATAAATTAACTGCAAATTGTGCGATAAAAGCTCTAGACTAGTCTCGTCAAAATAAGGTTTGAGATTGCAAGACGATATTGTTATTTTGTGTTGCTTTAATAGTGTAGCTATTTTTTTATTTATTTTGGTTTTGGTACCTACAGGTGTTGAGCTGGGAAAATTATGTGATCAGTTTTGGTCGTGGCAACAACATTTAAGTTCAGGAATAAAATTTAAATCCTCTGATAAAATGTTTCTATTTTTGTTTTCAAATAGAATTTTCATAGTTCGTATGTCAAAATTTAAATTTAGATCTCTGACAATTTTTTGAAAATATTGCTGCGTTCTATGTTTTTTGTTTTGATCATTTTGTTAATTCCCTAGTAATGTAAGGAATTAATAAAATTACCACTAACTTATATTATAAATGACTGTCTGTTACAAGTGTTACACTTTTACCTTGACCTCAGAACAACTTACGATCGACATTAGGGATGAAAATTTGCTATCTATGTCAAGAAAGGATTTAGGGCCAATTTATTGATCTTCAGATCATCATCATCAACAGCCCGTTTAAGTCCACTGCTGAACATGGGCTTCCTCTTAACAGATCTTGGCAATCCAGGGTCGTTGAGGGATATTGCCATAATGACCACGCTTGGCAAACGGATTGGTGATCGCAGTAAGATGTAAACCTTGAGCTAATAGATGCTGCTGCCCATCCATCAGCCATATGTCCGTTAGTCGCCTTTTACGACACCCATGGGAGGACATGGGGTGGTCTATTCTAAGCCGGAAACCACACGGCACCGATCTTCAGATCAGAGTCATTTTAAATTTTGACAGATGTTACCTAAAATTCTGTCAACATTACAATTTATACTACTGATAATTTATAGCTGAATATAGAATCATCATCAGCCCGTACAACGTCCACTGTCCACTGCTGAACATGGGCCTCATGATGAGGGAGGGAATTTGCTATAGTCACCACGCTTGGCAGGCGGGTTGGTGACCGCAGTGTTATGTAGTAGCACACTAGGAAGCGCTACTACCCGTTCTTTGATATACCATTATTATATATGACTAGCTGCGTCCCGCGGCTTTACCCGTGTTACTCTGCTCCAGTGGGTCGGAGCGTGATTTTTTGTAGCCTATATGTTAATCGGGCTGATTATCTATTCTATCCTCGAGCAAAGTTTCAGCCAAATCCATTCAGTAGTTTTTACGTTAAAGAGTAAGAAACATCCATCCATCCATCCATCCATACTTACAAACTTTCGCGTTTATAATATTAGTAGGATGTTATAACATCGGGACCAACGGCTTAACGTTCTTTCAGAGACACGGAGGGTAGTCCCTCAACCATCCAGACTCGGAAAGAAATCTTAGAATTTACATAAAGATTTCCTGTCCGGCGTGGGGATCGAACCCGCGACCTCCGACATTTAAAGCGAGCAAAATACCGCTACGCTACGGAGGTTGTCGAATACGTTTGGCGAACAAAAATACAGCATCATATCACGAGCAAAACAAATATAAATTAAACGGTTAATAAAGTAGCAAGAGCCTCGTGGCTGACAACATAAGTCGCTCCAAAAAAAAAACAATTAAAAAGGGTTTTCAAACAAGAAATTTACATGACAATGATTTAAATCAACATCTGTAACCGTGGTCGGGGTGGACCAAACCATATAAAATTACCAGTTAAAATTTTCATTCATAATTGTCTAACTTTTTTTTTAATACAATCCAAATTTAAGGCGCTGTACTTAGTCAAAATAGGCTTCACAAAACAGTTTTTTAGCCAAATGTTTACATTTTAGAGCAGCTAAAAAAATATATGTTTATCTTGATCATATTTATGGGGGGACCATTGTGTTCAAAACACGTTTTCGGTAAATTTTCTCGAAAAAAAAACCATAAAATAACCATTTAAATTGAAATTGTAGCAATTGTAACTGTATTATTTATAAACAAATCTTGATAATATTAATAACAGTGATGTAATATATAATAATAAAGGGAACTGTTGTTTTTTATTGGAATAAAATATTTGCAAGGATTAATGTATTAAATAATTTGAACGAGTCGAACGAAACGTTGCGCCATCGCGGCGTCTCTTCGCTTCTCTTTCATTTCTACGCGGAGCAACAGTGACAAAACTAATACGTAAAAGTCGTCTATTCACCGCGCCTTAAAGTATTTTCGTCTGTTTTTTATGTTTTATTTACCAAACAAAGTTCTTGTTGAAAACCCCTTCGTAATAAGCATTAGTTTATTAGCACATTCTAGTTGGTCACATGTGGTGTAGTTTTTGTCATGAGTTTTTGGCAGCGATGCAGGTTATAGGTGCCAGTAATGTCAGTGTTGTCATGCACTTTCTAGTAGTTGTACGTGTTTTTTGATCCTCTTACATTAAATATATATATCTAGCTATTTTCTTGGTTTGCAATAATATGTTTGACTTAAATAGCAAGTTTTCGGGTAAAAAAATGTATAAATAGAAACTTTATCTCAAAAATAATCTGAATACCGACCCGAAGTCAGCAAGATGATGCTGTTTTACCCGTGCCAGTAAAAACACGTTCGATTGTGTGTGTATCTCTCACGCCACCATGTCACAAAATTGTAGGAATACCTTTGTTTGTGCACTCACTATTGTACTATAATATGTATGTCTTGCGCAGGAAGCCCATCTCCTTAAAGATTGCCCGCCGTGGCACAAATCGGACGGGCTATACACATCCATCCATTGAAATAAAATCAATCTCTTTTAAAATGGTTACCTGTATTTTTTTTTGTCGTGTTCTATATTCCTGACCAGACCAGGCTTGTAAACTAAACATCTATTACAATTTTTTTAAATCGACATCACAGCTCAGCGTTATTACCTATAATTAAATTATCAATTGTTCACTATTAGCTTTGGTCTGAAAGTCTATCACGTTATCAATTAAAACATGCTAAACTGTAACAAAAAAAACTCAATTTGCTAACCTGTACCTACTTGGCACATCAATGTGGCAACTCAAAGTGGGGTGCTGAAAGCGGTGCCAGTTGCCAAGTGAATATAAATCAGAGATAGTGTTCGCACTCCAGTGCCGCGATAAGCACGCGTGCTGCGACTTTACTAGCCAGCACTTTTGTTACTTGCGTTATCTGCTAACCAGTTTAATTAAGCATGACATAAACTTTGTCAGCGCCCGACAACTTACATTTTGGGTGAAAAAGCGACGCGATGGAATATTAAAACTGGTCAAATGCGACTCTCTCTCGTGCACCGACGCTTTGCTCCATTTACCTAAGCAATTCACTTAAAAGTCTTTTAGCTCTTGACCTATTGCTTTTCTCTTAAAACTACAAATTTCCCTATATAATTAACTTAAAGGCCGTGTGTATCTGCTATGAATAAACTACTCTTTATCTTCCCGTGGGTATCGTAAGAGGCGACTGAGGGCCTCAGCTGAAGATTACTTTCCATCTTACTGCGATCATCAATCCGCCTGCCAAGCTTGGTTGTTGTGACAACATCCCCCAAATACCCTGGCTTGCAAAGATCTATTAAATCTTAAAAATGTAACACTCCAGACCTTACTGCGTGCAAAACTTCACGAAGGTTTATAAAATAATGATTTTTTATTCAGCACTTAGGTATTTACATACACTTGTACTTGTAAAATAATAAAAAATTATAACTAACAGATAATTCTTACTCTATAAGATATGCACATACGCATCAATGTATTCAAAATATGCCAAAAAAATTACCCTTTCGTGCACAAACTTCTTTACTAATTCATATGAAATTCGTCTTATGCTGATAATTTTTACTTACATTATTAAGCTAGTAAGCTACAAAATATTTTCCAATACGTTTGAAACCATGAGGAATCGCTCGCATGTGATAAAACTAAAAGATTTCTTAAAAACCTCACATATATGAACATAACGTCTGTATGCAGCTGCAAGAGGTTCCTGAGTTTAGTGTTCTACATAAGTTTCAACGTGATAGCAAAACACGTTCCTGAGATATAGATCTTGACAGAACAACAGACACACGGACGCATCCAAACTTGGCAACTCCACTAACCGGATGAAAGCTGCAGTGCTATGAGACTAAGATTGTTACCAGTCGGTTACAAATTAAATTTAAAAAGTCCTCCGCCTTTCTTCCCCACTGAGTCTGTTTCGCCGGGTCACTAAAGCGCGTTCGTCGAAATACTTATGGTCCGCCTAAATAATAATATGCTCAAAAGACAGAACATACGACTATTCAAATATAGATGTAAAATAATAAAAAATATTGTATTTTTATACCTGACAGCTTTTACGCTAAAGCCTCCTTAAACCTCCAATTTTTAAGTAGTTTCCTTCATCTTTCATCCCCAAAAAGGTTTGCGCGACCAAATTATTCGAATTTATAAAGCAGTAGTACCGAATAGGAAGGCTACATGTATGATGCTCGAGAAATCCAGGCAACACAGCTGATTCAAGTTGGTTTAGAGCATAATTTCGACAGTACCTGCAAAAATAGGTGCACAGTATCAATACTAAAATTTATTATTTTTATTTATTTATTAAATATTATGACAGCCTCCGTAGCGTGGCGGTATAAATCTTGGGGGTCGTGGGTTCGATCCCCACGGCGGACAGGAAATCTTTGTTTAAATTCTAAGATTTCTTTCCGGGTCTGGTTGGTTGAGGGACTACCCTCCGTGCCTCGGAAAGCACATAAAGCCGTTGGTCCCTATAATTATATGGTATTGTTATAACATCATCTATAATAATCGTAAGTATATCAAGGAACGGGCAGCAGCGTTTCCTTGTGTGTTACAACATAATACTGCGGTCACCGACCCGCCTGCCAAGCGTGGTGACTATGGCAAATACCCTCCCCCGGTCCTCCCGGAATAACGTCCAATGCTGTACATAAGCCTCCTGGCCCATATTCAGCAGTGGACATTATTCGGGCTGATGATGATGATACAATATTTATACCCATACACCCTACTTTATGCTATGAATAACTAAGTCTAATTAGAACTATTCATCTTATAAAGTAAAAAGTATTATATAGAGGCGATAAATAATATAGAATGTATGCAGGTTTTTGCAGCTGACTGTACATATTTTTTTTTTTTTTTTTTTTTTTAATTTAGGCTTCCGTTTGACCATAATCTCGCTTGATGGAAGGCGAAGATAAGGCCTAAGATAATACACGCTTGCCTAGAAAGTGTTTGTTTACTTTAGCCTTAAATATGTCAACTAGCTTTAGCTTTAGCCTTAAAGATACAACTTAGGTTGTCAGTATTTCCATTAGCATGGAACGTAAAGCTGATGTTTTGATGAAAAAGATGGCTTAACAGCTAGTAAATCTACGCAATATTGAGGCTTGGTTGTACCTACATGTAGTGTATTTACAAAATAAGCAGATCGTGTGATGTATGCCAGATGATTTGGATAGGATTCGTATGAGAAGATTTGATTTTTAGAAACGAGTTCATCAGTGGTATGGTGGGAACTAGGTAGGTTAGAAAAAACTTGGGGATCTTAGTATAGGAAAGTATAGTGTCCGACAAAATATCATATAATCAGAATACAGACTATTATTAAGGATGGACTTGAGTAGTTACTATTGAATATTACGTATAACATCTAGTTAAAGGCGTTGAATCACTTCGGAATGAGCGCGGTTTTTTTTCAGCCTTAGCTTAAAATATATTTTGATGAAGAATTGCTACTCTGAATAAAAAAAATAACACGAAAATAAATGAATACACAATACACTTGTATTTATCAGAATCACAATGTAATAAAATTAAATTAAATAACATTACCTACTAATAGATCATTCTTACTCTGAAATATCCAACTATGTAACTAAAAGAAGCAAATCTTCCAAATCTACAGTCTTCGTGGTCCTCCAATTTTTTTTTTGAGCGCTTAATTATGAACACATTATTAAAAAAAAAGCGACGAGATATGTCAAACAGGGCGAGATGAGTAGCATCCAAATGCAGCCGAATTTATCGTTAGATCCATCCATACATATCCAAAATAAAGGAACTTCTTTTTTATATCAGTGGGTAGTGGGCATGAGGACTAAAAAAATCTATTTAGTCCGTCAGTTACATTACTAAAAAATATTGGACACGATTTTTTTTATTTATCAAATCAATAAAAATTGACAAAGATACAGAGCAAAAACAAACTATAAAGTTCAGGAGAGGGGGGCTTGTGGCGTCACTATTAGGTAAAATTGTACCTAATAGTGACGTCACACAAAATTTCAACGCGCTGCATCTTTGTATTTTTTTGTGTGAGGAACGAAAAAAAAATACGTGTCCAATATTTTTTGGTAATCTAACTGACGGACTATAGTTATTTGTTATACAAGAGTGCAAAGTTGCTTTTTAACCGCGTGTTCAATTTTGATGACCGAGCAAGCGAAGGATTTTAAAATTGAATCACGAGCGCAGCGAGTGATTCAAAATTAGAATCCTGAGCGTTAGCGAGGAAATCAAAAGAGCACGGGGTGAAAAAGCAACTTTGCACTCTCGTCTTTGCAATCACTCGAGTGCAACACGTAACTTTTCATTCCACCTCAGCGAGGAAATGCGCATTATTAACAGTTTCAGTCAATTCTGTTGGCGTCAAAGAAACTTCCTCGTCGCTAGAATCACTCATTTTAGTTTTTTCACTTGTTCTCAAGATTCTTGTTTTTAATATAAGGTTTAACAATGACGTGAAAAAATGCCGCGTAAAGAACCGCGTACAAAGCAAATTGAAAAAAGAACACCAAGAAGGTTCCGAGTCTGAGTTTTTAACAAATTAAAAAAAAGTTGTATGATATATTCGGCACCATAGAGGTAGCAGTAAATAGGTTTAATGTTTTTTTTTAATTCACAAACTTAGTGCACACGATGTTCTAAATTCAATTTACTTTATCCTCTAGAGAATAAAAACGGCTTTTCCACTCAGATATTGAAGATTAAAAATACTCTTTCCGAGATGGTGGGATGAAAAATATATTTTTTTAGTCCACATGCCTATTATTATTTAATAGCAGAAATACTTCTGAAGGATTTTTTCATGAACACAGCATAAGTTTATTTTTTTGTTGTATTTATCTAATAATGAAATGATGATGAACATCTCTGTACAATACTGACATTTATTTTTAATTTGTATGGTAGGTAGAATATTATACCTACTACTAAAATATGAAACGATATTATTAATTTTAATGTCTTTAGACTTTCTTAATGGTTTTAAACTATTTTTCCATACATTTCTGATTTTGGAACAAACAGTGGGCCAACTGGATATTTAACTAGCGATATGGGTAGAACAACTTCATTCGCAAGCGGATAACGCTCCGACGAGCCTGTTTCAATATTCAGCTGGTTGCATTTCAGAGAAACCTCTCAATACGAGCTGACCATACCTTAAATTTGGCTTTAGAAACATGAACGTAGTATGCATATAGTCATTCCGCAAATTTACTTTGTTTTAACATTAAATATTGTTAGAACCTAGCAGGAGGCTAACCGCGTACCGATATGACTTCGATAGAAGTGTAGGATTATTGTAACGTCTTTAATATGTTATTTTTACTGTGATATTGAAACTAAATTAACTTAATAAATTTATATATTATTTAAAATATTCTTCACATGCATAGTAAACGCTGAGTCGTGAAGGCATTTTTATAGTGGAGTTCATCCACAGAAAATGAAGATCTTCTTCGCCGGGTGAGGTGGTATAGCCGACGCGACGGCCATTGGTTGATATTCAGAACTTGTATCTGTTCGAATTGGCTTGCGAACTTGTATTGCGCGATTTAGATTAGTTTGGAAGCTAGGCGTTAGATGGCGCTGCTCATCTTCTTGTAGTTTTTGCGGCTACTGTAGATGTCGCTACATATCGTTACGTGATTAGCCTCCAGGTTGTTCTCGGCCTTTCTCCAAACAAATGAAAGAAGACAAAAGAATCAACCATACATATATTATGTTACCTCCTTACTTCCACATGGGGTCCTCTAAGTGAGGTGATGCTGATGAGATATCATTTTGTGAAGAGGTATCTTGTTGGCCAACAGGATGTAGGCTCGTCGATATTGTTATTGAAATAAGTAGATGTCTCGTACATCGTAATCAATTGTGAGTGTTGAAGTACGTTGTGTTGGAGACCATATATGAGCCTGAATAACGTTCACTACTGAACATGGGTCTTCTACAAACTCAATGCTTGACTACGGCTACATATTTATATTTGGCTTGATTATACCTATTGTAACACACAGAGAAACGCTGCTGCCCGTTGGGGACCAACGCCTTAACGTACTTTCGGAGTCACGGATAATAGTGCCTTTTCCTAATGATTTCTTGTCCGCCGCGGGGATCGAACCCATTTCCTCCAAGATTTGTAGTTAGTCTACTACCGCTACGCCGAGGAGGTTGCCTTTTACTATACAGAATACTGATAACTATTATTCAAATATGTCTTTGTTTCTATTCTATTAACGAATATCTCAAGTACAAAGAAAACAATTAAATATGTTCTTCAATACTAGTAGGTACTTGTAACGAGATATGATAGGTATAATGTTCTTTTAATATTGTATACACACAAATATGGGTAGGTATAATAAATTATTGAAATTTGCATGTTACAGTATAGCGAATTATCTAGAAACTTATTTTTATCTAAGTTAAGATCTAAAATGCACAATTATGCAAATTCATTCATTCGTTCACCTTTCAAATATTCATCATCAGCCCGTATAACGCCCACTGCTGAACATGGGCTCTTCTCGAGGGAAGGTATTTGCCATAGTCACCGCGCTTGGCTGGCGGGTTGGTGACCGCAGTATTATTTTGTAACACACATGGAAACGCTGATGCCCGTTCCATGATAAACGATTATTATAGATGATGTTGTGACAATCGGGACCAACGGCTTAACGGCTTAGAATTCTCAGAAAATAAATCTTAGAATATACACAAAGGTTGTCTGCCCAGCGTGGAGATCGAACCCACGACCTCCGATATTTAAAGCGAGCCAAATACCGGAGGTTTTTAAAATATTATTCAACATATATTTATATATTGTTCAAAATATTATCAGTGTTCAATTACCACTTAATTATTAGATACTTACATCACCAATCGACGGCGTTGCGACCACTGATAAAGGACAACTTTATTAATTAACATCTAAACTTTGGCGTAATTACATTTGCTATAACTATCGGCCGGTCGAGAAGCATAACTTAATTTGTCGTTAACTAAGGAAATCCAACAGTCGCTGGGTAAATACCAGTTGTCGGATATGAAATGTAATTTATTTTGCATTTAGGTTAGTGACATAACAGTTTAGTTGTCAGAATGTTGTCCGATATACACTTAGGCTGGTCAATACAAGGACAGCAACAGCAGCCATAATCAACAGCAACTGCTTGACTGCATGATTAAATTTCACCACGCCGCCT
The DNA here is from genome assembly GCA_947037095.2 of Nycteola revayana. Classification (NCBI taxonomy): domain Eukaryota; kingdom Metazoa; phylum Arthropoda; class Insecta; order Lepidoptera; family Nolidae; genus Nycteola; species Nycteola revayana. The sequence continues at coordinate 4,307,752 of OX344842.1, read as the reverse complement.
ACCACCCGAAACAGTAGCATGGTAGCCATATCAAGATTACGACAATAAGAATGTAAAAGAAAAATACCATACATGAATTAGCCGACATTTAAAAAGAAGGAGGTTTCTCAATTCTATCGTATATATTTTTTTATGTTTGTTCGCGGATAACTTCATTGTTTATGAACCGATTTAGATTATTCTATTTTTTGTTGGAAAGAAGATATTTCAAAGGTGGTCCCATGATAAGGAAATCCGGGTTTGATGATGGCAGACCAGATAAATCGAGAAGAAAATACAAAAAAAGGAAGGGGCTATTGTAAAAAAAAAAATTAATAATATTTATAAGAACTTTACACCTAGATGGGTTGTGACTGTCATTAGGTCTGATGATGAAGACGAAGGGCAGTTCAGGGAACTCTTAGTTTACTGTGTGAAGTCGGTTTCTTTTTGTTAAAAATTATATTCATTGGTATCGTATACAAGTCCTCATTATAATTACGCGCTAAAATGACAAACTCTACCGCTATATTGAGAGTATTTTTTTAAATCGGACCAAGCAAATAAACAAACAAACTCTTCAGCTTTATATATAAGTATAGAAGTATCGATCTCAGAAACAAAGCACATCCGGACTTCGAACGTGTGGTTTTTTACAAAAAATTGTCCCGGGACGGATTTGAACTCAGAGCACCAGGCTTCAACTAACACAGAGACAGCAGAGCAGTCACTTAGAGCTATGTATATTAGAGTTTCCCAACCAATTATGGACTACCCACCCCCTTTACAAGGAAAACATAATCCAACGCCTACTATAAAGATAAATTAATAATAATGATACCTCTTCCTTTCTCTAATAATGAGCCTTGTAGCTGAGGGTCGTGGATTAAGTAATTAGTGAAAAGTATAAAAACTTGTTATTATAAAAATTTATATTTAATTCAGACTAAATTAAGGGTACGGTAATGTTCTAATAAAAAGATTCTGACAGAAACGCAAACAAACATTGAGAAGTACATCACGGCCATTAGCAAAAACTTCTTTTTGACGCCATCTTTTGACCTAAATTTTGCTTCCATCAGAAAATATAAAAATATTGTATTCCCTTTCCTTTGCCTGTACCCTACAATTAATATTAACAATTCAAAAATATTCATTCATTCATTCATTCAAACTTATCCCACAATTACAAGGCAATAAAATCATGAAAAGTTTCCGCGCCCATTAGGGGACAGTCCGGGCGGTACTGTCCCCTAGTGGGCACGGCAACCGTAAGGAATCTCTGAGCTTTATGATCGTACCAAGTGCATAACACAACGCATGCAATTAGGAGTCAATAGCAGGGGAATCCTTGGAGCGTTGTGACAGAGGAGAGTTGTGACAAAGTCGATTTCTCGGATTCTATGACCGTTAGCGAGCGGGCAATAGTCTACCATTGTCGTCATGCGTTGACGATAAAGTGGCCGTAGCCCAATGGCATTAGACTTGTGATCTTGTGGTTGCACCCATTGCACTACCGACGTGAACACTCACTCGCTGAGTACAGGTTGGGTTACCAAGAATACTAGTAAGTAGATTGCAAAGCAAAAAAAAAAATACTACTAGTTCCTACGCTTCTAATTAGCCGTCGTCGCTGTTTAATTCTGTGAACCGAAACAGCTTATCAAGGAACGCTACGGAAATATAAAGAATTCATATTTAGGGGAATCTTCCGCACTTCTATTATTTAATGGATCATTGTTTTTCATATTGGTAAAATTGCCAAAAATGGTGCTGTGTTCCAAAAAGTTAATAGTAGTAGTAGACCTTACCAAATACTAATTGTTAAAAATATAGACGGAAGATATTCACAAGTTAATTTTATGGTTTTGACCAGCGGCGGCCTTACCCATTGCGAGGCTCCGGGCAGCAGGTCGTTGCGAGGCCCTTTTTTTTCGTGAAAAGTGTGTGACGCGAAAGTAAGTCTGGTTGTCGATTTGGGTATTTGTCATGTTTAACGAGAAATGCTATACCTAGCTAGAAACGCTATGCTAATTTGAGTTTTCAAATCAACAAATACAGAGATGATAAATTTTAAAATTGATGTTTGCAGCGTTTCTTAGGACTGAAATCTTTAATTAAAGCACAATAATTTAATGAATAAGCTACGCCATTTGGATTATCTTTGTAAGAATGTCATACGGGTCTACGAGGGCATCGGAAGGTTCTTAGCAAACTAAGGGTTGGGAGGGCGAGGGGGGACGCGTCGCGTTCGCGGGCACACTCTTCTCCGGCGGGTCGGATAGAGTGGTCTCTGTGTAGTGGTGCTAGTTTCTTGCAGTCTCTGTACTGCTAGTTGGTAAGTTGTGATCTCATCGTCCGGGTCGTCTAGGACGCCCCGAGGCCGACGGTGTTTACGACGCTTTGTAGGCAAAGGCCTGTAGTCGGATGCTGCAACAACCAACGGGTTTGGGTGTTGAGCCACGGATTCAAAGAAGCGTTCTGACGCCTCTTTCAGCCACTGCTTGATGGAAGGCAGTTGGAGATCAGAATGCAGGTTGCGATTACGAATGAACCACGGTGCCCCGGTGGCACGTCGAGTGAATCTACTTTGGACAGTTTGTAAGCGGTACAAACTGCTAGATGCTGTATGAGCGAATACAGTGCTCGCGTACGTCATAATCGGCCGTATACACGTGGTATAAATCCTAACCTTGTTATCAAGTGATAGTTTACTGCGTGTATTTAAAAGACAGTGTAGTCGACTGAGCGTAAGTGAAGCCCGTGCACGAAAGGTTTCTACATGCACTCTAGATTCCGCCTAAGTACTTAGCTTGCCGTTCCCAAGGGATCGGTACTCCAAAAATCTTGACCGGTGGAATGACCGATGGGCTGTTGAATCTCGAGACCATATGACAAGTAAAACTACAAATTCGTTGGTAGTTATTTCCTTTTCTATGAATGATGATGAATTTCATTCACTAACCAACTGACAACCAACAATTGTATTTTCTGCTAAATCCTTTAACGCATCACATATACCTATCGCTTAGTCGGTATTTAACGGCCTTCACCAATGCTACCCTGTAATCACCCAAGTGTTTCCGATCACACACTCCTCCTTCACCAGATCCAATCTTTTTATTTTCGAGCCCGTATAGTCGACACGGAAAGCAGTAAACGGCATCTTTAGTTTGTGAATAAATCATCCAGATCCTGCTAAGCTTTTCATCTTTAACTAAGTAATATCTTCAAAGTCAAAGTCAAAGATCTTTATTGTGAGACAGTGGTTACAGAGTTGTTACAGGTTAATTTGTGTGCGTTGCACTGCTCTACCATGTTAGGCATACAATAGTTCAATATTTAAAATGTTCTTACAACTAAGTTTATGTTATATATTTAAAATAGATATTTCAATTGCAGTAAGGCTTTAGTTTGCATCAAAACATAAAAAGAGTTAGGCACTAGTCATCATGAGTCTGTCGGACAGAAATTCATGTACTGTATAATATGGTCTATTTACCAAGTACTCATTTAATTTTTTCTTAAATAATTTAATGGATTCCACTTCTCTTATTTGCTTGGGAAGCTTATTATAAATTCGTGAAGACATCCCGAAGAAACTTTTAGAAAGTAGTGCTGTTTTTGAGGGCATGTAATTTGCTATTTTGTCGGCATGACGACGGGAGTGCAGGTTACCAAACTTTTCCTTATTCGTTTTTACAAATAAAGCAACCTCATAGATGTAGAGAGCAGGAAGGGTTAAAATCTTAAGGTTTTTAAAATATGGCATACAGCTATCTGGGGCACGTATACCACAAATAGCTCTAAGACATTTCTTTTGTGCCCTAAAAGCGAGTTCCCTGTCTGTAGCATTTCCCCAATAAATTAGTCCATATCTAAATCTTATAATAATGATATTCGGTTAAACGCCGTCTATTATCATTTACCGGAAATAAAACAACTTTAACCCAGATTGGACGTTTTGATACAATCGCAGTTAGGTCTACATCAGAAATTGTTATGGGCCACAAACCGAGGTCATTTAGAGGATTCAGATTTTCCATTTCAGAAGTCATTGACTTGGGTACAGAAAGTAAAAACCTTGGGAAGCCTTGTATCTTCATTAAAAAAGAAGTATGAGGATTCCCAGGAACAAATAAAGGAGCATATTCTTGCAGCTAATGAACTCATCAAGCTAGTTAGCAGTGATGAGTGTGAGAAATGCTTAATATCACAAAAACAAGCAACTTTTAGCGCAACTAGGCTAACTACTACTAGGCTTTCAATTACTAGTAGCCATCAAGGCTTTCCACAATTAGTGATTGATGATTCCCTAAGTAATAACTTATTAGGAAGTAATCACTGTGATAAGATCAACACTACCAATGTTGATATGTTAGATAAACAAAATTACTGTCTAATTTCAGACAAATTAGGCCAAAATCTTAGTAGTTTAGTAAATTTATACTCCCATAATTCTAATTCCATAATAAATGTATGTTCCCCCGGTGCCAGTTATAGTCAGCTAGTCAACAAAATGGAGGTAATGTGTAAGGGTAAACAATTTAAAACCATTATTTTATTATATGGTGATAGTTTAACAGTTAATAGGAAGGACATATTTAGTGCCATAAAATTAATGAATACCTTATACTGTAAAAATGATATAAGATTTGTTATGTGTGCACTACCCTATTCTCCAAATCTTACTAAAGAGCAGACTAGCTATATATATGACATTAATATGACAATGTATAATCTTTGTCATCATAATGAGTTTGTGTCTTACTTTGACACTAATATTTTTACAGACAATTTTAAATTGACAGATGGTACAGTGTACCTACCTTATTTTTACAAAAAACAACTTGCTAAATTGTTAGCATTTAACTTTTTAAATGATTTTAAATTTTCTCAGAGTAGTCCTATTGCTACTCTTACCTCTAACACAGGTACATGTTACCTACCTAAGTCTAACATTGACATAAATATTAGTAATACTACTAATGTAAAAAATTTAAACTAGGTTTAAGGACAACGGATAGACTGCATAGTCTGAATGTAATCCACCAGAACATGCAAGGTCTACCCGGCAAAGAGTTAGAATTAAGTTTATTTATTGAAAACTTTGATGTTCATGTTTTATGTATAACTGAACATTGGCTTAAAGACTTTCAAATATCTTATCTAAATAATAAAAAATATACCGTACAAAGTGCATTTGTCAGAAAGAATGCAATTCATGGTGGCTCATTAATTATTGTTTCTACTAAAATAAAATGTAAAACTCGGATAGATATAGTTAATCTTTCAATTGAGCGCACTATTGAGTTGTCCTGTGTGGAGCTTGAGCACCAAGTGATATTAAGCGTTTACCGCCCCCCACAAAGTAATTTTAATTTATTTGAATCAGTTATGGAAGATGCACTCACGAAAATAAGTAACTCTAGGAAGGGGATGATAGTGTGTGGAGATTTTAATGTGAATCTACTAGAAGTCACACCTATAAGTGATAGGCTTTTAAATCTTTTTCAATCGTTTAATTTAAAACATATTTTTCAGGAACCGACTAGAATTACACTACACTCATCAACCTGCCTAGATAATATATTCTCTAATTGTGAAATTCAAAATTCTAAAGTAATAAATAATCTTACATCAGATCATTGTGGGCAGCTGGCAGTTTTTAAATGTAATAACCAAAAAAAAACTGGCAAGGTTACATGCCGACCTGTCACCAGTTGTCGGATACAAAGGTTCAAAGAAGGCATTTCTTCTAAACTAAGTCCCGCAATGTTGGTAAATAATAGCCCAAATAGTAATTATACATCAGTTTTTAACGTAGTTAACACAGAATATCAAAATACGTTCAAAACTAAAACTTTTAACTTTGACAATTGTAAATTTAATGAATGGGCTACTACTGGTATTTATAAAAGCCGTGCTATATTGTATGAGTTATACGGTATGAAAAAATTGAGAAAAGATCCGCAATTCCTCTTATATGTGAAAAATTATTCTAAAACTTTTAAAAATGTTTGTCACTTAGCCAAGGCAATTTTTTATAGTAATAAAATTAAAAATACTGAAAATAAAATTAAAGCCACTTGGAATTTAATTAATAAAGAAAGTGGTAAGTTTGTTTCACATGACAAACAAATAGAATTAAAATTAAATAATAAAATTATAAATAAAAATGCGGACATAGCTAAAGTTTTTAATGACTTTTTTTCTACCATAGCTGTGACTACCACTAGCTCGCTGAACTCCTCTGAAGTTGACGCTCAGGTGCTACTTAGTAACAGTGTACCAAGGTGCAAAGAATCTTTTTATTTTGAATATGTAACTGTATCTGATATAATTAATATAACTAAGTCCCTCGAATCCAAAAATACAGGTGATTTGTGGGGAATTTCAGTAAAAATTATGATTAATGTAATTGATGTTTTAGCTCCATATTTAATGATCATTTACAATGAATGTATTGATGCAGGTACTTTCCCAGATCTAATGAAATGTAGTAAGATTATACCCCTGTTTAAATCAGGCCTTAAAGACGATCCCACAAATTTTCGCCCTATTTCAATTTTACCTGCTTTTAGTAAAATATTCGAAAAACTCCTACTCAAGCAGCTTCTTAGGCATTTCAATAAAAACAACATCTTGCACAACAACCAGTTCGGTTTTACAAAAGGGCGTTCAACTACCGACGCTGGGGTTGCATTGATCAAATACATATTTGATGCGTGGGAGAGATCGCAGAACGCTATCGGAATATTCTGCGATCTGTCGAAGGCATTTGATTGCGTCCATCGCGACACGCTCTTACTGAAACTTCAGCACTACGGTGTGGAGGGAGTGGCACTTGATATATTGACCTCTTATCTTTATCAGAGAGTTCAGTGTGTCGATGTAGGTGGAGTAAGATCTCAAGATATACCCGTTAAATTAGGCGTTCCGCAGGGATCTATTTTAGGTCCTTTTTTATTCTTAGTTTATATTAATGATTTGCCGTATTATTTGGAAAATATGTGCGATGTAGTACTTTTTGCAGATGACACTTCACTTATCTTCAAAGTGGATAGAAATAGACATGATTTTGACGAAGTAAATAGTGCTCTTACACGATTAACCGAATGGTTTACGGTAAATAATTGGTCCTTAATACCAAGAAAACTAAGTGTGTTAAGTTTACGACGCCGAATATCAGGAATAAGGGACCCGAAATAATAATAAACAACGAGGTTTTAGAGACCGTCAAATCTACAGTCTTTCTGGGTATAACGCTAGACGAGAAATTACAATGGGGCTCCCATATATCGAGCTTAACTGGTAAATTAAGCTCCGCTGCATACGCTGTCAGAAAAGTAAGGCAGCTGACCAATGTGGAAACTGCTCGTCTAGTTTACTTCAGCTATTTCCACAGTGTCATGTCTTACGGAATCCTGCTCTGGGGTAGGGCGGCTGACTTTAAAAGTATATTTATTTTACAAAAACGAGCGATTCGATCAATTTATCAGTTAAGTGCGAGGTTTTCCCTTAGAGAATTGTTTAAAGATTTAGATATATTAACAGTCGCTGCCCAATACATATACTCTTGTATTCTTTATGTTAGACAAAACATAAACTCATTTAAAAAAAGAAGCGACGTGCATAATTTAAACACTAGAAATAATCATAAATTATGTGCCGAATATCATCGTTTACAAAGAGTGCATTCTTCTTTTGTGGGTCTGGCTATTCGCATTTACAATAAAATACCGAAAAACTTACAAGACCTTTCATTTGTTAAATTTAAATTGGAAATTAAGAAAATTTTAATGAGAAAGGCTTATTACGCTCTGAATGACTATTTAAATGATAATAACGCTTGGTCGCTTGGCTAACCAGGAAAACTTAAAAATGTATTGAAGTCTTTAAGAATAAACGCTTGTATGACATTTTAATGTACCTATCGTATTTTGTATGATTATATCTATCATAAGATTTAATGAAATGATTCATTTTGTATTTGACATTGCATATTATTTTTTATATATTTTACTGAAACATTCTACACAATGGTCAATCCAGATGTTACATACTAGACTCTGATACTCAAAACTGTAAGATCGTCATGCTCACAATAAAAGTCATTTCTTGCGGCGGCGATGTGGGACGGGTCGCCTCCTTCCCTCTGATATGGCGAGGGAGCCGATGGCTGTGTCACACGTCATACTCGTGAACGGGTGCTGCTTGCGGTGGCTGGTCGGCTTGCAGTTGAGGGTATTTACTTGTTATAACTAATTAATAGTCTTGTTGTCACATTGATAGTGTCTGGGTTGACATTGTTTAGGTTTGTTTATTTTAACTGTAAATGTGGATGGGGTGCAACCGACGTTATTTTATTATTTTCCTAATGTGCAAGAGTTTTCATCCGCTTGAGTAGAACAATTATCTTTTTTGTTTATTATTCTATGAAATAACTGTAAGGGGCGTGCCCCAGCCCACATACTGTGCAAACTGTATTAAAATAATTATACATTTAAAAAAAAAAAAGATACAGAACAAAAGAAGACGGAAAAGAATAAACCGGAGTTTCTTTCTGAGTTTCTTCTCCGGGCCGTCCACTTAGGTAGCTAGAGAAACCTGCAGGTTAGCTAGGCTAGGATCCTCGCCGGACAGACCGAGGACCGCGTTGACCCTTGCCCCTGTCGTGTGATCCAGTGCCTGTAGTCCGTGCCAGTGATCACGTCCTCTATATTTCTCTTTACTTCTTGCTTGACCGGTCATTGCACTCTAAAATGTGTTATAATATTTTATATATAATATATATATTATTATTTTTTTTTTTTTATTCATAAAATGTTTGAATAAAATAAATATAGTAAATAGATATTAACGTTAATATTAAGAGCTTGTTTACTAACACAAGACTGACAGACTTCTAGCACACCTGAAGTAAATTAAACATAATTTAATAGTAAATGTTACCTATTTATAATTAATTTTATATGCATTGTAAATTTTCTTGACAAGTACAAGTGCATGTAAATACCTAAGTGCTGAATAAAAATCGTTTCGTTTTTTTTTTTTGGGCTCAGGTTCGTATTCTTGACTGGATAACGTTGACAGCGGTACTGTTAGCCTAAGAGACAAAGATGTAGTTAATTCATCATCATCCTCGCTGTTTTTGGTACATGATGGCGGCGGAATGATGTGGAAGGAATTGTTTACAGCTGGATCAGGATAAGAGTCACTTTCAGTCAATAAATGTTTTGTAGAGGTTGGTTGATCGTCACTTTTTATATATTTATATAAAGATCCACGTAGATTTTTTTTTGATAACTCCTTTCCTTTTTGAACTACCTGACTCAAATTTTCTACCGGCATCACGAACACGCGAACTCATTTTGTAAATTTAGTTTTGTTTTTTATTTGCACAAACAGTTAGAAATAATTTTAAGTAGGTATCAAAGTTTTTTTCACTTTTTCAGCTTACTTAATACTTAAAATATTATAATTTACACTCTTTCAGCTCACTCAATACTTTAAGCACGTAAAATTATTCATTAAATAAAATGGAAATATATGTAGGTACGGTAGGTACAGTAATGATTTTGTAACTCATACTGCAAGCAATATAATTCCAAGGTAACAAAAGTTGACGAACGCAATGAACACGGGAAAAACACGGGGATTCTCAGAGCGATAAAGGGGCAAAACATTATGTCCCGACTCCCGAGCTGACCCCAGTGCTATGCGATTTTAAAACCGATCTACGTGTTACGTTGCGTGATATTCGAGTTTTTCATTTATGTTTTGGACGAATGAATCAATCAACGATCAAAATAAAAATATTAAAACAATATATATTGCTTGGATTGTTGCGCGAGGCCCCTGCAAGAGCGAGGCCCCGGGCGGTTGCCCTGTTCGCCCCCCACTAAGGCCGCCTCTGGTTTTGACCTAATGATAGATCAATTATTGCAATTTACATTTACAAAATAGCTAGGTAAATCTATTCACTTTTAAAACGAAATTAATCCGAATCATTGAATTTTATGTGATGTCCCGATATGAAATTGACATTTTGTCAAATTGGCTACTTTGATCTTAAATAGGAACAATGTAACTTTAATCTTACTTTTGAATAGGAATTACAAATTCAAATTTAGGCAATCGAATTTGCTTTCAATTTGTTTATTCAATTATTTCTATTCCTTTTGATTTTTTTACGACTGATTTGAATTACGACGCCAGTCTTCTAAAAAGGCTTTAAAAAAAGCCTCAAGCCCTTTTTAGTGAGTATTTTTAGAACTACTGTTTTGTGAGTCCGCCTTTAAAAAAGACTCGCAAGCTTTAAATTTAGGGCTACAAGGCTCGAGCCTTTTCGACCGCTAGCAAAAGCCATAAACACAATTAGCCTCGAGGGCTTAAGAGTTATTTAGCCTTTTAGCCTTCTAGCCATCGCTATAAAGCGGCGACGAAGATGAAATTATAGGAACTACGGATGCAATGTGAACTGAATTCGGACAGTTTCCACGACAAAAATATCTATGATCTACCTATAAAATGAGGAACATGTGTGTCTTGTTGTAGATAACAAAGGTAGATAATTCGACTGATTTACTTAGATATATCATTTTCGTTTTTCATTTCCATAAAAAAAAACAACTTGATAAAAATATATAAGAAAGGTATTATTTAAAGGTTTCTAAGAAGCGTCGTCGAAAAACGATTACATAACACCAATTTAAATAATATTTATAACTCGAGTGAATAACCATGTTGGCTGGCTGGCTTGAATGACATGCGCTCAAAATACTAAATGCAAAAATAGTTTTACATTTTATGACATTGTTTGTCTATATCCGGAATAATATAAGGCTATTTAACTATCGTAAAATATATTTACAACAAAAACATTCAAATCCATTTATGAATACATCGGTCGAGTGTAACAATAGCTTATTGTAAACAAATATGAAATATCGGATAATTATACAACTAACAATTTTTTTTTATTGCATGCCTTTCTTTCTCGCTCTACTGCAGTACGAGGGCGGGAAGCGGCAGAAATTTAATTTTCGTGCCAGGTGTCATGTTAATTCGCACGGCTCAAAAGTTCAATGATTGACATACATTCTAATAAAAGTAAACGATAAGTAAATCGGTCGATTAAAGTTTAATCAATCAGAACCACTCTCGATATCCACTTCGAAGGTTTGTAATCATAAGTCTTTGCTTTTATATGAGAGAAAATTTCTTAGTAGACATTTTCCAAGGCCCTATAATTTTTGTCGCCACTAAAATTGGTTTCGATTTCCAATCTCGAGAATTACCAAAGCCACTTCATGTAAAGTTCCCACATACTGTTATATATAAATTCGATAATCGACACCAAATTATCGGTTCATATAATTTTCCGATTCACGGCTTAGTGGGCAATTAAGTTCGATGAAATTCGGTTCCGAGGAACCTCTCCAATGTTCAATTGAATTGAACTCAATTCATAGATTCATATTAACCCTTCAATGCGTTGAAGCGTTCCGTTCAATAGTTATACAAGAAGCTGAGTGCTTAAGGCCACAGGATAAATTAAATTGTGGGTTATACAAATATAAGGAGCATACAAACTGTGTGCCATCCCTATAATAGCTGTTATTATCATGTTAAGTGATTACGTAGGTAAAAAGATTCGGTTAAATGATACATTTTGCTTTTCGGCATCAATAAAATTATATGATATTAAAATACATACATGTTTTTTTTAATTAATGTCTTCCCCCAACGCTATTTGGCTGCAGCCCCCGGAGTACCTATAGGGTGGTGAGTGGGACCTCATCTCGTGCTTGTTTCACTATTACTTAAACGTTAGTAATAAGCAATCTACACTTCTCACTTTCATCTGCTGTTAAAGGGGAGCCATATACTTCGGATGTACCTTATTTATTATCTACGTATACATATTTACAATTAGGTACAATATCGGAACTAACCTTATTCAATGATCTATTTATTTCTATTACGTTTGGGAAAACCGCTCAATAATTTAATGGACATAATAATATTTCTCTAATCAAGATAGGGTGCAGACATAAAGTAAGTATGAGATTTTAGCTTAAGGTTGCAATGTAAATCAGGGGTTTCGGAGTCATAGGCGATTTATATTAATTTCGCTAGTCTTTTGCGATCAGCAATTTGCGCCCTCTGACGTCCGCTCCTACTGATACAAATTTGACGAGAGAAGATCGCCTACCTTTCTCGCTCCGCCGCGTCCTGAGCGGTCGTCACTTCCGCGCAGCGACTATGTTCCAAGCACTCTCGGTCATGACCATAAATTTCATGTGGTGGCCGACGTCACCTACAGCAGGGCCAACAACACGGCCGCTGCGTCTCCCAGGTAGCACATTTCACTATAGTGTGGAGAGCCGTATCCTCGGGGAAGCCCATGAGAAATGAGGAACGAACCGTTCCTCTACATCTTCTTCTCGTATGATTAGAGAGGATAGAACTAGGTACTTACCCCGTAGACTACCTGCTACGGCCGTTAAGATACCTAATTCATTTCCCCGGAAAAAAATGGAAGCTGTTATATTATTTACGTAATTAACGGTTACATCGGAATGATACAAGTTCCAGTGTTAAGAATTTTGGCTTAGCACGAGGGGTTAACAAGAATGCTAGTAGACTGCAAAACTCTACTAAGTAATCTTTAAAAAAAAAACCTGTTGAACGTAATGTAATTATTAGAGATGAAACGGATAGCAGTTTGGCCGGATACCGGATACCGGATATTCGGCCTACCACCTGGCCGGATAGCCGGATATCCGGCGGAACTTAGACGTTTGGTGCAGCGCACACACACTTGGCGTAGGCGACGCGCGAACGATCGGGTGGCCTCGGTTTGATTCGGGTCTTTTCGTTGATGAGCGAAGTTAGCAATTCTTTCATTCATTGACTTATTGTGTCGATTGCAGTGCAGACACGTGCGTGATTTTAGGTTATTATTTCATTGTGCTATTGTTATTTGAAAATTTTTATGAAGAGAAGCGAAACCGCCTGCTGCCTCTCAATGCAGAAAAATTGGTTTTTATTCACCATAATTTGCCCTTAGTACAGTATGAGTACTAATTAATTAATTTTCTACTTTAAACAATACCTAATTATGTTTCTTAAGTCTTACTAAATAAAGTAATTAATTACTAAACAATATTTTTTTATCCAGATCTTTTTTTATTTCGGCCGGATGTCTATCCGGCCGAATAGTAGTTATCCGGTATTCGGCCGGATAGTATTAAGGCCGCCGGATAGGCCGGATACCGGATAGTTACCGGATATCCGTTTCATCTCTAGTAATTATTGAATCATAATATTATCCAAGTAGCTGCCTGCGCGCGGTTTCAGCCGATTATATTATGAAGGATAACATTATACTGGTCATATGACATATGACTGCTAGCCTATGTCATGTCATGCTACATGCCTTATTGGGATGTAGCATGACATTTTATACCCAGTAGACAAGTTAATTCGTGTTCTATTCGAGGTCTATGCTATCAAAAAAATCGATGAAGTAGTTGTCGTGTTTCGTGAAAGAGTAACAAATATCTATTGAATCTTTCGAGTTAATAATGTTAAGTGGGATTAATTTGCTCAAAGAGTAAATACTACCAGTACCTACTACCTACCTAATTTATTACATCATAAATTGTACATGATTGATGGCCAAACGTAGTTTTATAAATAATCCCTACATCGCAAATGATGGTAGACTTCCATACATGTTATTTTTTAATATTATTATGAAATAATAGCACCATATTAATGTAAAAGGTCTGGTTTGTTGCTAACAACAAATTGTAAGGCACAACACAACTGTATGTCAGCTAACTATGAAGGTATCCTATAAACAGAAGCGGCGTAAAAATCCACAACCCCACTCAAGACAAGTCTTATGTCTTATTCATAAAATTACTTGCTCTTAGACGTACTCACCGATCTTATCAAATAAAAAAATGTAATACCACATCGCTATTAGGTAAATATACCCTAAAATTTGAGTACCTACCTAGCAGTTGTAAAACTTTAGTCTAGTAATATTCATATTATTATAAAACGGTGACTGGTTTTTCATCAAAACTGATTTATAATTCTCTGCGTGGGCTTTATAACTTTAGGTATGCGGTGTAGACTACTTAATAGTTGAAAACTTAAAGTCCTTAATAACGAGTAAGATGATTAATAATACTACCTAAGACTAAGTATTAATAATAAGTTTGCGGCCTACTTTGTAGTCATAAAATAATGTTTTATCTCTACAATCATCACACGCCCTACTGGCAAATACGGTTCAGATATTAAATAATTATTATTGAACTAAATCCGACAAAGAGTCGCGCAGTACCATTTAAGTAGTATAGCTGGAGCTCTACTCGCCTTTATGCCTTATGAAGTAGCCAAAGCCTCATGGATCAATATATAGATGTATATCCAAAAATTCCAAATGCAATACATAAACTACAGAGCGATATCAAGCATATATCTATGACGGATTATGAAATTTGCGAGCTCCGTATTCGCTCAGACTGCGTCTAGAAATTTTGTACCGCTTACAAACTGGTCAAATTAGATTTACTCGACGTGCCACCGGGGCAATCCGGCTATATCCTTGCCTACAAAGCGTCGTAAGCATCGTCGGCCTCGGGACGTCCTAGACGACCCGGACGACGAGGTCACAACTTAATAACAAGCAGTACGCCTTTATGCCCAGTAAAGTAGCAAATCCCTCATGGTTAAATACATATATCCGTCCTGAAATAAAGAAAATTGCCACCGGGGCACCGCGGTTCATTCGAAATCGCAACTTACACTCCGATCTCCAACTTCATTTTCAAGCAGTGCATGAAATATTCGCGTCGAAATACTATTTCGGTTCGCGATTTATCATCCGAACCCTTTAGTCGTTGCGGCATCCGATTTTGTGCACAGACAATTATCAGAACCTTTAGCTTTAAGGCATCCTTGACGACCTGGACGATGCAAACACAACTTGTACTAGCAACTAGAAGTATAGAAACTAACATCTTAGACCACTCTATTTGACCCGCCCCAGAAATATGCGCCCGCGTACCTAAGTGATGCTTTCCGTCGAAAAGAACAACAGCTTAAAATATATCTTATCATAAATAAATACTATTTTTTTATACATCAAGAAGGAAGAAAGAAATTAAAGTGGTACAACCACAGCTGCACTGGTACAACACTTGTCAGTTTACGATTTTCAAACTTACCGCCCTTTACTGAACGCAGCACAACACTCAGAATAAGTATAAGCATAGAAACCAGGCTAATTTTGGGTTGAAGCAACAGCAAAAATCATCTTTTGGTCTCGCTCTAATTAATACATATTTTACATAAGAGTGAAAGAGTCAGTGACTATTTTAATAGCTTACATTGATGCAAGGTTGTCCACGCCAAATTTCAAGTGACCTCTTTTTTGACATTTGTGACTCCTTATTATACTGATGTGCATAAAAGTAGTAACTTGGCATATAAACGTCATACAAGGTGACTTCAACTGATTTTAGTCGCATTATTTATGTACATTGTTTACATTTGTGTATTCGCGGCAGAAGTGAATAAGTTTTACGATATTGCGACGAAAATATATTAAATAAGAATTATTTTAGGTATATTTTGCTGAGCATAACTAATAAAATGTCGTGTATTATTATGGATGCGTTTCACATTCGGGTAAGAAGGAAAATGATCCTGTTTGTGTAACATTTCATCGGTGAGTTTTTATCTTTATTATTTGGTAAATGTATGATATAAAGTCCCAAAATTTTATTTTTAATATGGAAATTTAAAGTTTAAACATGTAAAACATAGTTAAGATGGGATTTAAGCACTATTTACGTATATTTTCATTCGAAAAATCAAAACTGTTTTTAAGGTTATGTTTACCATAGTGTTGGATCGAAAGTATCGATAAATAGAATAAATGTTGAAAATCGATAAATAGAATAAATGTTGAATAATTTGATAAAAATAAAATAACGGTAACCGCCATTTTGATTTATTCTAAGGATAATAGTAGACATTCTTCTCTGTTAAGATTTTGCCACTTTAGCATTTTACAGGCAGTAAGTTGGAAAAGTTGTCTAAATATATAGAGAATTTATAATGAGTTTATGTTTTAATGCAGATTTCCCCAGAATGAAAATTTTAAAAATGAATGGATACGACGCCTTGCTAGACAAGATTGGAAATTGAGTAAACACAGTCGAATTTGTTCAAAGCATTTTACATCTAATTCATTTATGCCTAACACGAATGTTAAATGGAGGCGATTAAAACATAATGCTTTGCCGACATTACACTTGCCAATTTTAAATTCAAGGGTAAAATAATAGTACACTTGATAGAATTATTAGAATTGTAAATATATAAGTATGTACCTATATTAGATAACCGTAGTGACATACAATTGGTTGAGGATCGAAAATGCCCAAATACTATTTAAAAAATAATTATGTGTAGGTAGTCTGGGGTATAAATCTAGGGACCTTTTAATAAAAAAAATACACCATCAAAATAATTAAGTAGGAATGTTATCCTTAGCGGCATACGCTTAGAATAGTTTTCATTATACTAGGTATAGTAGTAGCTAGTTTTAGTTAGATTTTTTTTATATGTACATATCAGTATTGTAGGTAACCGTAGTCATTTTAATAATATTTTCTATGATTGATTTTAATATGATTGATAAAATGATTTTATATTTTCGATTATGACGTACGCGAGCATCGCATTTGCTCATATCGCGTCTAGAGTAAGAATGAATAGAAAAATAATCTAAGCTATAGTTTTAACATTGTGATTCTGACAAGTTAAATAACTAAGCGCTGAATAAAAACATTTATGTCGTTTAAATAGTTTTTCTTATTTATATCTGTGTAACAGGGAACCCTTTGGGATCTTTAAACTAAATATACCTCATCTAAATATAATGTACCTTTTATTGTACCGATGAGATATCTCTGTAAATCATAAGAGTTGTTTTGAAACAAGGGCAGGTTAACGATAAAAAATTGAAATAAAACGAAATCTTTCATTATTAATATAGACCGATTATTAGTCAAATATGGTATTAAAAAATTATAGATTAACATTTAATTCAAATAAGTGATCGATTGATACTTGGATCGATTAATCTTTGAAATCGAGTTCTAGTTCTATCGATATATAAATTATCGACTATCGCATCCTTAAACTTGTGACAACCTACAAATTTACGAAAGGGGCGCCATATATGCATCCTTTTCTTGTATTCTATGAAGGTCATATGTAAGAACAGCGTGAAATAACCGTTTTTGGTTGCTTTTTAACCCTCCATCTATGTTAGTACTATATCAGTGGCACAACAAACGTTACGGTCGGTAGCACCCATAGATTAAAAAAAAAGACTCTCGTATAATGGGGACACAATTTCATCCAAAATCGACTAAAAATACAAAATTATTATTGCTATAATAATTATATTAAAAACGAATGATACCCGTAGGAATCTCGTTTCTTCCTCATTAAATTTTAGCTGTATAAAGCTAAATATTTTTTAACATTTGTGAGATTTGATTCCAGTAGTTAATTGATTAATATTTTTTGTCAATTAAACTATAGCATTTTTTATCAATGGTTGGTATTTAAAATTATTTAATTTAATTAAACGTTTCATTAAGTAGGTACCTATTGTTACATGAATAAACATACAATAAATCCATATTATATTTGATTAAAAAAAGCAGCTCGAAAAGTCAACTTGTAACTTTTTTATACTGTTCTTTTATATTTTAGACAACCCAAAACAACAAAAAGTTGTTTGCAAGCTGAACATACACAGTATTTGTGAACGCAACAATAAATGTACCTCCGCGAACGCAGCCATAACTGCTCCTATATTTATTATTTATTTAATCTGTGTTTTAAATTTTGCCAGCTGGGCGGTTCCGATATTTATTTTCATTATAATAAAAATTAAAATGTTTTCATACGTATAACAAACTTGTAATTTATAGTGTTTGGCCCTCAGAATATTAGCAACAATATGTGAGTATTAGAATGTTATTTATTTAGTTGTAATTAGCAGCAAATCTATTGAAATCAATACCATTGTACTTACCTTCGTCAAATTCTTGCGAAAGTTACAAAATGAATTAGTGCAATAACCTTTCAAATAAGCTATTCATGATGCCGGAAAAGTAGTTTATACTATTTGTGAAACGCATGCCTAGAATATAATGGATCATGTACCGAAAGTAGTGCAAAAAACATGAAAGACTGTGTACGCCTCTTACAAATACATCGATGTATGGTTTATGTACCGTTCGTATTATAATATGAGCATTTTCTTATGCGAGTGTCTACAATGGCTTGAGCGAAACAATTATTTTCATTTGTGTATCACAATTGAGTAGGTTTACTGACAGTTTGATGACGGTATGTTTAGATATGTATGGGCATTACTCATGTATAGCAGACGTAATAGTTTTCTTCCGTTTATTTTAGATATACTGGCCATTTTTCAGACGCATTCTAGGTATTTCTGAAGCAGCTTAAAAATATCTAGGATGTATCAAACTTCTATTTCACTTTAAACTTCTAAAACTAAATATAAAAATTGCCTTACCATTCTAGTGCCACTATAAATTAAGACTACACATAGTTACATAAAAAATAAGAAATTTAAAAATAACCTCTATATCTACTCTATGTGGATACTTGAAGTATTTCCTAGAACATGTTTCACAAAGTGTTTCAAATAAATATTTCAACAAAGAATGCATAACAATATAGCAGAGGATAATAGGCAGTACAAGAATAATAACTTCAAGTCATTACAAAATAAAATTGGCAAAAATCTCTATATGATATTATCCAAATTAATATTTAAGCATAGACATCAATATTGCCATCCTGTTCTGTTTCCGTATGTATAATTTAATAGTCAGTTAAAATATGTAACTTGCAAGGTTATTATTGAATGTGTTATGATAGATTTATTTAGTGGGACTTATGGTCTTAGCCTCAAGTCTTTTGATTTCTCTCCAGACATAAACCCATTTACAATGACCTATCATTATAAAGATCCAAAAAATCGTATAGGGAATACCCTCAATTTAAAAATAATAACAAGCGGACAATATTAAAAAAATACTGTGATACGAGATAAAAAAACATTTCATTAACAACTGGGTTAAGGTTGACAGGGCTCTAGCGTTAACTCACATTATTTTGAATACATCATGTTATGATTTTGAACAACAACCTGTGTCTTATTGTTTATGATGCCAGGACATGGTTATGTTTATATTTACATCCTTATCTTGAATATTAAAATTACACTTGTCTGATGAGTCATCTACTACATGTCATTTCAATATTTGTATAATCTGTTAATTAACAGATTAAAACTAATTCACAGATAATATATAATGACATTAAGTTCAGCTTCACTTGTGTCAGTTTCGTAATTGTATGTATGTAACTTGTTGGAACGAAAAATTTGAAGATGCCAAACAAAATTAAAAAATCCCACCAATATATTATAAACTGTAAAGTTTGTATGGGGAAATGTATGAATGTTTAATTGTTTACGCAACAATATAATTATATTTCACAAAAATTGTAAATGCACTGCAATAACAGGTCAGCTATAAAACATGCTACAACCCAATGGAGCTGTCAGCTGTCAGTCCAACAGTGTTACCCAAATATGCTATTATGTGGCTTTTGTTGGTCTTAAATAACAACATTTTATGAAAACTATGAGAAAATCTGTGTAGTTGTTTTCATGGTATGTTCAGACATACAGGTGTTGCTAGAGCAGAGTTTCTTAAACTTTTAGCAATCACGGACCACATTCACAATTTAATAAATTCCATGGACCCCTGAAACTTGCTACTTAGTTAATGAGAAGGGTGATGCTGTTTGGCCTCAATGAGAACGAATAAATTGTGGGATTGTCTTCAACAAGACTGATCTACTGCGGACCCCTGATATACATGCTACGGACCCACAAAGGGTTCCGTGGACCCCACTTTAAGAATCCCTGTGCTAGAGGGTGATTAAGATTTTCTTAGTTTATTATATATATGCCTGGTTTAGTAGAAAGTCTGGTGGCTAACTACTTATGTCAGTCTGAAATAAATATAAAAGCATCATAATATAAGACTAAGATCAGTTCAATTTTGTCTTTGACCTACTTCTAGGAACCAGGTATGGTTACAGCCAAAGATATTTTAGGAGGTGACGGTAAAATAAATATGAAAATAGGTCTTTTTTTATAATATCAAACAAACATATAGATAAAACTTGTTAAACAAGTTCTATCTATATGTTTGTTTGATTTTGAATAAGGGGTCATAACCTACATGTCCTATGTCTTGTATCACCGTTGCATATTATCTAGCATGGTCCCATTATTATCATACAGAGAATAGAAGGAATACATGACTCTGGCCAGTTCCAGATGTCCAAGGCTTCACAATATACAGTTGCTAGAAAGACTGCTAGGCAATAAGTTTTTGTGTCAATATGTCCAAGTTGCTTGAATAACTATTTCACCATCAGTCCAAGACATATTTTTATTTATTCTTATTCTATTCTACTGCAAAGAATATTCTTTACCTCCATGGTGCATCTCTCTCATCACTAGTGTAGTTAGTAAGACTTATAGTTGCTACACTGTCACTTTGTTATACTTACTTATCATACAGAGGAAACAATGTAAACATTTTCATTAAATATTAACAATAATTTGCTTATCCTATTTCCAAAACTTGAGGAGTGATTTATTACACAAAAACTACCAAAATGTTATCCGCAATTCTCATTAAAACCTAATTAGTATGTAATAAAAGTGTGTTTGTCTCTGCTTTCACTTTTTAGAACTTAGGTTAATTAGATTTCATAAAAAATTATGAATGTTATAATTCTTGTTGGTTATTCTTTTATGTTAGTTTTTAAGTAACCATAGTGAATAGGGTCCATGGTAATGTACAGTTAGGTTTCATCATCATCAGCCTGTACAATCTCCACAGCTGAACGTGGGCCTCCTCCCGAGGCAGGTATTTTGCCATAGTCACCACACTGGCAGGCTGGTTGGGTTATGTTCTTTTTTTTTATTAAGCTTCATAAATAAATCCTTGTATATCTAATGAGTTGACAAGCACATAATCCACAGATACAAGGTTATTTTTTGTTTTCACAAATAGATTACATTGGTGCGGAACAAACCTAAAGCACCAGGGTTCAGAAAGATATGCCGTAATTACTGAGCCAGTAGAACAGTGATAATTGATGCTTATCACTTCAATCATGTTATCATCATCACATGTAGAAAAGTGTGATAACTTTTTGAAAGTAGCTCAACAAACTGTTGGTTTTAAAGAATTTTGTTAATTGAGTCTCCGGTATGGGCTTGGCAGTGTAATATAAGCCCATCCAGAAATTAACACGACAACTGTTCACTGTAGGCCGCAGTGCTAGCCACCAGTGTGCCCTACAGTGAACAACTTTTCACTTCTAAAGTCACTTCTTAGGCCCAATATTCTAAGATTGATTCCCAACAAGACAACCCTTTTTGTTAACTGTTCTGTATCTGGGTGGCGCATTTTGACTATGAATTAAGTATTTTTAATGCCCCAGGCCCCTAAATAAACCCTGTAATTATTTACCTTGTGCATGAGATGTCTTTTAGATTTTGAACTAAAATTAATGCTTAACTTTCTGCATTTTATTTTATAAGAAACCTTCATAATCAGGAAATAATTAAATTGGGAATATTACAATAAAAAAATTAAACATTTAAAATAAATATAATATATTGTGTTTTTTTTTTTTTGTATACGGTACTTAGCGACGGCATACAATTATTAATTGCAAGTATTACGCAAATTTTACCTAAATTAATGTATTTCATAATTATTTTATAATATGAATAAATTGAGTTTTCGTAACAGTATAAAGTTAATTTAGAAATTAAATGTTAACATTTTTTAATTTCTAACATTAATTAATAACTAGGTATATGACATATTTTAAATTCCATACTGCCACAAATTGTAGTAGTAAGTACATATTGATAAACATGTCTTTCTCCATATTATGACATAAAGCAACTTTAAAAAATATTATATATTTAAAGAAATCATTTTTTTTTAATAATTGCTTATTTATTGTCAGAATTCGTGTTATTTTATATTCATTATCTGCTTAGTCCTCTCTACCTAACCACTAGTTAAACACTTAGCCATGCAGTAGGTGGGTATTTAGAATTCATTGCTTTTGAACTTTATTACAAGCCCAGAGAGTTCAAAATATGGTCGTCGTTATGTGATCACGCATCGACCATGACACATACAAGTATTTTCTACAAAACATAAGCTTCTATTTTACTACTCATTCGATGTTATAGGAAAAGAACAGTGCTGAATAATGTAGGCTTTGAGTCATCATATTTGCATTTAAAAGTTGGCATGACCTTCACCTTTTCCATTATTAATCTAAGGTTCGCCTAAAAATCTGCCAAACTATGTATACAGCTGTATATTATCATGCCTCTTCCTAATACTGTTGTTTTGCACTGATATAATATCAAAATAAAAGGCGCTGGTCTTAGTCACATTATGGCTTAATATACCTATTTAGCAATGATGAAAAATAGAATAAAATATGACACTAAAATTTAGACAATGTTACAACCCAGGTTCAATTAGTTACAACTATACTTCTCTTTTTGGTAGATAAATTGATATACCCTTTTCGTTTCTAATAATTCTTGGTTCATCTTAAAGTTGTCTGTAAGAAATCGCAGCCAACAACCGCTCATTGCACATTACTATTACCAATAGTATGTGTTTTGGTATAGTAGAGAGTACTGTATTGTATACTGGTTACTTTAATGTAAAAGTGCTTCTGCTTAATCCATAAGTAGTATTAAATTTTTTTATACAGTCTATAAAGGAATGTAGACTGGATAGAACATTTACTAGTTCTGTTTACACTCGCCATTTTTACACATACCGACCTTACTGATGTGACAAATGGCGAATGATCGATGCTTGTTCGAAGTAATTGCTCTTAGTCCCACATTTACGTTAATATGCTATAAATTTCTATATACCAGTATAAAGACGGAAACATATTATTAAAAAGCCACGCCACGTGACGACACGCCACGCGTGTTGAGTCGAATCAAATGTATTGTTTTCTATAGACCAGAATCACACTATGAACACCCGACACGACACGCCACGCGCGTACTGATGCACAGGTGTTGACACGTGACGCCACGTGTCAACACCTGTGCATCAGTACGCGTTGTTTGCGCGTGGCGTTTTAATAATATGTTTCCGCATTAAATAAACTTCTGCTGCCTTCCTAAACAAAATCCTAATTTGCTAATGGGCCAATCAGGCACTTTATGCCATGCTATGCAATGATGTACGCTACAATGTGCCTAACTTCACAGCGCACGATGTACTCAATTGCGTGAGCGCAAGTAACAGTAGCTATAGATTACGTGACTGTACATAAAAAAAACATTCTAGAAATTGAATATGTTTCACAAAAACACCAATTGGTTTTTGTCGACGATACTCGTTGTCAGGTTTTCTTCGGGTCTGGTGGACATCTGTAAAAAGTCGTGACGTTTAACAATATTAAACTTAAATAGAAATGTTTTTAATATAGCATACTAAGATGGCGGGATTGAAGAACGGTGTTCCACCAAATGTTATGCACTAGCAGTTCCCGGTGCCCTCATCATTAACGTTTGTAGGAGTACCCGGGGGTACCACCACTTGTGGTATGATTAGCATATAATCGCTATGGAGAGGAGAGTCATGCAAATCACACCGAAAAAAAAAGGATGGAAGTAACGAAAATAGCTAGCGCAAGGTTGTATCCAGATTCTACACCGGGGGTTGCAAATCGGAAATGTAATATTTATTCAACACTTTTGTTTGTATTCCGTTCTCTGAAACGTACTCGTAGTACTACATTCTCTTTAATCTAAATATCTTTACGTAGGCATATGAGTCACGAATGTAAGAACAAAAAAAAACTTGTTAGTTCGCCATGCTACTTACACTTATGGATAACGGAACAAGTGACGTAAGGAATGAACGATCCCTTACGTGATTATTACTTGAATCCCGTAATTGTAACGGAATTAATCACTCATAACATACAGTAGTGTACAACGAAGCAGTCTCAACCGGCTGCTTATGTGTTATTTAATTGATATTATCATCTATAATTTCGTCTAAATCGAAAGATCGAAAATTATCATAGAAATAGTTTACAGCTAGAATTATTGCATAGATATTTAGGTATGGATAAATTTACCATGGCTGTACCTTACACCAGTTACAATCGTGTGAATGGCGGTGACGTTGAAGCGATTGTAATCTCGACACCAAAATCTAAATGTAACTATTAATAAAACTGCTTTTTTAATAAATATAAAAATGCAAAGAGACTTGTCTTTATACCATTCTACCGCGCTTGACTATTAATTTGACCGCATAGATTTGTCATATCAAGGATCTTCTTTATTACCTTACGAGTTAGTACCTACATTATACCGTTGGTTTTAAATGTAATCAGAACTACTTATTCAACAATAATTTTGTGACATGCAAATTAAAATTATAAACAATTTATTTTGAATCACTTTAATTTCATCACACACTTAAACATTTATATATATCAATCCACTTACTATCATGGGATATATATAAAATATATATTATATACTACGATTATTTCGTAATCTTATAGCGAAAACTGTATAAAGATTATACTTGACAGTCGCCAGGGGTACATACTTTCACCGGATGTCGTACATCTCTATTCGTTCCCTCTATTACTTGCGTTCGGAGAAGTAACGGGGGCATTAGTGGGCAGTCCTCCGAATGCAAGTAATGGGGGCAAGGTTGCTCCTCGTAGTATGATAAGCATTCCTCCGCTGTGGAGAGTAGAATCTTAAGGTGAGTATAGACATTTACTTGTAACAGAACGTCGATCATTCGCAATTTGTGACATACGTAAGGTTGAATATTGTCTATAAAGGGCAAATTGTTTCAGGTTTTGTTACAAGTAAATGCTCTAGTTTATACTCACCTTTATATACTCCACCGAAGCAGCCGTTAAGATGCCTATCGCATTACCTACTTCGGAAAAAATAATAGACGTATCTATCGTGCTAAAAAAGAGACATCGTGATTGAATGAGTGTATACGTGTTATCGTGTAATTTATAGTACAAACGTTGGTCCACATATGTTTAATGACTATAAAAAATGATAAGCGTGAATTTAATTCCGTATTTCATTGTTATGTTTAACTAGATTACAATAAGTACCTACATTATTTCAAGCAATACCTATTTGCAAGGCCGGATTTAAGGGAGGACATCAAGGGCAACTGCCCCGGGGCCACCACAATAGAGGGGCCCCCACAATAGAGTCTTTCAAATTCTAACGAGTCAACTCTACAAATTTTGTTTTATTTATTTTTCAGTGTTGTACTTTTACATACAGCACTTTGTACAACCATGATTAATGTAATAGCTCTTAAATATTGTAATAACGGTTGTTTATCTATACTTGTTCTCTTAATTAAATTAGACAATCGGTTTAAATATCAGAATTCAAATAGTCCTCAAAAGTAGGTATATACTTCAAAATTTCTAGACATTTAGAGGGAAGCTAAATTGTGGCCAGGGGGCTTCATCTCCTCTGTTGCCCCGGGGCCTCCGGACTTCTAAATCCGGCCCTGCCTATTTGCTTTCTCTCGTTCTGATATAGCTGGGCTTCGGTATTTTCTGATGTCACAGCAAGCGCCATGTGTAAAAAGTTAGAATGGATACGACTGTTAGATACACCTGGTGTCTATAAAAGACACATGCCTATGTTTATTGTTGTACGGCAATTTATATCAAACAGAGAAAATGGCATTCCTAAGTAAACTCTTAGTGTCAATTACTGTTCTTCGTAAATAGGAGCTTATTAATGTTTGCGAGCACAAGTTAACATGACTAAAACTGAAACTCGATACTTAATTATTTATTGCAATGTACTATGTTTTACTATGTGGTATTTATGCCAAATTTTGTGCAACATTTTAGACTCTATTGCCTTGCAATAAAGTTTAAAACGAATAGATTCTAAACATACATACTGCCCGTGTAAAGACTAAAGAGACCTTGTCTAGCCCAGTTTTAGAGTGGATTGTCGATATTAATTAATAAGAAAAATTTGATTATCATATGGTTTTGTGTCTCTATTCTATGTTTTATTCGAAAATGAATGAATACATATAAGACACGAAGTGATACACGTACTACGTAAGCACGGTAGCATTCACACGGGCTATATATTGCTAAAACGAGCAGTAAAATAACTCCGGCGCGCCGGCAATGAGTCACGGTTGCCTACTCACCTGGCTGTCCACACTTTTTTGTACACACAATTTGGAAATGAGAACAATCATATTTTAACCTGTTCAATACTTCGTAGCGTAGATAGTGAGGTGCTTGACCTTCGAAGCTTTTTAATGCTTTATCCTATTACTTCTTATTGTCCTTTTTATATAACACCATATTCAATAGATGTTTTTCTTACAAATTATAATATTTGTGTTTTGTTTCTGAAACTATTTGCATGCACATTTATTTTTTTCACGTACAGATGCTTTTTTTAGTACTCAATAAATTAAATTAATTTAACATTTAAAAATATGTAAAAAATACATGTAGGTATGTAATTTTTATGAATGTTATTTCGATGCTTAGGAAGTAATGGGTTTTTATAGTTATATGGCAACGAGTTTATAAATTCTGGCTGGTCTGGTAAGGTGTCCTGCACCTTAATGTGATCTCACAACGAATTTAACTTATTTTCGCTGTCAAATTAAATAGATATGTATTAAGAAAACCCTTTCCAGTAGGTACATCCAAAATGACGTCTTTCATTGGATCTAATCGAGTCTTAGAATTCAGAATAACAAATCATTCTTTGGAAATTAATTTCAACGTTGATCATCAATTCAGTTAATAGTTATTTCGTTATTGAGTAAAATATAAATCTACAAATATATGTTAGATATTTAATTTAGATTAGACCACTCCATGGCTACCTATACTATGGGTGTCCTAAGAGGCGACTTAGGGATTTACAGCTAATAGATGAGAGGCTGTCTAATCTGTCTGCCACGAATGGTGACTTTGGCCATATCCATCAACGACCAGGGCTTGCAAACGTCTGTTAAAAGGAGGCCCATGTTCAGCAGTGGACGTAAGCGGCCTGTTGAAGATGTAATATTAGTAGGCTTTAAAAGTTGCTTTAACTGTAAAAATGTACATAGTACCACAGTGTAACAGATGAACTACTATCATTTAATGACTATACTGAGTTATTACTCTGTGTCTTAATAAGTACATTATTTTTAAATGCACATACTTGCAAACGTGTGCAAGACTATTGCGGAACAGTTGGTTTCATAATAAAAGTTACTCATTTTGTGGAAAAATAAATATGTATTTTGCACAATTTAAGCCTTACGTCAGCCCTTAACGGTTCGCCGATAGAAGTAGGTATTCGACGTACAAACGTATGATACAAAAATTTGATTATAATACATTATTATTTCAATGATTTTGGACTAGTATTTTGAAATTAGGCAATGATTATATTATTCAGGTTTCAGCTAAGAATATTTATTTTTTTGTTACTAATTATGAATGAAAACATTAATTATAGAAATGATTATAGAAAAATTACTACCTACATTTGCGATTTGCAAAAGGGAGCGTTCAAGTATTACGTAACGCAATTTTCGAAGATTTTTGACAGAACATGAGACAAAAGATCGTGGAGTGAGAATGTATAAAACTGTTTAAAAAGGTATTTTTTATATATAAAAGGATAATAAGAAATAATCTAGAGTCCCTACCAAGGACACAAATAAAATATTACAATTTTATCCTACTAATCTATACATTATATCCTACAAATAAGGAAAACTGAAGTGTCTATTTGAAATGGAAAAATAACAGTAAAAATTACCAAAAACAATAAAAAACGTCTGTCAACAAGCTTAAAATTACCAAAAACAATAAAAAACGTCTGTCTGCCCTTGTGTTTGTTTGTTTGATCGCGAATTGCGCTTAATATCCAAAACGGCAGAAGATACTGCTTTAGACGAGTCGTTGTACCACACAAGCAAAACGCTGCTGCCCGTTCCTTGATATACGATTATTATAGATGATCTTATAACAATCGGGATCGACGGCTTGCTTAACGTGCTTTGCTAGTGCCTCGGAAAAGGCACTAGGCAGTCGTGATTTTAGTATAGATGAGACAACTTTATAAGGGTTTTGTCCAGACAAGATTCTTGGCTAATCATTTACTTAACCCTACATTTTTGGTAGCAATTTATTTATCTCTAACATAGTCGCTTCCCGCTGTTAATCTGTGTCTATGTATGCTTCCATCTTTAAAACTTCACAATGGATTTTGATGCGGGGTTTTTTAAATGGATAGAGTAATTCAAGAGGAAGGTTTATATTATGTATAATAAATTAGTATTGCATCAGTGCGAAAGAGGGGAGGGGGGGCGGGCTAGTTTACAGTTAATTTAAGATTGTAAATTAAGATACGTTTTAATGAGGCGCTCCTTTTTTATTCCTCGGAGCGCTCCTTTCAGTAGCGCCTCCCAAAAAAATATTTTAGTTACCAGTGTTAAGAGTAGTAATTCGTTTAATTCGTTTAGTAAACAATCAAATTAATAATCAGCAACATATTTAATATAAATCGGCAATAGTGCTGAAAGCAAAAACATATTTTTCTCCCAATTTCGTACTTTTGGTTAAGCAATTTCGATGATGATGATGCACAAATGAGTTTAAAAAAATCATCGATATAATTAATTACGTTTACTTCATGCTCTTCCCTATTTTTAAACGTGGGTGGGCTTCAAGGTTTTCTTCAATTTTAATATTTTTAATTACTATCGGGAGGCGCGACTGAAAGGTGGGCTCCGAGGAATAAAAAAGGAACGCCTCATTCGGAGCGCCTCAAAATGGTAGCGCTTCGAGGAATACCTCGTTTTAATACAAATAGATAATTATTTTTGATAACAAACTTGATGTATTGTACATTTTTTACTAAATTTCTATTATCGTGTGCCCTTGCGATATGTATGTATTTGTGTGATATATTTTTAATAAGCGATTGTTGTTAAATTATTTATGCGATATTAAGTATATTAGTAGTATTTTGATAATACCGTACTCATTGTACGGTTTTTAGCCCTAAATTTTGCGGCTTACTGCCCCATATCATCACTTATCTTTCTAACAGACGTATCTGTATTTTCGTCAAAAATAAGTTATACCAGTTAAAACAATTTTGAAGACGAAACGATCGGTCTAATAAACGTATCTGTATCTTCAAGCGTTACCGAGAAAACACATTTTGGCAGGTAGACGTAAGTAGCTGTTTATACAAATATGATTTAGCAGAAATCATATTTGTATAAAAAGCGTAATTTTTGACGAAAATACAGATACGTCTGTTAGAAAGATAAGCGACGATATATTCCCATAGGTGAGGTAACAGGCGAAGTGGCATTCAGCTTATGGATGTGCAGCAACATCTATCAGCTCAAGGTTATTTACCATCTTAATGCGATCACCAATCCGCCTACGTGGTGATTATGGCAATATCCCTCGACGACCTTGGCAAAAGAGACTCATGTTCAACGGTGGACGTAAATGGACTGCTAATATATAATTGACTAGCTGCACCCCGCGGCTTTACTCGCGTTACTCTGCTCCAGTGTGTCGGAGCGTGATTTTTGTAGCCTATAATTATGTTAATTGAGCTTATTAACTATCCCCGTGCAAAGTTTCAACCAAATCCATTGAGTAGTTTTTGCGTGAAAGAGTATCAAACATCCATCCATCCATACTCGCAAACTCTCGCGTTTATAATATTAGTAAGGATATAAGGAATACAGAATTTGTTTAAAAAACATTATAATCATTAATCACATAGCTTAAACAAAATGTGCTGAAAATATTAACTTAGCGTTAAGCGATTGAGGTGACTCATATAGTCTTCGAAATGATGTAAGCGCTCATAGTTATGTGAAACTGGTTAAGTTGTTCCACTAATATCTAGTTTATTACTAAAAGTTTAATTACAGTTTAATGTTGTGATACGCTGTGTAAGATACCGCTCATCGGTGAAAGAGAGAGACTGAAACTACCAACCTCATCAAAGTATTTATAACACACTAGATTCCCGCGCGTGGTTTTACCCGCGTAGCTCCCGTTCTTGTGGGAAGTTCATAATTAAATATAGCCGAGGTTACTCTGGGATAATCAAGCATTCTAATGGCTAAAGAATTATCGAAATCCGGCCAGTAGTTTTTCAGTTTATTCGTTACCAACATATATACAAAACTACATTTTTTTGAATGAAATTTGTATAGATTAAGATGATATTGTTAACAAAAGTATCTTGTAGTTAGGATACAAAAGGATGAGGTAACCGTCCTAACTTAGCTGGTAAATAACCCGCCAATAACGTAAAAATACGACAGCAATAATTTAGCAGATAATAAGCGAAAAACGTCAATGTCGCGTTGCTATATCAATAAGTGGCTAGTTGTCTACTACTATAGCTACAATTTATGTTATCGATTATTTATTATTTTATTTAACAGTAATGAAGTGTTATCGAAAGAAATTCTAACTGTGTGAGGACTCATGCCTGGTGTAGGTCTGTGCAAAGCACAACCGGCATTATAACAATCACAAGTCTTCATATTATAAAGTGTTTTTTGCAATTAATCATTATTATTTTTACGCAATTCCACTGCCGGTATTTTTAAGCTATGTTTATTAAATTTGCCTAAGCGACTTTCTGTTTTTGATTGCGAATTTTTGCAACTGCTTTGATGTTCCCAATATGACGATCACAAACATTGCACCGAAATTTGAAACATATCCTTTGAAGTGCGCTGTGCGTATGAGCTGAGTTATTGCGTTGCGTTCAATCCGACCGAGGCTGATGCAGCAGAGTCGGCATTTTTTTTTTGTTTTCCTTGTATAGTCAACTCTCGTAGTAAATATATCCGTTGCAACTTTACAAACACCTCATTTACCGATATAAGTTTGATAGTTGCACGAAATTCTCTTAAAAATCTCCACTGTCCCCCCCCCCCCCCCCGCAAGTAACCGTCATGAGTCGAGATCCAAGCACAAAGAGCTCGCTCTAGCGGAAATTGCTTAGTTTTTAAACTATTTAATTAAGCTGAAGCCCTGCTCGTCTTTATGCTCAGTGAAGTAGCGAAAGCCTCTTATATACGTTTGTCCGAAATAAATATAAATAATAGACGTCGTTCTATTATTATTCATATTTGATTGAATGCGTGGGCTTATTATCTATGATCTGCACCAAAATCATGATGTTTTGTATTCTATTCAAATGTGTCAAGATAAAAGTGTGCACAATAAATTGTCTCTAGATCCGATATACATTTGTAGCGTTGAGTACAAACTTTAAAATATACAATTCTTCTTCATTTATTGGTAATTCTAGTTATATTAAGATTAGACCAAATTATTATTAGGCTTATGTCTATTCTTTATTCATCAACCCATTCATTAGTTATACTGTGGTAAATTGATGTAGACCCTGTACAAAGGTCACCAGTATAAAAATATTCTAAAGTCCTTGATAGAGTATGACCCCTTTCTCCTGAATTGAGTTAAAAATAATACTAATGATCACAGATAATTCAGCTTTCGAACTACAAAGAGTTTTGACGTCATAGCTTTCAACAAAGCAATGAAATAGATCTGTATACGAATGTTTTACCTTTCAGTTAATGTTTGAACCGGCGCCAGTGGACACCCATCATCCCCACGTGTTTGAAGACATAACAGGTAATTTTTATTTTTTCTACAATTTTCATATATTTTTCAAATCCATGTAGGATCCTAGAACTACATTAGTTATACCTATATTATATCCACTTTGTTCTTTAAGTAATTACAATATAACTCATCTTGAAAGCCAGACTATCTTGAAATCGGCACGCGGCGGAATTTCGTATGCTTAGCGACAAGCAACCCAATTGCAAAGTGACAGTAGCGCGTTGTTCATTGCGTCTTTCGTATGGTCCACCTGTTATGTTTAGTATACAAAAATTTTGTTGGACGATGCGCAGATGTAAAATTGTTATTAGATTGCTGGTCGCTAAACATACATAATCACACTGCGGGATATGTACTTTGATGATGATGATAGGCCATATTGTATTTCATAAAACATAATTAAATGTTGATCCATAATGCAGTTTCAAATTAACTATAATTACTGTATCAGAGAAAGAAATCATTGTTATCAAACAGTTGACCGCTTTTTAAACTGAGGAGATGCGGTACGGAGACGCGAATTGCCACACGTTGCGTTGCGATGGTTGGCCCGCAACTAAATTCTTAATGTAAACAATAAACGCTTCACCGTAAACGCAACGGTTTGAATTTCCTGCGGACCGCGCCGCCTTACGCCACGTGTACCGCGTTGCGTTCGCCGTAGTGAGTAGTTTAGCTGACGGAGACGCGGATATGAGACTAGATCTCTAGCAAAGGTATGCCTGAATGGCATGAGGAAAGGACCTACGTACTAAAAACCCCGGGTATTCTTTCCGACGTCATTTGTAAGGGTATCGGGAGCTACATCAGCATATCTCGTACTGGTTCGCCCCCTCTGTCTGGCATTGCGATCGTAAACTCGAAACTGCTGACGAACCAAATGATTTTCGCAGTTTGCACTTAAGAGCAATGGCTCCTAATTTTGAAAAGTTCTGTTTTATGGACCCATGGTCCATAAATAAATTTTTAGTAATTTACTTGGTAATAAAATAAAAATACTTAATTATTTTAAATATTAGAAAACAGTAGCCTTTGTATACGAAGATGGTCTCCATACTCTAGGCACTGCGCCGTTTATCATCGGGGTCGCTATGTATAACACTGTAGTAATACTAATAAATATTATCTACAATTCTTGTAGGTGCAATTTAAATAATTTTCTTGTAATTTTGTTATCAATTTTACCTTCACTCCTTATATTACAAATCTTAAACCTTCAATCTGAAAACCATATGAACATCCGTTAAGTATTTTGTTTGCCGCGTTTAACAGTCTGATGGGGATATGTACTTTATTTTTTACCGCGTTTTGACAGATTTAGGGCATTTTAGGGTGAATGATACTGGTTAAAGATATTTCCGATATTACCACTACAGAGCCATGCAGCAGTAATATCTTCAGTATCGACGCTTAAATATATTTACAGCGAAAGTTTAGAAGTTACTTATTGTTGTAGATGGCGACATGTTGCTGTAACTTCGGTTAGAATATACTTTAACGTGTCTGTGAAGTTTGGCTCTCTGATTTCATTTTACTTTGGAAGTGTGTTCATCTAGAGTGTGTTCATGTATGCACTTAGAATCGCTAGATTTAGTATGTAAGGTGCTTCCATAATATATGCTTTCCCTTTAAGGCGCTGTACCTAGTCAAAATAGGCTTCACAAAACAGTTTTTTAGCCAAATGTTTACATTTTAGAGCAGCTAAAAAAATATATGTTAATCTTGATCATATTTATGGGGGGACCATTGTGTTCAAAACACGTTTTCGGTAAATTTTCTCGATAAAAAAAACCCATAAAATAACCATTTAAATTGAAATTGTAGCAATTGTAACTGTATTATTTATAAACAAATCTTGATAATATTAATAACAGTGATGTAATATATAATAATAAAGGGAACCGTTGTTTTTTATTTATCGATTGGAATAAGATATTCGCAAGGATTAATGTATTTAATAACTCGAACGAGTCGAACGAAACGTTGCGCCATCGCGGCACCTCTTCGCTTCTCTTTCATTTCTACGCGGAGCAACAGTGCGCGCCTTAACAGTGAATGGTATAATAGTAATGACTAGCTGCGCCCCGCGGTTGTTCCCGCGTTACTCTGGTCCACTGGGTCGGAGCGTGGTGCTTTGTACCCTTTATGTTAACCCCGTGCAAGTTTCAGTCAAACCGGTTCAATAGTCTTTGCAAGTCTTTATAATATTAATACGATTAAATGACTATTTTTTTCTTTGTGATGTAATAGGTACTTTTTTTAAAAGTGAGTGTTTCTTTAGCATTAAGTAATACCACATAACCCGGGCCACACCACCCGGTATATTGCGGTATGAGATGATCTCACCTGGTTCGTGTATAATGTAATTCAAATAATTTTACGGAGGTTCTCATCGTTGCATACACAAATATAATAATAATTAATGGGTATCTCTATCTTTTACTGATAAACTCCCAGCTAAATTATTTTCTCGAAGAACTGATTAACATAGGCTACTTAGAGATGGTAGAGTGCAACTCTTTAAAACTATGATCCGGCATCAACTTCACTCGGTATACAGGGTGTCCCAAAAGATTACGTAGCTGGGAAGGGGGGTGATAGGGATGGTCACAAGGGTCACCAGAAAAATATAAAAAATTCCCTCTGGGTGTTTAAAAAAATAAATGGCATTTTTTAAAAGACTAAAAATTTTACACCTTGTGCTAACTGTACCTACAAATATGGCTGTATTTAAAAAAAATGCTGTTATGTAATCTTCAATAACAACAAGGTCATCAACATCAACATCAAAAATAACAAGGTGTAAAATTTTAAGTTTTTAAAAAAATGCCATTTTTTTTTTAAATACCCAGAGCGGATTTTTTTTTTATTTTTTTAGTGACCATTGTGTCCACCCTTGTCACCCCCTTTCCCAGCTACTTAACCTTTTGGGACACCCTGTATATAGGTATATCTTTACTACTGGAGTTACAAACAATATAATAGCCAGTTTCTTGAAAACCGTGAGTTTTTATTGTGATCTGAAACAGCGAAAAAGTTGTTCAACTCGTCTAATTGCGCGTAATCTATTACGCGTCCTTGTCACATGTAATTATCTAAATAGAGAAGGCATTATCTGCCTGCAGTTTATGGACTACATAGCCATTTAAGCACTTAAACGATGTTTGTATGTCTATTGTAAGCTATGCCTCAAAATATCTTCGTCGAATTATTTAAAGAACAAAAGTACTAATGTATATATTATATTTTAATTTGCGTATGCCTTTATTACTGCACGATTTTTAAATAGTTTTAATTTGTATTGTAGTGCAAATGTTATATAAGATCTATATTTATAGGTATGGCTTGTAGATCAATGAATGATTCGTTTTATTAGTAAGTACCTACTACAAGTACTAGCAACGCTCCGCAGTTTTCCTCGCGGTAGATTATTATTCTACTCGTAAGTAGGACTGCCTTTAACTTTATTGGGGCCCTGGGCATACAAACTTCACGTAGGCCCGTGATCCTAGTGTTCCCGGGATCAATATTCTGGCTTTTTTAAGATTACTAGCAGACTACTATTACTAGTTTTTGCACACAGTAGTGTTACTAGTAGATAGGTATACTTGTTTACGCCTCGTACTAAGCTAAAATGCTTGTGTTACGAGTGCGTACACGTCGGTAGTGCAATGGGACCGGCGACCGAAGTCCAACGTCTTAGCCACTAACCCAACCGATGGTCCGCGGACCATTGGTAGTCCCTGGAATCACAAGGAAATGGACCTGAAGCTGCCCAAATAATATTGCGAAGTAGCAAAATATCTATTCAGTCAACTTAGTATTTTATAGCATACAGAAGTGATTGTTATAGTGTTAATTATAGGGTGATTATGCAAACAGGTGGTCCGTAACGAGATAAACATTTCATAAAATGGTCTTTCATCGCTTAAAGGTTGGGAACCACTGATGTAGTCATCATCATTATCAGCCCGTATAACCTCCACTGCTAAACATGGATCTCCTACCGGGGGAAGGTATTTGAAATAGTCACCATGCTTGGCAGGCGGGTTGGTGACCGCAACTTTATTTTGTAACACACAAGGAAACGCTGCTGCCCGTTCCTTGATATACGATTATTATAGATGATGTTAATGATGTTATAACAATCGAGACCAACGGCTTAACGTGCTTTCCGAGGCACGTAGGGTAGTCCCTCAACCAACCAGACCCGGAATGAAATCTTAGAATTTACACAAAGATTTCCTGATTTAAAGCGAGCCAAATACCGCTACACTACTGATGTAGTATATGTGACAATAAATCTTAATCAGCAATAGGATTAGGGAAATAACTTGCTCTAGAGGGCGCCCCTTGTGGAGCTTGGATCTCGGATTAATTTACAGAGTTTTAGGGGAATTTCGTGCAACATACCTCTAGTGCACTACAGTGGTGTTTCTAGGAACTTCAGCACTATAACCAAAATTTTTCCTCAGGCAGCCAAATGTACTTAACGTAGTATAAGTCACTCTAAATAATGGAAGCCCTACCGGACTCTTGTCTCGTCAAAGGAACGCATTTTATTCGGGGCTCCGTGAAATTGGTTTGGTCCTGTGATAGTGTAATCTGATACGTACAGTGCTATAGGGTTGCCATAAATTTCGGTGATGCCCAGGACAATGATCCGGAGAGGGGGGGGGGGGTACAATTAGCTCAACTATTATACAAAAAATAAATTACTTATTTAATAAGAGAACTACCCTTATAACACGCGCTGAAATAAAGTGATACATCCGCTCCACCTGGGCATGGGTATTGCAAAGCAGGTTCTTCTTTTTTTTTGCTAGCGCGCCAACCGGGATATTATTTTTGTTGGCAACACCAGGACCTGACGCTTGAAACCGGGACATATCCCGGCGTACCGCGACGTATGGCAAACCCTATCCTTCAGTGAATGAGAGCGACAACCGAACTGTATACTGTGCATACGAACTGTAATGCTTTCCTAAGTGCTATCCCTTAAATAGTATCAAATTTTAAATCAAGTGGTTATGTACAATCTGACACATAATGAAGACTTAATTTTTTTTTTTTTTTTTTGTTTGCCTAGTGATAGTCTTTGCTAATACTCATCAAAATGACATATTTTTTGGTAGTACAATCGATCTATGTAGGTACCTATATACTTATTCAAGAGTATTTATAATTTCAGATTAATATTACTTCAAAAATGGGTGTTAGGGCCCTCGTTCGTACGACCCAAATTATCTTGTATTGCAACGCACTAGGCTCATTTTGCTATGTGCATTTATTAATGCCGTCTACTTGAGGGAAACTTTAAAAAACGATGCGTTTCGATAGTATGATTAATAAACATGTATAGGTAATAGAAATTATTATATTATTATGTATCTTTTGTTAACAAACAATAACTGGAGTGTCGCGGGCAGATGACATAGACAATATGTAATACAATAGCGGCGCCCCGCGGTTGGAGCGTGATATTTTGTAGCCTATATGTTAATCCAGCTTATAAACTATCCGCGTGCATACTTTCAGTCAAATCCATTCAGTAGTTTTTGTGTGAAAGAGTATAAACATACATACACACTTTCGCATTTATAATATTACTATAAAAAGTATACCTACTATGCTACTTTTGATACCTCCAAGAATATGTGTACAACGTTTCATGACAATCGGTTGTTTTCGCGTGAAAGCGTAACAAACAAACGGACATTCACATTTATAATATTAGTAGGGATTATTGTTTAAAACAAACCCATAACATACCGACTCTTTACTTACGTAATTATTTAACGGACACGGGACATATTCACAGAACATACTGAAAATAGAATATCATATCGAACCTCGGACAGAACTCTTAAACTTAAAAATACCTAAAGTATTATATCAAATACGTTCTATAAATAAATAATCCTTTTAAACATGCGGCTGAAAACAGAATAGCCACTTAATCGAATATACAAGCAGTACTTTTATAACTTCCTGATAATTCTAAAAATACACATGCACTTATTGATGTTTCGGTTATAATTATAACTTTGGAGTATAGTCACAGAGGTAACCTATAGTCTAAGGGAGTTTTAGTAGTGAAAAGGTTCGTGTGAAATGATACACTTGACTGTGTATTCTGTTAGCATAACGCGCACGGTTTCAGTCGCGTAGCTCTAGTTCCTGTTTGAACTTCATAATTAAATGTAGCCTATGTCATCCGGGGATAGTGTGGCTTTCCAACGGTGAAAGACTTTTCAAATCGGTCCAGTGTCGGAGCCTATTCAATATAAAAAAAAACAACAATCAAATCTTTATTTTTAAAATATTATATTAGTATAGAAAAGTATCATTCATAAATTTTTTTAAACCTAAATCTGTCTGTTCAGCCGCCCCTTTTACGTACGTTTAGATGATGTTATGGTAATCAGCTAACACTGCACTCTATACAATCATAATATGTGTAAATTAATACGTTCATTGTTCATTACACAATCATTAATTACTATTCAACAGTTATCCTTGTTAGCCATACGCATTACTCTCGATCCCCAGGACATTTGGTTATAAATCCTTGCTCAGTAAATCGTCTATGAAAAGTGCAAGTATTTTCTTAAATTAAGTGTTTCCAAAACATATAAACCCTTTACCAATATATGTTGTCACGTAAGTTAATACATTTCTTTGAAATAATAAAATTTATTATTTCTTTAATTGTTAAATTCTTTACGGAAAAGTAAAAAAGAACCCAACAAAATTAGACGACCGGCAGGATTCGAACTTGCATCTTAGGTAATCCCCCTAACTAATCGACCACGGTGGATCCCAACTGGTCGTCGAAATTTGGCCAACCGTTGCCGAATGGTTAACGCTTTAGAAGCTATACCTAAGATATAGGTTCGTTCCTACCAGTGGTCTAAATGTAATAATCCCGAACTTTGAATACAGTGTAAATTGTATTTGTATTAGAATAAAGATCACTGATATTAGTGTTTGATATTAAAACGGAATAGATTGCACGCAGAAATATTGGCAGACGATTTTTTTTTCAAAAGAAACATACATATTATTCATTTCAATTATTATAGAATAAAAACACAAAACATGTTAGAAGATTAGCATACATTATGGATGATCTTTATAAAGATACTAGCGACCCGCCCCGGCTACATAAAAAACTTCCTCTTGAATCACTCTATCTATTTAAATCACCGCATCAAAATCCGTTGTGTAGTTTTAAAGATCTAAGCATACAATAGGGACAGGCAGACAGCGGGAAGCGACTTTGTTTTGACTATGTGGCAATTTCGCCTATTCCACGTGAATGACAGTTGCTAATAAGGTGCAATTTCATCTGTCAAGAAATATTTACGTTACATAAGTTTTAAAGGGCAAGAAACTATTTAATTATCACTAACTTACGCTATATCACCAACGATTTGTTCCATTCCTTTGTATCAGTTATAAATATATAAAAAAACAAATGTTTCTTAATCAGTTTTGTTCATATATGTGAGCACATCTGTGCATTAGTGGTATGTTATTCTATAAGCGGCGGCCTTCATGCTTGGTGGGCGGATGACCGCGGTGCGCGGATAACCGACTTTCACCTGACGAACATCAAAACAAAACCAAACTATATTATAAAGTGTCGGTCATTCATGCGTAATTATTTAGTTTAATAATATAAATATATAGATGTGTTATCTTTACAAATATTTTAAAAACGACGTAACATTTGTGAATTGTTTGTGACGTTGCGTTGCGGTAATCTATAGATCTACTGAACGGATTTTACCACAAGCCACATTATATTTGTGAGTGTCATAGGGTTTTTTAAGTCCAGGTTTCCACAGGAATGGAATCTACGGGGGGACAGCTTATAATATGTAGGTAATATATAGTGTCGTGTACTAATGTTGAGAGTATATCTAGTGATTTGTGATGCTGTGCTTAAAAACGCGAGATGATAGTACTATTGTCGGCTTGGCGTTGATTTTGTAGTTTTTTTTTGTTTTGTTTTGCAAGTTTATTAACAGTGTGTGCATGTGGTAATTTTATACTGGCTTTGAAACATTTTTAAAAGTATTTCCATAAAATCCTTTTAAGCAATTAGTATTATATTATGTGATAATTAAATACATGTATTTTAAATTGTTATGTTATAATTATAATGTTCGGTTTAATTAAAGTTCGTTGGTTGGACTATTAAAATAATAATTAGGGCGTATTATTGATAAATATCGGTAGCTTTTTATTAAACGCGTACATATTATATGGCTATATATTAAAGTATTAGATTATTATGATAAAATAACAAAACGAACACCTATTTTTTTTCAAATGTATGCCTATTTTTCAAGTAATTGGTAATTATAAAGAACATTATTTATTTGAGTCTTTCCAAGTAAAATTACATTTCCCGTACAGTAAAAATATTTTTAAGTTTATTTATAGGTATTTCGTTTTTATTCGATTCTTAATTATTACCCATGTCATTTATGTGACACGTTTCTATATTAAAAAGTCAGATGACGTAAACAATTACACAAGTAGGTACTTATTATTTTCCTAATTATTTTTATAAATTACCACTGTATAACTATGTATGTATTATAAAAAAAACTAAATAAAGAGGGCTAACAATGAGAATTGAGAATACATTGGTTCCAAATCAAAATCATATCATTTTTTTTGTTATTTGATATTTGGTAATGGTAACATACAACACCTCATGCATTGTGAAAGAAACATGATCGTGACTGTTTTTTTTTTCATTCATAGTATTATCACACCATAACTTTAAAAGTGTACGTTATAATTAACATCAGCATAATAAGCGTATGCTTTTAAGGGAAGGAAAGGGCCGGAGGTTACCACAAGTCTGGTGGAATTTGTTGATTCATCAAAGTGTCATCCCCTGAACTAATTAATAGTACCTGCTATCTGACCTATTAAAATAACTTACTTTTTAGTTATGTCTATAGTTTTACCGATGATTTTGCCAATCATGATTTAATAAAACTGGCTTCCGCGCGCGGTTTTCGAAGGAACTTATAAATAAATAGCCTACCTCGATGGGTTAACTAACACTGAAAGAATTTTTCAAATCGGACCAGTATTTACTGAGATTAGCTGAGATTATTATTATCAAGCTAAGAAACAAACTCTTAAGGTTTTATATGGTAGTATAAAGCATAGATCATACAAATAAATTCCGTAATTATTTTCGGACAACACAATATCATAGTCATTTCAAAATAGCATCTAACTAAACAGTGAATGCCATACTATTCGTACTATCAAACCAACATATGTCATAACAGGGATCCTTGGCCACCCCCTGATCCGCTAAAGCACTGAAGCCTTGCTAAAGTGTGTGGAGCTGATGGCGTAACCGCGTCTAGTGCAGAAAGAAGTTCGCCGCGAGCTGAGTGAAGGCGGGCACGGCATATGGCCGAGTCGCCATGAAGGTGGATGCTGATGCCAGGGAAGCGCCCGCCGCGACGCTCGCCGTCCCCGGAACACCCACTCCTAGTAATACCGAATCACCTGTGTCATCTCTGGACGGTTTGTTGGTTTAACACTAACATTCACTTAGTGCACTGTATATATGCAATGCTCAGCTTTACACACCACTACTGTAAGAACATAATTTTATTGAATGAACTGACGTACTAACACCATTGCTGCTTATGCCCAGTAAATAACTAACTGCTTGGTTTTGATTAGTTTTATTTTATTTTATTTGCACAGCTACATACCTCACTAGTTTATATAGGGTGACTGGTAATTAGTGACTGATACCTAAACACATCATTGTGCTCATGATAACAAACAACTTTTACTATGGCACCAATCCTGAAATCGCGAAAAAAACACAGCTGCTCCCTACCATGTTGACTAGTTATGTGCATGAATGTATGGAACAGCTGATGGAGCTGAAAAAATGTTTAGCGCTATTACAGATATTTCACATATTTAAATGTTTCATCAAATAGAATTTATATTTGATACTATTTCAGCCAAAAACAAAAGTCTATGCGCATTTTGTTTTTGGCTAAAATAGCAATTAAAGGATATCGCTACTAACCCCCCCAACTGTCTTATTCTCTCAACTGTGGAGACGCAAAATGTCGATTTTAGGGTCATGTGTGAAGAAAAGTTAGAGCGCATACGTGCGCTCAAACTTTGCCACACAGCTGACCCCGCGGTAGCCAGCCCACAGAAACGACATCTGACATTTTGGCCCCGATCAACATTAGAGTTAAAAATTGTTTGTTATTATTTACTTTAGCGATTTCTTTAATAGTATATATCAAAAGTATGTGGCAGTTAAATTAGTTAAACTATAAAGAAGTAGACATAGCATCGGAAGATAGACAGAGATTTATAATTGAGTATTGAATAAACTGTTATCTTCAATAGTGTAATAGATATTGACTTAAAAATAAGTAGGTACGTAGTTTTTAGTCAAAACAATAGTCCAAGTCCCATAGGAGGAGTCCCCTCCTATGGGACTTGGACCTCGGCTCAGGGCGGTCGCTTACGGGGAATTTAGAAATTGTGAATTATAGTTTTTTAGGGGAATTTTGTGTATCTGTCGCTCAGATAACGGGCCTCCCAGGGCATATAGGAAGGCTCGAAAGCCATACTTTCAATATAACTATTTTATCTAGGTTTCCTAAGACAAATACACTCCAAAGTCAACCATTTAAAATTTTATCATTTCATTTCATTTTTAACATAACATTTTACCTTCATTATATATAATTTTATGCCTTAACCTAGTTTTTGGTTTTTGAATAATTACGCCAAAGTTAGTTAAATTTATAATGAGAGTATCGTATAACAAGTGGCGATAATATAATTTTAAATATATATGTTACGGCTAAATATGTTACGAAGAAACATAAACTTAAGATTAGCCGGCTAAACTTAGGTTTAGCCGACCACATGTGGATAAACTTAGATCAACCTGAATAAGTCCCTTTTCAACTCCATTGGTTAAGGTTTAGGTTTTTTTTTAGCCACCCCTCATCTTCTTTTTGTGCTATGCATAGGTGTTGTTTAATTTAGAGTTGAACAGGGACCTATTGAGACCTTAACCTAAGTTAAACCGCATGTGGTCGGCTAAACCTAAGTTTAGCCGGCTAATCTTAAGTTTATGTTCACACCTATCTTTAGCCGTAACATATACACCGTTTCTGTAGCTGACTGTACGCCATATTACGAATATCTACTTAAAAAAATTTAATTAAATTTAATGGACAGGTAACTAATTTATTAGTCCGGAAATTAAATAATAATAATTAAATGAACAAAGAATTGTTAACAATTATAAAATGGTGCATGGTTGCCCTTGGCATAGTTTTGTATAATACAATTTTTTACAGTAATGCAATAAACAATAAGTTGTTTTTTTAATTAATTTAAATAGGTACTTTAGTGTTATCACTGCCTCCGTGGTCAAGCAGTCTCACAGGTCGAGAAATCGATGTCCGATAGATTATATTACCTTTGTGTTAAATAAATGGTTTCTTTCCATCACTTATAAATTGAGGGACTACCGTGCGTCAAAGAAAGCAGGTTATGACGTTGGTCCTGATTGTTATAACATCATCTATTTCAATCGATTACGCCAGAATAAGCAGAACACGCTATTAGACTCAATATAGTTAAATAATAATGTTAAGACTGTTTTTTTTATATAATTAAGTAAAATAAAAAGACTGCTCATTTAAAAAAATATAACATGTAATAAAAATTATAAATAAATTGATATTCAATTATTGTTTTGACTATTTTTAATTGCCTGTAATAGGTTTAGGTACCTAAATAAAATTATTTTTATTTTGTTATTTTAGCGTGGACCACTAAATATACTATTTATATTATGGTCGCGATTCCGCCTTACCAATAATGGTCAATATCTCAAACCTATATATTAAAATCCTATTACAATGAACGCTAGCGACTGTTCATATAATCTGAATTCAAATAAATAATAGTAAAAAATACTTACGTTCAATTTGACCACCTAATGCATAGTAGTTTCCCGAAGTCAAGGCTTTAAGTTGCGTGACCGAGTATTATTATAGTTCAGAAATTACAACATTGTACATTGAACGTCATACAGCACGTATCTCAATATGTTGTAGTTATACACTTGGTAATCTCTACGTAACATTGTAAATTAGAAAAAAATGTCTGTCAGCTATGCTTTTATGCCTAACTAAGCCAGTGAACAGATTTTGATGATATTGGGAATAGACATCTTGGAAAAAATATATAGTCTACCTTTTAGTAAAAAAAAAGTTTTTGAGTTGGGAATTAAAGTTTCTATCGAAGTTCGTCATCAGTTTACTACGCGGACAAAGTAACATTTTATCCACGCGACATAAAACTTGGCTACGTTCTTCTGCAAGGTCTAATATTGTTCAATTGAAAATAATCTCAATTGTTTAAAAAAAAAAGGTAACATAACATAACACAACAGAGCTTTATGTATTAACAAGAGACAATTCAACATCAATATAATTTGTTTGGGTTTTCTTTTAAAGTTCAATTTTGATTGTCTTCTCAAATAGTTTTGGTATATCATCAATTCAAAATAAAAAGTATGCAGTAATA
Organism: Nycteola revayana; assembly: GCA_947037095.2. Lineage (NCBI taxonomy): Eukaryota > Metazoa > Arthropoda > Insecta > Lepidoptera > Nolidae > Nycteola > Nycteola revayana. The sequence continues at coordinate 4,263,166 of OX344842.1, read as the reverse complement.
AAACCGTATTAAAAACTAATTTTAACTAAGTCAATGAGTAAACTAGATCAGTTCTCCAATATAGTTCCGCGAAGCAAAATTTCCAGTCGCATTTTTTCCACCTGTTTTTTTTTTTAAGTTCTTTTCTGTCTGATAGAGAAATAAACGTCTGTCGACCCATGCAATTCATTAAATACGCGAACTGAATGAAAAGTGAATGGGGAACAATGCGACGGGAAATTTCACTACGCGGAACTAACGAGTTTGCGGAACTGATCTAGCTTATCTATGCAAGTTGACAGGTCATAGAAGTAAGCTCAATATATCTTTAAATGATTAAACGCAATTTGGTAGTATTATCCTCCAGTAGGTAGAAATATTACCCGAAAAATAAATTAATATTTAAATTAAATTTTATTTGAGTTTACGTATTTTGTCCCGTAAAAGAATAGTCATTTTCAAAGAAAAGATTTGCAATAATAATAAGAAAGTTTGTAATTTTTTTAAGTAATGGTGTTATTTTAGAAACAATCTATACTTATCAGCGATTTGGTACCATTTAAAAGTTATCTCAATGGCGGAAATATGTCGTAAACGAGTACCAAATCATTGTAAACTAGGGTCTAATCTGGTGGTGGATAGTGGGACCATATCTCCAAATTGCTATTTTACCTGAAAAAATATATTTAATCAAATTCTATTACACGCTTTTTTCTCGGGTGAATTAACAAATGGCCTAAGTGGTTAGTCGTGGGACTTTTGATGCGTGAAAATTTTGCAGAAATTTCTGAAAAGGCCTTACTCAATATATTTACAGCATTCCACCATTCCACACATGTTGGTGGTAATTTCTTATGCTGAGTATTGCTTTTCTGAACGCACTTCGCTGATTTTGACATATGACAAGAAATCCTGTAAAGAAAACTACAAAAACATTACTACCTGCCTACTGCAACTAATTCTAATGGTCTTAGTACGGTGTACATTAAAATCCTTAGCAAATACTAGTTAATAAACTCTAATATAAATAATAATAAATTTAACTAATATTTATTTAACATACTTACCAATATATTGGCTTTCACATATTTTTTAGATTACCGTTTAACTGAAGCAATACCGACGCCCGACCGGGCGCTTCTAGCCAAGCTGGAGGAAGAAAATAGACGGATCGAGGCGGACGCCAAGTGCCCCTCTCTCACTAACGTGCACAGTCGCAAGAGCTCTGACACCTCACAAGTGTCGCTGACATCTGGTGAGTAAATAACATATACTAACTTAAAACAGGAAGATCCAGGCGGACGCCAATTGCCCCTTATTTACTAACGTGCACAGTCACAAGAGCCCAGACGTGTCACAAGTAGCACTGACGTATTGAAACTTACTTTACTAGTCCGTTTACTTCCACTGCTGGACATGGGACTCCAGAGGTGGATTATCCCTGCGGCAAACTAGGCACGTGCCTAAGGTGCCGCGATGGTACACAGAGGCGCGCGGGCGGAATAGACGCTGGGACAGTTTCTATAGTTGAGGCAACTACAAGTCGGAATAAAGAGATGCCAGCTCCAATTTGCAATTACCTCTGCCACACATGTAGTTACGCGAACTACAATTATCTAATTTTTACTAGTACTAGTTTTTTATAAAAAGAGATGCTTGCCTACGGCGCTCTCAACGTTTCCTCCGCCTCTGTGAGCCTCCCCTTTAATAGATCTTGGCAAAACCAGTAGTCGAAGAATATTGCCGTTGTCATCACACCTTCAGCTGATAAATGCCCATTCATCGGTTGTTAGTCGCCTCTTATGTCACCTTTAGGAAGATATGTGGTGGTCTACTCAAAGCCAAAGTCCACACTGCGACGTCTGGTTAAAAAAAAAACAAAAAGACATGACAACAATAAAAGAAGCATTCTCTTTAACTCCGTCATCAAAACTGGCTTAACGTCATGAAACCTTACCTTACTTTTTAAATAATTTATTATAACTTGATATAGACTTATTCATCTTTAAGTTCGATGTCGTAAGCATAATATGTCATAATTGAGTCATCTGCAGAACCAAGGTCGACTCGAGATTTATTGTATGAACTTTATTATAATGACATCACAATGCAATAATATCCATAATTACATTTTATAGTTATTGAAAAAATACTGCTGATATTCGCAGACTTTCTGAAAATCATTCTGCCACGGAAAAATTTTAATTCAAATATTTGGTAATTTAAAACATTTACTTATGCATTTTTTGTCAATATATTTAGGTAATTTTTAAGGTTTTGTACCCAAAGGGTAAAAACGGAGTCCTAGGACTCCGCTGTCCGAATGACTGTCCATCTGTCGGTCACAACGTTGTATCTCATAAACCATGATAGCTAAACAGATGATATATTTCTGACTCCGCTATAAAAAGAAATCAATAAAATAAATATTTAAGGGGCCTCCCATGCAACATTTTTTTTTTCTTTTTGCTCGATATCCATATCGGCATGCATCGTGAGCGAGTCCGACTCGCACTTGGCCTGTTTTTAAACCACTCACATATCACATTATATAGTAGTACCTACTCGATTGCGTCACAATGTTGCACATAGGTATATACACCTAGATGTTATCATTCCGTTATCAGTGACAGGCTATTGCTGATAGTGTACTAAACAAGTTACATACTCACTAAACACAGTTAAAATGAACGAAATAAAAATGGATTTCAGTGATTTATTCGACACAAAAAATGTTATAGACTTTTATAAAAAGTTGGTGATCGAAAACTTAAAATTAGGCGCTCAAAGTGAAAATGTTTTTAAATGTATGGTGATTATAACCTATATTGCTTTAATCTGTATTATTTTTTTGGAATCAATGTGTGGTATTACATACTTAGTTGATATACACTGCAGTTGAAATTGACTTTTCCGGCAGGATTGATTGATTCAAAGCATGTTATGTGGGATTTCGTAATAGAAACTTCAGATTCACATAGTCATTACTGTTGTTATGAGTCACTTGGAATACCGTCAACTGTCTGTGCATATAATTCATTTACACTGTTATTTTTATACTGAAACTAGCGGCCCGCCCCGGCTTCGCACGGGTGGACTTTTATACCCTACCCCTGCCCTACCCTACCCCTACCCCTACCCCTACCCTACCCCTACCCCTACCCTACCCCTACCCTACCCCTACCCTACCCTACCCCTACCCTACCCTACCCCTACCCTACCCTACCCCTACCATACCCCTACCCTACCCCTACCATACCCCTACCCTACCCCTACCCTACCCCTACCCTACCCCTACCCTACCCCTACCATACCCCTACCCTACCCCTACCCTACCCCTACCCAAAAGTGTCCTATGTCCTTCTCCCAGTTCTTAGCTACCTCCCTACCAATTTTCAGCCAAATCGGTTCAGCCGTTCTTGAGTTTTAAATAGTGTAACTAACACGACTTTCTTTTGTTTTTAAAATGTATTCTGCTATTCGGGACGGAAACAAATCCAACAAATCAAAAACCATGGCAATCGGTCCAGCCGTTCTCGAGTTATAAGTGTTGTAACAAACACGACTTTCTTTTATATATATAGATGAAACTTCGAGTCCTGAATAAGGTTAATTATATGGTAAACAATTAATATTATTAAGTAGGTAGGTAATGCCCGGCCTAACCCGTAAAGATATCAGATATCTACCATAAATTGTTTTAAACTTTTCATTTGTATGGACCTTTTTTTATAATTAAGAACACAATATGTCGTTCGCATGTTATTCGCGTACATACTTATTGGCGATTCATTTTTAGGCTTCCGTACCTGAAGGGTAAAAACGGGACCCTTTTACTAAGACGTTGTCTATCTGCCTGTCATCATGCTATATCTCAAGAGCCGCGATAGCTAGATAGTTGAAATCTTCACAAATTATTTATTTCTGTTGCCGCTACATATATAATTTTTTTTTTGCACTTTTTTTTGTTCGATATCAATAACAGCAACAAGTAGGCACTTGAAAATAGTTCGGAGCCCTTCGTGCACGAGTCCGACTCACACTTGGCCGGTTTTTTTATTTATTAAGTATTAAGTTTTTTAGTTTTATTTATTAAGTGACGAAAAAAAAGAATCCTGGAGTTTCTTTCTCCCTTTCTTCGCCAGGTCGTCCACCTAGGTAGCTAGTGAAAGGTTGCAGGATAGCTAGGGTAGGATTCTCGCCGGCGAGGACCGCGTTGTGCCCCTACCCCTGCCCTGTGATCCAGCGCCTCTAGGCCGTGCCAGCGATCACTTCCTCTTATATCCATAAATATGACTTATATATCAGTGGCACCTCTGGGCTGTGGTCCTAACCCCATAAGGGTGCCCCCAGGTGTGTGTCACTTAATTGTATGCTCTTATAAATTTTCAATTTATACCTATAATAATTAATGTAAATTTGAACCTATTATTAGTAGAGGAATTAATGACACACGGACAGACGGAGTAAATTTGTCTGTAATGTCCTACAATTAGCAGCACTCACAGGTTGCACTTGCTGGTTATAGTTACCTAAGTAGTTTTATTTATAGAATAAGAATAATAACCTATTAATAACAGTTCTTTTTCATTGTGATTTTGACAAGTACAAGTGTATGTAAATTAGAGATGAAACGGATAGCAGTTTGGCCGGATACCGGATACCGGATATTCGGCCTACCACCTGGCCGGATAGCCGGATATCCGGCCGCCGAATATCCGGCGGAACTTAGCCGTTTGGTGCAGCGCACACACACTTGGCGTAGGCGACGCGCGAACGATCGGGTGGCCTCGGTTTGATTCGGGTCTTTTCGTTGATGAGCGAAGTTAGCAATTCTTTCATTCATTGACTTATTGTGTCGATTGCAGTGCAGACACGTGCGTGATTTTAGGTTATTATTTCATTGTGCTATTGTTATTTGAAATTTTTTATGAAGAGAAGCGAAACCGCCTGCTGCCTCTCAATGCAGAAAAATTGGTTTTTATTCACCATAATTTGCCCTTAGTACAGTATGAGTACTAATTAATTAATTTTCTACTTTAAACAATACCTAATTATGTTTCTTAAGTCTTACTAAATAAAGTAAATAATTACTAAACAATTTTTTTTTATCCAGATCTTTTTTTATTTCTGCCGGATGTCTATCCGGCCGAATAGTAGTTATCCGGTATTCGGCCGGATAGTATTAAGGCCGCCGGATAGGCCGGATACCGGATAGTTACCGGATATCCGTTTCATCTCTAATGTAAATACCTAAGTGCTGAATAAATTCATTATTTCATTATTACCTTATAGATTTTTTACCTAATACTCCACCTTTGTTTTTCTACAGCGACTAGTTCAAGCCATGAAGAGCCACGTGTCAGTGGAGGCAGCGGTGGGAGCAACGGGGAGGAAGACCTATGGGGTCTCTGGGGGAGGATCGTCAGCAACTGGGAGACCGAGTGGAAGAGACGCAACCAGTTTGTACGCGACCTGGTGCGTCAGGGCGTACCGCATCATTTCAGAGGCATCGTCTGGCAGCTTCTGGCCGGAGTAGATTCGTCGCCGGAAAAGAAACTTTATGCCTCTTATATTAAGGTAGGCAAATCGTCATTAGTAAAATTATAAACGTGAAAGTTTGTGAGTATGGATGGATGGACTCTTTCACGAAAAAACTACTGAACATCACTACACAACATCACGCCCCGACCCATTGAAGCCGGGTAATGAGGCTAAAACCGCAGTGCAAAGCTTGTATTAAATATATTGAAAATATACACCTTGCCAAGAAATAAATGTATTAGTGTTAGTTTTAATATTAAGTTATGGATTTATGTGTATAATTATTATACAACAACGGCATACACAAGGCTCTTAGTTATATATTAAAGTAAGGCTGGTTTAAAGATACCTTAATGACTAGGATCCCACAAAGAAAACACAAGGATAACACGAATATGCTTATGTTGACCCCACATTGGATTTGCTTTCCTCGAACGTGTGAAAAACGGGAACCGGTAGTGTGGCCGTCGCCGTATGTGACATGCGCTTGAGGGACTCTCACGCCCATTGTAGGCCTTATTCCCCTTTAATATGTAAAATTTTACTTAGTTCTCTGGTGATCTCCCAAAATCGAATCTATTATAAATAATGTATAGTTTGAGTACGATTTGGTCAATATTTTTTTTATTGTATTAGTAATAATCGCATGACAAGATTGATATGAACATTCTGGAAAATCCACGGGAAATGTCAGTATAACGGGCGAACGAAACCAGACACAAACAACAAGTCAGATATATAAACATCAGTTGATGGTGTGCCTGACAGAGTCCTTAGTTAAAATAATAATGAAACATCAACCAATCTATATAAGTACATAGTGGAATGTAATAGAATGTCAGGTGCAGCTGAACAAATAATCATATTAAAAAAACACTAGTGAAATGTTACTTTAGAATAATACTACTCGATGCTCGCGGCTCACAGTACAACAATAAAATTTCTATACGTTGTTAAGCACAACCGAATAGACAAAAAAAATGAGTTAATAAAAAACAAAGTTAGAATTTGTCTATTTAAAATGTCAGAATGATACTATTCATGGTATAAATGCTATCTGACTGTTTATCTACGTATCGAAAAATCAGCCCTAAGACATATGTTATATATGATAAAAAAAATATATTTTTTAATTGTTCAAATATATATTATAAAATTATCAACTGCCAAACTCTTAGTCGTAAAAGAGTTTTCGAAAGGATTACTGAATCAAAGAAAGATAAATATTTATTATAATGCAATGTTTTCCGAAAAAAACAATATCAAATTAATAAATAGACAGATGTGCGCCATAAATAGGCACCAACTGTTGTGTATGAAAGTAGCGCTGGTATTCTCTCGCCCTCCCGACCCTTAGTTTGCTAAGAACCTTCCGATGCCCTCGTAGACCCGAAGTCCGAGAGGCCCGCGAACTGTAAAGTAGAGCGATAGTTGCACAAAACTCCCCTAAACGAAAAGCCATAATCCCTCAATCTCCCCGTCAGCGACCGCCCTGAGCCGAGGTCCAAGTCCCACAGGGGACGCCCTCTTGCGCAGGTTGCTTAGTTTGTAGTGTTTAAACCATTTATCTAGGCTGGAGCTCTGCTCGCCTTTGTGCCCGGTGAAGTAGCAAAAGCCTCAGGGCGAACTACATATGTCCGTCCGAAAAAAAAAAAAAAAAAAAAAAAAAAACCTGGTATTCTAGTTGGCCCCATTGACGCCACGTTTATAAGCAAACAAAAATAAATAAATCAATTAATTATGGACATTCGCAAATAATAATATGAATTTTTGCTTAAAAATTAAAATAATAATAAAAAATCAATTTATTACTATTTATTAGGTACAATTTCAAAATATAAAAGAAATAATTAAATTCGGCATTTGCTCTGAGTATCGTGTTTGTTATTCTAAACCTAACATTTTATTTAAAATCCAATCCACTCAAATTGCAGATACAAAGTATACATAATTACCCGCTAATTAGTCTACTTTAGTAAATACATTTTCTCCTACATCCCTCTAAAACAGATATTATTTTTCAGGCAAAATCGGCGTGTGAAAAAGTTATTCGTCGTGACATAGCCCGCACCTACCCTGAACATGACTTCTTCAAAGAGAAAGATGGACTCGGTCAGGAGTCCTTGTTCAATGTGATGAAGGCGTATTCGCTACACGACCGCGAAGTTGGTTACTGCCAGGGTTCAGGGTTCATCGTCGGATTGCTTCTGATGCAGGTTAGTCTAGTGTCCCGCCGCCCGCCGCCCTAGGCTCGGCCTCGGGGAGTGGTTTGTAGATTTGTAGTTTATTGTGTAATGTTTGTAATGAATAAACTCAAAAAATATTGTGCCGATTTCAAAAATTATTTCACTATTGGATAGCTACATTCACCCTGAGTGACATAGGCTTTATTTAATCGTAAAGTTCCCACGGGAACGGGAGTTACGCGGGGGAAACCGCGCGCGGGAAGCTAGTGTCATGTAAATAGTTGTATTCAGTTATTTTTATAAAATACCGGACTTTGTTGCCAATTTCTCGATGAAGGTAACTCATAATAAGAATGACTGGTAAAAAAATATATTTTGTCCGTCAATTACGTATCGAATAATTTTTGAACTCAATTTGAATCTTTCAACTGTGGAATGCACTTTTCCAAGATCCTATCTAGATTTATCTTTAAAATTTGTACTATTATGTCCGTTATATATAACTATAACTGTTTTTTTTAATGTACAGCCTAAAACGAAGATAGGTTTACACCTTCTGTATCACTTAATGTGCGTGTACGACAGCCAGTAAGTAAGTTTTCTAATAAACGTGGACATACGAATTTAAAATGCATTTCATATTGTGTAAAAGTATCTCATTAGTCTACTGTACATAAATAAAGTAACCATACACTCCTTACCTATAGTACCTTATCTATAGTTATATTATGAAGATGAAAAGTTTGTATTTTTGTATGTTTGTTTCGAATAAACTCCAAAACTACTGACCGGATTTTGATAATTAAAGTCGTGAGTGGATGAAGGTGATATGTCGCATTTTCGAGTTTTTGTGTTTTTTTTCATAGATGAAGGTAATATGTCAATACAGATCTTAAACCGTCCATTTAAGGCTTTACGAGACAACTACATTCATCTTAGCACCTCATTTTCAATATCTAAACTTGCAGAAAAGTTTACTTTTGTTTATGAAAAAAGGAGTTAGATCAAGATTTTTTTTCAAATTAAATAAAAAAATATATAAATTTGTTTGGTTGCTTTCATACCATTAATATTTCAGGTTATTTACACAACTTGGCATCATAGTTTAATACAAACATTAGTTTTGTAGCGACTTATCTCAAAAAATAAAAGTGAAACTTTAACTTCGATTTACTCTAAATTTAAATTATGTGACTTATCACCTTTATCCACTCACGTCTTTAATTCTTTCACCACTATAATGCTACGTTTTCCCTGAGTAACATAGGCTAAAAAATTCCGGCCATGCGAAGCCGGGGCAGGCCGCTAGGTTTATGTATATTGGTACCTAATCTATCTTCTTCTATCTATATATATAAAAGAAAGTCGTGTTTGTTACAACACTTATAACTCGAGAACGGCTGGACCGATTGCCATGGTTTTTGATTTGTTGGATTTGATTCCGTCCCGAATAGCAGAATACATTTTAAAAACAAAAGAAAGTCGTGTTAGTTACACTATTTATAACTCAAGAACGGCAGAACCGATTTGGCTGAAAATTGGTAGGGAGGTAGCTAAGAACTGGGAGAAGGACATAGGATACTTTTGGGTAGGGGTAGGGTAGGGTAGGGTAGGGGTAGGGTAGGGGTAGGTTAGGGTAGGTGTAGGGTAGGGGTAGGGTTAGGGTAGGGGTAGGGTAGGGCAGGGGTAGGGTATAAAAGTCCACCCGTGCGAAGCCGGGGCGGGCCGCTAGTAAATATATATAAAGCTATTTTTTGTTGCAACAGATGCCAGAAGAAGAAGCATTCGCGGTGCTTGTAAAGATAATGCAACAACATCGTATGAGGGACATGTTCAAGCCCAGCATGGCCGAGCTTGGCCTGTGCATGTTCCAACTCGAGAACTTGGTTCAAGAGCTACTTCCCGATTTATATGTACACTTTCAATCACAGGTGAGTTTTTGTTTTTGTATCATTTGAAGCCGCCGTAGCTTAATGAGACCGTGTTGTTTCCGGCTTAGAATAGACCACCCCATGTCCTCCCATGGGTGTCGTAAAAGGTGACTAAGGGACATATGGCTGATGGAGGGGCAGCAACATCTATTAGCTCAAGGTTGACATCTTACTGCGATCACCAATCCGTCTGCCGGGCGTGGTGATTATGGCAATATCCCTCTACGATCCTGGCTTGCCAAGGTCTGTTAAGAGGAGGCCATGTTCAGCAGTGGACGTAAACGGGCTGTTGATGATGATGAAATAACTAAGTGCTGAATAAATTCATTGTTTCTTTTGCAGAGTTTCAACACATCTCTATACGCTAGCAGTTGGTTTCTGACTCTGTTCACTACGACACTGTCGCTGCCACTCGCTTGCCGAATAATGGACGTTTTCCTCTCAGAAGGGATAGAGATAGTATTCAAAGTGGCCCTGGCCTTACTGACTGTGGGAAAAAATGATCTGCTCTCCCTCGATATGGAAAGTATATTAAAGGTAAGATTTAATTGAATGACCAACTTAGAAAAGGGTACAACTCTAATAGACAAACGCATCTAAACCGATTTTCCAGACGCTTATGCCATACTTACTACTAGAATCAAAAATAACGGCTCACCTGCAGGCCCCGTGATTTCTTCCCGTCCGTGGTGATTTACAACTGTTCTCTAGTTGTAAATTACCCCTGAAGACTACTTATTTTAGACGTCTTATTTTATATTTCGTTTTTAGTACTGTCTCCGCTTTGTAATGGAGGGAAGTGAAAACTTAAGTCTTTTTTACTCCTCCTATTGTTTTCTTGATTAAATTCGTTGCGGGTTCCAAGGCAGTTTAAACTTTTTAAGGGACTTGGTGAGCCTCGGTGCTTATTGCCATTTCCAGTGTGTGCCACTGTTGATCCTGGCTTACAGGAGTGGCAGTGGTGGGAGTGTGGGTGGGTTAGTCTAATAGACAAGACATATAAGTTGCGGTTTGCAGTGTAGATATATAAATTAAATAAGCGCTCGTTCAGCGCGTTCAAGCAAACAAACAAACTATCCAGCTTGGCAGTCGGGTTGATGAACGCAGTATTATGTTACACACACAGGAACACACACAGGAACGCTGCTGCCCTTTCCATGATATACGATAATTATAGATGATGTTATAACATTCGGGACCAACGGCTTAACGTGCTTTCCGAGACACACGTCAATACACGTATCAGACCCGGAAAGAAATCTTAGAATATACACAAAGATTTCCTGTCTGGCGTGGGGATCGAATGAATCTAGTTTTAAAGCGAGCCAAATACCGCTACGTTACGGAAGATGTATAATAGTTATTTGTTATACAAGAGTGCAAAGTTGCTTTTTAACCGCGTGTTCAATTTTGATGACCGAGCAAGCGAAGGATTCTAAAATTAGAATCCTGAGCGTTAGCGAGGGAATCGAAAGAGCACGAGGTGAAAAATCTTTGCACTCGAGTGCAACACGTAACTTTTCATTCCACCTCAGCGAGGAAATGCGCATTATAAACAGTTTCAGTCAATTCTGTTGGCGTCAAACAAACTTCCTCGTCGCTAGAATCACTCACTCATTTTAGTTTTTTCACATGTTTTCAAGTTTCTTGTTTTTAATATAAGGTTTAACAATGACGTGAAAAAATGCCGCGTAAAGAACCGCGTACAAAGCAAATTGAAAAAAGAACACCAAGAAGGTTCCGAGTCTGAGATTTTAACAAATTAAAAAAAAGTTGTATGATATATTCGGCACCATAGAGGTAGCAGTAAATAGGTTTAATGTTTTTTTAATTCACAAACCTAAGTTAGTTAGTTAGTTAGAACATCGTGTGCACTAATGCACACGATGTTCTAAATTCAATTTACTTTATCCTCTAAAGAATAAAAACGGCTTTTCCACTCAGATATTGAAGATTAAAAATACTCTTTCCGAGATGGTGGGATGAAAAATAATTTATTTGTTACAGTATATACAGAAAGAACTCCCAGCCAAAGCAGAAGGCGATCAAGACGCGTTCATGAACCTCGCGTACTCAATCAAAGTCAACCCTAAGAAGATGAAAAAACTCGAAAAGGAGTACACAGTCATCAAAACTAAAGAACAGAGCGATATCGCCGTGTTGAGGGTAAGCATTGGTTGATTTTTAACACCCCTTAGGCTTCTTTTAACCATTTTTATATCCTGTAAAATTAAATAGGCATAAAGACTAAAAATTTGTATTTAGTCCGTCAGTTAAATTACAATAATATATCGGACACGTTTTTTTTTTTTATTTATCAAATCAATAAAAATTTACAAAGATACAGAGCAACAACAAACTATAAAGTTCAGGAGAGGGGGGCTTGTGACGTCACTACTAGGTGAATTGTACCTAGAAGTGACGTCACATGAAATTTAAACGCGCTGTATCTTCGTCACGTTTTATTTGAGAAACGAAAAAAACAATACGTTTCCAATATTTTTTTGTAATCTAACTGACGGACTAAATAGTTTTTTTTAAGTCTTCATGACTATTATCCCTAATATATATGACATCACTAAATCATCTCTGGAGGTCTATCGTACTGTAGGTCACTTAAGCCCTGTCACATAAAATCAAATGGAAAGATACCGATATTAAAAAAAACATAACCTCCTTATTGTAAGACGTTCTGTATATCAGAAATATTGTTCTTAAACAATTAAATCAAAATTATTACGTTAAATGTATTAATGCATTGTAAATGACGTATAACAAGCGCGAATTATTTCATACTTACACCACCTAATGTTTTAACTAATCAAATCATATACATAAAGTAAAAGAATAATTAATAATAGACGTAAGTAAAAACTGCATAGAGACAATTAAGCGCAATACTAACCGTCATATGCACATTATCATCATCATCAGCCCGTATAACGTCCACTGCTGAACATGGACCTCACCCTAAGACATGGTTCTGTCAAAAGCTATAATTATATTCTAGCGCTTAGACCAATGGAAGCGGAGCGCCAATGAAGAATGTTACAAAATCGGAGCTAGCCCAAGAAACTACTTCACACGGACGAAGTTTCGAGCATAAGCTAGTAATATAATATATATATACTAGCTTTGTTCGCGCGGATACTCCTTTGATCCGTCGTTGCACCACTAAAACCCCCCCGGATACTCCTTCGATCCGTCATTGCACCACTAAAACCCCCCGGATACTCCTTCGATCCGTCGTTGCACCACCAAAACCCCCCGGATACTCCTTCGATCCGTCATTGCACCACTAAAACCCTCCGGATACTCCTTCGATCCGTCATTGCACCACTAAAACCCTCCGGATACTCCTTCGATCCGTCATTGCACCACTATAACCCCCCGGATACTCCTTCGATCCGTCATTGGCGGGGGCCGGGCACTCATACGCAATCCGACCCGCCCCCCGACAAATGGGCTATCTTATACTAAAAGATTTATAAAAATAGGACCAGTAGTTTCTAAGTTTAGCGCGTTTAAACAAACTCTTTAGCTTTGTATATTAGTGTAAGTTATATATTATTACCCATTACTGTCCAACTCCTGGGCAAAGGCCTCACTCCATTCCTTCCACTTCTTCCGATCTTGTGCCTTCTCTTGCCAGTATCTGAGGAAGCCATCCAAGGCGTCTTCTCTTCTCGGTCTGCCGGTAATATTATATGTATATATTAATATTTCCATTAACACCATAAATCATGTGTGGTTTGAATTAACGGCATGTTCACATGGTGGTGTGATATTGATTATAGTGCCTGCGCCAGGAAAACCGGCTGTTGAAGCAAAGGGTTGAACTCCTCGAGAAGGAGAGCTCCGGCCTCGCGGAGAGGCTGGTGCGGGGACAAGTGGACCTTGCTGAGGGGGAGGAAGAAACGTTCGCGTTGGCCCGAGAGGTAAGAAACATACTGCCTTTGTCGTGTGTAGCCTTGTGTGTTGCACTTTGAGGAATAAAACAGAAAGGTCCTAGGACTTTCTGGAGTATTCCTCGAAGCGCACCTCCTTTGAACCGCATCAAATGAAACGTAGCAGTACCATTCATTGAAACGCACCAACCTTTAAAAATAGAAAAGATCATGAAGTGGAGGTACTTCCCCAGTCAAGTATTTCATAGATGGTGCTAAATATATGCTCTATGAGTTGGTGTGGTTAATAAAAATGATGTTCTATAAATGATATGCTATTTAAAATTTACTGTACTATTTATAAAACTATTAAAAAAATAGTAATTAATCAACCAGTAATCAATTTTTGTATAAAATCTTATAAAAAGTATTTTTTTTCGGCGTAGGCATCGAATCGACCGGTTGTCTTCTTAAAACAACTGTCGTGATTAAATTTTAAAACCTACCTACCGTAATGGTGTTAAGTAGTGTGATGTCTCTTTAACATTTCTGCTTTCCTGGTAGTTTTTGTAAATAATCAATTAGTACAGTTGAACTTAAAACACCTAACGATGTAATTTATTTCAAAACCTTCATGCTCTTCTTTGGTGTGTTTCAAAGTTGCTTCGAGGCTGTACTCTAATGATAATGGTTATAAAATATTTATTACTTGATGCACTTATAACATGAAAGTACAATTGATCTTGCTACGACCGCTATATTGTACCAACTAATAAATTAAATATCGTTAAACTCTGGTTAAACGCGGTAACATGCGCGGTACTTGGTTCATATAACTTTAAAATGGTGAAATGTTAGTTCCTTTGTACTGAGAGAACTTGAACTTTGTACTTAAGTGCGGATACAAACAAGTGTTAAAGGAAAAAAACAAACGCTTTAGGGCGTTATGTGAAGATCGTAACTCGAGAAAAAACAAGATTGTTAGATGCCTTGATTTTCTTCTAGTTTTAGCATCTTACTGCTATGTTTTTTTTTTATCTTCACGTCCATGCCACCGGTATAACCTGAAGCAAAAGCAAAGCGATTTGCGTAAAAGAGCATTGTATCAAATTTCGTATCGATTCGATAAAATTTAAAAACAAAATAATCTGTTCTGCAAAAGTTCTGGAGCATATACTGGATCTTAATAAAGGGGAGGAGAAATCATCGCGGAAAGTCAAAAGTTTCAATCGTTCACTAGCGTTCTTGATATTTTACATCTTTTCAGTATAAAATATTATTATACTAGCTACCCACGGCCCCACGGGTTTCTCTCTGTTTGCTATTAGTGTGATGTATTCATATGCCTATTTGTTGATCCAATTTAAAAACTATCTACGTGCCAAATTTCAGAGAATTCCGTTCAATAGTTTTTATTTGAAAGAGTAACAAACACTTATGATATCATTAAGGATTCAATTCGAACAGAGTAGGAAATTATCTGAAAGGAATATGTATTATTATGTATTAAGTTCTCTATGGATTTTTTGTGAATAATAATTTTATATGTATATGTAGGTACAGGCGCTTCGCAGAGCTAACGTGGACGCACAACAGCGGCTGGCCGTTGCTCAGGATGAAATAAGATCATTAGAAATGACCATAGCGGAGGTAAATTACACTTAGACATACATTTTCATGACTTTTCTATTAAATAAAATTAATGTGTGTTATATTCTCACAAAACATCCGATCCTGAATGAGGTCCAGTGAATTATTTCTAAATTATTAACTACTAATATATGAATATAATTTTACTTGTGTTGTGTATAATTAAATATCAAAGAAAGCTAAGAATTTTATAGAATAGAATAGACAAAACTCATATTTATATTACAGTAGTTTTACAACTTCAACATTGAGCTTCTGCGGTTACAATGCTATCAAACATTTTATTTTTCATACCCTTTTTAGAAATGTCCCTGACCACGATCAATACATCTTAATCTCAAAATAAATCAAATGAAGGAATGTTTAATTACTACGTAAAAATAAAACATTATGTAATATTTAGAGCAGGTAAATTTGTTTTTCGTCGTTGCGATACATTATTATAATATGGATATGCCTGGGATTACAAATAAACAGAGATTTAAGATCATTTGTCTACATTAACATCAATGTTTAGAGTTTCTTTTTGTTTTTTTCGCACGGATATAATTATGCAGTTAGCCACGAGGCTTTTACTACTTTATCGGGCATAAATGCGAGCAGCGTTCCAGCGTATTAAATCGTTTATAAACTACAATTGTACAATATATTTCCTTATGTATAAGTTTTTCATTTTGTTTCTTTTTGTGTGTTTGTACATAAATTAATAATAAATACAAATTAAGCAACCTGTGGGACTTTGATCTTGACTCAGGGCTATCGCTGAGGGTAAAGAGGAATTATGACTTTGGTATTTTATGTGTGCAGTCAATAATATTTCTACCTATTATGATCACTGATAATGACTCATATATTTTTTACATTTTCTTATCAATTCTTCCTCAGAACCATTCCAGACAGTCTTCTCTAGAAGGTTTAGAGGGGGGCGGAGGCGCCAAAGGAGAGGAGTTAGCCCGTTGCCTCCAACGGGAGCTGGTGAGAGCCAGACTCCACGCCGCGGAGAGAGAAGCCGCAGAGAGAGAACTCACTGCGCGTATATCAGAGTTGGAGAATGAGAACAAGAGTCTCAGGAGACAGCGGGTTGATAACAACGTCGCACATTTACAGGTACATTTGTTTTAAATATCTTACCAGAAAATAACTCTTCCCTTTTTCAAATAGCTATAGATTTCAAAATTGAGATTAATAAATTTTTTCTTAGTTCTAAATTCTTAGCCATTTGGCCACAGTTTTAAAAATGAAAAGATAAATTTAAATTTTCCGTAAAGTAGGTATTCAATTTTTTTTTTAAATATCGATTTTAATTGTCCATATTGTTAGCTATCGTTTTTGCTACTTTAGTGATTTAAAGGTTACAGAGTTCCAGGCTTATTGAATGGCTTAAAAACATGGACTTGGACCGCGGCTTAAGGGGTTCGCGGACGAGCGGGATTGTGTAGTGATGTATATTTTACTCAGTTTCCATTAACCAGCTCTGTGGGTAGCATTATAAATCGTCGGATAAGAAATCTTTGTGTAAAATATAAGAATTGTTCCCGGGACTGGTTGGTAGAGGGACTATACTCCGTGCCTCGTAAAGCACAGCTGGATAACAGCCCTTTTTTGTTGAAATGTTTGAAACTTGTTCCTTTTTTAGAAATATTTTTGGTTTGAGTAGCAATGTCTGTTTAACGTGATTTTTTTAATTTTATGCTACCAAATAGTTATATTATTAAAATTGAACCATCCTCTTTTCATTTCGCCTTTTAAATACAGTCAACTCGCTCGCCCGCTCACACCAGGTATAAGAAATAACTGCTGTTACCACTAACCCACCGATAATACTTCATGCAATTTACCATTACACATATTACTTAATACAATTTCAGGACGAGTTGATTGCAGTGAAGCTCCGTGAGGCGGAGGCTAATCTGTCACTGAAAGACCTGCGTCAACGCGTCACGGAAATATCTGAGGCCTGGCAGAGACATTTACAAGTAAGCATAGGTTTTAAGTGCTACTTCTAAAATTAGATACTCTAATTTATGTATTTATTAGAAATAACATGAGTATACATTTATAATATGTTATTTTAATATTATTTATATCTTGAAATAACTCAATGCTCAGAAATTAAGAATGTTTTATTCAACTACAACTATTTTACTACAAAAACATTATATCTTGTTTTAATGCACATTAATTTGTTTTCTACCGGTTGCTCAGTGGTTACGGCTTCTGAGATCTGGTGTTCTGGGTTCGATTCCCACCCGGGTCAATTATTTTGTGAACCACGAATAGTTGTTCTGCGTGTGCTTTGGGTTCGTGAATTATGTGTTTGTAAAGTCCCCAAGACACAGGGATTTATTTCCCTAGTGCGGGGGTTTTCATTTTAATAGATAGATAATTACTCTGTCGCGCACTTTTCTAGACAATTTGACAACGATCGTACTGAGGAGGACTTAATGCGAAATTGCGAACGGCTCGTAAAAGGCGACTAAGGGACATATGGCTGATGGATGGACAGCAGCATCTATTAGCTCAACATTTGCATCTTACTGCGATCGCCAATCCGTCTGCCAAGCGTGGTGATTATGGCAATATCCCTCTACGATCCTGGCAAGGTCTGTTAAGAGGAGGCCCATGTTAAGCAGTGGACGTCAACGGGCTGTTGATGATGATGATAACATAGGTCTGTCATTGCCACTTACTTTCGCAAAATAAATAATTTTATATACATCAGATAAGAAATACCCCTTTCCGACAATTTCTCCGTTAAATACCTGAAATGCGAACATTGCGCCTTAAGGTATCAAGTTTTTTTTTCTGGCACTGACTGTAAGAATGTTTACTTTAAAATAATGTACTCCTTTTTTATTTTTCTCAGGAACACAGACAAGAGGCCCCGGCTGCGCCCGCGCAATCCAACGTGGTCTCCGACATAATGGCCACGCCTAAAAAACTATTAAGAGCATGGGAGGGACGGTCCTCTGACGTGCAAAAACTGGAGGAAGATTTAATGAGTACTCGAGTGAGGGAAGTCGAGGCGCTAACTGAGCTGAAAGAGCTTAGATTGAAGGTAAATTGTAAAAATTGTAAAATTGTGTTTTTTTTTTTTCATTTTCCACCAAGACTCAGTTTATACAAAAAAACCTTAGTACTGTACTTGTTATCTATAATTAACACTTTTTGAGTATAGTTAGACAACCTCCGTAGCGTGGCGGTATTTGGCTCGCTTTAAATCTCGGAGGTCGTGGGTTCGATCCCCACGCCGGGCAAGAAATCTTTGTGTAAATTCTAAGATTTCTTTCCGGGTCTGGTTGGTTGAGAGACTTCCCTCCGTGCCTCGGAAAGCACGTTCGTTGGTCCCGATTGTTATAACATCATCTTAAATAATCGTACATCAAGGAACGGGCAGCAGCGTTTCCTTGTGTGGTACAAAATAATCCTGCGGTCATCAACCCGCCTGCCAAGCGTGGTGAGTATGGCAAATACCCTCCCTCGGGAGGAGGCCTATGTTCGGCAGTGGACATTATACGGGCTGATGATGATGATGATGATGATGAGCATAGTTTAGTTAGCTGTGTGGTTCCAGCTTAGAAATGACCACCCCATGTCTTCCGTATGGGTATCGTATTAGGCGACTAAGATCTAAACAGCTGATGGATCGGCAGCAGCATCAAAAATATGAGTTCACAAAGATTTTAATCATTTGATTATTACCCTTTCGGCATGCAATTTTTAACTATGTAAGGTATATATTTAAAAATTTCATACATTGTCATACACTCATAACCTATGATAGCAATTAAGATTTTATCCGCCTTCGAAACGTGGTGACTATGGCAATATCACTACATAGTATAAAACAAAGTCGCTTTCTCTGTCCCTATATCCCTATGTATGCTTAAATCTTTAAAACTACCCAACGGATTTTGATGCGGTTTTTTTAATAGATAGAGTGATTCAAGAGGAAGGTATATGTATAATACATCAGCATTGCGCCCGTGCGGAGACGGGGCGGGTCGTTAGTTATCCATATTATTAAAAGTCTGTTCAGCAGTGGATGTAAACGGGCTGATAAGAGGAAAAAATGTAGTTCAAATTGTTCCATTACAGAGGTACAAAATCCCTCGAAACACAAATCACACAGAGTTTTTGCAGTCTACTAGTATTCTGGTTAACCTCTTGTGCTAAGCTGAAATGCTTGTGTTAGGTGTGGGTTCACGTCGGTAGTGCAATGGGTGGGGATCGAACCGGCGACCACACTATCGCAAGTGCGACTTCCTAGCCATTGGGCTACGGTCGCTTTCCTTTCCATAATTATTGTTATTCTTTACCTTCCCTCCAGGTCATGGAGCTCGAGACCCAAGTACAAGTATCGACGAACCAGCTACGTCGACAAGATGAAGAGGCTCGCCAGCTCCGAGAGAACTTAGACGGAGCCCTACAGAGGGAGAGGGTGCTACAAGCGAGACAACGGGAGTTCCAGCACAAATACGCTGATCTCGAGAGCAAGGTGATTATGTTTAATACTAGCTGTCCGTGATCTCGGTCCCGGATTTGCCTGTCTCTCTTAATTGATAATTCCCGTGTACCTACCTACAAATCTTGTTATTATAAAGAATACATTTAAAAAAATCAGTCATTAGCTTTATATTAACTATCCGGTTGTACTAAGACATATCCGATGATGACAAATCGTGAGCACAACCGGATAGTTAATAAGAATATGTGTACCACTCACGAAAGTTTTAATTCTGAAACAGTCAATAGCTGTTGAGACTATTTTTTATTATTATAATTATTTACGTGTATTTTACTACCACGTGCCAATGGGGATACGGTCAAGGGTCGAAACCAACATTGAAGAGGCTTTTTATATCAAAAGGTAACAAATATCGTTTGATTTAAAAGTGAGATGGCTGTTTCTTTGAAAGTAGTAGATCAATGGACAGACGCTCTACATAGATACGAAACTATATTATTATGTATATATGTTTTATCACAATTTTACAGTTATAGATTTAAGGACCTTTGGAAGGCCAGTATAAATTATTCGTATAAGAAGTGTTGGTGTAAACTTTGTTTTTTTTCCAAATTTAAATGGTTGAGGAATTACTTTCTTTGATTTGAAAAATACATTTAGTTATTAGTCTTTATAATTGTAATAATATTGATTAAAATCGTATAATAGGGAATATATAGCTGGATATCCTTGTGTTATATGTATAGTGGCATTTACAGTAGTCGTTGTCTACAAAAAGACTAGTAATTTCATCCAGCAACCCAATTAACCTGTATTGCCCAATACAAGTTTGTAAGTCAATTCTCATAATAATATAAATGCGAAAGTTTGTAAGTATGGATGGATGGATGTTTGTTATTCTTTCACGTCAAAACTACTGAATGGAATTGGCTGAAATTTTGCATCGGAATAGGTTATACGCAGGATTAACATAAAGGCTTCAAAATACAATGCTCCGAGCCACTGGAGCAGAGTAATGCGGGTAAAACCGCGGGGCGCAGCTAGTTTGAACATATAATAGAAATGGAAACTGTTGGTGAACGCGTGTTAATCATAAGTCATCGGTTGTGGGACGCCACTCTCACCTTCCGCTACCACTCAAATTAAACAACATAGACATCCCGTGGTCCCCGAAGGTCACGTACTTGGGGGTCACCATAGATTGTTATGTCCGTATGGCCCCCCACGTGACCCGTGTCGTCGGCAGAAGTCGAGCCGCCCGCGCGCTGTTGAAGCCGGTGCTAGCGTCTCAGCTCCCTCTCCGGGCCGAACTGGGCGTGTACAAGTTGTACATACGCCCAGTACTTACCTACGCGGCCCCAGCATGGTTCGCCCTCACTAGCGAGGCGAACAAGACGAAACTCCGTGCGCAGCAGAACATGTCGCTGCGCACCATCGTTGCTGCCCCTCGCTACACGAGGAACACCACCATCGAGAGGGACCTCAAGGGACCTCCTCAAGAAGAGAGAAGACCTCACTCGCCCTCCTGACCGACGAAAGCTCCCTAGGGACTTGGTCCCGGACGACGGATCAAAATCTCCTAACTAACAGCCGGGATCCTCCTAGCTAGCCGGCGCATGATTGTAGATCGGCTCCTGCTGGACCTCACCACATGATGTCTCACCCGATAGAAACTTGATCTCCCGGAAGAACATGAGGTTATGTAAAATCTAAAAATCTAAAAAAATGCCCTAGATTACAACCACGGACGCCTACACACAATATGACAGATTAGACCAAGTCGTGACTGAGACCCACCTACAAACACCTACCTGTAGTCACAAGCAGCGTAAAACTCCTCAGCCAAGGAGCATACCACCCCTAGACCAATTTTTCACGAGCATCTAAGATAACCTGAAAATAACCAGTCAGTTTTTTCGGCACGCTATAATCTGGAAATCTTTAAGACTAAAGTGAACAACTTTCTAGGCAAGCGTGTATCATCTTAGGCCTTATCTTCGCCTTCCATCAAGCAAATGTATATTAAAAAAAACTTACTAGCCGTACACCACCAGGCACCTTTCCCGACAAAGAACATCTTTGATTTCTTAAAGCTACACCACCTTCTATTTCTCTACACATAATATTGCAGTCACCAATCCGCCTGCCAAATATAGTGACTATGTTAAAATATGATAACGATGGCTTGGAGAAATGATTACTTTCTATACCCTTATTTATTAACATATTTATGTTTCATTTACAGGCGAAGTATGACTCGATGCAGGCAAACATCAGAAATATGGAGGACGCACAAAGAATAGCAGAATTAGAAACCGAAGTCTCTGAATACAAGTTAAAGGTATTACACATTTTATATATTCAATTGTTACTCTTATTAACTATAGTTCGTATATCATTGAGCTGTCTACACTCTAAGGCAGGCAGCACGTTTTTTTTTTTTTTTTTACTAAGTATAGACTTACGTTTGACCTTAATCTCGCTTGATGGAAGGCGATGAAAAGGCCTAAGATGATACACGCTTGCCTAGAAAGTGTATTCAGCTTTAGTAGTTGCGGGACATCAGGGATGACGACAAAAAAAAAACTATTTTGTCTGACAGTTGGATTGCCAAAAGTTAGCGGCTTAAATGTGACAGACAATGTGACAGAAATGTGTGTGTGTAGACAGTTTAAAAATGGTAGCTTAGTATTGTTACTGTGACAAATTTAATATCAAAACGTAAGAAATAATAAAAACCAACTCATGAATAAATGTCACATCATATGTTGTGACAGACATATCTGCCATTGTACTATTTCTACCCGAAATGAAGCGTAGTGTTTTATTTGGTAGCAAAATAGCAGGCCGACTAGCAAGGCAAATATGCGAACCAATGCAATTTGCTTACATTAAGTCGTTTCAACAACCTCCGTAGCGTAGCGGTATTTGGCTTGCTTAAAATCTCGGAGGTCGTGGGTTCTATCCCCACACCGGACAAGAAATCTTTGTGTAAAATCTAAGATTTCTTTCCGGGTCTAGTTGGTTGAGAGACTACCCTCCTTGCCTCTGAAAGCACGTTAAACCGTTGGTCCCGATTGTTATAACATCATCTATAAACGAAATAAACGATTTTTATTCAGCACTTAGGTATTTACATACACTTGTTCTTGTCAAGATATAATAATCGTATATCAAAACGGGCAGCAGCGTTTCCTTGTATGTTACAACATAATACTGCGGTCGCCAACCCGCCTGCCAAGCGTGGTGACTATAGCAATACCCTCTCTCGGGAGGAGGCGCATGTTCAATAGTGGACGTTATACGGGCTGATGATGATGATGATTGCTCAATTAAGACGGTTATTGGGTCTTATTTGGTATTCTCCGCGACACAAGCTTTATTTTAAAAATTACTAGCAGAGTTTTGCAGTCTACTAATATTCTTGTTAACCCCCCGTGCTAAGCTAAAATGTCGCTTGTGTAATAGGTGGGGATCGAACCGGTGACCACAAGATCACAAGTCCGAAGCCCCTAGCCGTTAGGCTACGGCTGCTCAGTTTGTATTATCCCAGTGATGAACATAAACTGTACATCTATGTATAAAAACCTAACAATAAACATTATGGTCTTCAGAACGAGGTGATGGCAACAGAGGGAGAGCTGCGGAACAACATGGACGACTCGGACGGTATGCGGGAACTACAGGAACATGTCGCTGAACTCAAAGCCGAGGTATGAACTCATGTCTTACTCTTATACTCGCCATCTTAAGTCCCTCACAACTAACTACTAACTGACGACCTTAGAGTATAAATGCCGTGATTTTTTGTATTTTTAATACTCATGACGATTTTGGTATTATTTAATCTATTTATTCACTTTTCAATAGCATTAAAAATAACAGATTTAAAAATTACTTCGAACATGTGTTAGCGCCCCCTGTTTGTACAAACTATATAATGTTGTATGGCACGGCACCAGGGCATTAGGCATTCGCGTACGTTACATAAAAATTTGAAAATATATGTCTATTTGAACATTTTAATGTCATGTTTCCATACTAATCGTTGATAAAATCACGGTTTTTAACAAGCTATAGAACGTGTCTTACAGAGTCTATGATAAGAACTGTACAAAATAATACGTCGGTGATCTGAAATGTATGGAAGTACCATTGTTTATTTGTTCCGTTGCAATAGTGATTGGCGAAACTATTTAAAACAGAGAGAGAGAAATCGATTTTTTTATTTTCACTTTAAAAGCGAGTGACTCCACGGTAGCGTTCATATCCGTGCTTACAATTAACATAACAGACTGCAGCGATACGTTTTATAGCTTTATACTCTAAGCTGTCGACCCACACGTACCAAAACACACCACAGAGCAGCGACAAAGTGTGGTCAAGCATGGTTACGCAGTAATCCATATTTTGTATTAAAAATGAATCGTACATTTTATTAACTTCAGCACAAAACAGTACATTGACGGAATTAATGCTAGAGGCATTCTCTACGAGTCCACTATTTTTTGAAAGGTTTTTATTTACAACTAGCGGCCCGCCCCGGCTTCGCACGGGTGGACTTTTATACCCTACCCCTGCCCTACCCTACCCCTGCCCTACCCTACCCCTGCCCTACCCTACCCCTGCCCTACCCTACCCCTACCCTAATCCTACCCTACCCCTACCCTACCCCTACCCCTACCCTAATCCTACCCTACCCCTACCCCTACCCTACCCTACCTCTACCCTAATCCTACACTACCCCTACCCTACCCCTACCCCTACCCCTACCCTACGCCTACCCTACCCCTACCCTACCCTACCCTACCCCTACCATACCCCTACCCTACCCCTACCCTACCCTACCCTATCCTACCCTATCCTACCCTACCCTACCCTACCCTACCCCTACCCAAAAGTATCCTATGTCCTTCTCCCAGTTCATAGCTACCTCCCTACCAATTTTCAGCCAAATCGGTTCAGCCGTTCTTGAGTTATAAATAGTGTAACTAACACGACTTTCTTTTGTTTTTAAAATGTATTCTGCTATTCGGGACGGAAAAAAATCCAACAAATCAAAAACCATGGCAATCGGTCCAGCCGTTCTCGAGTTATAAGTGTTGTAACAAACACGACTTTCTTTTATATATATAGATAAAAGTTAACATAATGTTTTAAAATTATAACATTATTTTCTTATAACTAATGTGTCCGCCATTGGGTGGTGCAGGTACCACATTCTGGCATATAGACTATTCACTAGTAACCACAGCTACCATTGGGTGTCAACCAGTATTTTTTTTTTCTGACGGTCATATGTAGTAAGCCCTGATGCTTTTGCTATTTCACCGGGCATAAAGGCGAGCAGAGCTCCATCCTAAATAAATGGTTTAAACACTACAAACTAATCAACCTGCGCAAGAGGGCGTCCTCTGTGGGACTTGGTGTCAACCAGTCATCCACATTTTGTCGTCGACAGATAGTATTGAAGACATTTATATCTGCATTTTGTCGCTGCGATGTTGTATGGTTATGGTATAAGTGGATCGACCCTAATGTCACTCTCGTATTCTATAACAACTCTTGGAACAATGAGTTTACAAAGGAATCTCAGGTTTTTGTTGGTGATTTATTTTACCTATAACAGAGACCAACATATACCACGACAAGCATGACATTCCCAAGTAACTTAAAAAAAACAAGTATTGTTCATGAATACCAATTTGAAAGATATTTAGGCAGGATACAAATTCGACTAAAAAGAATCTGTGACATGAAGAAAATTCCTTCAATTCCTATATAAAAAAGTATTTTTTGAGTTTTTGAGTACTCTTTTAAATTTTTTTTTTAAATACAGAAATAGATCAGACCACTTTTAAATAATAACGTTTTTTGATAATTAGATTCTTTCTTCGTTCTTGTTATCGGTTTAAATAACTTTTTTTATATTGTTTGTATTAAGAAAAGGACGAAAAACCTAGCTTCGCTTTTCTAACATAAAAAGTACAATAACGATGAAATTGTACTTTTTTTTAACATGCTACTAATTTATTCAAGAATGATTTTTAATTACTAATAATCGAGCACGACACTAATATTAAATGTACATTTTGAGTAATACTGAAGATATTTGGTAATATATGAGAATAAAATGGTTCAACTTTCAACATTTCTCTTTATTATCATTATATTACTTTCAATGTCCTTCAATACGTAAACAATATACTACACTGCACAACATTGTCTAACTCGGTTACGTAATGATTTTTTAACATACGTATGTTAAAAGATAATTACGTTTGAACTTTATTACAAGCTTACAACAGTTCACAATATAGTGCACGCTATTTGATTACGATTTACAACTAAATACAACTTACACAAATATTACTTAAATCGGAATATTCTGTATTTAATTTCCATTACCAAATATTTTCAGCACTACATCAAATTGACTGTACAACAATAATGTGTTACATAACTATCACTGTGTGACAATTCTGTTGCTATACAAGCTTCAGCCACTGTTCAGGCATTCGCTTTCTCTGTCGGGCCTCACTATGTACATAACTGATTGAGCACAAACATTTTAATCAAAAATAATATCTATCATTAACCATATACAACCTCAACTCAGAAAATCGCAAAACATAGACTCGATTCTCATTGTTTCGGTCCTTTTTTTGTTATAGTAGAAAATACATATTAAACTTATTTATTTTATCTTTGTTCCGAAAAAAAGGGGCAACATGATCATAGCTATAACAATGTAAATAAATCGCGATGATAATGCGTAATTTTTTGCATTATACATTATGCTATATACATCGAAAGAACTCCACTGAATCTGACTAAAACTATTAGGGTGAAGATTTGCGAAACAACAAAATTCTAAATTCATTTTTCTTATGTATTTTATAAACAAGGCGAAACTAAACGGTTTTTAACATTTGAATCATTTCAAGTCTTAACTGTTCTTTGTGACAGTAGTTATTTATAAATTATTTGTCATTTTCGTGGAGTAATGAATTATTATTTTGTGAAAATGCTTTGAACATTGTCAATTGCATTTGTATGTATAATAATATGTATTTCAATCGCACATACATGCATTAATATATTGCATTTTAAGCATACCGTGGTCGAACGAAATTAAGGTAAAATTATCACATACTTTAAGTATCAGTTTATTATTACAGGGCTGTCACTAGAATTAGTTTAGATAGGTAAGTTTAGAAATTTTAGGAGAGTTTAACTTTCCTCTGGTTTTATTTAGTATAAAATAATATGGAGTTTTTATTACAAAAATGATTGATATATAAGGTGTTTTCAAAATACATAACAGTAGATAGTATCATGTATCGTGATGAGGTTAATAAAGAAATTTCTGTCGTATAATAAATTATATTTTTCCTCTCTAGTGTGTCACGGATACACTAGAGAGGGACAAATTTCCCCTATCCACCAACATGTAATTGCATTATTTAATAGAAATTTCTACACTAACCTCATCACTCACGCACACACCTGTTTCCATTACAATAAATTATTCTAGTTACGGCCCTGAAACTTCTGCGCTTTTGTTACAATAAGTCTGTCTGATACATTTCGTTTGGCACTGCACAGTTTCCGACACCAATCACCACTCCGGACAGTGAGCCCTGGAAATGGCTCGAGTAAGTTCTACATCACTCGAGAATGTTGTCTAGTGTGTTGACAAGCTTGTTCTGTTGATAGATTGTCCCCTTTTCATAGTCTGAAGTCCTAATTGACAATAAATGATTAATGTTACTTAAACCATTAGAACATATTTGAAGGTAGAATCACGTGACTGCTTCAATCAGTAAACTTAATATAAATGCCTATGTGTTTTCGCACTTTCTTTTCTTTTTACATTACGCACCCCCCTCTCATGTTGGTGTCCCCTGCAATGTTCGGGTGCCCTTCTGATACTACAGTTTTCCCAAGCCCCTTTATAAATTGTTTATATACTAGAAGAGTCATGGTTTCGGTATGCACAGGTAATAAAACTGTGGCGCAGCGGTTTGGGTTTCATTTTCAATATCGGAGGTTTTGTGTTCAATTCCTCAGTTAAATATTAGTTATTTTTCCCGTATCTGGGTGCCCTGCTGCTGCCCGTTAACTGCTATACATTCGTCATAGACATATGTCATAGATGATGTTGTAACGATAGGGGCCAACGGCTTTACGTGCTTTCCGAGCCTTGCCAACCGGGCCCCCACCCAAACGTAAAAAAAAGTGTTTGATTTTACACATAATAATATATTTTTTGAAAGGAGGAACTAGGAACCCAAACTAAACACCAAAATTTTGGCAAGACCTTTACCGCTACGCCTCGGAAGTTGTCTTTGTAATATGTATGAATATTTATACTTAGTTAAAATCGCAAAAAGTCCAAACCCTTTTATTTTCTTTAAAGAAATCTCTTCCATCTTACTTATGTTAATTTTTTTACAATACTTCTTTTTATTAAGTACAAAATGTTTAGTCTTAAATGGACTAGCCAAGTGAACACACTAGATTTGTCTTAACAAATTCGTAGCTTATTTTTAATTTGTGTATTGCAAAATACAGGCGAAATTGTAATATTTATTGGTGTCCAATTTATGCTTTAAAAGTAGTGTAAATTAGTTGAGATAAAAAATGTAAATTTAATAAAATATAATATTATGTATCGTCATTGTGTGAGATTGCGATTCTAATAGCCTTATCTAATAGTCTTTATAACCTTATCGTTTTTTGTCGGAGGGTCTAACACCGGCCATAAAGGCGAGCAGGGACCCCGACTTGGGAAATAGTAAAAAAAACTACAATTTGCCCAAGAGGGCGGTTCTGTGGGACTTGGACCTTGGCTTAAGGCAGTCTTAGGAAGAATGAGGAATGATGACCTTTAGTTTTTGGAGGGAGTTTTGTGTAAATGTCGCTCTACTTTAAAATTCGAGGGCCTCTCCGACTTGAGGACAACGAAATGTTCTTTGCAAACTAAGCGTTGGAAGAGCGAAGGGGGACGCTTCGTGTCCGCGGGCGCACTCTTCTCTAACGAGAGTGATAAGTCAAGTTTTATGCAAAAATAAAATTATGGGTCGTCAAATCCTTACTTTACTACAAATCGTTGCAATAAGCGAAGTCTTTACACTCAGGGTTGACTGTTATTTCAAATAAGAAAAAAAAAGTTATTTCCGTAAAACTATGGTTTTTTATCTCAACCTAATTTCAGTTGGCTTGTCATTACATTACGGTACAATTTTGCTTGTTTGTGTTCGCTGCCTGCTCGCTCATACACTTAACATCAAAACTTGAATAATGCATGCGACGAATAAAAATAAACAATTATTTATTAAACTTTAATGAGTCTCAACCAATTTGTAAATATATGCGAAAACTGCAAATAAATATTGTTATATATTTTGATATTTAGTTATTGAAGTAGTAGATATATACCTACTTAAACAGGGTGTCATATAATGGTAAAATAAAATATAACGCTAGAGAAGTTTTTGGCTGTAGTTGATTATGAGATTCATTGTGTATGATTGATGTGTTCTTCTATTTTGCATGAATGTGTGTTTTTATTAAAAGTAGGCTAATCCGTACTAACTCTTATTAGTCCTTTATGTATTTTGTAGCTAAATTTGTTGTCTAGTAGGTAATTACTTGTTATGATAATATTATAAACAGTACAAAGATGTGTACTGGTAAGTATGTGTATAATCTTGTTTCTACTAAATATTTTATTTTGATTTGTCTATTATGCTTTGTGGGTTCAATTCCTGCATATATTATGATGTTAATATATACTAGCAGACTATCCAGTAAACTGTTTAAATTTTAAAAAAAATCATAATTGGTTTATTTATTCAAAATTTGATAAAATATGAGGAGTTTATAGGTAACATACATTTGGAGTACCTATTGCCTAGTATAGTGTTATCAATTATAAAGAAAAAAAAACTACTTTTACTTATTGTTTTTCGTATCTAAATATTATGGCATAGCAGGTATGTCCTAATATTTCAATTAAAACGTAACAACTTGTCTGCAATTAGTTGGTACAGTAACATAAGATGTGTGTCCAGGTCATGAGACTAGAGGCATGGAAGGCCCGGGCCCTCGGCACCGAGCTCAGCCGCGCCGTCTCCTACGAAGATGATTTGGAGGAAGACGACAAACTGAAACTCATTCTCCGTCGGGAGTCTTCTACGTCCCTCGACACGGCAATCACACGCAAACCCACGTAACGAACATTGGTATACAGTAACGAGCCCCGCTACTTCAATTGTTATAGAAGACATTATTTTATTTAACATTCTTAGTGTTTTTGTTTTAAAGCACAAGTGGCTTCTGGGAGAAAAATATTTTTCTAAACAAAATAAATGTTTTGAACTTAATTTTAATGATGGCTGCTAGGCTAAAATTGAATGGAAACTACGTGAATTGTTTGATTGAAACAACTGAAATTGCACAAAACAATTATTTTGCACATCTTTCGAGTTTTAATAAAAACAAACATTAGTTATTTCACAATTTATAGATGTTTGTTATTCTATCTAGGTATGTGTTCTATCTTAATGCTTTTAGTCTGGGGAGAAATATTTTAGGCGTTGCAATATTTTTTAATTTTCTATCTTATACTGACCACACTGAGCATACTTACACGTCTATAAGTCTTCGTCGGTCTTAACTGTCTCGATATTTTCTTCGAATAAGCCATTTATGTTTTAAAATGTTAGGAAAAGCTAGGTGTTCTCTTTGCTTCGTTTGAAAACCATCAACCTTTTGAACAAACGAGCGTTTAAGGTTTTCACACGAATAAAGAACAATCCTGAATTTATTTCACGTTAGCTTAATGTTACTTGTTTGCGGTATCGTCAATGAGTTTGTACACACTTTGATTGCTTAAACACCAATGTGTTGGTTTTATACATTTAGCTCCAACACTTTTATACGCCTATAATGGATCTAGAATTCTCATTTTATGTTATAATATATTTCTGTAGTTGTGCTAGATTTAGCTTCAAGTGGTTATAATCAAATATGTAATCAGACATAATACAATAGTCTAGACTCCCATAGATTTCCTTAAAACCACAGTCTCGTGATGCCAACTACATAGATAACACTGTAGGTGTATTAAGTTTACGGAGTATACTTTGTAAGCCATAAGTCGATCATAAATAAGGAGGTTAACAAATCATTGCAAAATAAAATCTTAAATATTCTACAAAAGATTCAATTTCGAATGGCACTATTAATATAGGATAATATCTGATGGAATATGGAAAGACAATATAGTTTATAATGCAATTACATTTGTCTTCGTTATGTGTGACATTAACATTTGTCTTAGAAAATATATGCCGTGATTTAATGAAATCTACATTTATGCACATTAGATATAGTAAGAATATTTTATATGGTTGTAGTTGAAACATACAGGTAGTTAGATTTAATATAGTTGTATTTTATAGTATAAATACAAGGTGACTCAGAAATTGTGTACGAAGTGAAAATGGAAGCCTTTGATGTAATAAACGACAGTGTTCCTCATGTTAGGCCAATATGGGTAACTCTTACGTTTAACAATGATTTTGTATTTTGTACGTTTCTTACGCGAGCATGGTAGTAAACTGGTCTTTCAATATTGTAGATGGTGTATGAGTCACCCTGTATTATTTGGTAGAAAGATAATTGTTATAGAAAAATCGTGGTGAACAACAATTAACATGAAGATTCAATGAAACCACGCTGCGGTTCTCACTCAATTTGGTAGCTTTGATCTCAATGTAGATATTCCTTTTGTTCACATATAAGAAAAACAACTTTAATTTACGAATTAAAGCACTTTATTGATAAAAGTTTTATTTCAACCTAGACATTCCAAGCCGTAACTATTAATTTATTAACGTATATATTTAAATTTATTGTTTTTTTTATTCGAATAACATTGAAAGATTAAATATATTTGAATACAATGACTTGATATGATTTGTTATTATTGAAGACGATCTAGTATTGATGGCAATATTACGCGTACTTATTTAATTAATGCTTGTTATTTTATTAGTTTTAAGAGGAAGTATTTTTATAAATAATGTATTAATTTATTTTTGTAAAATACTCAATGTTTTGTTAAAATATTATTTTAATTCCAATATATTAACATAATTTGCATACGATTGATAGTCTAGCACCCCGTATCGGTATTTTGCAACAAGCATGACATAATTAAAAAAATGAACATTTTTTGGATGAATTATTAAATACTTATACAACGTTCCAAAATAACTAATTTTCTCGTTTGTATTGAATATTCAGATTTGTTACAAAAACATGGATGTTAAATTATATTACATGATTGACAAATAACAATATTATATACTTACATATAAATTTAAGAAAAAAATTTACTTAACAATTACCTGGAAAGTTAAACAATTAATATCGAAGGGTACTCAGTCAATTTGAATGCAAGGAAAATTGAATCAATTAAAATGCAATATAATTATTTTATTGGAAATCACTTTTGGCAGAACACTAAAATAAAAATGTATGTAATACTAGTAAAATATTGACGTTACAATCCCTTCATACAATGTGATGTGCAATATTTCTATCCCACTCATTTATTAATGTTTTCTCCCTTTCTTTCCTATACCACTTTTCCCTTAATTCTAAAACTACTTATCCTACGTATTGTATACTATTTTATTTTAGTTATAAATATTAAGATAAATACATACATAGCTCAACGAGAATCGTTGGTTAATACACGCTTGATTTTATTATACTTTAGTACAATGTTATATTACTGACATAGTTTATTTGCTGTATTAGTATTATAAAACAAACAAATCGGCAGCTATGAAAAGTTTTATTATTTATGTTATCCGTCACTTATTTAATAAAAATATTACAGTTTATTTTATCATGATAAATATATATAAATGTTTTGTTACTCCACGCACATTTTAAACCTTTTGTTAAGCAATTATTCTTATTTGTAATCATTATATAATTATATCATAAATTAAATAGAATATCAATATCTACTTGTTTTGTAATATTTGTAGAATAATTTATATTAACCAGCAGGAGCTATGAGCCTTAACTTGAGATGCTGACCAAAACCAAACGAGGACTGAAATACAATTGTACTCTCTTAATTGTTAAGATTAAAACCTGATTATTATAAAAACAGCTACTGAATTCTTTGTAATACGAAAACATCTAACAAAGTAGCATTTTTACTTTTATATTGAGAGGATAACTCTGATACAAAACAGCAGCTAATTTAAATATATTTTGCTCAACATTCTGCTTGTAAATTTTATTTTGAACATATTAAATGTCTTTTCTAGCTGTTTTTGCTTCTGGATGTTGTTTAGTTAATCCTAACCTAATCTAGTTATTTTGTTTTGTGTATCATTGAGGGTCTGCGTCCACTGGCGACATCACACGGTATATATATGATATTAGATATACTTTCGTCGGTAGGCAGGCCGAGTTTTCTTACATAAAGATTCTTCTAAGTTTAAATGCCTAGAACAAAAAAGGCAGAAAAAGAACGCATTATCATAATCATCTTCCTGCCCTGCTCCCATTATTTGGGGTCGGCGCAATATGTCATCTCGCATTATCAATATATGACTTCATTTACAACCACATTTTAAAATCTGATGTTATTATATATGTTACGGCTAAAGGTAGGTGTGAACATAAACTTAAGATTAGCCGGCTAAACCTAGGTCTAGCCGACCACATGCGGTTAAACTTAGATCAACCTGAATAAGTCCCTGTTCAACTCCATTAGTTGAACAGGGACTTAGGTTTAGGTTATTTTTTTTTTAACCACCCCAACACCTTTTTGTGCCGTGAATAGGTATTGTTAAATTTAATTAAAACTTAGAATATCACGACGCAAACTATCATGTTATTGAACTTTAGCTGCTACTCGAAGATAAACCATAGTTTAGCCGGCTAATCTTAAGTTTATGTTCACACCTACCTTTAGTCGTAACATATATATTATAATGGCTATTGTATTTTCCCAATTTTTAATTCCATATTTCTTTATATCGTGTTGTGTTGCCAGTTAGTAAGCTTATAATTACGTCATCGTTTAAGGTGAAAAATAATCGCTGTAATTCTGTTACAATAGGTATTTATACATGATGCAAAACACTATTAAGCCGTAAGGCATTCTGAATGATGATGTTTTTACATTTTACTTGTGACTGTATTTTCATATTGTGTATTGGAAAAATAAATTGATAATATTGTATTCCATTTTTATGATAAATAAAGACTTAAAATAACTCATTATGGTGTTTTCATTTTTTTAATGTAAGAACCCTAGTTTACGATAGTTGGTTGGATGGTGGGTTAGTTACCCGAGGCTTCTAAAAGTCCAAGTCAGCTATACCCAACATGGGCTTGTGCAGTATGGGAGGTTACCATAAATAGTTGTTTTTTTATTTATTGATACGGATACGGAGTAATGAAAAAGGAAAACTAATATACTACATAAAACCTCAAAATATAGCTTTTATGTAGTATACTAGTTTTCCTTTTTCATTACTCCGTAAATGTAACTTATTAATTTGGTTTTAGGTTAGGTTCTTATTAACCGTTAAATATTTTTTGAAACCTGGCCGAAACGTGAATGTGGCCCCTATAAAAAATGGTAGAGTACAACTGGTCTAAGCTACACATGATTAGCGAAACATGTTCTATTAAATAAGACTTAAGTAATTGAGAGGTTGGGCAAAATTAAGCGTCTGTTCCGAACGGATAGCAGCACAGTGTTATGCGGTCAAACGTTTGCCAAGCATACACTAACTTCTCGAGCAGCGTTCGCACAATTATCTTTGGACTGTGTATCCATATGCATATCAAGCTTTTAAATCAGACATTGAAGTTAGGGCCGGCCATTCCTATACTGACGTCCCATCATCGATACCAGTTATATAATTTAACTAGCGGCCCGCCCCGGCTTCGCACGGGTGGACTTTTATACCCTACCCCTGCCCTACCCTACCCCTGCCCTATCCTACCCCTACCCTACTCCTACCCTACCCCTACACTACCCCTACCCCTACACTACCCCTACCCCTACCCTACCCTACCCCTACCCTAACCCTACCCCTACCCTACCCTACCCCTACCCTACCCTACCCCTACCCTACCCCTACCATACCCCTACCCTACCCTACCCCTACCCAAAAGTATCCTATGTCCATCTCCCAGTTCTTAGCTACCTCCCTACCAATTTTCAGCCAAATCGGTTCAGCCGTTCTTGAGTTATAAATAGTGTAACTAACACGACTTTCTTTTGTTTTTAAAATGTATTCTGCTATTCGGGACGGAAACAAATCCAACAAATCAAAAACCATGGCAATCGGTCCAGCCGTTCTCGAGTTATAAGTGTTGTAACAAACACGACTTTCTTTTATATATATAGATAACATTGGGCGCATCAAGTAATAAAAGACTAGTCAATAATGTCATCTTTATTTATCCATAAATAGATTTACTTTACTGAAAAGGTATTATATCGATCATGCCCAAAGGGGCTTATTACCATATATTCGGCAAAAGCAATAGACATGAAGACTAAAAAAAATATATTTAGTCCGTTAGTTTTAGTCAGACACGTATTTTTTATTTATCAAATCTATATAAAATTGACAATGATACCGAGCTACAACAAACTATAAGAGTTCAGGAAACGGGGGCTTGTAACGTCACTGCTAGGTAAATTGTACCTAGAAGTGACGTCAAATGAAACAACGCGCTCTACCTTAGTCATATTTTGTATGAGGAACGAAAAAAAATACGCGTCCAATATTTTTTGCTAACTGACGGACTAAATAGTTTTTTTTTTAGTCTTCATACCTATTATAGATCAATTTGCTTTGAATAATATTTATTTTTGTCACATCAAACTAAAGCAGCAAAGTAATCATCTCTCGCATTTCTTTTTTCTTCGGTTCCAAATAAGAGATAAATAAAAAGTACAAATTGTTAGTAAAATTATATTTATTTGTCTAAATTTAGTTACTATTAAGCACCTTCCTTCATACATTAATTTATATTACTATTTGTTATAACATTATTTCAATTAAATACATTAGGCACGAACACGGTCTTATGTTAGTAAGGCATTTTTTTGGATTAAATATTAAGCTTAGGCTAGACTCTTGTACTTTGTGAATAAGTTGTAAAGCACTCGGAGTGTCGACTTGAGATCGTGGTTCACAATATCTGAAACAAATGAAAAACAACAATCTATATCTATACATATAAGAGAGAGGTCGAATGTCTGTAAATACAAAAAAACACTAAAAACCGAGCCAGGGAGATATTAGAAGTAAAATAGAACACATCCAGTTTTATATTTAATTTTTTTGTTTCTCTGTCTGTTTGTACTGGCTAATCTCCAAAACTGTTGCACCGATTTCAATGAAATTTTGCATGCAAATACTTTTCAAATCACAGAAAATTAATGAATTCCCGTGGGTTATGAAACCGAAGGAATAACGAACACCACGCGGACTAAGTCGCGGGCATCAGCTAGTGTATAAATATAACATGCTATTAATACATATCCAATTTTTTTACTGTCTTTAAAGTTATCGTTTAAAAAATAATAATAAAATCAAAAATGTTTTGTATTCATGTAATCCTACCTCAGGTATTTGTAAATAGCCAAAACATATTTTGAGTTATGAATATAGTATCTAATATATAAAATTCTCGTGTCACAGTTTTCGTTGCCATACTCCTCCGAAACGGCTTAACCGATTTTGATGAAATTTTTTGTGCTTATCCGGTATCTATGAGAATCGGCCAACATCTATTTTTCATCCCCCTAAATGTTAGGGGTAGTCCACCCCTAAATTTTTATTTTTCAGACAAAGTTAGGGGTAGATTAGAGGTAGGTGTAGGGTAGAGGTAGGGTAGGGGTAGTGTAGGGTAGGGGTAGTGTAGGGTAGGGGTAGTGTAGGGTAGGGGTAGTGTAGGGTAGGGGTAGTGTAGGATAGGGGTAGTGTAGGGTAGGGGTAGTGTAGGGTAGGGGTAGTGTAGGGTAGGGGTAGTGTAGGGTAGGGGTAGTGTAGGGAAGGGGTAGTGTAGGGTAGGGGTAGTGTAGGGTATGTATCGATTGAGGCAGTACGAAGTCTGCCGGGTCAGCTAGTACTAATCTATTTATGTGCTACAAATAAAAGCTGTCAGGTATGGAAATACGATAACATGTTTTTCTGTGATTTAGTGTAAGTTCTGTTCGTTGAGTACATTATTATTAAGGCGGACCATAAGTATATCAAAAGACAGGCGTTAGTAGGTACCACCTGCCACTGAGTAGTTTACAAAGATAACAAGCCTTATGTTTGTGTTAATTCTAAACATTACAACTCCAATTATGAGTGCCAAATCTTGCTAGGGACACCATTTCCTAAGCGAGTTGTCTTTCATAAATCATCATCCAGCCCATACAACGTCCACTACTGAACATGGGCCTCCTCCCAATGGAGGGTTTTTGCTATAGTCACCACGCTTGGTAGGCGGATTGGTGACGGCAGTGTTATGTTGTAAAACACAGGGGAAACGCTGCTGCCAGAACCTTGTTCGCTTGTTATAGATGATGTTATAACAATCGGGACCAACGGCTTAACGTGCTTTCCGAGGCACGGAGTCCGGTAGTCTGTCAACCAACAAGACCCGGAAAGAAATCATAGAATTTACACAAAGATTTCTTGTCAGGTCTGGGGTTTGAACCGACGACCTCCGAGATTTGAAGCGAGCCAAATACCGCGTCTTTCAAAAATACAAACGAACATACCTTCAGGCCTTGCTTTAGGCTTCGCCAGTCCCACATCTTGCATCAATTCGAACGCAAACGATACATTATGAACCTTCTGATCAAAATCCTCAGGTATCAGATGAAAGTCGTACAAAGGCACGAAGAATCCCTCTAGCAGTCCCATAAGGAGGCAAAGGTAGACTCCATCATGAAACTGGGTGTCCAAATCTAGCACTTCCAAGTTTACTTTGCTCAAGTGTTTATTAACAAATGTGATGAGAGATTTCTTGACGACTTGCAACTTGTCTGGGGCGTGATCGAATAACGCGTCGAAGGCATCGCGCTCGCCGATCATTCCGAGATCATCGTAGGTTGTGGTGATGGTTTCTATGAATGTTCTGGAATATAGAGCACAATAATTTATACATAATCATCATCAGCCCTAATAACGTCCCACCAGTGCACATGGGTCCCTTGAAGATGTTTTCCCAAGGGCAACACAATAAAAACAAGTTTGGGAAGCTCGGACTGATGGAAGTCTGTAGCTTCCCGCGGGCGGTTTTATCCCCGTAACTATATTGCTCATGGTACAAAGCTTACTAACAATGACAAAATCTTTCAAATCGTTATCGAGATTCGCGCGATTTCAAGCAAACAAACAAACTAGGTATAGATTATTTTGGTACAGCATGTTTCCCAAATGCTGGTGTTTACTTTGCACAGCAGGTAAGCATTGCCATTTAATGGGGTAATGCTGCCAGCATTTTGGGAACCTTGCCAAGAAGAATACATTCAAGATTTAGTAGAAAGTAGTATTTTATAAGTTAGTTAGACAACCGCGATGTTAGAAAACCGCGGGGCTCAGCTTAAACTAGCTGCGCCCCGCGGTTTTACCCGCGTTACTATACTCCAGTGGGTCGGAGCGTGATGTTTTGTAGTCTACATGTTAATCCAGCGTATAACCTATCCCGGTGCAAAATTTCAGCCAATTCCGTCAAGTAGATTCGGCGTGAAAGAGCAACCAAAAACCATCCATCCATAC
This sequence comes from Nycteola revayana, assembly GCA_947037095.2. Classification (NCBI taxonomy): domain Eukaryota; kingdom Metazoa; phylum Arthropoda; class Insecta; order Lepidoptera; family Nolidae; genus Nycteola; species Nycteola revayana. Next base: position 4,224,676 of record OX344842.1, on the reverse strand, counting down.
TTACAAACTTTCGCGTTTATAATATTAGTAGGAAATAGGATTAGCTACTTTTAGTTGTATACATGAATTTTATTCATTAATGTAAAATGTTATTTTGTTTGTCTGTAATGTTATCAACATAACATTATGAAGTCATTCAGGCTAAAAAGTATTTGTAACATCGACACTTAAAAGAGCTGACATACTGCAAGGCTTAACTATGTCTCTAAAGAAACTAAAAGCCATAATCCCTCAATCTCCCCGTCAGCGACCGCCCCGAGGTCCAAGACCCATAGGGGACGCCTTCTTGCGCAGGTTGCTAAGTTTGTAGCGTTTTAACCATTTATGCCCGGTGAAGTAGCAAAAGCCTCAGGGCAAACTTCATATGTCCGTGCTAAAAAAAAAAAAAGCTTACCTGTGTGACAGTTGATTAGGTGTATCTTTCTTCACGACCACTACATTGACACTGACATTCTCAGGTAGTCTCACCGGGGCGCGGAAATGACGCGCCAGTGCTACTAGCAAATGCAATATGGAAACTACGTTCTTTGAATGTACTGAGTCTACACTCCACTTGGGAACTGGCTTGGTGGTTCCGTACAGCACCTGAAATATGATACAAATGGCTTAGATAAATGAGTGAAAGTTCGCAAGATGAAGACCACGAACTGGCAAGCGTAACGTGAGACGACAACTTGCACGATAGACCAACGACCTCATAAAGGTCGCAGGGAGTTAGTGGATACAGGTCACTAGGAATCATGTCCACTGATTTCGATGGGAGCTATGACATTAAAAATAAAGTTGTTTTTTCTAATGTGTCCCGTAATTTTGAATACTTCGGATGCTTAGATACTGATGGTGTTTTAGCAGTTATGTGCTTTCTGTGGCTTGGCTGTAACGAAGTATTAGGCGTTGTGGGTGCTCCGGTATATTTGAACACGGAGGATGCTCTCAACTATTTGATCACTGTAGTAGCGTCAATATTTATGATCATTTTGAATGTTGCTATATATTTGGAGATATTCGCTTTCACTATCTATTTGATGTTGACTGTATGTGATCCCGATGTCCCTTCTTATTTCTTGTAGTCATCTTTGTTCAGTTTACTACGCAAACATGCATATTACTTGATTGTCGAGCGCGCGATACCAATTTTTAATCTAAGACGAATGTAAATACTGAACACTAAACTTATACAAGGTGTAACGGAAAGGGTATATACTTAGAAAGAGCAAGTTTTCTTTGGACCATAACAAATGATATGGCAAGGGTTTTAAATTAAAATAAAATACTCCAAGATTTTTTTATTTTGCGAACAAAAAATAAAAATGCCCTTTATTCAGAAATACCAGGAGTAAGAGGTTTATTTTTACTTGCAAATAGTTTATAGTGATGTATTTATTACAATTTGAAAAGTATGGTTTCTGGTATTTTTGAATTTAAAAAAATCATTACTTCTGGACTTGTAGACTTAAATTAAATAACCCTTGACATATCGTTTGTTATCGTCCCAAAAAGCCTTGCTCTTTCTTTGTATATACCCTTTCCGTTACACCTTGTATAGTACTAGCTTCCCGGGAAAAAATCCCTACCTCGCTTGTAAAGTCCCCCTTTACAAACACACAATTCATGGACACATAGTACACCCAGACTCAGAACAACTATTTGTGGTTCACACAAATAATTGTCCCAGCTGGGAATCGAACCCAGAACACCAGGTCTCAGAAGTCATTGTCTGACATTGAGCCACCGGTACAGTCACTACTTTTCAATTTCAACTTACCCTGTTGACTGCTCTTAGTACTATGGCTAATTTCTGGCGTTGACCTTCCTCGGATTGCGTGACCTCTGGCACATCAAGTTTGGTCTCCGTCAGCATTTCCAACAACTTCTGTAGCACCTGGCCATCATATAAATCTTGGCTGATATCTTTCACGATAATTCTTTGGGTGGCGAGTTCATCATTGATCCAGTCGATCAGTACTTGAATTAGTTCCTTTACTCTTGGGTCTTCTAGGGATCGGGGTTCTACTATGGCACGTTCTTCATTGTCATCTGAAAACATGGTTGTATTTTAATTGATGGAAGAAACATTTAAAAAATTTAGATTAATAAATTTAGACGAGGACTGGTTAGATTTGAACCTGTATCTTAGGTACGTCCCCTAATGTATAAACTTTTAATCTCCTTACAACACGTTTCTAATAGGAAGGTAGTGCCATCTTATCTATACTATAAATATAGCGTATGTTGGGAGATGTCTAGAAAATCGTGTTAGGTGGCGTTACTCCAAAAACGACAAATGCGAGTGTGGTGTTGTCCAATCAATGAACCACTTATTGTCATGCCCGAACTGCCCCACATGCTACACAATACAAGACCTAAATGAGGCAAATGACCGGGGAATCGCTGTGGCCAAATACTGGTCAAGTTTGATTTAGATTACTGAATAGCCTATCGACTCGAGAAGAAGAAGCTCCTGCATAGAGCTGCCATCTGTCCAGGTTTCCCCGGATTTGTCCTAGTTTAGAGGATGTCTGGGGAGCGTCCAAATTTAGGAGATGGCAACTCCTACATAATGTATCTTTTCAATGGTGAAAGATTTTTTTAAATCAGTCCAATAGTAATATAAGGAGCAAAACTATTGTTTGAAACTCAGAGTTAAATTTATTTCATTGTATTTATCAAAACTATTCATGTATAGTTTTGTAAAATTATCCTGTTTTTATGGACTCAACTTCATGGAGTATTTTACAAGGATAATTTACAAATATGCTAATTATAATGTATGAGTCATGATTATGTCAGTTTTTGTACAAGACCTTGATGTAGAGATGGCAGCTTTTCTAGTTATATAGACAGACTAGCTTCCCGCGCGCGGTTTCACCCGCGTAGCTCCCGTGCCCGTGGGAACTTCGTTATAAAATATAGCCTATAACCTTCCTCGATAAATGGACTATCCAACACTGAAAGATTTTTTGAAATCGGACCAGTAGTTCCTGAGATTAACGCGTTCAAACAAACAAACTCTGCAGCTTTATAATTTTAGTATAGATTTATACGGTATACGATCTCCGCTCCCGTGGAAACTTCATAATGAAATATAGCCTATGTCATTTGGGAATAATATAGCTTCCCAATGGTGAAAGATTTTTTTAATTGATAAGTATTTTGCGAGCATTTTTAATTCAAGCAAGCAATTTAATCTCCCTTTTATAATATTAGTATAGACTTAACTCAGTTTGTTTGAACTATAGAATCTAACAACATTTGGCTCGCTTTACATCTCAGAGGTTGTGGCTAAGGGACTACCCTCCGTGCCTCGGAAAGCACGTTAAGCCGTTGGTCCCGTTTGTTATGACATCATCTATATCAGTAGTATACAAGGAAACAGGCAGCAGCGTTTCATTTTGTCTTACAACATAATACTGTGGTCACCAGCCCGCCTGCCAAGTGTGGTGACTAAATAACGTCACCCGGGAGGAGACCCATGTTCAGTAGTGGATGTTATACGGGCTGATGATGATAGAATCTAATACCGTAACCACAACTAAATTTGAAGCAAAGGTAAAAAAAATAGTAACATATCCGTTCTTGGTGTTGTAAAATATTAGTAAATGACAAACAATGTGTATATTCATACTATCCATAACAGTCAAGTTCCAGTCGAATCGCATTCCAGTATTTAATAATACTTTACTAGACCAAGATTGGACTGCAAACGAACCATGATCAAACTTGTAGTGCAGATCCAGCCCTAATGTTTTCCATGGAATAGATTTGATTACCAAATGTTAAGAGTACCGTAAAAGTTTATCACTAACTCCCATTCCATCATATCACTTCTCACACAATCTGTCTTATCTTTTCTGTGGCCTCCCTCTTCCTCACCATCCATCTACATTGATATGCATTTTCCTTGTAGGCATATGCAATTTATCCCTTTATCTGACGTTAGTAGAAAGAAAAAAGAAGAAGTATCTTTCCTAGTGATATGACATATAGTATAAAGTATATGCAACAAAAAGTTGCTAATCTAAACTAAAACTAACTTATAAAATACTTCTTCTTCTTCCTGCCCTTATCCCATATTACTTGGGGTTGATGCAACACATTTGTTTCTTCCATTCTATCCTGTCACCCGTCACACTATCACTAACTCCTTTTTCTTGCATATCACTCTTCACACAATCCATCCATCTTGTAACTTATAAAATACTAACTATTCTAAATGCTATTTGGTCAAAAACCCAGAATGCCGGCAGCATTGAATAGCAATGCTTAACAGATTATGCAAAGTGAATACTAGCACTATTGGTAAGTACCATGTTAAAGAGAACCACTACAAGGTATTTATAAATGAATTTGGCTCCCAGACTCTGTTGATTATTTAATTTCAAAGTAGATCATAATTTCAGAAACAGAGGGATAGTATTACTATCCCAGTTTATATAACACTTACTTAATGTATATTCTTCTGGAGGTATTTCAGGTGCGGTGGGGCTGCCCGGTGAGTCTATAGCATTTTTGCCTTCAGCTTGTACATCTTGTACTATAAAGAAACATAAATATTTAAATAAAAATAAAATAAAAACCAACTTTATATATAACAAATAAATAGTATTAGATATTCTTAAATGAGAGCCAGTTTAGAACTACAATAAGATATTTTTTCAAGAATTACCAAATCAAATTTTTTACAGCCAATATTTATCGAGAAATAGTCTTTTAGCTTTACCTATATGAGAAACACTAAGAAGAGTTTAGTTCTGAGGTCCTTTTTTACAGGTAGAAATCCATTATGCATATCTACGGGAACTGGTTTCTCCATTGTTTTTTTTTTATATATTTATTATCTGTTATCAGGCATTGACTATGAGCAAATAGGATGGGTGCATTTTGTCTGGAAGAGTGCATCTTCTATTGAAGATGTCTACTTATTGGCATCAAATCAAGTTGATGTTATTGAAATAATAAGGTACTCTTACAACAAAAAGAGGAATTACCCATTAAAACACCCTTATTGGTTGTCTAATCACCAGTATTGTGACTTTTAAAGATAACTTTGAAATCTGACTTCTGGTGATCTTAGTTCTAAGTCCTAGACTGCTATTAGGATTACATTTAATTTTATTTCTTAGAATCTTCTCATACAGAAAATCTTATTATATGGTTTTAGCATGTAGCCCTAATAATATATAGAATTTACTCTTATTAATTATTAATTTGGGGATTTACTTTATTTATTATACACCTAGCACTAAGATTTAATGAGGTAAATTATTACACAGCACAGCATTAAAACCTTAAAATTAAACCATAGATAACAAGTATTTATGTTCATAAATTAAACCTTGGCCTAATGCTTAACCAATACAGGAAAGATACTAAAATAACTTGTTACTCAACCCACACAGCACAGAACAAATGGTTAAAGCTTCAAGAAAAGACGGTATAACTGACCCTTTTTGATGTTCTTCTTACGGCCTATTGTACCGATCTTGTCCCAAAATGACTCTTCTTTATCCTCTTTTTTCGGTAAAACGGGAGTTCGAGGAGACTTCGGGCGTGGTGACGACATTTCCAAGTACTAACAAAATAAGGTCAGAAACGAAAAATACAGCTCGCACTAAATATGGTACACAAACAAATATATCTGTATCTTATCTAAAATATTTGTACAAAAGGAAAACGGGATTCGCAGATGTTTTCATTAAATATCTACATTTATTTATTTATAACTCTGATTAATGAAAACAAGACATACTGATTGAACAAAAATGAGTAATTCACAGTTCACTGAGTTATTCTGCAACTTATCAATATTAAAACTGGAATCGTAGCTGTCACTGTCAAATAACTAAGACAGCTACAGTAAAATTTTCAAAAGCTTAATGTTTTGGTTAAAGTTTTTTATTAAAACACGATCACGAGTTTTACATGTTCCTAATTTATGATTACATCACTTAAAATCTATTAACATAAACCTCTAACCTCTTTGTGAATGAAATAGTTGCAGAATGCGCCTTCTATGAATGTACTCTAAGAATATAAATTAACGGAATTACCATTGATTGACATTTACAGTGTGCGTTAATATTTTACACAAAAAATGGTTTATTCATAGTTATTTGTCTAGATAGGTTCCTTCCTGGGAGAAAGTTCGTAAGATGATAGTTAAGATGACGTAATAAAAATAATCAGCTGACAATATGCCGAATTAAAGCTCATTAGCTGACTTTTTTTTCCTCGCGTAAGAAAAACTTAAAACTTTTCTTGATAAATGGGCTATTTAACACTGAAATATTTTTTCAAATCGGCCAAGTAGTTTCTGAGGTTAGCGCTTCAAGCAAACAAACTCTTCAGCTTTATAATATTATATTAGTATATAAGTAGATTAAGCTCCTGCCCGCACCTTAGGCCGCGTAAGATAAGGATTGTATAAGCAAAATACAAGTGAAAGTCCCTAAATCGGTCCAGCCGTTACTGAACAGAACATCAAACAGATAGACAAACATCTTTTAAATCGTGCTTTTATAATATATTTACATTTAGATGCAATCTCAATAAATATTATTTGTATTATTCATTCATTAATTATTTTTAGGTAGTTATAAAAATATTATTTGATTCCAATATTAATATAATTAACTTGCATTTGTCATGAACTGCATCAGCTTTAGCTTTAACTTTTAGTAAAGAAACACAAGTTTTAATAATATGCTAAGACAAGTCAAATCTGTAGGATGATGCAGCAATAAAATAATTCAGCAGTTCAACCCACTGATATGGTTCACCCATATGTCACGCTGACAGTTGCACCGGAAGCAGCAGCAGGAATAATAATTATTATTGTTATTGTGACGTTTTCGCATTAGTTAGATGTGTCATTTATTTATATATTTTCAACAAATTTGAAAAGACAAATGATTAATCTATTTATTTTTTGTTGAACGTTACGTTTACGTATTTGACAACTGACAACCAGCACTAGGTATCGCCTAGCTCAGGGTTTCTCAAAGTGGGGTACGCGCACCCCTAGGGGTTCGCCATTCGACGGCAGGGGGTTCGCGACAAGATTTACGTAATGGTGGCTTGATAACTGGCAGGCGTTTTCTTCAACACTCAATTTTATTATTTTCTTTGGGGGGGGGGGGATTTAATTACTTAGGGGTTCCCTGTCACCTGGAAATTTTAACAGGGGTTCGTGGAGCCGAAAGTTTGAGAAACTCTGGCCTAGCTTATCTATGGTGATTTTTTCAGCAGAACATGCAAGGCGTCTTTTTGTTTTATACAATTAACTATGTGTTTGCTTCGTAATATCTTGTGTGTTATACTGAATTAAACGTATTTTCTTTCTTCCTACTTTAGGATTCCGTACCCGAAGGGTAAAAACGGCACCCTATTACTAAGACTTCGCTGTCTGTCTGTCTGTCAACAGGCTGTATCTCAGGAGCCGCGATAGCTAGACAGTTGAAATTTTCACAGATGATTTATTTCTATTACCACTATAACAACAAATACTAAAAATTAAATAAAGTAAATATTTAAGGGTGGCTCCCATACAACTATTTTTCTTTTTGTCCTTTTTTGCTCGATATCAATAAAGCAAAAAGAAGACGCTTGAAAATGGTACGGAACCCTTCGTGCGGAAGACCGACTAGCACTTGACCAGTTTTTGTTTCTAGTAAATCTGTCTGTGTTCATCTGTTGCTGGCTAGGTATAATTACCTACTTGCTTTTATGCACAGTTGCAATTTGGCTATGGATGCAGGACACTAACTAAAGGTGCAGAAGTGATTCTCGTTACCTACAGAATCAGAATCTAGATAAACCACAAAAGAAGATACTAAAAGTTTTTGTTTTACTTGCAATTTCTTCATGGTAATCATTGATTATTTTATACGTTTTTTTCGGTAGTTACTAACTTTCATACTGTATATATTAGTTGAATATATTAATACGGATTAATTTTAAACTAAGACAAAATAAAAATTTAGTAGTGTTTTGTCTTAGTTTGAATCTAATCAATCTTTCGCAAGAATTCAAGAAATATCTCCATGGTCTTGGGAAAATGTTAAACATATCTAATGCTTATATACTCTTCGACCAGCGAATACAACAAAAGTGTTCAATAATCACTTTCTGTTATCTGTAATCTGTAGACAAGCATGGAACATACACAATAAATAAAATTAACTTGTTGTGTTCTGTTTATCGTGTATTCTGCTAAACTATTAGAAAATTAGCATCAAATTGAATTAATGTATTGATTGTATAATTGAAGTGCTTTTAAGTTTCGGTGGGACTGACGTCTGCTTTACAGAACCTTGCGCATCTCGTGCGTTAAATAGGTTTGTGAAGTCATACCTAAAAATAGCTTCAAGACTGAATTGCATCACATTGACAGTTTGTGCTGAATATTGATTTCAAGAGGCAGTGTTTACTCGGTTATTTTCGAAGCAAGCACAATGGAGAAAGGCTGGAACCCACCTCCTTACAACTGGAACAATCCGTACACAGCGCAGCCCCCGCCCGCGGCGCCACCGAGCTACTCGCAGGCGGTCGGGGGTGTCGGGCCTTCGAGCCCGTATACACCGCAGTACCCACCGTGTAAGTATTCACACCTTTGTTATAAATACAATTATGTTTCCAGTGACAAATATGTGACTATGCGCCATGGATGTAATAAAAATCTTTTCACGTAAACCTTGTACTTGTAATTACAAACAACAAAGAAATAATGCTGAATTTGTCATGTTATTCTCAAGTTATAGGTACACATTAAAAAACTTTGACAAATAACTATTATACTGTAACATATAGCTATATAACACATTCAGGATTTGTTTTGATTTATTTACAGTTCAATGTTTTATGCAGTGATTTAAATGACACATAATAGGATTAACATAACAATGTTTATGTTACTATGTGTATGTTTAACAAAGTGTATCTCTGAATAAAACTGAGCTCATGAAGAATGCTCTATCCTTCTGCCCTGTTTTGGTGGCTTATTCATTACAGTAGTTGCATCTGTGACCTGGTGATCTGAGTTTCGTTCACACTAGTACAATTATATGTCTGACAATGAATACTTGTTCTGAGTCCGGGTTAGCCTTAAACGGTCGGAGGGAATATAGAACCCACCATATTTTGAACTTTATGTACTTGAAATAAAGTTCAAAATAAAAGAAATAAAAAGGCTTTTTTTTATAATAAAGATGAATTCTAAACATACCTACTGCTTACTTAAGGGTTAATTATATGTTGTACTTATAACAACCTCAATTAACTACTGACTGAACCACCAGTGTTGCATGGGACAGTCACACTACAATTTGTTACCAAATTTCTTACCAACTGAAGAAGCTTGTAAGCAATAAAAACAGGAGCCAATAGGTGCAGGACAGCATGCAAATTGTATATATAACAAAATTACATTTAATTATTTTTGTCATACTTTTAAAGTTAGAATAACTAAAAATGTCATATATTTTCTTACTGTATATATATGTATTAGATAGGAGACAGGAAATAAACGAAAACAATGAACTTGTCATTGATATCTTGTTTTCCTGTTAGTTAACAAGTTTTGGTTTATACAGTAAAATGTCAATGTTATTGAAGCCTCCATACTAATTTACATTACAACCTTCAGCTGCCTAGATCATAAAATATACCATAAAGGTGTATTTTTTGCCATGAGAGTATATTATAGACAAGTATATTAGTGTAATATTTTTGAGATTTCATTATCAAATAGTCATTTGTCCAACTGTCTTCCATCAGGCAGTGGACAAAGAGGCGTTGGAACTCTTATTTGAATCTCTGTCAGTTAGTCTTTGAGTATGTTAGATGACCAAAGAGATCACAACTAACCAACTTGCAGTAAAGAGACTGCCAGACCCTAATACCAATACACAGAACATACCAACTTGTCCCCTTTCGCTCGAATGGACAGTCCCTCTCTTGATCACTCACTTGCAAAGATAGAAGCTTGAAACCATTTAATGAGGCTGTAAGCCTACTTAAATTGTCATGGTAATGCTTAGCTATGAGGATTTTCTACTAGACCAGGTATATGCTGCACTCAGAGTATGCCTTTATACCTGGAGTGGAGACTGTATCCTTATGGCTAACAACATATACTGGTCTTCAGAAAAAAGGTTCCTCCTCTATTCATTATAATTAAACATTAAGATTTTCAGAGTCTTTCTGTTGTGTTAGCAAATTTCATGTAGATCCTGTTTCTAGTGAGTAAGACATGAATTTCACTGCACAGTCACATTATGCTGTTTCGATTTCATGATTGTTTAGCAGATAACATTGATTACTGTTTTTGTTTTTAGTGGTGTTTGTGCATGCAGTTACCTAACTGCTTGATAATTTGATTAGTATGTGATTAAAGGGAACAATTTGTTTACTTTGAATGTCTCAATCTTAAAATAGCGAGTTGAATATGAAAATTACAAGTACTCTACTTTTAAGATTAGTGGTGTAATTTAAAAAGTCTAACAAAAGCAAATAAATTATTGTATTCAGAAGACAGGAGACTTTCTGAACATATAAGTCTTGTAGACAAAGCTCATACGGATTCAAAACAACTATCCATGATTCACACAAATTCTTGTCCTGGATCAGAATCGAATACTGACCCAGTAATCACTAAAACACTGAAGCATTTGTTAATAAACTTAAATGATTATTAGCATTTATTGTTATAGAAATTATGATAAGCTTTAATTTTTTGCAAAATATATTTTACAATGTATTCTAGATACTTCTTTATTATATTATATTAAACTAGTTTTTCTGTCCAGTTTCGCCCGCAAAATTTCAAACACTTTTCCGTGGACTTTTTTATTTTTTTAATGTAAACTGTATTCTTATGACGAAATGAAAAGAATACCATATCCAAATTGGTCAAGTAGTACTCAAGTTATGGGCGTGCATACATGTTGTTGATTCATTTTTTACAACCTACCTAGTACTAGGGTGTAGAAGGAAGTAGCACCCTGCGCCCGCAGCTGTAACTCGTGCATTTTCATAGATTGACGCTTGTGGATCGGAACAAAATATTATCAAAAATAATATTGTTGCTTGTAAATGTCAACTGGCAGTGCATTACACAATAAAGTTCAATGTCACTCAGTGCCGGATTAGCCATATAGCAAATTCACAAAAGCTACGGGCTCCACTATTTTTGTGGGGCTCCGTGACTTTTGGGGGGCCTTGCGGTTTTTAGGGGGCCCCGTGATGTTTTTGGGGCCCGCACACTAATATACGTGCGCAAGCAAGAAATGGATCCAATAAATAATCCCATGGATCCGAATCACGGTGCTTCACAATGAGGTGGCCTGAAAAGCCTAAAAAAAAGAGAAAAGTTAATTATGCGACTCAGGGTCATTATTAAGAGCGGCCTTCGGACTGAATTTGCTACAGGCCCCGCGCTGGCTTAATCCGGCACTGATGTCACTCATGCAGTAGGCGGGCAGTATAAAACAGTATTTTATTTTATACACCTACACTAAATATTTTTTAGGTAACATGAAATGGAAATAACTCAACAGTTATTTCCATTTCATACTTCTGTGAAAGGTAATGTGCATTTGTTCTACACCCATAGATGGACTAAAACACCCTTCCCATGGAACTATGATACGGTAGATACTGTATCATAGTTCCATGCTTAGCATGCATTAGCAGATGCTAATGTTACCTTCCGATGCCCTCGTAAACCCGACGTTCGAGACGTCGAACCGTAAAGTTGATCGATAGATATAACTCTCCTAAAAATCTAAAAGTATCTTACGTAGTTTGTTTGATTGGCAGTTTTCAAATCTGTCTATATCTATATCATTGTAAATAATAAAACTATAGAGGTCGAATGTCTGTACATAGATAATAAAAAACGCTAAAAACCAAGTTGGGAGGATGTTAAAAGTAAAATAGAACACAAACAGATATTTTTTTTTTGTTTCTTTTGTTCTATCTTTTTGTACAGGCTAATCTCCGAAAATGTTGCACCTATTTCAGTAATGGCTGCACTAATATTGACGGACTTACACTTGTAGATACAGAACTACTTTTTTATTTTATCTGATCCGTTTGTTTGTCCGTGTATTCCGCGTAATCTTGACAACGGTATTACATATTTAGTCGGGACTTTCATGTCACGTAGCTAATAAAAACCTTAATTTAGGTAGACGTAATCGCAGGCAGTAGCTAGTTTAACATATAAAAAGTATAAATAACAGCCAGTACAAACATATTTATATCTATAGTAAGATTGTTCAACCCGTAACAAAGACAAAGCTCAGTAGTTCCCAGTCTCCTTGCAAGTCAAAGTCACCCACAATTTTTCAATATCATTTTTCAGCCAATTACCTCTTATTCTGACCATTCATACATGATTTAAAGCACATATGATTTTATTTATACAAGCGACGAGTTTCCATTTTTCCCTATAATAACCCACCTGGGACCAGTCTTTCTAACCAATGACCGGAATTGGTTGAAATTACGCTAGCTACGCTACGGAGGTTGTCGAATACAAATACACTAGCCGACGTGATCTCACGCTGCAGTAAGATACCTACTGTAAGAGGTTCGGTCCCACTATTTCCATTGAGAATAACCATTAATGGTAATAGTGACACTAACTTTCCCACAATTACCATTACGTTTTATTAAATTCAATTATTATTATTTTATTAAATTAAATTACTATTATTTTATTAAATTAAATTATTATTACCATCACACGTTTATCAAAATGATTATTCTGGGACACGATCGTATAAATTGCCACTATTTCAATCGGATTTTTTTTATGTCAATGGGTAAACTGGGAGTGTTTTGAGAAAAAAGTGAAATCCCAGTATTACCACTGCAATGGGTAATGGGAATAGTGGGATCGACCCCTGTAAGATACTGTAAGCTTCCTTTGAAAGAAATTTGTCAAAGGAAGGATGAAACACGTGTGGAAGAGATCTATCGTCTATTATAAGAAATGTTAGATCAAAGATACTGTAAGGCTCAATCCAATGCTACACGTTATCCAATCCATTTCACCTGTAGATTGTGAAGTTATATAATAAAGCACGTTGTTAGGATGTTACTTCTGTAACATTGTGACAACGCTAGTCAGATAAGGCCTGAATGATAGTATAAAAGCAGTCCTTAGCAGTAGGATGGGAAATCTTTGCTGCAAGACTTCGTATTTCTTATGTGATGTTAAATTTGAAGAAACCAAGAATCATATTATATATTTATTTTTGACAACCTCCGTAGCGGAGCGGTATTTGGTTCGCTTTAAATTCTCGGAGGTCGTCGGCCGGACAGGAAATCTTTGTGTAAATTCTAAGATTTCTTTCCGGGTCTGGTTGGTTGAGGGACCCTTCGTGCCTCGGAAAACAAGTAAAACCGTTGGTCCCGATTGTTAAAACATCATCTATAATAATCGTATATCAAGTAACAGGTTTACTTGTGTGGCACAACATAATACTGCGGTCACCAATCCGCCTGCCAAGCGTGGTGACTATGGCAAATACCCTCCCTTGGGAGGAGGCCCATGTTCAGTAGTGGACGTTATACGGGCTGATGATGATGATGATGAACTTCATTTGATGAGACTTTTTTTTTTATTGTGCCGCTTGGGTTTCTGGGTACGCATGCGCAGAGCATTGCTTACTGCGTATTAGGTATCCCACGTAAAGGTCTACAAAAAAAGTACTAAAAAGTACCTAGTTACCACAATCGATAGTTTTGTACAGGAAATTGTTGGGCGTCTCATCCAAATTAAGGTACTCACGATTTGATAGTAATTAAGTGCAAAAATGAACCATGGATCCATCCTCGATCCTGGACTGATCGAGCCGCCTTCTATAGGAGCCGAGCATCTAAAACTGGTTCACAAATACACTATTCATTCATATAATATATGCAAGAGTTATTCGGCTCACCTTACCGCGTCTGTTTTATAACGACCTTGGCCCACTGTTCATATTCGTTCGAGATCTTCGGCCGGATGCTCTTACGATATTTGAATATACCTATGCTCTTTTGAACCTTTTGTAAAAGATTTTCTGTGCTATATTACTCGTGTAACTCTCTTTCCCATGGTAACATATGAATAAAATGTAACAAATATTCTGTAGGATTGCCTAAAACGTATTGTATGGCAGACATACATTGATGGAAGCTTTCCGAACGCCAAAGGAAGAATATGGGCGTTCAGTCTCAATAGTTCTAATCTAAACGAGGTTTATATGTCCCTAGTAATACAGTACATTACTAGCGACATGACCGGGTTTTCCAAGGGTATCAGAGCTAATATCAAACTCACCTATAGAGTCACTTGGTCCTCTGACGAAAACCTTTTGCAAATACTTTCAGTAGGTAGTTTTAAGTTTTGTGCGTTAGCGACTATACATTTTTAGCGCCACCTAAGGACAACGCCCTAAACTATAAATAGACCACCCATAACAGGCGTCCTACATCGCGCAATAGAAGTTCGCGTGCCACTTATTACTATATACTATATACAAGTTATCAACATGTATAATTAGGACCGCTGTAATCAGGTATACCACCTCGCCCGGCCAGCAAGATCTTCCCTCAGTGTGTTCCTCTTCCTTCATCATAAAACTAACTCGTGTGCTGTCATAGTCAGAAACTTTATTGTACTCACATACTGCAAACAGTACAAAAAACAATATAAACAGAACAATTGGCGGTCTTTCGCATTAAGCTATTTCTTTCACTACCTTTGTTTTAGTAATAAAATTCATTAGGTAAATGACGTAATAAATCGAGGTGTATTTAATTTAATACCCAATATACCAAGTAGTATATTATTAATGTTTGTTGTTTGTGTAATTTTGTAAATGACACCATCTATATGCGGTTTTTGTGGTCTTGAATATGTATGAATCAGAGCAATAATGTCCTTAGAGCTTCGATTCTGAAAACCTCTATAATTATCTCCGTAATATTGAATATTTTGCCTGTTTTGAAGTCAAATGACTAAAGGCTGAATCAATTCTCATAATTTTCGCAAGGCTTGTCGATGATCTAACCTAGAATACAAGAATAAAACTTTGCACTGGAGAATAACGGTTATAGTGGTGTTCCTTCAAAATAAATAAGACCTCTTTTGCCGGGCGAGGTGGTATGCACGGCTAGCTTTACCATTCGTTACTGCGCGATATAGGTTAGTTAGTATTTCAGGTTCTAGATGGCTCTACAGCACCATGACATTACTTGGGAATGACATGTCTCACTTTTACGATTTCAGTAACTGTAGCAATAGATTCAGTAGCAGCACATAATTTTCAAACTTTTTTATTCTTATTCTCATTGGACATTTACTTACGACACACAACCTTCGCAACAAGACCATGACAAAGAGATATGACAGTCATAAGGATATGGAAGTATAGCGATAAAATTTAATTTATAAGAGACTAGCTTCCCGCGCGCGGTTTCCCCCGCGCAACTCCCTTTCCCGTGGGAACTTCATAATTAAATATAGCCTATGTCACTCAGGCTGAATGTAGCTTTCCAATGGTGAAAGAATTTTTGAAATCGGCATAGTAGTTTTTGAGTTTATTCATTACAAACATGCACACAAAATTACTAATATTTCCTGTTTATAATATTAGTATAGAAATATGACCATTCATATTTAATACTCTACGTTGACCTTAAAATAAATGTAGGAAGTATCTTGGCTTGGTCAAATAATCGAATAAATAATTTTTGATCCATTCAAGGTCGTATGGTCGTTAGTGGCAGTTGAAAAAGAAATAACCCCATAGTTGTTGATGTTGTAGATTATAATCATGATTTTAGAGGACTATTAATAGTGTCATCACCATCACCCACGTCCACTGCTGAAAATGGGCCTGTCGACAGGGTTTTGCCACGCTCAGCAGGCGGATTGGTGACCGCAGTCTTATGTCATAATACACGCATGTTATTGTTGTTATGCGTTTCGAGGCATGGAGGGTAGTCCCTTAACCATCCAAACCCGGAAAGAAATCTTTGACTTTTGTTATGTATGTACCTACATTGGCATGCGGTATGCACGGGCTGCGTCCTCCCCGCGCGTATACGATATTAAATCAGTGTGATTTTAACTTATGTACTTGTATTAATGACGTGTCACTGCTATCGATCCCGATTCCTACCTATATAACAACTTTATACAAAAATTACTTGTCTGGCGTGGGGATGTAACCCACGACCCCCGAGGCTGCGACCCTTATACTGCCACGGAGGCTGTCTAAAGCAATATTTAGTATATCTTAGCAAATAGACTTTCAGGTATCTTACTACCGCTGCTTTTTACATTTATTTAAACCATCATTTATGAAAATCCTTGTTGTTCCAGCGTCAGGGCCTCAGATCGTGACTACGGTGGTGCCCGTGGGCCCTCACCCCACTCACATGATTTGCCCCAGCTGCCACGCTGAGATAGACACCGCTACTCAAACGAAACCGGGTCTCATCGCCTATGTCTCAGGAGGAATCATATGCCTATTAGGGTGAGTAAAATTTTGTTACTATGACATTACGAACTTTTATTTACTTTTACCTGTCCCATCTGCAATTAAGCCGTCATGTTGAATTTTAGTCACTTTTCGATTGAGCAGAAATGTCGTAGCTGTCTGATGTCCGGCTTGGTATATATAGACCATCCCATGACTTCCCATGGATGTCGTAAGTGGCGACTAGGGGACTTACAGCTGATCGTTGGGCAGCAGCATCTGCTCAAGAATATTCACCAAATCACCATCTTATTGCGATCATCAATCGGCCTGCCACTTGTGGTGATTCTGTTTAGTGTTAACATCCCTCAACGAACTTAACTTGCCAAAGTCAGCAGCGGACGTAAGTGGGCTGATACAGACATGTTGTATTTTTATTAGCTACTAGCTACCCGCGCGCGGTTTCACCCGCGTAACTCCCGTTCCCGTGGGAAATTCATAATAAAATATAGCCTATGTTCTTTCTCAGGCTCTAGACTATATCTGTACTAAATTTCATTTAAATCGCTTCAGTAGTTAAGGCGTGATTGCGTAACAGACAGACAGACAGAGTTACTTTCACATTTACAATATTAGTAAGGATTAGTAAGGATATCGCCTGACAATGCAATATTATAATGAGATGGAACTGATCCTGGAGCTGGAAGGTGAACATAGGAACTTCGCAATAAAACGACACAATCCAACGGGTTTAAGCATTTTATTCTGTTTAGAGCATCTATACAATGTGTCCCAGGGATAAGTGACCGCCCGGCGTTTTTTGAATATTTGTACAAAATTATAAATAATTACATTTAAAAAGAGGAAAAAAGAAGAGTATTTTTTTCTTCGAATTTTAATTTTGTTTTTTATTTAATAAATGTTTTACTACATTTTAGTTATGTTTAATGATTTTAATTGATAAACTGTCTAATAAAATGATGTCGGCTAGTCAGTAAAAAAGAATAATGGAAAAAGATGAACAAACTTAGGAAATATCGTAAAAAAACTGCAGCACGTCACGCGTCTTTACAAAAAAAAGAAAAAAAATCTAAAGCCGCTAAGTCACAAATATAAATGTAATTATTAATAATTTTGTACAAATATTCAAAAAACGCCGGGCGGTCACTTATCCCTGGGACACACTGTATACTAGTACGTGTAACAGCAACTTTGTACCACCTTTTTATTAGAATTGCGGACGGAGTTGTTAGAAAAATCGCACGTTTATATAGAAAACGAGTGCAGAATGCTAATATTTTTTTAAATTATGGTCTAATTTTTTTTTTTTTTACTAATTATAGTCTTACGTTTGACCTTAATCTCGCTTGATGGAAGGCGATGATAAGGCCTAAGATGAATTTCGACCTCTTGGGCGACACTTGTTTAAATAATACCTTTTATTTTTAAATATTTATTATTTACAATTATGGTATCGCTAATTACGGAATTTGCATAACACATCTGGCGAATGACATTGTAACCCACTGCTTTTGCGGTTTTCGAATAATTGCTGGGGACGTCACGTGACATGCATTGCGCTTGTAATAGTTCACAAAACTACTATTATACAGGTCGGTAACTCGGGACCGTAATATTAAATTTTCAAATGATCGAGGGTTCGATAGCTTCCTACCACCTCAGATACATTGTAATTATTTTTAATACTCAGCTAAAATAATGATTTTGCTGTAAAATGGATGTATGTATATATGATTTTATTAATACATTTTAAAAATGTTTGATTAAAATAACTTCAAACCAGTGTTGGGGGCTTCCTAACCTTCCGAGACTTAATGCGAGAGTTATACCGCTACCGTTACGCTACGGAGGTTGTCGGCTTATTGCAAATGTTTATATGCGCCTTTTTATTTATCAATAATGTGCAATGCGAATTTTATTGTTACAGCTAATGAAATGAATCATTAATTCGCAATGAAGTTGTTGTGCATTATAATATAGTAACTAAATTATACTATATGTATAATATAGTTTAGAAATTATATCATACACCGTGTTTTGTTTTTGTCCTTGCTAATACTCAGCGAAATCCTAAATTCTCTTTTAGTATAAGGCGCTAGAGCTCATATTGCCATGCATTTGTCACTATCGTCGTTGAGGGCAATTCTTTTTTTTAACTTGTTATTATAGTCTAGGTGCTAGGGCCCAGGTGGAAAGAAATAGTGACTGTATATAATAGGTTTATTGTTAAAATATACAAAAAAACGTTGCACGTGGTCGGGACGGAGGATTCTCTCTTCATTTGTTTATTTATATTTAATTTTCGTTACGCGCGCTTTGTGGTTTGCTCTATGGATTGATTTGGTTTTTAAAATATGGTTAATTTATATTTTTTAAATGTGTCAACACGTCTCGGTGTAGGTATGTCGCTTATACGTAAAAAAATATTTTTAAAACTTAGATATCATCGAGTGCCGAGTTCTTTACAGCTAAATTACCTATATTAAATAAACACGCTTCCCGCTGTCTGGTCGTCCCTATGTGTGCAGAAACTACGCAACAGATTTAAAAAAGAAATCCGTGTCAAATGTCTTTTTAAATTATTTTAATATGGATTTCCGCAAAGTAACGCCTGATTCTATTAATTATAACATTTTTTTTTTCATTTTCAGGTGTATACTAGGCTGCTGCCTCATTCCGTGCTGTATCGACAGCTGTATGGATGTACACCACAAATGTCCCAACTGCAGCGCTTATTTAGGACGATATCGCCGATAAACGACACAACGACCACACGCGAAGCCCAACTATTAAAAAGATCTGAAGAAATTTTCCACTAAAACCTGCTTATTTAAATTTAATTTTATCTTATTTATTATTTATATTATTAAAATAATTTGCGTCCACTTGGTGTGGCAGCTTTAATAAAATCTGCAGCTATAAAATGAAAAATCTGCAAGCGAAAATGGATTCTTGTGCATGGAGGCAAGCTTTAATTTGGTAGTGGCAAGAAATCTAGAGCTCAGGAGGATAAGGTACGTTGAGACATTATACGTCAGAATAATTCGTCGTACATATAATTCAGAAATCAAGTGAAAGCGAATTGATCTTTAATAACAGGTGCATAAAACTCATTATTAAAAAGTGCCAATTTCAGTCGTATGCCACTATCAAACTAAAGCTTTGATATTATATGCCGAAAATCTATTATTTTCCACTACAGTGTACTTTCTCGTAGGTGTCTTAATTAGCTTCCAATGATATGCATGTTATTGCAGTGTGGTGCAATTTTATTAGTCTCCTACTACTCTGAGGAAAGCGTATATGAAGGTATATAAAAATATTAGCCTTTCCTTTAACAGTAAATAGTTACAAATGATGA
The DNA here is from genome assembly GCA_947037095.2 of Nycteola revayana. Taxonomy (NCBI): domain Eukaryota; kingdom Metazoa; phylum Arthropoda; class Insecta; order Lepidoptera; family Nolidae; genus Nycteola; species Nycteola revayana. The sequence continues at coordinate 4,204,816 of OX344842.1, read as the reverse complement.
CATTAGTGAAAAAAAAAAACAGTGAAATATTACATTTTATTTTACTAAAAACTATTTGTATAGCAATATAATAACATTAAATGCGTGTTAGAAGCGTGAGTTAAGGTGTTTCTGGATTCCCAGTATTGAGGATTGACTTATTCAAAACAAACATGTATTTTTATATCTTATTTAACTGTTTAGAGAAATAAAAATTATCTCAGAAATTTCTTTACGAACTTAATCGCTATTGTTCTGTTAAAGGAACGTCATATTTTGGAAACAGATTATATGAAACTTTTGTTTAGCAGATTATTGGAATATAACTGTAGTTTAGGTTGTTGATTTTTAATGATAATCATTTATAAGTGTAACTGATATCGTCGTATAACTTCTAACTCCATGTATTTTGTCTTGAAATTTGATGATATTTACTAGAAAATGTTACATGTTTTAAGAAAATCTCGTTACATAAAGTAAACTATGTGTCTATAAACAATTAAGTATAGTTATTTTCATTCTGATATAAATTTACTATTTTTGACATATGTGTTGTTAGAACTTAACCAACGATATGAATGGTGTTATTTTTAATTTATTATACATAAGGCCAATACAGCCATTTTATTTTGTGCCAAAATGAAATATCACAATCGAAATAATCCATAGTTATTTACTAATTTTTTTATATTCATTTTGAATATGACTTTTATACAATTCTACCACGCTTCTTTTATGCGGTTACTACTATTATAAATGATATACTTTAGTGCCTTCTCACTCCTTCTTGACTTATACAATGTAAGTGGAAGGAGGAAGGAGAATCGACGATTACTTTGCTCCGGGATATATTGGTCTAACTGGAATTTCAATACACATATCATCGGTGATAGTGTGATACCGCGTAAGTGCCAATAGCTAATAAGGTTGAAAATCGAATGTGATAAATTAATATTTCGCCCTTGACTACATAAATAAAGAAAATATATCTTGGTGCACGAAATTATACTTTATTAGTCCTACTACTTACGAGATATCACACTACCACCGACTGAATGGAACAAAGATTTTTTTAGAATGACGCTTAACTATTAGACTTTTTCACTCTTTAGCACTAATCTAGACCAGGGATCTCCAAACTTACATCGCCTTAGGGCCATAACGATTTTTTCAATATGTTCGAGGGGCCAAAACTATTTAACTATCTCTATACTCTTATTTCTAGTGGCAAAGTGCGCGACCGAGTAATTATCATAATGTGTTGTCTTTTTCAACTTATAACAGCAATAGCTTACAACAGGGCTAGATCGATGACACTAGTCCTTAAGTTGTCGCGGGCCGGATTTGGCCCGCGGGCGGTAGTTTGGAGACCTCTGATCTAGACTTCAGAAGCATAACGTTGAATATGTAATTTTACGATAAATACGACGAATATTTGTTGTTTCATACGACCTTATGATTCTGAGCTCTAGATTTGAATATAGTGACTTGTCAGACATTCTGATATTTTGAGTAAAAATTAAATTATATCACTGGCATTGTCTACATATATACTAATATTATAATGAGGAAAGATTTGATTGTTTATATTAAATAGGCACCGGAACTAGTTGACCATTTTGAAAAATTCAGTGAGCTACACTATCCCCGGATGACATAGGCTATAGTTAACGATGAAATTTCAACGAGAATGGGAAAAACTCGGGTGAAAGCGAACGGGAATCTAGTACATTATAAAACCTTCGATATTCTGACACTTTTATCTAATTTATAAGTGGACTTTCTAGAAATTTCTTACACATTCTAACGCTGTACATTTGGACAATATATCTCGAAACGAATTACTTCCCTACCTAGCTTCATTAAATGAAAATTCTATGTATTGTTGTTTTAAAATGGTTATAATTTATATCGCTTAATATTATATGTATGTGTTATAATAGCTTAATTTCCCAGTATTAAAACCAACTTAATACTTATTTTATAATGCAGCTTCATGGTAGTGAGACTAAAATGTGATGTGCTGTATTTTTTGTCGTTGCTCATTTAGGCGCCAAAAATGAACCATAAAGGTTTTATTGTACGCGACGAGGTTGCAAACTCTTTAGTAGCCTAATTGATATTAAAAAGAAAACTACCTGTCGTTTTTTTTTTATAAACTGTCTTTTTGTTCTCTTGTTGCACGTCATTCACGGAATGCGTCATAGACAATTTTTTAACAGACCTTGCGAGACTAATATTAAATTTAAACTTTTTATTTTATTTTATGCAATATTTAACATTTGATATCGATATAAATCAATTTACTTATTTTTTATGATCATCACGCATCACATAAGTGGCCAGCGTGAATAGCTAATGAAATAAATGTTTTATTTTTGGTGGTATTGCAAAGTATAAGAGCTCATTTTGTTATGTACGTTTATCATTGTAGTCTCATTGCGGGAATCTTTTTTTTTTAATGCTTATGTTAAATTGTCTTTCTAATTATTAGCAACCACAAAAAAATACAGTGTATTGTAAGCATATTTTTTATGATCCAGTAACTTTTTATAAATAATTTAACTTTTATATTTTAATTTATTATTTTACATTATAGATGTAAGTTTACAATTTACAATGTGAAACATAAATATCGTGTAATATTTAATGTGTATCATGACATTTTATGGATTCGAAAATTGTATTAGACAGTTTGTTATAATACGACTTATTTAATGTCTATACTGATGTTATAAAGAGAAAAGATTTGATTGTTTGATTGCAGTGAACTGCTGCATTGATTTAAAAAAAAACGTTCATCATTATAAAGGCACATTATCCAGGGCCCCGAGTCTACTTACGTAATGGCGTGTCCATTAACTGTCAATGACAGTTCAATGTTCGGTTTCTTTCCCATTTGGTAATCTACTAATCCAAATCACTTCATAATGGTGTCACTATGGCGCCACGATGACATTAGCGTAGTTGAATATAATAACAAATGATACATTTATAAGTTTTGATCGCCTTAATAAACATTACAATCTCCCTAACCATCTCTCCTGCTACTTCTGTTGACGGCCTTTTTCTGCGGCAGCAACACCGACTGCCATTCCAGCGCCGACACCATAGTGAGATTAGTAGATTACCGTTTTTGGCATAATGATATCATGACGGCACTACGGTGGCACAATATTTAAAAAAATAGCAGTCTCGGCCCTCAGGAGTATCATAGGCCATATATAATTAAAGACGTGAGTTGATGAAGGTGATATGTCGCATTTTTGAGGTTTTGTGTTTTTTTGCATAGATGAGCTTGAAATGTCGATGACTACAGACTACTGGCCTTAAACCGTCGATTTATGGCTTATTTTTCAAAATAATATGTTGAAAAAGGTGTTATGTACAGTTAACTTTGAAAATGGCACTGGATGAAAGAGATATGGGCCCATATCACCTTCTTCCAGATAAATAAAGTAAAGACTTTGTTTTTCTTTCGTGGAAGAAAGTGATATGTACGTACATAGCACCTTCTTCCACTCAGCTTACGATGATTGAAAGACGCGATGTCACTTTTTCGTGAATGAAGGTGTTACGTGACATGCATATCACATACATTATTTCACGACATTTAGTTATTTTAATTCTCATTCTGTCACATTATCGCGCATGTTTAGGGTTCCGTACCCGAAGGTTAAAAACGGGACCCTTTTTCTAAGACTTTGCTGTCTATTTGTCTGTCACAAGGCTGTATCCCAAGAACCGCGATAGCTAGACAGAATGTTAAGAAATGATGTATTACTGTTGCCGCTTTAACAAAAAATACTAAAAAATATTGTTAAAATACTGCTGATGGTCACCCAGTAACGGAAAAAAAATCAATGATGATTACAAGGATAAGCTTAAAAACATGGCGTTAAGTGTTAGTTTCTTTAAGTTAAAATTAAAAGTTAAAACATTAATAAATTTACACGACCAGGAGTAGTACAGGAGTTGAACTTGCATGTTAGGTATACTTAGCCTCTAATGCCTAGACCATTTGGCCACAGTGGAACCCAACCGGTAGTTGAAATTTATCAACCTCTTTGTAACACGTCTAACACGGTAACACGTAGATCAGATGCCATCTATCGATAATAGTTAACAAGACAAACATGTCCAAAGTTGCATTTGGAATTACATTTTTAAACGATGACACCGCCCCCGTATTTACATATTTAAATTTTAGAATATTTTGAATTAAGCCTAATATATTTAGACTACCGACAGGATTCGAACCTGCATCTTTTGTATAGCCCCTAATACCTTAACCATTCGGTCATGCTAGAACATTCCTTTGGGTAGTGATGATATTTTATTTGCGGAAAGCCTTTCGATCTGTAGTTCTTGTAATGTAGGTAAGTGAGCAAGCAGTACAAGGCAAAATTACCTTATTATTCTTTCTACTAAGTAACCAACACGAACGTGAAGATTCTGAGATATTAATATATAAAAAACCAAAACAAATCGAAAAAACACCTTAGAAATACGCAGTAACGCTAATAAGTGCAACGTAAAAAACGGAGGAATCACTAAAGAAATTTCGAACATTTGTGGGATATACGAAATAGTGTCTAAAACAATATAATATTATATAAGTAAAGTAAAATTTAATATTTATATTATAATTAAGACAGTACAACTTACATTCCTACTTTAATACCTAACTAAACGTGCAGAAAAGTTGACTTTTGTTTATGGAAGAAGGAGTTATGTGTAGTTTTTTTAGAAGTTATATAATAAAAAATATTAATTTGTGTAATTGCTTACGTACCATTAATATTTCAGGTTGTTCACACAACTTGGCATCATAGTTTTATTAAAAAATCTGTTTCGTAGCGACTTATCTTAAAAAATAAAAGTGAAACTTTAAACTCGATTTACTCGAAATTGTGATTTTGTGACTTATCACCTTCATCCACTCACGTCTTCAATTATGAAGTTGACATGGGAACGGGAGCTGTGGAACCGCGCGCGGATATGTAGTATTTTTTTAATTTAATGTACGTAATGTATTAAAAAGTAAGTTTTTGTAGTCCTGATTTAACTCATTAAGTATGTTCTGATGTGTCATGGTACTAAAATCACAATTGTTATTCGCTATTTATGTTAATAATTCGTAAAGATTAATATGTAAATACAACGAAATTATAGCTCTTGATTTACAATGAAGTTTATCGGTTCCTATTTAATTTGAATAGCAAAAATAAACTAATACAAGATCTTATAACAACGTTCTGATGGTAGAAAAGAAAGTTAAATTAAATGATAAAAAAATATTGGTGTCATCCACCAACATAAATAATAAAAAAAGTTACCTTTGTTATAAAAAAAATACTTATCAGTCATAAAAAAATATATTAATTGTAATATTAAAAAAAAAACCTATTCTATATTTGAAATAGAAACCGTCAAACAAATTTAAGAGCTATAACCTTCTACTGAAGTTAATCCCTTCGTTACCATTCTAGATAATAAATTAGCACTTGAAATTAATTGGAGTAGCTGTTATAATATTAGTTTATTTTTTCTTCAGCACTTACTGATTTGCTGCCGTATTTATTAAGAACTAGCTGCACCCTCTCTGCTCCAGTGCGTCCGATCGTGATTTTTTGTAACCTATATGTTAATCGAGCTGATTAACTATCCCCGTGCAAAGTTTCAGCCAAATCCATTTAGTAGTTTTTACGTGAAAGAGTAACAAACTTCCATCCATCCATCCATCCATACTTACAAACTTACGCGTTTATAATATTAATAGGATTATCAGTCTTACTTTACTTAATAACGTCATCTATGATCTTATCGATAGTTACTGAAACCCCCCTAAAGTCTTTTAATTTCTCAATCCATGCCTGCGACCGCCCAGTGCCGAGGTCCAAGCTCCACGAGGGACAACGTCTTGGGCAGGTTGCTAAGTTTGTAGTTTTTAAATCATTTAATAATACTGGAGCCCTGTTCTCGATACTGTGTTCGCGATATTGTGGCCGGGTGACATTTGAAAAGTTCAAAAAAAAAAAACTTGCTTGATCACACAGTTTCGAGAAATTATTCCGAAATTTCATGTGTATAAATACGGCAGTTAGTTTTCTTTGCTCTATAGTTCTTGACCAATGGAATCTCATAGATTTATCTCGTCGATCACGTGATCAATTTATTATCATATTTTATTTTATTGGTTGAATCCTCTAGAAAGAGTAGTCAGCGCTTGTTGGCAAGATCACAAATATACACTGATCTAGTAAAATAAATAAATTTATATATGTAGTTGTGTACTAATATGTATTTTGCTTAGATATATTGGTCTCACGGGCTCGACTGGATACCGAGCTTACTTCAAACCATAACCATTTGCTCCAAAAATGAAGTGTATATATCACGGCCAAAGTATAATATATTATTTATAATGTCTATTCAATTTAGACAAGTGATAAATGACACAGAAATAATCACATTAACTAGCGATTTTATATAATATCTTCGTAGATTTGGATAAAGTAATAAAAATAGTAGGTACAGGTAAAGACTATTGAAACAAAACAAAAACTTCATCTTCAATAAGTCCGGTTGAACCCCATTGATTGAGGTTTAGGTTCCCGAGCGTTTGGCTCAGGTACGCCGATTTCGGCGTAGTAGATTTGTCAGGTACGACGGCGGTATGAGGTCGAGCCCACGAGACCAATCATTTATCTAAAGTATTTTGTATACTGAGAGGAAGAATGTTAAGCCTGAAACGAATGTTGTATAGTTATGATAAATGTAATTATGTTACTAAGCAGTAATATGGTTGGTAGTATTAATATAAAAGAGGTTGAAATAAAAAAAATTAAAGAGATCGTAAAATTATCTGAAAATTGGCATAGTTTTCGATGTAATAGATGTGTTTTGTCGACTGCTTAATCCCCCAAGTGTTCTTTATACATATGCGCCCCATATTACTTTTGCTTCAGTATCGTAATCCTGCCGCCAGCATTTAGCCATCGTGTATCATAGATGTAATAAATCAATAATAATATATTCCAGTGCCGCTTCAAGCTAACAAGATCGATAGATCTAGAAATCTAGCCCACTAAGCTAGCGCACAATGCGATAGCGATTATATAGACGATAATTTTATACGCTGTTCTATTGTAGAGGTTCGTGCGATGGTGCAATGAGTCCGATAAAAATGTTTAAAAGATAATTTAATTAAAATATTGATTTTAATTAAATTAATATTGAAAGTGGCTCGATTAATTTCAATTCAATTATTTATTGCATTCCGCAATGTTATCTTGGGTGGTAATTTAGGTACAATTTTTGATCATTGTGGACCCTGCCGAGCACAGCAAATTAGGAAGGACTAAAATATTTATTATTTACATAATTATCATTGAAGAATTAATCTGTACTATAGCAGCATTTGTGTATTAAAAATTTGATTAAGTCTGTTAATGAAAACATTTAATTTCATCTGTCAATAATTTCTTTGTTTGTGTTGTAATAGCGAAATATCAATTGCTACATTTAAACTTTAACCTCATTTGCTATTGTCAAATGCGGGATTACAGTATCACCTACGCACGATGAAATCGCATTTCACTATCGCACGAGCGTCGACTGTAAGTCAGCGTATCGTCTATATGTAAGATATTGTTAAGAGCGGACATGTTCGGGCAACACTGTTCGATTTTGTTTACGTCTTTTTGTTATATTCTTACTTAATAATATTGAATGACCAATTCCGAAAAGGGCATAACTCCAATAGACAAGTCATATGAGATGTGTACTTTTCGAAAATGCATAAGTATTCATTTATTTTGTAATGTTGATAAGTTGGCTTCAATATAAATAAGTATGTAGCATATTCTATCTTACATTAGAAACCAAAACATATAATGTACCAGTAGAAATTTACCATGTTTTATACATATATTGACTATTTTTATATCATATACAAAAAAATAGTACCTATTTGGCCAATGGGTCTAACAATATTCGCCTTATTTTGTCATTACTTTTAAGCGGCACTGATCTACATATTTCATACAATTATATTATTATACTAAGTCAATGTTAACTATAACTTATTAGTTAATAGTAATAAATTATCGTAATATAGATGGGTGGCCAACTTAATAAGACCTAAGATCGACTGTTTAATGTGTACGATCGACTGATGACATCTATAACGTTGAATCACGTCTCGTGTAAGTCAATCGAATGACAAATACGTGTTTTTTCTCAGATTATTTACGATGAACACAAACTTTGTGCGTCTGTGGCAAGTATTTGTAGATTAAAATGAACTTAAATAACACTTTTTACTAGATATGTAAGTTGACCGACTGTAATAGCTCTGGGATAGAGCGGTCGATCACGATCGCGAGGTTTGGCCGCCCTATCGATCATGTAAACAACATTTGTAAATTTTATAAAAATATAATTATTCGTAGATATATTTATTGTATTTTTAATAGAATGAATATGTTAATAGGAATTTTACATTTTTCTGATAATAATATTCAATATTCAGACAGCTCTTTGTGTCTTTTAAATAGAAAACTTGATAAAATGCCATAATAATAAATATATTACCTATTAATTTAAGTAACTGTTTTACCAGATTACAAAACGATCTTGTTGTTTTAGATATTATGTAATGTATCTATACACATAAGAAATGAGTTATTCTAACAAAAGTAAATGTTTTATTAATGTATTTTTTTTCTTTTATAAATAATACCTTTAAAGCGTAACTCAACAACCTCCGTAGCGTAGCGGTATTTGGCTCGCTTTAAATCTCAAAGGTCGTGGGTTCGATCCCCACGCCGGACAGGAAATCAGGAAATGTGTGGTACAACATAATACTGCGGTCACCAACCCGCCTGCCAAGCGTGGTGATTATGGCAAATAACCCCTCAGGAGGAGGCTCATGTTCAGCAGTGGACATTGTACGGGCTAAATTAATGATGTCGATGATAGCGTAACTACATTAGAATGCGGGCACGGGGTATGTAGGCCCGCCCACTCCATAACGATGATAGTAATATAATGATCATATCACGAAGATAGCGTCTACCTACTGAAACCCACAGGTGCTTATTTACTCTAGAGAGTTAGGCACCTGGAATTTTAGATACATTATATCCGGTGGTCTGGCTAGAACCTACTAAATGATATACAAAATTCAAATTCAAAATTCTTTTATTTTTCTGTACGTACACAATTTAGGGTTATATAACTATAGACATATAGTAAATAGTAGTATGCAAATAATGCCAGCTAGAACCCAAATTTGTGACAGACTGGTGCCTGTTGTAGGTAACCTGTATTACAGGTCACCAGGGCCCCACGCGACTAAAATGCATAACAAGGCTACTTGACACACTTTATGCTAAGAAATTTTAAGTTCTAGTTAGAAGACTAGAACTAAAAAGTTCTTTAAATATTTTTTTATTTAAAGTCTAAAAATTATAAAAGAAAATTTCTTAGAAATAAGGACATGAATAAATACTAGGATTTATACTAATATGATTAATTGGGAATTAGTAAAAATGTGAGTGTGAGATTGTTACTGAGTTTATGTGTGTGTATTCGTACACGTGTTGCAAAACATTTACATGAACATAATTGTGTCGGCTATGATGTTCATGAGTACATGTATTACCAAGTGGTTTTGCGGCTTATGATAGCCCACTCCATGTCTGGGTCGGTGGTATAGGCGTCTTAAGGGGACTAAAGAGTATACAGCATCTATCACCTCAAGGATTCTCACGATCTTACTGCGATCATTAATCCGCTTGCCAAACGTGGTGATTATGGCAATATCTGTTAAGAGGAGGCCCAGGTTCAACTGTGAACGTAAACGAGCTGATAAAGTGGAAATAAACAAATAAAAGCTAAATTTTGCAGCTAATATTAAATTTTAGTCAAATTTTATTTACAAATTTAATAAATTATTAGTGAAAAAATTACAGTGTCCGGTTGCTGAGCTATTATGGCATTGGGTTTGACTGGTAAAAGCGCACTGTGCTGTACTTGTTCAAACCAGCAGCTCGAGTCGCTCGTGCGCAGTCGAGTACACTAAACGGGTAGGTAAATAGGGAGTAAATAGCTAAGGTATCACGCTTATCAATTTGATCGTTTAATATCAGGTAATTATGGACCACAAGTGCACAGACCATAACTCCAGTGCCCAATCATACCATACCTAAAATAAATAGAGATGAATAATAGTACTGTAACAGTAGTATCCGTATATCTTTTTGTACAGATATCGTGTGAAGTTACGTTGGACTCGTTCTAATATTTAAACGTCTAACTAGATTATCATCATGATTTATAATAATATATACTCAACAGAACTGGGATGCCACTTTAAAAACTTAATAATCTAACTTAAGTTTTTAGGAATGTGGCAACCCAGCTCGCTTATTCATGATTCCTTTACGCGGTCAAGTCAGTCAAGGCAACAGCAACTGTATTCGAGAACTGTCATCTACAAGACAACTTGACAAGCCACATGCAAACTAATCTTGTCAAATCTTACGTACTTTCTTGAGAGAAAATTACAACTTCTTATTTAAAAACATTTTTTTAAAGGACTTTGTAAGCATTCATATACAATATTTAACTAAAATTATTTCTTTCTTTCCTATTAAGTATTTATTTGTGATAGTTAAACAACATTTTCTAGTGAAAGAACATGTCGGAGCCAAATGAAGATCAAGATACTCTTCCCGATGGCTGGGAAGTTCGAACCAGCAGGAGTACAGGTACACTTGTCTTTTTTTGTTGTCGCAGGTTACCCATAGCGGGTTTTTTTTTCGCCAAACGTTGCATAACAATAAGTTTTTCTACACGATTAATTTGACAAACTTATCTCGTCGACTTCTAAAATACCTAAGTTGTTTACGATTTCGCAATGTTTACGTCCGTATAATGGAAAAATCCACTATATCACACGTAACAGCCATTAAAAAGTTATCGATTAATATGTCCTAGGCATGTTGGCGTCTATAGGTAGAAAATAGGGAATACGCGCATACCTAGGTACAGATCATAAGTAAGATGGAGGCTGGTAAGCTTGTAGCGTAATTTATTGTACCTACTTTATCTACTTTAACTTTTATCTACTTTGTCAATAACAAACTCGATTTTAATTATTTGGTGGATAAATATATAAATAAGGTGTTAATACATCAGTATTATAGGTGCTCTCACCTTAATTTGCTACCTAAACTAGAAAATCTATTAATCAAACTCAAAGATGGCAGGAAGGAAGAGGTGCATCAATGGTATGTATATTTCTCAACTTAAGTGGCATTTTTTGTAGGTATAGGAGAATTGAGATGATTATCATATTTCAACATTTTAACACTAATATTGACAAAATCATAGCTGATTGTGATGACTGCCCATTTATAAAACAGTGTTTTATTTATTTTACAGTATTGTAAATACCTAATTAGTTTTAATTGAATCTTAATCAACATTGTACTTATCAAAATGGTTGTCATAATTTCATCACTATGATTTTGACAAATAAGACTTTCCCTGAGAGTAAAATGAGATGAGGGAGCTCAGGGGGGTCTTAAAATCACAATATCAATCATCACCAATACCCATTTGTTGTAGTGTTGGCTGGGGTCAAGTGAATAAAATCAGATTAAATTAAACTTTAATTCCTCCAATAAGTTTTATATGATTTGAGTAGGTAGGTATAATTACTCTATTGATATTCATGTAGGTTCATCTTAGCGCCAAGTTAAAACTCAAAATTGACTAAAATACATTCAAAGACTGGGAGAAATTAAAATATCCATTCATTGAATGTGGATGTTCCAACAAATGAATGTTTCATCCACCATATTCTTAAATATTATAGTATAATTACTAATTAACATTGTTCCAAAGTGTTACTGTATTTCATAATGAGATTACTTGAGGAGTGAAACTACAGTTACAAATGCTCATTACTAGTATGTTACTCAGTAGCATGTGTGGCGAACCATTTCTAATAATGAGCATGCTTATTTCAAGTATGCTAAAAAATCGACAGCCATGTGATTTTGAGCATGTTACCTGCCATGCGGGTGAAAAGGTGGTGTGCCATGCTGGAATTGACCTGGCACTCAACTTTTTTTAAAATACAGATACAGTTACAAATGCTCATAAAATGGCATGCCTTAAATGAGCATGCTCTTTGAACTAACACATTCGCTTTTGTTTAGCATGCATTTTTTTAGCAATGGTAGCAGTGTTTCGACACACATGCTAAGGAGCACTGCTCAATAATGGCATGATTTCATGCTAGTAATGAGCATATGTAACTGTAGCTTGCCATTTTATGAGCATGTGTAACTGTACCTTAAGTCTCAGATTGAATTCTTTCTTGCCCTCTCATAAAATAAGTTTAGTTGTGTAAAATTGAAATCTTTATCATAACACTAGGATTCCTGCACATGGTGTCATCCCGATGGGATTCATAATTAAATATAGCCAATGTTACTTCTGGATACTGTAACTTGTTTTTTTTTTTTTTTTTTTCTTTTGGACATATGTAGTTAGCCCTGAGGCTATTGCTACTTCACCGGGCGTAAAGGCGAGCAGAGTACTACACTACAAACTAAGCAACCTGCGCAAGAGGGCGTCCCCTGTGGGACTTGGACCTTGGCTCAGGGCGGTAGCTGACGGGGAGATTGAGGGATTATGGCTTTTAGTTTCTTTAAGGGAGTTTTGTGCAACTGTCGCTCTACGTTACAGTTCGCGGTCCTCTCGGAAACTATGGGTCTTTAGTCTTAGTATTAGCAAACTAAGGGTTACGAGGTTACGTAGCTTTGTAATGGTAAAAGAATTTAGGAAATCAGTCTAGTAGTTTTGGTGCCTATTACTTAACAAAAAAACATTCAAATCTTTCCTCTTTATAGTATTAGTCAGCTATATCCTACTAATATTATAAACGCGAAAGTTTGTAAGTATGGATGGATGGATGGATGGATGGATGGATGGATGTTTGTTACTCTTTCATACCAAAATTACTGAACGGAATTGGCTGAAATGTTGCAATGGGATACGTTATACGCTGGATTAACATATAGGCTACAAAACATCAAGCTCCAACCCACTGGAACAGAGTTATACTCCCAGTTATCATTTATTTCTAATGGTGGACAATTTTATTTTTATGAGTTTACTGGCATCCAAGTATGAGTTTACTGGCAAATGTCACATCTGCGACAACCCAGGACAGAATGTCCTGGCGAAGAATGACTAGGCTAGGCGGAGAGAGAGTTTACTGGCATCCCGCGCGCGGTTTCACTCGCGTTACTCAAGGAGCTTCACAATAAAATATAGCCCACAGCTTTCTTCGATCAATGTTTTTTTAAATCAGTTCAGTATTTTTTGCGATAAGTGCAATCAAGCAAACAAACTCTTTAGTTATATTAGTATACATTATTTTGTGTTATAATACCGGGTCCGAAAAGTTCCCGAATGGAGACCGCGGATCGGCAAACATAGCGTAGGACGTCCACCAACTAGCTGGACGGATCACCTGGTAACAGTGATGGGCAAAAAGTAATTAGATTAATAATTACAAATTACAGTTACATTGTAATTTGTAATTAAAATACTTTCGAACAGATTACTTAAGTAACTAATTACAATGAGTACTTACTGTAATTAAATACAAAGTAATTTAATTGCAACTTAATCTAATTACATTATAACAGATTACATTATAACAGATTACCTACATATTATAAGTAAGATGATAAAACGTAATAACACATTTATATTAGTAATGGTCGTGATGGGAAACCTGCATCTTATAAAAAAACTTAATGGTGTCGTGGGACACCAGGTAGGAACGAAGTTCCTTCGGCTAATGTAGAATCGACACAATTAGCAAAAGAAAAATCGTGCTCAATTTTATGTAGGTTTTCTTGATTTTTCTCTTAAATTTTGCTGATTAGTTTTTATTTAAGTACAGGAAAGTAGTTAGGAAATTCAGTATTTTAGGAAATAATAAATTAAGTAAAATAACCCCCCCCCCCCGCGACCCCGCACATATCCTTACTACTTCCCGATGACGCCGCGCCGTACGGTTCTAACTTGCAGTACCTACCTACATCGCAGCCATGCGATGCAAGCATGCGACATTTCAAATTCAACGTTTTTACAATTACAATATAATTGAATACTATGTAATTAGGTTACATTGTAATTAAATTATTTTGTAATTAAATACATTGCAATTAATTTCATAGCACATCCAAAGTAATTGAATTACAATGTAATTGAATTATTATGTAATTAGATTACATTTTAATCAAATTATTATGTAATTCAATTATTAATCAGATTACTTAAGTAACTAGTTACGCCCATCACTGCCTGGTAACGTAGTAAATCTATGCAGGAGGCCTTTGTCCAGCTGTGGGCGTCCTGTGGCTGAAATGAAATGAGAATACCGGGTATACTCATAGAAATAAGACTTTACTTGTGTGTCGTAATCAATATTTTTAAATTGACGTGACATTTAGAGATGAAACGATGTCAGTAATTTAGGTCTATACATTATCTGTGTACCAACGTCAATCCTAGATCGATGACGTCATGACACTAAGAATGTAATAGGTAGTAAAGGATCGCGTTCTTGTTTTTTAATTAGACCTATGACGTATCAAAATGGCCGATCGCGTTCACGCATACAAGAATTATATACCCTCTACGCGTTATCGGAAATTAAAGACATACGACGAAATAAATAATTTTCATATTAAGTTTATTCAACCAACTTCAAGTTTTTTGAACGGATATCACTATATTCAGGTTCTATATGACAAATACTTTCTGAAATACACGTCATTGTTACATAATTTCATATGGATCAATTAGCCTATTAAAATTTAAATAAAAATATATCTATACTAAAATTATACAGATTTTAAAGTTTTTGAATTTATTGGGAGGTTGTATAGGGATCTAATGAACTGAATTTGCAAATTCTTTTACCAATTGAAAGCCACATTGTTTGTGCATGTTATATGATATACTTATTTTAAATCAAGGTTTCCACGGGAACGGGATCTACGCGAGTGAAACGGGACCGCTCTTTAATACTATATTACAGTATAACTAATCAACAGGGTTCAGAATTGCTACTGTATATTATAAAACCTGTAAACACATTCCAATATGCTTTAATGTATTAATGTATTAAATATGACATTATTTCTTAAATTTCAGGCCAGATGTATTACATTAACAAGCATTCCAAGAAGTCCCAATGGGATAAGCCTAATGCCAATGACGAGGACGATGATGATTCTGACAGCTACGATGCTGATGAAATTAAGTGCAGCCACATCCTGGTGAAGCACAAGGAGAGCCGGCGCCCGTCGTCGTGGAGGGAGGAACATGTGACACGCACTAAGGAAGAGGCTCTTGCTATCATAAAAGGTGCATAACTTGCTATTCTTATATCCAGTTAACTCGCTTAATGAGATTGGATCTCATGAAGCAAGTTGGATCTGTCTGTGGTTTTAATATAATTCTATAATGTCATGTAAATTTAGGGGGTATATGGGATGACAAAGGAAAAGATAGGTGGATGATATTGTGGGAAGGAACTGGTTGGATACAGCTTACAACAGAGAAAAGTCAAGGAGGCTTTTTACACTCATAGTGCACATAGCAGCAACCATAGTAATAAATTGATACAAATATTATAGGTATATTCATTCATAATAATCAATGTAGGAATTAAGAGATTTAAAAACAGTTGTCAACTTCTTAACCTACCATTGGTGTGTTTGATTAAACAACGAGGTGACAGCGGTATAATTATAATAACTTGCCTATTAACATTTTAAATAGTGAAGTGGTTAACTTTTGTTACTAAGTCAAATATTATTGTATGTATTTTTCAAAAAACAGCAGTTTTTCTTTTAATTAAATAGTACAGACATATAGACTCACCGTAGACACCTATCATATAAACCGTGCTGTGGGATCCTAGTAATTCCTTTTATACTTTGATTCATATAAATTATGATTTAATAAAATTTTCATGTATTTAGTTTCAAAAGTAACTAGGAACTTACATAATATCTTGTATTTGACGTTAATCTTAACTTCATAATATTTTGACGAATTATTAAGTTAAAGGGTGTTGGCAGAATAACATACATTCAACATTAGTGTCTGTTATTCTGTTTACACTCTTTGTTTTAGAGATCTCTAATATTTCGAAAAGGATGTATTGATTAAATGGCATTTGTAAGCAGGCAGTGGCTAGTATTTTTCAAATGGTTTTTGACAGAACTTTCTTTTAATAAAATATTAATGACATCATTTGCAGAATACCGCCGGAAGATCATTAACAAGGAAGACAAGTTTGATGAGATTGCGGTGGAGTATTCCGATTGTTCCTCCGCCAAACGACGCGGAGACTTGGGCCTGTTCCGAAAAGGTCAGATGCAGAAACCATTTGAGGCTGTGGCCTTTTCCCTGAAGATTGGCCAACTTAGTCACCCGGTGTACACCGACTCTGGCATACATCTGATTCTCCGCACTGCTTAAATTGTACTTAATAATGACAGGATCTATTCTATTACAAGGTTTTATTTTAATTACAACTCAAAAGTTGTTTTCTAAAATAACATGATTTTGTCTGCATGATTACACTTGATGAGCAATGTAACCGGCAAGTCAAGTTTGTATTCAACGAAGAGTTTTCAATAGGGCACAGATTTATTTCTATGTTTATACCAGCCAGTGTATGTAGTGGCTGGTGCGATCGATTCTCTTCGTATACAACTCTGGTGGGCAAGAGGTCACCACAGTGTGACAATTAGATTATAATATTGACTTAAAAGTCATATTTAATGTATAAATATGTTTTGCAACAGATTGATTTAATAAAACATGATTTTGTTTGGATGATTATGCTTGATGAGCAATGTAACAGCAAGTCAAGTTTGTATTCAGCAATGAGTTTTCAATAGTACATGAATTTATTTCTACGTTTACACCAGCCAGTGTATGAAGTGGCTGGTAAGAGCGATTCTCTTCGTAAATGACAGGTGTGCAAGAGGCCACCACGGTGTAACAATTAGATTATAAGTTTGACTTAAAAGTCATATTTAATTTAACGTGTGTGTTTCGCAACAATAAAGCAACAGATTGGTTTACTTATGTACTTAAATGTGATAAATAATTTTATCACCTTGTCTAAATTAACATTTGCACCAAAGTCTGAAATTAAAACAGGTACAACATTTTATAACGTGTATATTTTCAATATATACCATAACACAAAATAACGAGACGTATATGTATTAGGTATTTTTTAAATATTTACTGACTATATATTAACTTCTTTAATTTTTATTTCAGCATACTAATTAAAAACGTTTTTGGAGGCACTGATACTAAAATTGCTTTAAAAATAAGTGTGTTTCTCTTGTAGTCCTTTAAATATATTTCTCTTAGTATGTGGAATATATTGTACTTGTGTCACTCTTATTGTTTTTTTTAAGGTTTTATTTTATATTGCAGTTGTACTGAAGACTTATTTATTGCATTTAGTCTTTAAGAAATTAAATGTATAAGGTTAATGATTTGGTTTACTTTAACCACAGCTTGTTATTATATTTTGTTTTAAATTATTATTTAATGTAAAATGTGTAATTTTAAGAATTATGATATTGGCGAGGAAATCATATTATATAGAAAAGATAATTGATCCTCGACCGCAAATAAACGATACGGGGTAATCATTTCTGGTGTTTTATTTTTAACTGCCTTCTGCCCGCGACTTTGTCCACGTGGGATCCTTCCTCAATAAATATGCTATGTAATATTGAATTTTTTTAAATCGGTCCAGCTGTTCCTCAGATTGGCGAGTTAAAGCTAACAAACAACAAACTTTTCAGCATTATAGTATTAGTATATTAGATTTTGCTCAGTGCCGCATATTTTATTAACAGCATATTGTTATTTGTTTTTGACATTTTGATGTCATTTCTTTGCTTAGGCATAGGTACACTTTGACTCGCCAACTGAGAGAATTTAATTTGAAATTTAATTTATACTGGCATTTTCCAGTCTAATGAACTGAAATGATTGAAATATTATAATTTCAGTTCAACAATAAGAAACCCATTTGGAGCCTTAAATAAAAAAATGGAAATAAAAAATATTGGAACGTAACAATTTAATATTGGTCTGTCGTTAATTGTTTTTCGGCACACGATCTTACCGTCTCTTTGTATTCATTGTTTTTTCTTGCGGACATTATTTAGTAATCCATAAGCATAAGGCCTTTGCTACTTCACCGGACGTAATTGCAATCAGAGCTCCAGCCTCAACAAATAGTTTAAATACTACAAACTAAGCAACCTGCGTAAGAGGGCGCCTCAGTGGAACTTGGACCTCGGCTCTGGACGGTCGCTGGCGGGGAATGATGACTAGATTTATAAGGGAATTATGTGCAATCGGGTTTTTACAATTCGCAGGTCTCTCGGACTTAGCCGGATTGCTCATGCGTACCCAGCCCCCGCCAACGGCGGATCAAAGGAGTGTCCGGGGGTTTTAGTGGTGTAGGGTAGTAGGCTCCTCGTGGTATGAGTTTAGCATACCACGCTATGGAGAGGGCGAGTCCCACATATCCCATCGCCAACGCGCGAATACGCTGCAGCGGCGGTGGGAAGATAGACGCTATTCTCGCCGGACAAAAAAAATAAATAAATAAAAGGTCTCACGGACTTCGGGTATACGAGGGCATCGAAAGGTTTTTCTCTGAAGTCCGAGAATCCCGTGAACTATCCACTGCGCATATTGTTTAGATTGTAGTTTTCAAACATTTTATTCAGGCTGGCTCTGGTCGACTTACTGCCGGTTGCAAGTTTCTTGGCTGTATAGTTACGCCAAGATACACCGTTTGAAATATGTATTTAAATACTAAATGCATATTATTGTTGAAATCGAAGTTTTATTGTATGCACTGTCCTTGTCATATTTACAAATCTTTCTTTTATAAAAACCTTATCTTGACAAAGACGAAAATAACGCAAATATTTGTTTATTGGTTTAGCCGTTACGCGATACATCTTCTTTTAACCGAGGTGTTGTTGTAAAAAAACGGGATTCATAATTAGGAAAATTTAGATATTCTAGGTACCTACTAAGAATCAAATCGCCCGCTTACTCATAAAATCAAGTGAATGATATCTAATGGAGAAACATCCCGTGCCGATTTCGCAATATTATCTCATTTAAACATGAATTATTAGGTACTTATATTAATATTTTAATTAGCACAATATAATGTTATTCTAATACATTTATAACAAAACAATCGCTTTCAGACTGCTTGTTGTTATGTTTGTCTCTTGTGTCAATAGATGGCGGTGCAGTCGCCAGAGTTATTTTCTACGTTGTACTTGACTAGACAGAGCAGTTGTAATATTTGTCTTCCATTATAGATGGAACTACTACGCAAATTATAACTCGCAATCGTTTGGTTCCCCAGATTACATGGGTCGGCTGTGATATTTGCAATCAAACGTGTTTCAAAAAGCACCAGATGTTATGAACACTCTGGAGCTTTCTGAAACACTCCTAATAACTATGAAAAACTTCATTAGTCAGGATATATAATAATATAGATCTGTACTGAAGTGTACTGAAAGGTATTCCTTTTAGTACACGTTTATATCTGACCTAGTTTCCAATGATTTAATCATTGGCAATTATGCATATCGGACATACTTAGTTGCCAATGATGAAATCATTGGAAACAAAAGACATGAAGGTACCTACATATTAAACTAGTAATGTTTTTTTTTTCACTAAGGAAATTAATCCCTGCGTCGCGGGCCCCAGGGGACTTTAACACTCGACACACACCCAGGCACAGAATACAGAATAACTAACTGTGGTTCACACAAATAATTGTGCCGGGTGGGAATCGAACCCAGAACACCAGGAAAAAGCAACTACCGTAACCACTGAGCTACACACACAAATTAGGTATTACAACATTTACATATAACATTCTTTAAGTATGTAAGTTGGTAGTATTATATTCTGATCAATAGTGGTTTAAATTATCATTTAACAAGTAGTAGAATTTATTTTTCTCTGTTTAAAAAAAACACTTTTGTCAGAAAACACCTGTAACAGCGATGGTGCTAAGACTCACAAAAAATAATGCGGGTATACGAGGCCATCGCAAGGTTTATTGCAAACTAAAGGTTGCGTTCGCGGGTGCACTCTTCTCTGGCGGGTTGGATGGTGATGGTAATAGTCTTTTGCAATCACTGTACAGTTATTCGGTAAGTTGTTTTTTCATCGTTCGGGTGATCGAGGTAGCTCAGATGCTGACGGCGCTTAGTGCAACTAAGACCTAGGTATAGTAGGATAAAGCAATAACTCACATGAGGATGACAACGCGGCGGGAGTTCGGCGTTTGCGTCGAGTTCGAGACTTTCGAGTTCCGCGCCCGACCCGTGTGGGGTCGGCCATATAGTTAAAAGTTCATTTACCAGATATAGATACGATTTCACTTACCTACTACCTACATATTTCCTTAGAAAAAACTTTTCAAAAGTATTTTGCTTTTTGAAAACACCAAATATGGCTTTGAATAGTGTCTAGTGTTTTCAAAACGTCTCATCTCTGATCGCTACGCCACGAAGAAGAAGCGACCCCAATAGACCGTAGACCCTAGCCTATAGGCTAGTGCGTCAGACTTGCGATCGGGTGGTCGCCGGTTCGATCCCCACCCATTGCACTACCGACGTGAACCCACTAATAACATTTTGGATAAGCAGCAGATAAAAATAAAGTTAAGGCTGACCCCACATTGGTTGTGCGCATTCCTCGAGTGTATCTCATGCTGCTGGTTCACACGTTTGAGGAACGTGCACTTTGGGTGTGTGCGATCAACCAAAAATATAAAGATTTTCAGTTATCTATCAATTGCACAGCTGATATCATGTAGAGGTCATGCTAATGCAGTTCCCGTAGTTTTTTTACATTGGCTTAGGAGCACTCGGGAAGCCTTAGTGGGTTAACTTCTCCCGTAGTACCAGTAACATACCCTTGTGAGAGAGGGGACACCCATATACTTAGTGGACACCCCTGCGGCCGTGCCGGATAGGATGCTCCATACATTACCCACTAGCAAAGGTTATCTTCAATTTCCTCGAATGACATCAATTTTCTACGTTTAGTGTATATAGAAATCTATGCAGAGGTCAAGGCGGGCAAATTACAAAACAATAAATGGGTTGGGGGCCGCTGCACAAACTGGATAATTGGATTTGAGGGGAACTAGATGGCCTCGAATGCTATTAAGAGTAGTGATAGCTCACATCCGACGAACTATGTTTACTGTAGTCTCAACACAGCGTAACACCAGAAGCCTGAAGGTCAGGGAAGGTCTGCTTTCTTTTGAACGTATGAAGTAGGAAAGAGACTTGCTAATTCTCTGCTGAGTGATGATTGAGAAATTATTTCTTTTAGATTTTTCGGGGAGTATTGAGCTTCGCTTTTTAGTTGCTGGACATAGGACCTACGGTAAGGTTGTCATAAATGTTTCGGGGCTTAACGGGAATATGGTCATAGCGTGGGGGGGGGGAAGGAAATGAAACAATACCACGTCAGACAAAGCCGAGGGGGTTCTCCCATAGCGCGCTTACCACAACCTCACCGCACCACAACGCAAGGGTCCCTTGCGTCGTTTGCCGGGACCCTGGGACATGACGCTCGAAACCGGGACATGTCCTGGTTTCGAACCCCAATCTACGGGCGTCCGTTAAAGATAGGTGAAGGGTGACCGGAGTATCATGATCTCCCGATGTTCAACATGGCTTTCTGACCTATCGGCCGTCAGTTCTTCGAGCTATGTGCCCTGCCCATTGCCATTTCAGCTTGCTAATTCATTGAGCTATGTCGCGAACCTCATAATTTCTGAGTCGATTGCGCAGAAAAATACCTCCTTCCATAGCTTGCTGAATGACTTTGAGTTTTCTTATTAGGCACAAAGTGACAGACCACGTCTCAAATTAGAAGCGATTGAAAATAAAAGAACTACAGGTATAAATGCATTCCAGTGTATTTCTTGTTAGTAATAGTTCAAATTATACTTAGTGGCATAATATTATCGGGTAAGCATTGTATGCATGCAATGTGAATTCGTACTATCGTGGTCCAACAGCAGCATTTATCTATATAGGTATAGGTGTGTGCTACACATAATGAGTCTATACTCCCTAGTCCCTAGTTTAATCTGCCTCGAAGGGGGTGTTATTATTAACATCCCCTTCGAGGGAGATTCTTGTTCAGCAGTGGACGAGCTGATGATGAAATCAGACCGAATAACAAGTGTGAAAGTGTGGATGGACCGTTATTTTCGAAAATATTTACGTTTATTGACTGATACCCTTGAAGTCACCTACGAGCGCAATGACAATCTACTATGCCACAATACAAGGCTATAATAACTATCGTACAACTAAGTATATATGTATTTATAACATCAATTTTCTCTGTCTACGTCAAACAGACCATTCAAGCAATTAGCTCCATTTGTAAGCCACTAATGGCGGTAATTAGCTAAGCTAATCAACTGAGTTAGTCAAATATATAATACAACAACACAACTCTTATTTAGAAACAGGCATACTGGGTCCGACTAATAATATAAACATTGTTTTCCTCATTTATTTTAATTAGTTCCACAATTCAATTCATTTTTAGGGTTCTGTAAGAAGATGAAGCCAAAAAGCCTTAACCTACCTACTAATATCTAGATTAATTTTTAGAATCGATTATACCTACAAAATTACCTGTATGCTGGCAAATTAGAACTACATTTACTCCTCTATTATTGGTCTAGTGGTACCTACTATTTTCGACTGCAACTAGCGAGGTACCGGGATCGCGTTCTGGTTCAGATTGTGTGCCACCAACTTCCTAGCTTATTGTTAGGAGTTATGCCAATCTTATATCGAAAAAAAACGTGATTTTTTTCGGATATACTTTCCTATTATTTTTTGTTATTTAATTAAATACAGAAAATAATAATATTGTCAGCATAAAGATGTACTTTAAAAAGACGGTCAAAGAACAGTGTCAGTTGCAGAAACCTGCACGACTCCGCTAACGACGCGCAACTCACACTTCGCCCGTTTTTTAAATTAAAATGGTCTCACGTGCAAAATTATGCCACTCACAAATAATAATCGCGTTTTTATTTATACGTAAGCAGAGAAAAACGATTTTACCGCATTGAAGGATGAACTTATGTATTTTTAATTTTTGTAATCTAAGCGATAGTCCTTCACGCTCGAAAGTGGAATGCACTGCCAATGCTAATCAAAAGAGACGTCCTACACTATACGTTGACCATGACTAAGGACTTGAAAACTCTTAGTCACCTACCTACTAAAGCAGCTATAGTGTTTAGTGGTTTTCTATTTATTGAATGTTTTGAGCTATTATGTAGTAGGTGTTAAAGTATTACCTTTTCATTTGGCTTTAGGTTCGATTTATCCCTTGAATATTATTCTGTTTGCGAAAGCAAGGCTGTAATAAAATAAACGTTAAAAACGGCTGCACCAAGGCAAATAAATCGGTTAGTCCGGTCAAATTACACCAAAAAAATAAGTCTGAAGGTAAACAAATTCCCATCAAGCTGAAAACGAGTAAAATTGTTCAAAACCTTATTGAAAATAACATTTCAAAACTTCCTATCGTTTCGGTCCTTGAAGAAATATGTTTTCGCGGTCAAACGTAAAAAAATGGAAATCTCGCGATTTCGACTTGATTTTTCAATTGTAGCGGTAATATGATCGAACGTAACTAGCAAGGTCCCGGTTAGAGAAATATTTGTGTTACCTATTGGAAATGTTCCATTTCGAAAAATGTACGAGCCCGTGGCGTGCCTCTAGAGAACGTTAAGCTGTCGTGCCTCACCGGTCGTGTCGGTAAAACTATCCTATCGGAGTTTGGGGACTGGATATTAAGGTATTGGGAAATAGATATTAAGGTAGGTAGACCAAAGCGTTAGTTTGCTCAATGAGCTGCTTGACCTCCGTCTTACAGAATGCAACAGCCAAATAAAATAATTGATTAATATTGTATTCCTGGGTAGTAGGGTTACCAGAGCTCATGGGGGGAAGGGGAAAGGGCTGGCAACATAAGGGTGACTATTGTCGTACATATCTCTTATAGCTGTCTTTGTATTTGGATCGCTATGCAGGGTTGCCAACTATACTGATTTTCACTACATTATACTTTTTAATGTGAAAAAAATAAAGTATACATAATAATGTTTTGAGCATCAAAATGCTTAACGCTATAAGTATTGGACTTAGACGCTGACCCATTTTTTTCAAATGTCTTACGTCAAATATTCATAACAAGAATGACATGTAGATACGCTTCATTTTTTTTTATAATACTTTTCAAAATTCTTCTCAGACCTAAATATACATTGACTTGTGAATAAAAAGTTGGCAAAACGTTTTTTTTAATTTTTTTTTTGTCCGGGGGAACTGCTTTTTTCCAACCGTCGCTGCAGCGTATTCGTGCGCTGGCGGTGGGATATGTGGGACTCGCCCTCTCTATAGCGTGGTATGCTAACCACATACCACGAGGAGAGGACCCTACACCACTAAAACCCTCCGGACACTCCTTCGATCCGGCGTTGGCGAGGGCCGAGTACGCATAAGCAATCCGGCCCCCCGGCCACACTTACAGTGGCCCATTTGCCCAATTATAATAACGCCAGGTGGTTTAATTACTAGAAAAAAAAGTAGTTAGGTACGTACTAACAAAATGCAACACAACTACCTAACTATAATGCTAGTTATCTCAGTAGTTAAGGTAAAATGTACAAGGCCACACACAGCCATCACCATAACAATTCAAGAGCAGATTTATGTAAATTGCATGCCTATCTACCAACTACAAATTTGTATTCAAACCAGAATACTTTGTTTGTGCAACGTAGCAATAGATATATCTACTTGCATGATATAAGTAGTAATTTAGACAGCCTCCGTAGCGTAGCGGTATTTGCTGGGTCCATATCTGGCTCACCTAAAGTTCTTTACCCGAAATTGTTCTTCCTAACGATTTGTAATCCGAATGATCACTCATCCTAAAATTTTTCATCCTAAAGTTTTCATTCATACTATTTGTAGTGCTACCGGCTATGTTCATAACACTTATGTTTGCGAAAATTGTAATTAATACTATTATTAATGTAAATATATTTAAACTCCTACTGTTTTTTATTACAACGCTTTTATCCCTAAATATAATTACCATAATATTTTCACTCATACTCAGAAGAATAAAAAATATATGTTTAGAATGATTGAAGGTCGTTTCACAGATTTTTGTCTTAAATGAATGAAATTCATAAACATAACCGTAATATGTTTATGGCCTGGGAGTTTATACCGCAGTTTTAACCGTACCTAAACCAATAACTATAAGACCGATTCGGTTCTGGTCACAGTTCTAACCTGACCTAAACCAATAATTATGAATAGGACCGTGGTATATATTAGGAAAATAACTTTAAAACTAAAACTGTAAAAGTTACTCAAAATTAATGTATATAATACTGAAAAATAAATCTAAACAAAAAATATATGACTTTGAATAATAGTGTAAAAGTTGGCTATGTTGAGAAAATATAGGAAAACAAATAAAAGTATAATAGATGTTTATTGCTACTGACATTATGAAGTTGGATGCTTCGGAATTATGAACATTAGAGACAGAGTAGTTAGGAATTGTGATTGTTAGGATGAAAAATGTTAGGAAGAACATTATCGGAGTTGAAAAGTATTTGCTTGCTTTAGATCTCGGAGATCGTAGGTTCGATCCCCACTCCAGACAGGAACACTTTGTGTAAATTCTAAGATTTCTTTCCGGGTCTGGTTGGTTGAGGGACTACCCTCCGTGCCTCGGAAAGCACGTTAAGCATTTGGTCCCGATTATTATAATATCATCTATAATAGTCGTATATCAAGGAACGGGCAGCAACGTGTCCTTGTGTGGCACAACATAGCCCGTCTGCCAAGCGTGGTGACTATGGCAAATACCCTACCTCGGCTGGAGTTCCATGTCCAGCAGTGGACGTTATACGGGTTGATGATGAAGTTAATAATTTATTTCTCGCAATAAAGCTAATATTATGGTTATCATGTAATAATTAAATGTATTCAGGACTTGAGTATTTACATACACTTTTAGTCTCAATGTTTAAGACTAAAACTAACAAAGC
This sequence comes from Nycteola revayana, assembly GCA_947037095.2. Taxonomy (NCBI): domain Eukaryota; kingdom Metazoa; phylum Arthropoda; class Insecta; order Lepidoptera; family Nolidae; genus Nycteola; species Nycteola revayana. The sequence continues at coordinate 4,178,517 of OX344842.1, read as the reverse complement.
ATCACTTAGGTAAGTAGCTAATCACAATCCACAAAATACATATTTTGCGGATTTTTATAATACGGCTGATGGATGGGCAGCAGCATCTATTAGCTCAAGGGCAGCAACATCTTACTGCGATCACCAATCCGTCTGCCAAGCGTGGTGATTATGGCAATATCTCTCTACGATCCTGGCTTTCCAAGGTCTGTTAAGAGGAGGCCCATGTTCAGCAGTGGACGTAAACGGGCTGTTGATGATGATGATGATGATTACAGTTTAGGAGACACAGTCTGTTCACAAACATACAGGCAGACAGCAGTCTGAGTATTATCTGGATTTAACCATTAGGGTAAGTAGGTACGGAACCCTAAAAAACCCAGTGTGTTACGATCAAGTACTGTGGATTTGTTTATTTGGTTTGCTAGCTATGTTGGGAAAACACACAAATAGAAGTAAGCTAGCTAAATAACAGCTATAAGATATGTAAATGTATTCTACAGAAGCTGAGCGTAGCCATCGCTCAGAAGTTATCTAACTAAACCATCGACTGCATTCGTAGAACAATTGCGCCGTAATTGTGTTGCAGAGGCGTGCCTTGTATGTCCACCATCGTTCTGTTACTTGATGAGATAAATATATTAATCACTTCAAAAACGAGACCCTATTACTAAGACTTCGGTGTCTGTCTGTCCGTCACCGGGCTATCTCAAGAACCGCGATATTTAGACCGTTGAAATGTACACAAATGATGTATTTCTGATGCCGCTATAACAACAAATACTTAATAAAAATAAAATAATTATTTAACCCATACAACAATTTTTTTTGGCCTTTTGTGCTCTAATAATAACGATAACTTATAGGTACCTACTTGAAAATGGTACGAAACCCTTCGTGCGAGAGCCTCACTCGCACTTGGCCCGTTTTTTTTTCAGTTTCTTCCGTAAGGTATAGCACGTTCTTCACATGTTTCGTTTTCCTTTTACCTTGTTCAGTAGAGTTACTCTTGGTACACCATTTTTTTTCGCCGCAGTTGACGTAGGCACACCTCGTTTGTATTCTTGTATGGCTGCCTCCAAATCTACTTCGGTATACCGAAACATCTGTCTTTTTACACGAGGCATAATTATCAGTCTGTACGCATACCTATGCATAATGAACTGTAAAACCAATAGTTGACAGGTTGACATCCAATAGTGTCAATCTGTCTATTATTGGATGGAGTACCTATTTTGTTAGAAGTAGTGTTGATAATTGCACAAACCCGACCAAAAATTAAAAATGATGATGTTACTGTTGTATACTGCCTATTTTTGTTTCAATAATATAAAATCTATGTTTTTTGGTAAAATTTAAAACATACCAAAAATGAAAATACTTAGAATACTTGTGGTGAGAATGCAAACACGATAGCAACATAACGAGCCCGAAGCAAAAGCCTCTTAATAACTTGGTTGAAAATATACCCTTAATGTGGCTGCATCCTTTACCAAAAATATAAGAAATGACGGTCAACTTGTGCACTATGAGACACTGTAGACAACTGACTACATTTGGATTTTTAACAGGCTATATATTTCTTAGTTGCATCTTCGTGACACACATGGCACTAGGAGTCTCTGACACCGAAATTAGTGCTAAAATGAATAAATTCATGCATTCTTATTAGAAGAGGTTTTTTTCGAAGTGTCTTCCTTTGGTTCACTGTCGAATTTTGGTGCCCATACCTCATGTGGCATTCGTCTTATGATTGAAACCGACTGCATATTTTAAAAATAAACGCATACCCGTTCCGGATAAAAAAAAAGTCAAATTTTAGCTTTAAAAAAAAAACAAAATGTGGCAACTTTGTTACATACCTACTTACATAGGTAAGACTTTTCAATCGTTGGACAAAAAATATCAGACTCGGCAAATATACCTCAACATAGGTACCTGATTACCTTTCAGTAGAAATAAAGTCTTTGTGACAATTCCAGTCGAAAAGATTGAACTCTGCCGCGGAAATTGGATCGCAATCCACGTTAACCGCAATCCCATGGAGGTTCCATTTTCAATTTATAGGTAACTAGCGGCCCGCCCCGGCTTCGCACGGGTGGACTTTTATACCCTACCCCTGCCCTACCCTACCCCTACCCTAACCCTACCCTACTCCTACCCTACCCCTACCCTACCCCTACCCTACACCTACCCCTACCCCTACCCTACCCCTACCCTACCCCTACCCTACACCTACCCTACCCTACCCCTACCCTACCCCTACCATAACCCCTACCCTACCCCTACCCTACCCCTACCCTACCCCTACCCTACCCCTACCCTACCCTACCCCTACCCTACCCTACCCTACCCTACCCTACCCTACCCTACCCCTACCCAAAAGTATCCTATGTCCTTCTCCCAGTTCTTAGCTACCTCCCTACCAATTTTCAGCCAAATCGGTTCAGACGTTCTTGAGTTATAAATAGTGTAACTAACACGACTTTCTTTTGTTTTTAAAATGTATTCTGCTATTCGGGACGGAAACAAATCCAACAAATCAAAAACCTTGGCAATCGGTCCAGCCGTTCTCGAGTTATAAGTGTTGTAACAAACACGACTTTCTTTTATATATATAGATTTAAATATTTGCCACTGCAAATTTTGTGGCAACATTGGTAACTTTTATAATTATTAGCAGTATTATAATAATTACTATTTTCATAAAGCATAATAATTTCATTCATAAAACTAAAATAAACTAGACATTACAATAGATATTGGCTTTTCTCTTTCTTTTGTGGCTACAAGAGTTAAAAAAACCCATCCCATGGAGGTAGTCAGTTAAGCCAGAGACTATATAATCTTTGGTTAAGCCTAATAAAAAAAAGTAATACCTACCAAGTTACGTGACCATTACGTAACAACGTGAATAAAAACAGGATGTTTAGCAGTGATCTGCAACAGCCGGAGATGACATGTTACCTAATATAAGGTGGATTGCACACGACGCACACCCCCCATGTGAGTGAAGTTGACTGTCAATTGTCAAATTGGCGCGCTCGCAAGTGCCGTGAGATCAGCGAGGTGGAGAGGATCGCGACAAGGGATCTAATAATGCATTAAAAACAAACTTTGTTTTTTTTAAATATAGTGTACATAGATTATTAATTAAACTTTTTATTTACGTTAACAGCCTGCCCTGCTGAACATAGCCTCCTTTTAACCGACTTTGGCAAGCCAGGGTCGGATATTGACAAAATAACCACGTCTGGCAGGCGGATGGTTATTGATTGACATCCTTGAGCTGATAAATGATGCTGCCCATCCATCAGCAGCTGTATGACCCTTAGTCGATTCTTACGACATGGGAAGATATGGGTTGGTCTACTCGAAGCCGGAGATCATTATTTATTACGCGCTTGGACGTGTCAGATTTGACATCGTTGAAGGTTCAAAAAGCTAAAGTCAACCCAAAAATCCTAAGCGCGTACATAAGCGGATCCTACATTGGATTTTTTTTCTTTTTCAACCGCCTTAAAAAGTATGAGGTTCTCAATTCGACTGTGTTTTTTATGTTTGTTACCGCAGAACTTTCGTCTGGGTTAACCGATTTTGATAGTTCTTTTTTTATTTGAAAGCTGGTGTTTCCTGTGTGGTCTAGTTCTGACTATGGTATCCATGAGAAAACCATAAAGTCTTAAATTGTGAAAAGGTTAATCAATGAAATTCCTTAGAAAATCATTGAACTTTGTTTTACCATATTTAGTCATAGTGATTATATGTACCCAGCTACGCCAATACAGCGTTTTAATACAATAAAATGCATTTAATACGCATTATAATCACATTGCGGTTATAAATCAGTCTACGAAGTTCAAAAGTAGCATTTGATATGTGATGACATACTAGGAAAGAATGCCTTTATGACTGTGTTCATTCTAATAAATACATTTTCAATTATTCATTCATTAATACGAATGGTACGCAGACGAATTTCCAGAGAGACACGAGTTACATTTTTTTAAATCCAAATTCATACGAAATTCTACCGCAGATTGTTTCAATGGTAAAATGAAACAGAAAATGTGACTAAAAGTTTTTATTTATTCAAATAACCTTTTTTTTGTGAATTTTTAGTTTGTAATAATTGTAAAATAACAGGGTTTATTAAATGTTTATGATTATATAAGTAAGGTACTAATAACAAAAACATTTTTGGTTAGAATGAAAACAAGAGGGGTACTTACATGTTGATATTGATTACTGTATTGATAATAATAGATGTCCTAGGTCATTATACCCCCTTGTTTGTCAGACAATTTGGGCGTTTCGTTGGTCTTTATTGATAATTGTGCGTTTGTGTTTATATTTAACCCACATAAACTTATATCAATATGTAGGTAAAGAAACAGACAAGCTAGTGACTGAATTGTTTTGTGTGTATTTTTGCGTAGTTTGTGTAGTACCAAGTAAAACAAAAAAAAAAGGCTTTTCGCGCGAAATTTTCCCGCGTTTTATGAGTTTCAGCCGTTATTATAAAACCCGTGAATAAAATACCCACATTTTTTTTTAACTAGTTTTCTTTCTTATGTAGATACTAAAGACATTTTTATCGAGGTCATACTCCCGTATGCAAGAACAACTTGAGACTATGGTTTACTTGGGGGTTGAACGACATTGGTCAAATCTGATATTCGTCAAATCGGCATTTCGTCCAATGTGACAATGGTCAAAGCTGTAGGTCGTCAAATCGTCTGTTTGTCCAATTATGAAATTTGCCAAATACGCTATTGGTCAAGTCTATGGCCGACATTACACGCTCAATCTGGATCGAGATCCGTGATCGAGATCAATGATCTCAATCCAGATTGACTGTTTAATGTGTGTGATTGACGGATCGCGACATCGGATCGCAAATTATCAAATATTTTGAAATCCATGATCTCGATCCGTTTATTTCAATCCAGATTGAGCGTCTAATGTGCAACATATAATTCGAAAGATACTATTAAAATTACTAGTAGTAAAGAGAATAAAAAAAAAATATTAAAATTAATTACTACACATGCTTTTTTTGTTCAGATCCATTTTGCAATTCGTCATCATCAGCCCGTATAACGTCCACTGCTGAACATGGGCCTCCTCCCGGGGAAGGTATTCGCCATAGTCACCACGCTTGGCAGGCGGGTTGATGACCGCAGTATTATGTTGTACCACACAAGGAAAGGCTGCTGCCCGTTCCTTGATATACGATTATTATAGATGATTTTATAACAATCGGCCAACGGCTTAACGTGCTTTCCGAGGCACGGAGGGTAGTACCTCAATCAACCAGACCCGAAAGGATATCTTAGAATTTACACAAAGATTTACTGCCCGGCGTGGGAATGGCCTCCAAGATTTAAAGTGAGTCAAATACAGCTACGCTACGGAGGCTTTCGCGATTGTGAACACACAATCTTCATATTTTTTTATTTATTGGCAATCAGAATCTCCTGAGCACACGTCTTCATGTGATCATTGCGAACAGTGGACTGACGTGATCTGGATTGACTGTGTAATGTGACAACAATCCAAATCAGTATATATCAATCTACCGCGATCACGGATCTCGATCCAGATTGAGCGTGTAATGTCGGCCTATGTACTGTCGAAGAAAACATGCATTTTGGATTACATAATTTGTAAGAACTTACAAAAGGAGAAGGCGCCCGTTTTAGATACCCAAATTATGACCATTTTTAAATATTTATGGGAAAAATTTAACATGGTGTGTACCTATACAAATTATTCTGAACAAACTGTTTTATTAATGGATATTTTGTGCCATTCCCTGTTCTATTATTTTTCCCCCATGATCTGCACCTGTCGGTTTCTGTACTGTAGAATTTAACCACTACGTTAGGTTTGGCGGACTCAATGACATTTTTTACAATAGCGTGACGTCATAGCCGACGCCATGACACTTAAGGCCTTTTTTCGCGCGCTATTTAAAATTTAATAGAAATATGGCTTAAACTACGTTAAATTTAAATTTATTACCGAAATATTGTGTTTTTCGTACTTAGACCTATTATAACGCCCGCGAGCTGGGAAGCAGTCGCGGGCGTTATAATTCTTTGAATCTTTGTTCAGTATTTCGATAAGTGTGCTACTGTTACTAGGGTATATAATGCTAGTAATAGCAAAAATTATAATGAATACTTGTGCTTTATGGTACAATCGGTACAATAGGTTTCAATGTGTCCTTGACGTATCACGCAACGGTGAATATGCCAAGTGAATATGCCAGTCCTAGGTAGTTCATCCTAGTCCGTGACAGAGCTTTACCATCATACATTTCCACGGCAACTGCGCACGGTAAGTTAGTTACTCATAAAATGATTATATCTACGTATCTAACCAAAGGTTGTCACAATAAAACTCTTTCAATTGTGTTTAATTTAACAGGAAATAACAGTTGTGGACACTTGTTTCCTATTTTATTCATTATCACATACCTACATTGCATCATCTCTGTTTTTGTTTTTATATTGTTAACGAGCATGGCCCCGATTATGCTAATTTATAACGCTTCAGAGGATCGCCATGATGTTTTTGAAGACGGTTCTTGGACATTTAGTATTTATTTAGTATTCTTGTAACGGTATTTTATCTTACGATTTTATGATGTCCTCAGAAATCTGAAGTCCAAGAGGCCCGTGAACTGCAAAGTAGAGCGACAGACAACTCCCTCAAAATCTAAAAGACATCAATAATGTCTTCGGCTAAGGAATGCCTTAAGCCCCTCGCCAGTGACCGCCCTGAGCCGAAGTCGAAGTCCCACGGGGAGGCCCTTTTGCCGCTAAGGCTGGAACTTGGAACACTGGGCGTTTTTATGCCCGGAGAAGTAGCAAAAGGTTCGCCTACACAATGCCTACATAGTTTATGTCCATCGAAACAAACGTCTTCTTACTGATGCACCATTATGCTGTCATATAACTATCTGCTAATAATTCTTATTATTTTATCGGTATGAATGGTTCAATGCGTTCTTTCTGTACTCACATAACAATTAGCTTGAGACACAACAAGCGGTATGGATATATTTTGGTATTTTTTTTAACAGAACATCAAATGTTAGAATATCAAGGGAATAGAGTATAGAGCTGCCGTGTGGTTTCCGGCTTAGAATAGACCACCCCATGCCCATGGGTGTCGTAAAAGGCGACTAAGGGATATATGGCTGATGGATGGGCAGCAGCGTCTATTAGCTCAAGGTTTACATCGTACTGCGGTCACCAATCCGTCTGCCAAGCGTGGTGGTTATGGTAATATTCCTCAACGATCCTGGCTTGCCAAGGTCTGTTAAGAGGAGGCCCATGTTCAGCAGTGGACGTGAACGGGCTGTTGATGATGATGAGAGTATAGAGAATATGGATTTTACATATTTTTACTTATACTAACTGAATTGCCCCTGTTAAATAGGTATCTATAGTTAGTTGTTTGTTATCTATGTACATCTATATAGTGTCACATTGGTCCATTGATAGAGTTTGTTGTTTGAAACTATCTTGATAAATATTATAGTTTCGGACATTTTGTAGGTCACCGTTATGGTCGTATAACTACTTAGTTGCGGATAACGGCGTACCCAGCTTTTGTTCTAGAGGGGACAATCGGAATTTGAGGCGGTTTATGGGCGGTAGATGTTAAAAGGAAAGTTTGACTCTTAAGCAATTATTACAATAGAATTAACTTGAATAGAGTAATCCTCTCGATACACCCATGGATGGATGCACAACAAATATACATCTTCAAATTTTTAATATTATATCTTAAAATTAATAATATCTAAAAGGGAAATGGCTTTTGAATTACTTATCGTAAAAAAAACCAAGCCAACTGCTAATTTAGGACCATATAATCTACTTCATATAGTTCCGACGAGGCCTAAAAAAACCTGTCCCGTGTCCTAACTTTCAGTCTCCACTCGAGATCTTTTTACCTCAAGAAGTATTGAAAGTTTGAAACAACCGCCTGCATGATGGACCGGCGACGTAATAAAGGTCGCAGGAAGCCAGTAAATGCAGGCCGCTAGGAATCGTACCGTTGGAAATCAATGTGGGAGTCCTATGTTCATCGGTGGTCTATAAACTGATATACCTAATGATGAAATATTTTTATTTACGTAAAAGTGCGCATGACTCAATACAGTTATCTGTAGTGTTTAAGATTACCTATATTACACAAGGTTCATTAACACGATAGTGTTGTATCAGCTATATAGTATTATCTAGAAACCTACCCAATTGCACCAGTAATGTACGTAAAAAATATAAACTCAATATAATCACCTACACGATGGTTTATATAAATATAATCTATACTAGCTGACCCGGCAAATAGATGTTGGCCGATTCTCAGACCTACTCAATATGCTCACAAAATTTCATCAAAATCGGTTAAGCCGTTTCGGAGGAGTATGGCAACGAAAACTGTGACACGAGAATTTTATATATTAGATAAATCAAATGCTTTGTTCTGACTGACTGACTTATGAAAGCACAACTATAAAAACAATGAAAAATACCACTTCATAGCGAATGTGAACCCCCGATGAAAGCCTTTGCGCAGGCAGAGCGATATGTAGAACTAGCCTTCTTCCTTAGGGATGGTATGATATTCATATCAAGAAGTAATATCAAGGTCTACCTACTAAAAACTCCCAGGATGCTTCGAATTCGCCGATTTGTTGGGGGCCCTCAGAGAGCCCCACCACCTTGCGACTTCTGGAAAATACCCTCTATGATCTAAGCGTATGTATTTCTCATAGGCTGTTCACAGGTAACTTACAAGTTACACGTAATGCGATAGTGTAGCAAAAGTACTAAAATATAAAATACAACATATTAAAAAAGAAAATTAACAGAAAAACATAACAAAACTGCATAAATTTAAAATATAAAAATTAAAGAAAACTTAATTACTAATACCAATCATTACGTTGCTATAGCCTTAGCTACTGGCTCACTTTTCCAGTAGTTACTGTTCAAAACTTAATGCAGAAGCCCCTACCCACCTCTTTCGGGGCCCTTATACCCCCGGGCCCCGTATCATTCATACGGTGGCAGCTACGCCCCTGTTAATCAATCTGGTGTCAAATGAGTTCATCGTTTAGTTAGCGAAGGTACCCTCTTACTCCTCGGGGACTAAGTCTTGTCTCTAAGCATTATCTACTTGACTGATATCAAACAAGGTCATAGATAAAGCACACGCTACCATGACAACGAAATGGAACATTTTGTCTAGTTTTATTAATCTTGACACGAGTAAGTTATGATAAATAAAGTGAGTTCAGAAGGTCTTATGAGAAAAAAAACAAACTTACGCGGTTTTTCCTTTTACAAAATGTATACAGATGCGTAATTCGATGATATTTGGAAAATTCGTGTTGATTGGAAAGGCAATATTTTGAGCCGATTTATTGTAAAAAATGTCTTTCATTTATTTCAACGAAAACATTTATTTTTAAATCAAAAGGGACTTTTGTGTAACTGTCGCTCTATTTTACCGTTCGCTGGCCTCTCGGATTCTAGGTCTAAGAGGGCTTCGGAACGTTCTTTGCAAACTAAGGGAGGGCGAGGGACGACGATTCTCGTTCGCGGGCGCACTAATATCCGGTGGGTCGGATAGAGCGGTCTCTGTACTGCTAGTTTTATATGTCGCGATCTAGTCTCCCAGACTACAAATGATTTTTGCGATTACAAATAAATTACGGTGTATGCCATGTAGCGCCCGTGTGCAACATGAACCCTAGCGCCTAGCCTTAATAAATGGATTAACAATACGACAACAGCGGTAGTAATATATCCTTGACATTCATAGTTTCAAGAGCATCTATGACACGATAAAAACAACAAAAGTGTAAAGAAACGTAGCGAAAGCATGTTCAATTAGTGACATCATAATCAGCTGTTTGTAAAATGATAACCTTTTACGTCAAAGAAGCATGTTCCGAGGAGCTGACAGATAAAATTTGGGCTGACGATATAATATCGTCATATTGAAGTAATTTGATTATTTTCATTGTTCCATTCATCTTGGATGGAATTCTTTATATCCTTATCCTTACTAATATTATAAATGTGAAAGTAACTCTGTCTGTCTGTTACACAATCACGCCTTAACTACTGAAGCGATTTAAATGAAATTTGGTACAGATATAGTCTAGAGCCTGAGAAAGAACATAGGCTATATTTTATTATGAATTTCCCACGGGAACGGGAGTTATGCGGGTGAAACCGCGCGCGGGAAGCTAGTCTAGAATAAATTTATCTTTTTTGAAGATGTCAATTACCCAAATTTAGATATATTTAATATCTGTGCTTATGTTGATTTTTTTTTTTTATTAATGGCTGTCATGCCAATGCTTTTATTTTAGCGCTAGATTCTGGATATATTACCTTGTATGATACTATTTTATGTCAACAATCTGATATATTTTATGAAGATAGAATAATAGACTGATAGAACTCAAATTCAGTAAAAAGTTGTTCTAAATGGGAGAAGTTCGATTCTGCTGGTGTTCGGCTTTTACTATATACATTTGTCTAATTTAATCTTCGAAGGTAGAGCATAACTTTACCAATCCTTCCAAATCAAATTGCACTACCATTATTAGGACTAATGACCAGTTTTATTCTAGGTCAATTCGTAGATACTCGGTTGATCAAACGAAAATCAAATCAAAGTAAATATCAACTAATAAAACTTACTTTATTCAAATATTTTTTGGAAAAAGTCTTCCAGTCCATCCATAATGACATGAATAACGTTCTTTATTCAATTTTGGACAAACACCTAAATCAAATCAGTAATTAATAACCTCATTAGACACTTACCTATCAAGAGTTTTGACAGTCGATACGTTCAACGTTGATCATGTTTTCAGAAACTGGATGTAATCGTCCCGATTTACTTTATTGGATGACAAAGTCATACATATATAGAAAATTCCCTCGAAGTTTTAGGGTTCTACAAGTAGCTGTTTAATCCGTTGATTCGGCAGGCTGTCATTTCTAGGTACAAAAATCTTTAATTCAATTACATATAATTAATCAAAACTAGGTACCTACAGTCAACTGTATTTCTCATCCTAATTCCAAGAATTTTGTCTGTGCCTGAGATCACCATTATACCAATTAAATTCACTTTTGGGAAATCCTAATTGTGTTTACATTAAGTAGGTACGGTCTTTAGTTAGGTATTCAAACTAGATTTTTGCTGGAGAGAAAAAACCGCAGAAATTGAAGGAAAAAAGCATGGTAAGTAATAATATGAAGATTAAAATAAACATACCTAAGTATTTGTTTATTGTACTTTGTGCCTAGTAGACATATTATTTTATGTTGAGTCCGCAGAGATGTGTTGAAATTGCTTGTTATGCATACATCACTTCTTTTGCTTCTTATAATAGTGTCCTGCCATCGCAATTAGTAGTGATTTTGCGAATGGCTAGACATTGCTCAATCCACTGCTGATTGCGGTGGACAAGGACATACTTAAATGATGTTTGAAAATATCTTTTCAAATAATAGAAATAATTAAATATCACGAAACGTTATAACATGCCGTAATGCCGATGGTGCGTGATATAAATAGTGTGCGTATTGCTTTATTGTAATTGAAAGAAGTAGTACCTAGCAATAACAATACAAATAATATGGTATAAATCTCGCTTTTAGTGTCGGAGGTCTTGAGTTTGATCCCCACGCTAGAAATCTTTTAGTTTTTTTTCTTTAGGGTCTACTTGTTTCTACTTTTGTGAATTGTGTCTACCTTCCGTGCCTCGGAAATCAGTCATTGATCCGATTGCTATAAATCGTACACCTAGAAACGGCTTGCCTAATTCCGTGCGTGTTACAAAATGATACTGTGGTCACTACCGGGCTGCGAAGCGTGGTGACTATGGCAAACCCTTCCTCAGGAATAGGCCCACGTTTAGTAGTTGCGATACGAGCTTATGATATGTTTTATATTATTGCATCAATACAAACCTCTAAATACTTTGTTTTGTTTTGCATTTCACGAATTATTACTTAATTAATTATTATAATTTGCCTTTAAACTGTAAGTTTAAACTGTAATCGTTTCAATTCTCTTCGTACAGAAGAGTTTTTAAAATAACCAGGAAAAAAATATCCAGCAGTATTAAATAACACGATTGAGCCACTTAACAGTACGAAAAACGAACTTAAATCGACGGAAACTTTAAAGAAAGAATCGTGACAGCTGTGGCCGTTATTTATTTAAAATAATAGTAGGTATAATATAATAAAAGTAATAAAACATTATTTTTATTGTTATATTATGATTAACAAAGCAAATATCTTCTTGAAATTCCCTTTATACAGGGTTATTTTTAAAACACCAATAACCTTTTAGAGGGTGAAAGTACCGATGATTGTAAACAACTTTTACTATGGGCCCAACCCTGAAATCGCGAAAATAAAATCAGCTGTTCCATACATTTTGTCGAGGTAAGTAAACATAAATGTATGGAACAGCTGATTTTTTTTTCGCGATTTCAGGGTTGGTCCCATCTTAAAAGTTGTTCATAATCATGAGTACTTCTATTCCCCAAAAGGTTGTTGGTGTTTTAAAAATAACCCTGTATAATATTGTTGTTTATCATCAGTTGGCACTATTTTCCATTATTGTTCCGAACTGATAATTACATGCGTCAATGATAGTTACAAATAATACTAAGTTATCAATCTTTTTACATGGTACTGTTACTTTATTTACAAAGAGTTAAGACAATTATAAAAATGATCTATTTATTATTAACAATGCGTGAATGTTACATCATTACACTGCTGCTGAGGTAACAAAATGGGTCGAAGACCGCTTATCTTGTAGTTTTACACTTGAATTGGCACATGGCGCACTCGATTTTTGTTTATTTAGTCTTCAATAATGAAATGCATATTGCAATAAATTTATTACTGTATCATAAGTACAGTTATTGGTCTATGCTGAGGTTGACAACCTCCGTAGCGTAGCGGTAATTGGCTCGCTTTAAATCTCGGAGGTCGTGGGTTCGATTCCCACACCGGACAAGAAATCTTTGTGTAAATTCTTAGATTTCTTTCCGGGTCTGGTTGGTTGAGGGACTACCCTCCGTGCCTCGGAAAGCTCGTTAAGCCGTTGGTCCCAATTGTTATAACATCATCTATAATAATTGTATATCAATGAACGGGCAGCAGCGTTACCTTGTGTGTTACAACATAATACTGCGGTCACCAACCCGCCTGCCAAGCGTGGTGACTATGGCAATGCCCTCCCTCGGGAGGAGGCCCATGTTCAGCAGTGGACGTTATAGGGGCTGATGATGATGAGGTTGATATTCGCCGCACCGAATGTCATACATCTGCAGTTTCTACGTGTGCTTAAAACTAAAGTTTTGAGAAGCATCCGGGGAATATGGGTGGGTGAATCTTTCTTCCGTGGTATTATTACTATAACGCTGATATGGAGGTGGGAGTTTACATCCGTCGTGTGTTATTGGATTTGTCCCATTGTTAGAGGCATTCTTGAAGTAAATGAAGCCGCAAGGTTTATTTAATTCACCGATATTACCGCCAACAGTTTTGACTGTAATACCGGTGAATAATCCTGGTCTGCCAGCATTCTTAGCCGCAGTCCAAGTCCCACGGGAGGCGCGGTCTTGCGCGATTTGCTTATTTTGTTCTTTCTAAACCATTAACTAAGGCTAGACCCTGCTCACCTATATCCCCCTGTTAAAAAGCAAACGCAAATAATAACAATAAATATTAATGATACTAAGTCCGCTATAGTTTTAGTTGAAAGTTCTTACTTAGGTATATAACACATTTTTTTCAGATTTATTTTAGTATTTCAAAGTTAAGGGGTTATTAAGTATTTAAAAATGTTGTATTACGTTATCTTGAGACTGGGGGGGATCTACATAGTTCCAGTGCAGTTTTTGTTGGATTTAATTAGACCTTTCCAACCCTATACGATGGGGTTAGTCGAATTTAACTTTTTAATTCACTTTTCGTTGTAAGAATGGGAAAATGGAAAAGGGATGAAAAGAAAAATTGTTTACCATGTTTTGGATCTTTAATATACATCTATCCACCAATTTTAGTGACAATCAGTGCTGTAAGCGTGGAGTACTAGCCCGGACGGACAGACGGACGGACATGACGAAACTATTAGAGTTCCTTGTGGACTACGGAACTCTAAAAAGAAACAAAATATGGTCATTTTTAACTAAGCTAGCACCGCTGCACCTGCACAAAACCATGACTTGAGGAGTTTTAAAAGATTGATTGATGAGTTCTTATAAACAAGAGTTGAATTTTAAAAAAAGGGTTACCACACCATTTGAGTTTGTATAATGTCCATGATAAGAGTTTCCTTAGATATATCAGGTGTCACTTTGATGATTTCGAATACCATAGCAAGTGAGACCACGACAGTGAGGCACAAGGCTGGATTTAAGGAAGGGCATCCAGGGCAATTACCCTGGGGCCTCCACAATAGAGGGCCCCCAACAATAGAGATTTAAAATCTTTCAAATTCTGACGAGTCAACTCTACAACTTTCATTTTTTCGGTGTTATTCCTTTACTTACAGTACTTTGTAGAATACAGGATACATTAATAATGATGTAACAGTTCTTAAATATTGTAATAGCGGGTATTTACTTGATCACTTAAATTAGACAATCAGTAAAATATGAGAATTCAAATTGTCCTGAAAAGTAGGTACATACTTAAAATTTTCTCTCTCTATTTCTTTCGGAATCTTATTTGTGGCTAGGGGGACTCTTCTCCTTTGTCGCTCCGGGGCCTCCGGACTTCTAAATCCGGCTTGCTGAGGCAACTTATTCAAGTGAAAACATAACGCCAAGTATTGTTAAGACGTGTGAGATATTCCGCCCTCCTGCAACATGTAAACTGAGAGATAGAATAGTGTAAAGGCTTAAATTGATTTGTTTAATTTTGTGAAGTTAATGATGCACCACAATTACGTGCTACAAAACTATCAAATGATTCTCTTTATCAAAATAAAATTAACGTTGTATTATTGTTATTTACGCAATGAAGATAAGTATGTGTGCAATTGTTTGAGTGTACTTTACGTAATGATAAATATGACTTTATCTCCAATGAGAAATTTAATAATTATTATATAAATAAGAAGGTTTAAAAAGGGTTTATGACTGCACAGTTAAAAAATATTGATAGTGTTTGACGATTCAGAAATACTTGTACATGAAATGATAATTTCGGGGTCGATCGCACTATTCCCATTACCCATTGCAGCGGTAATACTGGGACTTCACTTTTTTCTCAAAACACTCCCAGTATACTCATTAAAATACAAATTTACCGATGGAAATAGTGGGAATTACTTTTCGTGCAATCGTGTTCTAGAATAACCATTTGCGGCGTTTAATTTTGCGCCGTAATTGACACACAATTTATCAAAAAATCGAGAGTACACAAATTTCGCAAATTCGCTTCAATAAGCGGCCGTAGCCCAAGGCTTCGGGCATGTGATCTTGCGGTCGCCAGTTCGAATACCACCCATTGCACTACCGACGTGAACCCACTCGTAACATAAACATTACTTACTTAGACAACACTAGTAGACTGCATAACTCTGCTGGTACATACATACATACATAAGCTCACGCCTGTTTCCCTAAGCGGGGTAGGCAGAGACAATGGACCTCCACTTGCTACAATCCCTACACACATCTTTCGCTTCATTCACTCTCATAACATTTTATTAAGATAAAAAGCTACTACCTTTTTCCTATTTACAATATAAACACTTAACTTATAAACGCTTATAAACGCTCCTCCAACTCCTTTTATAAAACGCTCATAAAACGTTATGGTTATTGTGGGAAAGTTAGCGCCACTATTACCATTAATGGATATTCTCAATGGAAATAGTGGGACAATATGTCAATTACAGCAAGTATCAACTATCATTGTTGACTATCATAGCGCAGACATATTAAATTCTGTTCCTGAAACTTGAAATAAGTTAGGCAGGTCACCAACAGGTAATAGCAATATCACAATTTAAAAATATATTGTCTTTCTGCTAAATTAGGTTAATCTTATTGGCTTCTATTCTTAATGGCCTTCACTGGTAGATAGCTTATTTAATTTGATCTCTCTGTCTGTTTGCCAGTTAATCTGCCTTTTCCCCTAAACGGTTTCCGCTAAACAGAGCAAAAGAGACGAAAAAAAATCTCGGAGTTTCTTTGTCCTTTCTTCTCTGGGTCGTCCACTTAGGTAGGAAAGGTTGCAGGTTAGCTAGGATAGGATCCTCGACGGCATGGCCGAGAACCGCATTGTTGCTTATTCCCCGAACTGTGAACACGTGCCAGCGATCACCACCACTGTTCGAAAATCTACTCTTTAGTCCAGTGGCACCCTGAGCGTTGGTCCTAACCCCTTAAGGGTCGGACTTTGGCCGGATTCTTGGACCTGAGACCTGTTACCTTTAAGGAATCTTTCTATAATGTGTTCATTTGTCATTTATCGCACGACAGACAGACTGACTGATAAAAAAAATCTGTAAGATCAATTAATTTTAACAATGTTTTTAGCTACTTAAGTGATACTTTTGTTAGATTTAGTCTTATACAGTGTAATTTTGACAAGTACAAGTGTATGTAAATACCTAAGTGCTGAATAAATTCCATTATTTCATTACGGTAATACCGATATAGACAGGACTTTAATTGTTAGATAGCTTGAAAATCCTTATTTTACGCGGGCAGCAGTAAGTCCAAAAATATGTTTGTCATATCTTAATAAAGCTTCCGAAAACTCATTTAGTATTTTACTAGTGTTTTGACTAGGGTTACCAGATGGTCGGGATTTGGCGGGGTTCTCCCGATATTTTGGAAACCCTCCCGACTCCCGACGAAATAAAAAATCTCCCGAAAAACAACTTAATTTTAATTACCTATTTTACTGAACAATCTTTGCACAAAAAGAATGTGCAACAATTTGATAAAAGCAGAGGTTTTCGACTCAATTTCGATGAAAATGTATTGAATTTCGAGTCTCCTTAAATAGTTCTAATAGTAGTTAAAAGGGACAAAAAATGGTTTAATCCGTGAAAAGTAACACAAAATACAAGAGGCAAGCTAAAAATAAATTACTTTATTAATGTTCCTGTTTTTAATATAATATTTAATTTGATTTTATATTTATATCTACCGACAAAAGTCCCAAAATCTCGAAAATTTGTTATTTTCCCCCGATAATATGGTCATTTGATCTGGTAGCCCTAGTTTTGACTGATGACTAAATCTCAACATTGGCGGGATACCAAATTCAGAAATTGACAAGTTTTTTTTATTAAGAAACTTTGGAACGTAATCTACTCACGTCCAATTAATTGAATAATAGATATATATCTTAACTAGCTGACCCGGCAGACTTCGTACTGCCTCAATCGATACATAAAAGACCTAAACATTTGTATAAAATAAACTGGGCCGTAGAGACTTCGTTTATGCGGTACTCCTACCCCTACACTACCCCTACCCTACACTACCCCTACCCTACACTACCCCTACCCTACACTACCCCTACCCAACACTACCCCTACCCTACACTACCCCTACCCTACACTACCCCTACCCTACACTACCCCTACCCTACACTACCCCTACCCTACACTACCCCTACCCTACACTACCCCTACCCTACACTACCCCTACCCTACACTACCCCTACCCTACACTACCCCTACCCTACACTACCCCTACCCTACCTCTACCCTACCCCTACCCTACCCCTAATCTTCCCCTACCCTACACCTACCCTAAAAAATCTTGGCAAAAAAATTCAAGTTTTTAATTAACAAAATAAAGCTCAAATTGACTCTACATTTTAGTTAGAAAACGTTTGTATGGGAAAAAGAAAAAGGCTGTTTTAAGGGGTTTTCAGGCAATTATTCGAATTTTTCTCGCCGTAAAAACCATCCTTGAACTTTCACGAACATTAAAAAAAAAGAATTGGCCAAATTGGTCCAGGCTTTGTAGAGTTATGCGCTTACCAACACATTTTGCGATTCATTTTTATATTATAGATTATTTCAACTGGCTAATAAATTTGTAGAGATTAATGACTAAATTATCGTCACTTCATTAAATCTGTCCTATTTCCAATACCTACTAGTAAACAGATTATTCAGATATGAACACGGATACAGATACGGGATAGATAAAAATATAAGGAGCTATGATAATATTAGAGTTGCCAACCGATATAGGTCACGGCGGCCATTTTCTTAGGAGATTGGCCGTGTGTGCCCAAATGTATACTCAAACACAGGAATTCTTCTTAACTTCCAAAATCTGGTGGTACCGGTCGAAACCTGGGACCTTGTTAAGTGCCGAAACATTGTGCGTGGACGTATACCGGCACTTGAAAAAATATCGCCTAAAATTCTTTAAAGACATCCAAATTTTCTCCTCCCCGTCATCGCCCTCATTATTATATGACAATTCTGTTAAGCCTATGTTCAATCAAACATAAAACATGAATATTGAAACAAATCAGCTGACGGCTTTTTTCAGCGGTAGCAAAATGATATCAGAGATTAATCAATTTGGTAGGTCTCCACCGTAACCTAATTGGTTAAGGCATTAGTGGCTATACCCAAAATGTAGGTTCGAGTTCTGCCGGTGGTCTAAATTTAATAATCTCAATTTTTAAATTTAATAATCGGTAAACTTTTCAGTAATGTATTCATTTTTTTTTAATTATATCAGTCTGTCAGCAGATATGACAAAACGTAGAAAATAGAAAATTCTAATAAACATAATGAGTTATAGGTATGTTTAATGTGCTTATGCTATTATTGAATCAATATACATCGGTAACTCCAAGTGGATAAAGGTGCACGTTAGAGTTGCCCAACTATCAAAAGTTTCGCTATCGATAGATGACCTCGAAAAATAGTAACAATATCGATAGTGCTATCGATAGTATCGATAATATCGATACTATCGATATCACAAATTAACTAATACTATTGATTGGAAGCAATAGTATCGATACTATTACATTATAATACTATCGATAGTATCGATATTTTTAAAGTAATACTATCGATACTATCGATAGTATCGTTGCATTACCTAAATGATTAAAACTATCAATACTATCGATAGTTTGTAAAACTATCGATACTATCGAAGACCAACCCGTGTTTAGGAGCAATACTATCGTTACTATCGATAGTATTGCTCCTAAACACATATTGGTTCTCGATAGTATCGATACTATCACTAATATCGATACTATCGATAGACTATCGATACTATTGATATGACGCCAACTATCGATAGTCTATCGATTGTCGACTATCGATAGGCAACACCACGTTCCTTTTATTTGTATATTATTGAATACCCCCGGGTATTCCTTTGCCCGCCGATTTTAAGGGGTC
The DNA here is from genome assembly GCA_947037095.2 of Nycteola revayana. Taxonomy (NCBI): domain Eukaryota; kingdom Metazoa; phylum Arthropoda; class Insecta; order Lepidoptera; family Nolidae; genus Nycteola; species Nycteola revayana. The sequence continues at coordinate 4,159,050 of OX344842.1, read as the reverse complement.
CAAGGACCTGTCTTGTCTTTTGGGTTTCTCTCCGGCGGCGCTTACAGTTAAGAGCCGCGAGACAAGGGTCCTTTTATCCTAAACTATATTTAAAGCATTATTAATTTAGAGCCATGTAAATGGGAGATGTCATGTAAATAAATGCTTAATTATATAATAAACTGTTTCCGAGTAAACATTTGTTTATTACAGATCATTCAAACAACAACTATTTGTGTTAGATATGAACTAATTAGATAAACTTGTTTCCAGCTGCTCGTTGTGGTATGATAACGTGTTATCTTCAAAGAGCGGTTTATTATTGATTTGCGTTCTCAATAAAGCATTGCCGAATAAGTATATTATTGAATATCTATGTAATAAAATATTTGGCGATTGACGTTGGCCCGATGTGTCTCGCTTAAGTCATGGGTTCGTATATCTCTAAGAATCCCTTTTTGGGTCCGGTTGGTTGAATTACTGCCCTCCGTATATACGAAAACACATTACGCAGCTGGTACTAATTGTTCTAACTAGGGTTGCCGACTTTTTTATGCTAAAATAGTTTATTTTTAAAATATTCGAATAAATATAATACCTACTATTGAGAAATCCAAGAAAAAAAGTACACATTTATTTTTTGTAGTCTTTGGTTAACGACGCCTCTACATATTCTCCTTTTACGTTTTTGGTAAATGAAACTAATCCCAATACTGCCAAGAAGTTGACTTTTACTTGTTGTCGCTCGAAAACAGAATAACCGATGAAAATATAGTATTATTTGTACTATATTATTTTTCTATAATATGGACTGAAATATAGCACGATACTATATAATATAGTAAGGGTGTCAACCCTAGTTATAACACCACCTTTAATAATCGTTCGGAAGTAGGCCCATGTTCGACAGTGGACGTTATACGTGCTGATGTTGATGAAGATCCGATATAAAACACGGACGTGAGGTCACGGGCATCGCTGTTATGATGGGAGAAACGGTAGCGAAATAATGGTTTACGAAAAAAGAAAAGGTCACCCAACGTGGTTTGGCACTTAGTTCATCATCATCAGCGCGTATAACGTCCACTGCTGAACATGGGCCTCCTCACGAGGTAAGGCTTTTGCCATAGTCACCACGCTTGGCGGTCGGATTGGTGACCGCAGTGGTATGTTGTGATACACAGGGGAAACGCTGCTGCCCGTTCCCTGGTTCGCTTGTTATAGATGATGTTATAACAATCGGGACCAACGGCTTAACGTGCTTTCCGAGGCACGGAGGGTAGTCCCTCAACCAACCAGACCCGGAAAGAAAACAAAGATTTCTTGTCCGGTGTGGGGATCGAACCCACGACCTCCTGAGGTTGAATTTTTTTTGTTTTCTTACAACAGTAGCATACTCTCATTTGTTTCTTGTCAATCTATTCGAGGGCCATCGTCGCTTAGCGTCCAAGGGAGGCTATCGTGGAGGTTTTAGTGGGTAACCGGATGCCTCGGCTCGCAAGCTACATAGAGCCGGGAGCAAGTGAAGGAGTCCAACACGCCCCCACCATCTTTCTCCAAGACGGAGGGACGCTGAGTGGTCTTTAAAAGATTTCCACCATGAAATAAAACAAGAAATATTAAGTCAAGTGTCATAATAGGCGTGACGACAGTATCAAACAATTAAAGATTTAATGTTTTTAGGGGAAAGTACATATAAAAAGAAATTATTACACTTATTTATTTTTATATATAACCTTGAGATTAATGTGATTTTTAATAAAATAAAAGATTAAAATACTGCAATCGGCCATTTTGACTGAAACACCAATCACGGCGCATGACGTCACGATATTGTAACCATCAAAGAGAATTTAACCACTAGGTACGTTAAGTTTGGCGGACTCAATGACATTTTTTACAATAGCGTGACGTCATAGCCGACGCCATGACACTTGAGGCCTTTTTTCGCGCGCTATTTAAAATGAAATAGAAATATGGCTTAACCTTCGTTAAATTTAAATTTATTACCGAAATATTGTGTTTTTCGTACTTAGAAAATGACTACGCACGTTGCGCAACATGATTTCAAAATCTTGCCTCATGCCTATTAATAAGTAAATAATATAATCATTATGCGCGTTCACTGAAACTGACAACTAAATTTAACAATATGAGTGGCACGAAAGTTGATCATCTTACGATTTGTATTATTTTCCTGTTATTCTTTCATTAGTGTCAGCTGGAAGAAATTTATATTGAAATAAGCTGTGCTATTGTTCATGTTATCTGTGTGAACATAATATGAAATAAAATAAATTAGGTAATAAAAAGCGACACGCGCCAAGTTAAATTGATATAAACAAAAATTTTAAAAAAATAATCTTTTATCGGTATTAGTATTATATATAGTAGGCACGGAGGCAGTAATTAGTTATAGCAGCGATTATAATAATAATCTTACAATATATTCACAGATAAGAATAATATACCTATCCGCGAACTAAAATTTTCTATTATTTTATTTTTGCTGTCTCCCGCTTTGTAATGGAGAGAAGTAAAAACATAAGTATTTCTTATTCCTCCTAATCTCTTTCTGATTTAATTCGTTGCGGGTCCCAAGGCAGTTTAACTTTTTCCCGATACTAAGTGCTCATTGCCATATCATGACGGCCACCGTAGCCTAGTTGGTAGTGCTCCTGCCTACGAAGCTGGTGGTCCTGGGTTCGAATCCCAGTAAGTGCAAATATTTGTGTGATGAGCACGAATATTTGTTTCTGAGTCATGGATGATTTCTATATATTTAAGTATTTATCAATCTATATAAGTATGTATATCGTCACATGGTACCCATAGTACAAGCTCTGCTTAGTTTGGGGCTAGGATGATCTGTGTGACATTGTCCCTAGATTTATTATTATTATTATTATTATATCCAGTGCGTGCCTCATAGGAGTTGCAGTGGTGGGAGAGTGGGTGGGATTAGTCCCTAACTAACTAAAATTAATATACCTAACTGTCTATATACAAATTCAAGATCGCAACTTCGAGCCGCGTAGTTATAGATTTTTCCATACAGACTTTGCCAACCCTTTTTATACTCTTAAAAATCCTTTCACATCGGTTGTGTTCTAGGAAGAAATTTCAGGTCCTATAAGGTACACCATAAATGAAAAAAAAAAATAGTTTTTAGGTAACGAAACGACACGACAGACTTAGTAGAGATGAACGAAACATCTCGGTGAGCTCGCGTGATCTGTGTAAATTATCTATCTTTCGTCCGTCTATTTAGTTTTATGAGATAACCTTATTTTTCCGAGGCACACCAACTGATCACGGTACACCAGTGTGCCGCGGCACACACTTTACGGAACACTGAAATAGACAACACAGTTTGAATTCTCTTCTCTTCAAGTATCAGGTCTACACCATCAGCGGTTTAAAATGTACGTTTAACCGTCAGTCACTCATTTAATACTAACTAAGCGTAATCTATTTAATAAGAGCTTTAAGATGTAGAACCATCAAAGTATACGTAAGATATCAGGCTACACTAAGGTCGAGAGTTCACATCTGTTAAGTTCAAGTAAGTCGATTCTCACTGAATTAATCCAGTCGAGGTGAAAGGGTGAGTTTTGAACGCGATTAAATATTTTATCGGAACCGGTCACGGCTCGGCACGGTGTCTGGCCGACGCCGGAGATTTCCCGAGAGATGAATCGACTCAAATTACGGAATACCTGAGCTTATACTGGGTTCAGGTTAGGAATTTTGTTGTATTATATACCGTGACGTAGCAGAATCTAGACATTAAATTTAAAAAAAAAAGTTATGGAAAGATAACAGGTTATTACTTAACTTACACAGTTTTTTATGTTAACTTAATATTAAGTAGGGTCTTTGGTTGCTGTAAGACAGACCGTTTAAATAACTTTTGCACAAAACTTCCCCCAAAAAAACTACAAGTCATAAATCCTCAATCCTCCTGCCAGCCAGCCACCGCTCTGAGTTGACGTCCAAGTTCCACGGTTCCCACTTAAAGGTTGCTATATTGAAATAATTAAAACGTTTAATAAGGCTGGGACGATGCATGGAGAAATAAAAAAAGTTGCTGCTGTTGCAGACTACATAAAAAAGAAAGATCTAAAAATGTGTCCGTCCCAAAAAAAATGTTAAAGAGAAAGCGTATAATTTTGAGTTACCTCAAATACTGGCTTTAAAATACTCGTACGTAACTAGCTCATAATATTTAATTTGTAAACAATAACAATTCACTGAGGTCAAAGTCATTGTTCAACCGCTTTTTGGAGGCTTTTATTAAGAAACGTTAGTAATTGGTAGGTTAAATAAAACGGACACCTAAAACATTGTAATAGTAATAATTATAGTAAAGATCTGTAGCGACATTAATCCAGTAACGGACAAACTACAAGTAGACGTAGAACGCCATCTATTACCTAGCAAACTAACTAACCTGTATCACGCAATACAGGTTTCACAACTTACCAACTAGCAAGAAACTAGCACCACTACACAGAGACCACTCTACCCGACCCACCGGAGAAGAGTGCGCCCGCGAACGCGACGCGTCCCCCCTCGCCTGCCCGACCATTAGTTTGCTAAGAACCTTCCGATGCCCTCGTAGACCCGAAGTCCGAGATGCCCGCGAACTGTAAAGTAGAGCGACCGTTGCACAAAACTCCCCTAAAGAAACTAAAAGCCATTATCCCACAATCTCCCCATCAGCGACCGCCCTGAGCCGAGGTCCAAGTCCCACATGGGACGTCCTCTTGCGCAGGTTGCTTAGTTTGTAGTGTTTAAACCATTTATTTAGACTGGAGCTCTGCTCGCCTTTATGCCCGGCGAAGTAGCAAAAGCCTCAGGGGAAATAACAAAAATAGGCGCAAAAAAAACAAAAAAAAAAAAAGATTTATTTACAGTGTACCTACGTGTAAAAGAAAAGCAATCTAATATTACATTTATGCAAAATTTATCAATATTAGTGTTTATTTTGAAAAAAGTATTCCCCAATTCTATAATTCTACACCCTTTTAGGGGTATTGTGAGTTTAGTACTTTAATATAATTTTATTATTTATTACAAAATAATATTATTTTTCGAAAAAGGCTTCACTAAAGTAAAGTCACAGTACAGTTAAAGGGAAGGCTTATAATTAGCAAGCACTTTAATAAGAATGTATTATTATTAAAATTGTAAAATACTACGCAAAATACATTATAATTTTAATTAGGATGAGATTGTTATATTATTTATGTAATTACATAATTAAGTAAAATAATAAATAGTTACGCGAATTTGGTTTGTTTATTTTAAAAGTTATTTTAATGTTGGCTTTGAAACAAATAGCAACTAGGTATTTGTTTTTTTTTTCTTTTGGATTCACATTATTTAGTTTTTAATAGTAGTATCTATATATATAAAAGAAAGTCGTGTTTGTTACAACACTTATAACTCGAGAACGGCTGGACCGATTGCCATGGTTTTTGATTTGTTGGATTTGTTTCCGTCCCGAATAGCAGAATACATTTTAAAAACAAAAGAAAGTCGTGTTAGTTACACTATTTATAACTCAAGAACGGCTGAACCGATTTGGCTGAAAATTGGTAGGGAGGTAGCTAAGAACTGGGAGAAGGACAAAGGATACTTTTGGGTAGGGGTAGGGGTAGGGTAGGGTAGGGTAGGGTAGGGGTAGGGTAGGGTAGGGTAGGGGTAGGGTAGGGTTAAGGTAGGGGTAGGGTAGGGCAGGGGTAGGGTATAAAAGTCCACCCGTGCGAAGCCGGGGCGGGCCGCTAGTATAGTCATAAATAAAAACCTTCAGACTTCTCTGAACTAAGTAATTGGTGTAGCGATGATAATTACGACCGTTATTACCGAGATCCCGGGTTACTAGAAATGTTCTTTCGAGAAAAATCTAAGCGACAGATGCACAAAACTCCTCCATAAATCTAAAAGTCATAATTCTTTAATCCCCAGCCAGCGACCGCTTTGAGCCCAGGTTGCTTAATATGTAGTTTTTATACCGCTTATTAAACATGGAGCATTGCTCGCCTTTATACTCGGTAAAGAAGCAAACGCCTCGTGGCTACATAATAATATGTCCGGCTTTAAAAATCTTGGAAATAATCCAAGTACTAGGGGATCTAAGTCAGAAAGTTGGTGGAATTTTACCAGTGCGTTGTTGGAGAGCACTATGGACTCTCACACTTGAAGGGTTAGACAGTTGACTTCTTCAACACTTTTGACTGACTAGAGTTGATTACCCTTGAGTTTCTTATGTTTGTCACGATTTTGGAAGTGATAATTATTGAGTTATTAACGTCCTTTTTAGCTATTGACCGAATAGTTAAAGCGATCGTTTTAAATAACATCGGTGGTACTGTAATACTGTCTTAGTGACAATAGCTATTAAGCTTAAAATTTAATGTAGCAAAATATTTGTCCCTTCACAACACAAACAAAGAAATTATTTCTTGCCGGATGAAATTTTTCCATATGAAAAATTGACAATTACGTACGCGGTATTACAGAATCACCGATGATATGTCATTTTGGCTAGCCGAAAAACTATTCCGTCGCCAAAGCGCTTTTGATAGGTAAACGATCATTCTTCAGTAATGTCGGTTTGTCTTATCCTTCAAATCTCTCACCGGTCGCGGTCGTGTCGGTAAAACTACCCTACCGGTTATAGAGAATAAAAGAATAGACGGTTTACCTGTGTTTTGCACTCATAGATGTGCACCAACACCTCCCCCAGCGTAGATGGCTAATCTACTTAGAGTTTTTCTACACCTAATGTAAAACAAATTGACACGAATGTAAAAATAAATGGTATTCGGTTGGAGCCAGTGGAGTCAACTGTTTTTTTGGGAATAACTATTGACTCCAAATTACAATGGGACCCACATATTGCGAAACTGTCAGGGAAACTTAGCTCTGCGGCCTATGCTGTTAAAACAATGAGACGACTCACTGATGTGGATACTGCTAGAATGGTTTACTTTAGTTATTTTCATAGTGTAATGTCTTATGGGATTCTTCTATGGGGAAACTGTGCGGACATTGACACCATTTTTGTACTACAGAAAAGAGCTGTACGGTCCATATATAAACTTGGTCCGCGAGTTTCCCTACGGGAGAAATTCAAAGAGACTAATATTCTTACAGTCGCATCACAATATGTATATGAAAACCTTTTATATGTTCATAAGAATATTGATAGTTTTAAGAAAAAAAGCGACACTCATAATGTTAATACTAGAACTAAGCATAATCTTGTTTTACATGCTACACGTCTCCACAAAATAAGCAATTCTTTTATGGGGCAATGTATACGCTTCTACAACAAACTTCCTAGTAATGTTAGAGATCTGTCTATAAACAAGTTTAAACGATATGTGAAAGATAAATTATGTAAAAAAGCTTATTACAAAATTTCAGATTATGTGTATGACAAAACAGCTTGGGAATAGTTGGGAGTGAGTTGCTCTAAAACAATACTGCTTTATTAATAATTGTAAAATCAAATTTATTTAAAAAAGGATTCCTCTGAGTTTCTTGCCAGTTCTTCTCAGAGTTGCCACGTCCAGAACTGGTGCTAGTAAAAGAAAGGGACGCATCATAAGAACATGATTTAAAATATTTTAAATGTGTCTATATGAATAAAGAATTTTTGACTTTGACTTTGACTTTGACTTTGCCGTCTTCCAGATGTTCTCGATGACTTAGTTAGTAGCCCGGGGCCCTGACATGACTGACACAGCGGTTGCTACTCCCCTGGTCTGTCATTTGCACTGCTCCGTAGACGCTGACCCATAAAGAGTAGGGACGCATTAGTGACTAGTGTGCGTCCCTAAACTTGGTCTAATTGATTCCTATGATTTAGACCGCGGACTTTATGATCTACGTCTTTGAGTTTGAAATAATGTAATTGCGAAGAAAGTTATCAATAAATAAACAAATTATCCAGGTTTTTGTTTGCCAAATATCAATAAAAGTCATATTATTGAATGTTTTAGCTACAGATTTGAAGTAAAGGTGAAAAATATAGCGCGTGAGTCCATCTCGCGCTTCGCCGGTGTTATTTTCATAGCAATGTTAATGAAACATATTCCACGTTCTCGACTATCTAAGTAGAATGTTTAGCACTTGTGTAATATTAATTTGATTGTTACTTGCCTGATACCGGTCTGTTCCGGTTATCTCTACATATTAGTAGATTTGTGAGTACCTAGGTTGTAAATATTATAATCGCTTGCAAAGAAGGACAGCTTACCGAACTTTGAATTGCAGTAGATACATTTTTCGACAAGCTATAGGTACCTACCAAAATTCAAGAATTTTTGTGAAGATTTCATTTCTTTGGGCGGAGTTTTTATCACATCTTTTAGCCAAGGGAGTTGATTTCTAGTATGTCGATAGATTTGACTCAAAAGTCTACAACTACACATCTTCAGGTCATATCGGTTATTTTTTGGCATGTTTTCGCTCCAGGCTCCAGATTTATCTGATGGCGTAACCCTACAAACTAAGCTACCTGTGCAAGACGCCGCTGTGTGGGGTCGGATCTCAGCTCAAAGTGACGAGCGAGGGGATTTTGAATACGAATTTTAGGGGACTTTGTGTAGTGTTTCGTTACATCGAAGTAGGCGCTGAAGACGACGGTCGACGAGAGCGTTAGACCGTGTTTTTTTGGTTCTTAAGGGTCAGTAGCATCAGGACCAATTTGATAAGCCTGAATGATAAGTTTTTGGTAGGCTTATATTTCTTACTTGCGGATGTCAAGAGTTGTTTGAGCTGTTATCAGCGTCTGTATAGACAGGCGACATTGCGAGATCATTGACTCCACGTATCAGCGCTAATTATATTATTACCCAACGGTATCGTTATGCGGATTGCTCACTGATAACACTGTTTCTCATCTATTAATGTTATGGTGGAAACACTTTCGATTTAAGTCTTACTATTCTGTGTCTTATCTTGTATGTTGTGCTGAATTAATCTTTTTTCTTTGTTTCTTTCTATTCTTGTAAATAGTGCATCAGTCACACGATGTTCCGTCGTTAGCAGAAATGGCTATTTGTTAGAGAAATATTCTTTCGAAACGAAGTAAGTAGGCCCTTTTTAGTGCGGCACGTTCTCCGTGTGTTGGTTTTTACTTTGCACAGCAGGTAAGCATTGCCATTCAAAGGGGTAATGCTGCCAGCATTGTAGGAACCATGCCAAGTAGAATAGATTGAGAATAGTAGTATTTTATAAGTTAGTTTTATTTTAAATTAGCTACTTTTAGTTGTATATTAGAATTTTAGTAGAAGTGTATAATAAGTGCATATACATATACATAAGTGCTTGGTAAAATGTATTTATTTCAATAAGTAGGTATAAATAATGTAAGTAAAGTCTAATAAAATATTGTATACAATATAGTATGTTAATAGTAAGTGTTATTCTAAATTGTAAACTATATTATTGCTTTTTAGTTCATAATATTCCATAAAACACTTACGGTGCCCCGTGTACTGACGGCGTGTAAGAACTTTGTAAAACACGTGCAATAAATAAATATAAGCATATAAGAAGAGTTTAATTTTTTATAAAAATAAACTTCAGGTTGTTAAATAATTGACGTTGCTAGACATAATGAATTTATTTAAGGGGCTTAAATTACGTAAAATATGTTAAGGTTTTAATATTTTATTTATACCTACGTCACGGTCGTGGTCACGGGGTTTCTCGGTCGGTGACTATGTTAGCAAATTTGTAAATAAAACTGCAGATATCGCCCCTATAAAACCCGGCGTGTCATTGTTTTATTGATTTATGAAAACCATTTTTTTCATTTTTCATCCGATACTTCACGCTGTTACCCACAATGTGGAATTTGTTCTAGTGACTAATAGCCGCACTCTAAAAACCGCAAGTACCAAAGGCTAGTCACCCGTAGTGGCATTACGTATTCTGCGATGAGCAGTCTAATGGCAATTTGAAATCTCCGTACCGTCCAACGAGTTTTATGTATTCCTAACAAAACAATTGAAACATCGGAATGAAGCATTGAACATCGTACACCTGTCACTTTGCGTTGGGATTGCTGAACGCTAAGCATACGTAATACCTATCACCAGTTTTGATATGATGTACGTTCGTTTTACGCGAATTCGGAGATACGCGGTTTTTATTTAAGATCACCACGCGCATCGGCGTGTTCGGTTTACTGCAAGTTAAACTGCTAAGTAACTGCTTACCTAACCTAACATGAAACGAAAAACACTGTCTTTTGGAGTGTAAACTAAATATTATTATTATAAAATTCGGAGGACTTTAAATTTAAAATAAAAAAAAGGAATTAGCAAAGATATTTGATCGAACCAAATAATAAGTGAAAATCTTACTATTTTTATTCAGACGTCACGGTATTATCGCTTAGATGGAAACCATGTTAGAATTATGGTGTGATAATAAAAGATCATTTATAATTTAACGTATTATTAAACAGACTCTGGTCCCGATTACACAAACATTATATGTATTTATAGGGAAAGTTGAACCCCGACTTACGCGAATTCGACTTACACGGCTATCCCGTGGTCCCACCTATCACGTAAATCCGGGGTATTACTGTATTTTAATTTAATCACAATGACGTAATAATGTGTAGTCTTTAAGATTGATGTCTCCTTAATTGTATAAGACATAAGTTTTATCAACTTTTACGTACCAGATGTGACAGGTTTTATTATTTTGGTGCTTTTAATAAACACTTTGTTTACTTAGTCAGATATCAATCTTTAGTAATAACTACGTCAAAAAGGTTGTTATCACTTTACACAATCGTTATTATTTTACACAATCGATCTAAATAAACGTGGATTTGAGAACGACTTGACCATTCCTAATGATGGGGACAAGGTTTGTATGAAAGAGAATTTTGGGAAATATCAGTACGAGGGACGGGTGACTTCTGGCACCAACAGCTAGTTTATAATATTATAGAATTACAGTTAATTTAAAAAAGCTTTAGTTAAAAGTAAATAGTTCAGTATTAAGTAAAAAATCTTCGGATCATTGATTGATCACCTTAATTAAAATTGATTGTTGTAAGCACCTATTGTATGTCCTTGCCGACATCCAATCAAAGTTTTGATTATGGGTCACCCAAAAGTCCTTGGAGGAAACCCTTTGTCTTTGCACGACCTTTATTCTACTAGACGGTACGCAGACAAAGTGCAAGTAAATATTTTCCTAGCTTATCAGCCGTTCAATAACACCTCGGAATAATTTTTAATTTTAATAGATCAATGACAGCCAGCTTAGCAAGATGTACATATTATTTATGTTTTTTAGTGACGGGGGTGGCGAGGGAGTGTTGTTCCCTGCCACAAATAATAATAATACAACTAATACAAAAAAATAGATTTCTGATTGATATCCTGACTGTTTTTTTAACCAAACTCAACGTAACGGTAAAGAAAACGCAATACCGCGTAAGTGACAATAGCAAATAAGGTTGACAATCAAATGCAGTAAATATTTATTTGCCCTTCAAAACAGTTTTTTTAGCCTTAATAAATGGTTTAAAAACTACAAACTAAGCAACTTGCGCAAGAGGGCGGTCGCTGGTGATGAGATTGAGGGATTATGACTTTTAGTATTTTAGGGGAGTTTCGTGCAACTGTTGCTCTACTTTACAGCTCGCGGGCCTCTCGGACTTCAGGTCTACGAGAGCATCGGATGGTAAAAAAAAACAGATATAACTAAAATATTTCTTGAGAGATGAAATGCCATCTAAAATAAATAAATGTAATTTCTTTTTTTTTTATTTATAAAATGTTTGATTAAAATAAATATAGTAAATAGATATTAACGTTAATATTAAGATCTTGTTTACTGACACAAGACTGACAGACTTCTAGCACACCTGAAATAAATTAAACATAATTTAATAGTAAATGTTACCTATTTATAATTAATTTTATATGCATTGTAAATTTTCTTGACAAGTACAAGTGTATGTAAATACCTAAGTGCTGAATAAAAATCGTTTATTTCGTTATTTCCTTTCTTTTCATCTTATTAGAAACTGTATTAAGTAGAGCAATATTTTGTTGCACCAAACTCCCAATAAAACCTTAAAAGTCAACTTGCCACTGACCCCCCTCCAACAACCGCCTTGATGCGAGCTCCAAGCGTGAGATTATTAAATAAATTGGCAGGGCGATTTGCCATCATGGTTTAATATCAAATCCCTCAAGAAGAGGACAATGATAAATGTAGGTACATCGCAAAATTCGCTCTAGTGCCTTGCAATGCAAAATAATCTAAGTTGTATGAACGGGCGTCCTTCTACAGACTCGACGTCATTTTGATCTGTAATGGAATAGCTATTGAAATAGTATTTGAATAGCTATTCCATTACAGATCAAAGAGCCGGGGCGGGTCGCTAGTGTTCTATATACATATTTATTTAAAACTTTTGCACAACACTGTACAGAGGCGGACTTAATGCCAAAGGCATTCTATACCAGTCGACCTTACACTGTCCCGGCTTCGCACGGGTGCAGTACCGGCGCCGCAACCGCTATGTCCCTTCATTTTAAATCTGCAATATCTTCGAAAATATTCATTAAAATTACATGCTACATAGTGCCATATTGATCTATATTAAATGCACAATGTAATTAATTAGACAAGGATTAATGATATATTGCTTAAAATCGCTTCGTAAATAAGCCATTATTTCTCGTAAAAATTAAATCATCGCGGACTTTTGTACTTGTGTACAATAATGTAGTACATTATTTTGATCTATCTTGTAGTGAACAGCCAGCGTTTGCAATGTACCTAAGCGCCATAAAAGTGTTTATTAACGTCATCACATTAAAAACCTCTAAAATTATCAGTGTTCCTCTACTATATTATACAGGTAGGTATTATACATATAAACCTTCCTCTTGAGTCACTTTATCGATTAAAAAAAACCGCATCAAAATCCGTTGCGTATTTTTAAATATAAAATACATAGGTACAGACAACGGGGAGCGACTTTGTTTTATACTATATATTGATATATGTACTTTATATACCTATTATTATATATATTAAAATATACAAAGATGGATTGTAGGTACTACAAATAATAATTTTGCTGAGTACATTGAGTAAAAAATCACGGTGTTTGATAAATATATGCATCGGATGTCATGGTGACATATTTTTCGGTACCCTCTTAAATGGCCATAGAAGAGCACTGTCGGGTTGGGGGGGGGGGGGGAGGCTCCTCTCATTGTGGTATGACTATCACGCTACATATAGGTAGGTATAAACCGTGTCCTCGTACCTACAACAAGCTAGATGAACAATAACAATAAGTAGACAATCTACATCATTGAGGCCGTTGCGTGCTCGGTAATGCACGTCGTGGTAGAACGCTGATGGACATGCACTAACGATTTAATTTAGGGTTGCCAATTACAAAATACTTGTGATCGCTGAGTGATCTAAATTCAAAAATAATTAAAAACAAACATTAACATTAGCATTTCTACTCTATATAAGCCATACCTAAGTGTACGAAATTGTTTCGCGTATTAATATATAGATAATGATATCTATTCGTAACTTATATAATAATCACAAAAGTAATTTGTAAGAAATTTTAGGAGCATAAAAATGTATGTAAAAAATGTCGACTGTGAATTTGATGGCAACCGGTCCTAACTATCTTAGTTTTTTGTAGATTTCACTTTTTAATACTATTTCATACTCCGCAGCATTGCAATCGATTTTGGCGCCAGTATCTACTTAAGTCAACTTTACTATATTAGTGACGCAAGCACAGTTTTATCTTTTTCCTGAAAAATTGACAAATTTGAGATTACTTAGTACCGGTTGCCAGTACCTACATAATTATTTTTTAAATTTATTACAGTACATAATAATTGTTTTACAATCGATACGATTCCTCTCATAGGACGAAAGAAACCAATCAGTGAATGAGTCGTTCAACGAAAATTGGATTTTTATAAATATACACCTAAGTAATATCGGAACAAGCAAGTTGTATTAAACCTATCCACATTATGAGCTTGTACTATACTAAGTAAATAAATAGGCGCAAATACACGCCACTATCCGTTTGTTGATTAAAGATAATCATAATAAATGATAAATAATTATAAATGATGTTATAACAATCGGTATCAACGGCTTAACGAGCTTCCCGGATTTTGCAGTCAGATTTTTAGTTCGGTATATATTAAACCCACAATCGCCGGGAGTCAAACCAAAAACCTAATTGAAATATCGTTAGAATGTCATCATCTAATTGATTTGAGTTCTTGTTTTATTTCATTTGGCAACCCTGACATTGACTACTATTGTACCACATAACATGAAACACATTTTTCATTTGTGAACAAAATAAACTGTGTAAATTGTACAAGCTTATGTAAACTGCTACTCATCATTATGGGGATACTCAACAATCTAGTACTGAAGGTATTTTTAGATAATTTAAAACTGCACGTCTTTAATTTAATGTAGCACGAACAGAATCTCTCGTAATTTCAAACAATGTGCAACATAAATATGTGTTATGTGCTATTATCATGGAATAGCGTCTACTGCTGAACAAGGGCCTCACTTTAGGCAGGTGGATTGGTGACCGTATTACTCTGTAACACACAAGGAACCTTTTCCTGCTCGTTCCCTGGTTACCTATTGTAATATGCTGTTTAACTGTCGGGGTCTAAGGCTTAACGTGCTCCAAAAGGTACCTACGGATATTTGAAGGTGCCAGTCCCTCACTGCTCTTAATTTACAATTAACTTTCCGATATACTTATAGATCCAACGGTCCGGGGTCCATTTTTTGGGACAGACGTAAACGTCTGTCACGGAGGCTTCTGCTACTTCACCGGGCATAAAGGCGAGTAAAGATACAGGCTTATTAAATGGTTCAAAAACTACAAACTAAGCAGCCTGCGCAAGAGCGCGCCGCCGGACTTGGACGTCAGCTCAGGGCAGTCGCTGGCGGAGTGATTGAGGAATGATGACTCGATTTTGGCAAAATTTATAAATAATTAAATATGCGTCCTAGCTATCTGCTTCTGAGACATATTTTCTATACGTAATATATTTCCAAAAGTGATTTTCCAAAATTGCACAAGATAAGAGTCAGGACAGGTTCATCCTTTCTGATATTACTAACTACAAAGACACGTTATTTTATACATTATTTCATTAGCGGGCCAGGCTTGGTCATCCGACTATAGGCCTTTGCCCACAAAGCGTCGTAAACACCATCGGCTTCGGGGAGTCCTAGATGACCCGAACGACGAGATAACAAGTTACCAACTAGCAGTAAAAAGACTGCAAGAAACTAGCACCACTACACAGATACCACTCTATTCGACCCGCCGGAGAAGAGTGCACCCGCGAACGCGACGCGTCCCCCCTCGTCCTCCTGACCCTTAGTTTGCAAAGAACCATCCAATGCCCTCGTAGACCCGAAGTCCGAGGCCCGCGAACTGTAAAGAAGAGCGACAGTTGCACAGAACTCCCCTAAAATACTAAAAGTCGTAATCCCTCAATCTCATCGCCAGCGACCGCCCTGAGCCGAGGTCCAAGCCCCACTGGGGGCGCCCTCTTGCGCAGGTTGCTTAATTTGTAGTTTTTAAACCATTTATTAAGGCCTTTATGCCCGGTGAAGAATCAAAAGCCTCGTGACTACATACGTAAGACAAAACGAAAAAAAAAAGTGCTAGGCTTGGCTTCCAGGTAAGGTTGCATGGTAATGAATATGTATTTTTATGGAAACAGGCTCGGATTGACTCTTGAACTTCGCGTCTACATGGGCATCGGGCATCCGAGAGTCCGCTAACTGTAAAAAAGAGTGACAGTGGCACCAAACTCCAGCGACCGCCATGAGCTGAGGTCCAAGTGCTGAGCCGAGTGAGGCTCCAGCGTTTCTGGCCTACTTACGTCCTTCAGGAAGGAAATTGATACACAATTTGCTTAGTTTAGGTAATGTCCGAATACCTACTAAACAAGACGCGGACACCCAAGGAGGTTATATCGTGTTTCATATCTCTATCACTATAAAAATGATATCTTTGTTGTGAAACACATTGTAATATATTATTTAACTTTGATAAGAATTATTGTTACAATTATTATTGTTATAGATACGATAATAGCAAAACAATATTTAGAGAAGTTATTGTCTGATTTAAATGTGAATTTTCTTGGATTATGTGTAAGCTGAGCAGTTGCAGCCAATGATCAGGTGACAAAGTGGAAAACATGAGTCAGTATAATAAAAAAACTGTTTATTTTTGTTAAAGTTTGTAATTGTATCAAAATAAGTTTTAATACGTTTATGGTTTTTATGAAATATATTCATGACTGCGTGTTGCGATCAGTTGACGTGTTGTATAAGATAGGTAATTAAGTTAAAACTGGCAATAGACATGAGGACTAAAAAAATCTATTTAGTCCGTTAGATTACCAAAACATATTGGACACGTATTTTTTTTCGTTCCTCAAACAATAAATGACGAACATACAGCGCGTTGAAATTTTTTGTGACGTCACTATTAGGTACAATTTTACCTAATAGTGACGTCACAAGCCCCCCTCTTCTGAACTTTATAGTTTGTTTTTGCTCTGTATCTTTGTAAATTTTTATTGATTTGATAAATAAAAAAATACGTGTCCAATATTTTTTAGTAATCTAACTGATGGACTAAATAGATTTGTTTAGTCCTCATGCCCATTTATGAGTTAAAACAATCGTGCCTCTAGCCTGGTGTGAAAAGGTTAAAACTGTTTGATTAAATTGTCTTATAAGAATAGTCAGTACGAGTTATGTTTGTTCACAAAAAATTATGTCGAAAGGCATTTTTCATCCCACCATCTCGGAAAGAGTATTTTTAATCTTCAATATCTGAGTGGAAAAGCCGTTTTTATTCTCTAGAGGATAAAGTAAATTGAATTTAGAACATCGTGTGCACTAAGTTTGTGAATTAAAAAAAACATTAAACCTATTTACTGCTACCTCTATGGTGCCGAATATATCATACAACTTTTTTTTAATTTGTTAAAAACTCAGACTCGGAACCTTCTTGGTGTTCTTTTTTCAATTTGCTTTGTACGCGGTTCTTTACGCGGCATTTTTTCACGTCATTGTTAAACGTTATATTAAAAACAAGAAACTTGACTTGAAAACAAGTGAAAAAACTAAAATGAGTGATTCTAGCGACGAGGAAGTTTGTTTGACGCCAACAGAATTGACTGTCGCTGAGGTGGAATGAAAAGTTACGTGTTGCACTCGAGTGCAAAGATTTTTCACCTCGTGCTCTTTTGATTCCCTCGCTAACGCTCAGGATTTTAATTTTGAATCACTCGCTGCGCTCATGATTCAATTTTAGAATCCTTCGCTTGCTCGGTCATCAAAATTGAACACGCGGTTAAAAAGCAACTTTGCACTCTTGTATAACAAATAACTATTTCCAAAGCGTTCATAAAAAAATGTTGTGTTAGAGTTTATAATTGTATCAAAATAAGTTTTTACACATTTTTTGTCATCATCATCATCATCATCATCATCATCATCAACAGCCCGTATACGTTCACTGTTGAACATGGGCCTCCTCTTGGCAGGTCAGGGTCGAGGGATATTGCCATAATCACCACGCTTGGCGGACGGATTGGTGATCGCAGTAAGATGTAAACCTTGAGCTAATAGATGCTGCTGCCCATCCATCAGCCATATGTCCCTTAGTCGCCTTTTACGACACCCATGGGGGGATATGGGGTGGTCTATTCTAAGCCGGAAACCACATGGCAAACACATTTTTTGTAATAGACATGTATCGTAGGTATTGGTCAGAGATGGTAGATTGACACTATTGCTACAGTTCAGTTTTATGCTACAGTTGAAGTACTTAACTAGCGTTAATTGCCGCGTGGTTTTATTATTTTTCTTTTTTTTAAATCATTACTAGCAGATATGCTAAGATTTCTTTCCGGGTCTATAATAATCGTATATCAAGGAACGGGCAGCAGCGTTTCCTTGTGTGATATAATATAATACTGCGGTCACCAATCGCCTCCCTCGGGAGGAGGCCCATGGTCAACATCGACGTTATACGGGCTGATGATGATGATAACAAGCAGAGATTTTTTTATTTTATTTTTTAATAATTATAGGCTTGCGTTTGACCATAATCTCACTTGATGGAAGGCGAAGATAAGGCCTAAGATGATACACGCTTGCCTAGAAACTCTGTTCACTTTAGTCTTATATTATTTTGCACACTATTGGTATTCTTGTAAACCCCTTGTGCTGAGCTAAAATGCTTGTGTTACGAGTGGGCTCACGTCGCGCGTCGGTTTGTGTTGATCAAGCTTTGTAGTAGTAAGTAACGATTCTGTGTTAAAATACATTGTACGTAGATTTCCACACTCGTAGTGTACTTAACGAAGCCACCGTCGCGGCGTCGGTAACAAGCAAGGTGACAAAATTTTATTTATTTGTGTGTTTGTCACATAAATGTAGTATGAACATCATGCAAAACAGCCGTGCTCGACTCGACTCGCCCCCATTGGAGGTAATAAGGAGCAAATGTTTTAAGACGGGACCGCACTGGTATGGCGAAGTCGACTCGGTGGGGATGTTACAAATGCGGCCGGACTTAACATTAGTTTTTTTTTTTTTCGGATTGACTTACTTTGTTGGCCACGAGGCTTTTGCTACTTCACCGGGCATAAAGGCGAGCAGAGCTCCAACCTTAATAAATGGTTTAAAAACTACAAACTAAGCAACCTGCGCAAGAGGGCGCCCCCTGTGGGGCTTGGACCTCGGCTCAGGGCGGTCGCTGGTGATGAGATTGAGCGATTATGACTTTTAGTATTTTAGGGGAGTTATGTGCAACTTTCGCTCTACTTAACAGTTCGTGGGCCTATCGGACTTCGGGTCTACGAGGGCATCGGATGGTTACTTAACCTTAGTGTCGCCCTTGGCACTGAAGACAAAAGCCGTCTAATGCAATTTTGATAATGATATATTTTTCCACTTTCCAAATTTTGCCGCTTAAAACACTGCTCTGGGGACTAGCCCCACCTGCTCTTAGGGTAAATACGCTACAAACATAAGATTTCGCTTGCCGTTTCTCGAGTGCGGCCGCCAACATATGTTTAAATAAATTTGTTTACCGGAAATCGCAGTGACGTGCGGATAGATAGAAGGTAAAAAAAAAAATGTACAGGGCCTTTTGGCTCCACATATGCATCTCAGGATCCTGTGGAGCATGATGACATACTATTTATTATATTGACTCTTATATTTAGTTATACAATGTAATAAATTATGTGTTTGTTTATAAAGAAACATAAAATTCCTAGGACGCAGTACAGACGACATAATATTATGAATTATACACTTATCTATTTCGCCTGTCCGCTGAGTATGTACCACATCTTTGCCTTACTTCGTTTCTGTATAATTCACGACTAAAGCGAACACACTGTATAATTATAGCCTTAGAGTCTCTTTATTGGGAAATCATTGACGATCAACATACCGCCTATTCGCCTCTTAAGCCACTCGCCCTGAATTACCTTTGCTCAACACACAACTAAGTGATTTTTTACACAAAGAGTTAAAGGAATCCCTCGATTTTCCGTCGTGTCTCCAGTATTACTGTGTATGAGATATATTTTAGAATTCAATTACAATTTATGTACATACTTTCATTAGTGTTTAACTCGTGACTGTTTACTAAATTGCTAACTAATGTGAAAACGTGGGTTTAATGGACAGTTTCCCATCAGGGGAGGTACTACCCCACAGTGGGGGTATGTCTTTATGGGGGTGTAAAGAGAAATAGGGCGGCGATGTTACTGTATTAGTTCCTCAACGATATCGGTCTTATCGATGGATGTAATTTGGCACAGATATAGGTTTGTTTTAGTCTAGAAAAATCGAAAAATACTGTTTAATATGGTATGGTATATATTCAAAAAAGGTGAGGTAATAGGCATGAGGCAAGATTTTGAAATGATTTTGAATCTTGGGCAACGTGGGTAGTAATTTTCTAAGTACGAAAAACACAATATTTCGGTAATAAATTTAAATTTAACGAAGTTTAAGCCATATTTCTATTAAATTTTAAATAGCGCGCGAAAAACGGCCTCAAGTGTCATGGCGTCGGCTATGACGTCACGCTATTGTAAAAAATGTCATTGTGTCCGCCAAACCTAACGTAGTGGTTAAATTCTCTTTGATGGTTACAATATCGTGACGTCATGCGCCGTGATTGGTGTTTCAGTCAAAATGACCGATTGCAGTATTTTAATCTTTTATTTTATTAAAAATCACATTAATCTCAAGGTAATATATAAAAATAAATAAGTGTAATAATTTCTTTTTATATGTACTTTCCCCTAAAAACATTAAATCTTTAATTTTTTGTTACTGTCGTCACGCCTATTCTGTTGGCCATAACGATTTTTTCAATATGTTCGAAGGGCCAAAACCGTTAAAAATTTTCTAAACTTAACTATACTATTATTTCTAGACTAGTCGCAAAGCGTGCGACCGAGTAATTATCATTTTGTGTTGCCTTTTTAACTTATCACAGCAATAAGAATTAAGAAGATGCGCGGACTAGATCGATGACACAGTGACGTCAAACGAAAGTATTTTTTTGTTTGAGGAACGATTATTGGTACCTAATCTAACTGACGGACTAAATAGAATGTTTTATTCTTCATGCTTATTATAAGAGGATAGCTATTAAAATCGACTTCTTCCTGCATACATATCCGGCCAATAAAATAGTTTGTAACTTTTATTTGATATATTATTATTTCGTGAACATGTTCTAGAATTAAGCTAGGTAGTTTGAAAAGGTTTTCAATTATATTCTAACTAGTCGTGCCATGATGTTTCATCTGCTTACCTTTAATTCATATGAAATTCTCTTTATATACACGTAGAGCTTCCTAATGAGCCTCTCTGTGCATTATGTATGCATAAGACTAGAGCTTTCTCGCCTTTATCCCCGGTGAAGTAGTAAAATAGGCATGAATACTAAAAAATATACAACTAGTCAGCCAGTTAGATTACTAAAAAATATTGGACACGTATTTTTTTATTTAACATTCAATAAAGATCTACAAAGATACAGAGCAACAACAAACTATAAAGTTCAAGAGATGGGGGCTAGTGACGTCACTAATAGGTAAAATTATGTTGTTTATGAGAACATCTGATTGGACATCGGTTTTGTGAATTATAAACATGCTGCATGCTTTATTATAAACTAGCGGCCCGCCCCGGCTTCGCACGGGTGGACTTTTATACCCTACCCCTACCCTAACACTACCCTAACCCTACCCTACCCCTACCCTACCCCTACCCCTACCCCTACCCTACCCTACCCTACCTCTACCCATAAGTATCATATGTCCTTCTCCCAGTTCTTAGCTACCTCCCTAACAATTTTCAGCCAAATCGGTTCAGCCGTTCTTGAGTTATAAATAGTGTAACTAACACGACTTTCTTTTGTTTTTAAAATGTATTCTGCTATTCAGGGCGGAGACAAATCCAACGAAACAAAAACCATGAAAATTGATCCAGCCGATCTCGAGTTATAAGTGTTGTAACAAACCCGTCTTTGTTTTATATATATAAATAGATATATAGATACTTAAATTCAAGCAAACTAACATAATAAACAATTTACGATTGACATCTACTCGATGTGGATACAGCATGCATAGTTACAAAGTGTTTCATTCAGATGTATATTAACTAAATAAATGAGTACTCAAGAATCTCAAGACGCGCAAATATAGTGAACAACCCTTGATAGTGGTTATGTATTTGTGCCTTTTGGGGTCGAAACATTGGGGCCGTGGGGACCGGGAGCCAAATTAATTTATAAATACCTCGCAGCAGCCCTCATAACTACTCATATGTGCGGCACGTTCTCCGAGTGCTGGTTTCTACTTTGCACAGCATTGCCATTCAACGGGGTAATGCTGCCAGCATTCTGGGAACTTTGCCAAGTAATATAGATTTAGAATAGTAGTATTTTATAAGTTAGTTTTATTTTTAATTAGTTACTTTTAGTTATGTATTTTATTCATGTTTGTTTATTAAATAATGAGTACTAAAATTTTTAACTACAATATGATATTTTAATAAAATAAGTGAATACGTCATTCAATATCGTCATTTATCAGTTGCAAGCGTTCATAGTCTACCTTAAGGCGCTGTTCTTAGACAAAATAGGCTTCACAAAACAGTTTTTTAGCCAAATGTTTACATTTTAGAGTAGCTTAAAAAAATATATGTTAATCTTGATCATATTTATGGGGTGACCATTGTGTTCAAAACACGTTTTCGGTAAATTTTCTCGATAAAAAATAACCATAAAATAACCATTTAAATGGAAATTGTAGCAATTGTAACTGTTTTATTTATAAACAAATCTTGATAATATTAATAACAGTGATGAAATATATAATAACTAGCGACCCGCCCCGGCTTCGCACGGGTACAATACTGATAATTATACTACATAATGTCTTTAAACCTCTAACAAACGGGCGAAATTTGGTCAAAACAAACAGAAACAAATTAATATAGGTACCTTCTAAAACTCAGTGAAATAAGTAGGTGGGTAAGGTGCGTTGGGGTAATACCGGACGGATTTTCGAATAGTTGCGAACATGTTGCAAAAACTTTTTTTTCTCAATTTTGGTGTACACGACGTTCTTGAAAAATAGTGGAAATTGTTGATGTTGAACCATAGTTTAATTTTAAATTTTATTAAGTTAGAAAAACTCAATACTTTCTGCTTTGTAAGCCTGTAAAATCAGGACACAATTTTTTTGAGTATAATTACGATTTGGCCATGAGGGGGTAAGTTCGGACAATAATTTAAAACTGTTTCTATTGCTAGGAGCACAAGGTGTAAGAAAGGATTTTGTCCGCTCTTTCCTGCTCTTTAACGTGACATCGACAAAATCTACCTTATACTATAAACATAGATGTTCCAAATACATACTTATTTTTTGGGTTAAACTGTCCGATCTTACCCCAAATTCCAAATTTGGAAGATATTAGGATTCTCAAAGTTTGCAGGTTCTATCCAAAAGCATACTACCAAATAAAGCGTTAATAAATACTACCAAATAAGTATAAAATCTGAATACTGTACAGTAGATAGAGAGAGGAGGTAAGAGGTGACTGGAACAAAATGGTGTGTTTTTTTGTAACTAGGATTCTTTAAATAATGAAACGAATGACAGTAGAAAATATTATTTAATAATATAAAGTACAGAAATCACAAACACCGAATAAAAGATTTAAACACCGCCAAGTCTTGAAGTTCAATAGATGTGATGTGTGTGCAGGGAGCTTCAATATGGTGATGTTGTTCTCTATTGCTAAAGCTACCACTTTGTCATTGACATGACTGGCATGTCCATCATACAGCAATAATACGGGCCTGTCTTCACCCAAATCAGGTATAAATACTTTTAATATGTAATCATAAAAATATTAGTTTCCATCCAGCCTCTTTTGCTGGCTGCATAGGCAAGATTGAAATCGTATTTTTCAGGATTCTGTAACATCCACTTGCCCTTAAATACGAACTGTGATATTTTCTTTAGCGCTTCCACATGTTGTTCGTGTGCCATCATTGAAGGGTGTTTGTATTTTATTTATTTTTATAAAATCCTGAGTTTCATCAAGTACCTCTTCTCTTGACAACCCCCAACCCCAGTTTTCCAGTGTTCGTAGACAGTTTGCCAGTTTAGATTCTAATGCAACTGGTATAGCTGTCGGCCTGCCAAGTGTATTTTATATTAAAACGGTTAGGATGACAATTAAGTATTTAAATAAAAATCATGTGTAATAAAAGTTTGACAATCACTACCAAATTCGAAACGGGTTAAGATCGGATATATTTGTCCGATCTTCACTCGAGAGGGGAAACACCGGATTTTAGCCTACACAAATGGTAGATAATTCTGGATTAGTTTTATCGGCTTGTCATCGCTTAAAACTTGATATATAGGCAAAATAATACCAAAATAAGCTATACTTTTGCTAAAATATGCAAAAACAAATGAAGGTGAAAGACCGGACGGACAAATATTTTGTAAAACTTACCTTGTTTTCTTTATCGGTGCATTATACACGTACGTGCTGCCGGAGCGACTAGTGGTCACTGCGGGGCGGGGCGGAACACAATGACGTGGCGCGCAATGTGGCTAACATTAAAAAATATAGCCAAATAAGTGAGAAATTTGATTTCTACGTTCTTACCCCAGCGCCGATCTTACCCCAACGCACCTTATACTTTTATCGTATGAAATACCTATACTCTTCAGGACTAACTATACAACAAACACTAAATAAATAGGTATTCAAGTATCTATCCATCATAGTTACAACGAACACAAAACAAAAAATTTGCCCTATAATTCTTAAGGATCGAGCGCGCATAATCGCATTCGGCCTACCTCCGTAGCGTAGCGGTAATTGGCTCGCTTTAAATCTCGGAGGTCGTGGGTTTGATCCCCACACCGGACATGAAATCTTTGTGTAAATTCTAAGATTTCTTTCCGGGTCTGGTTGGTTGAGGGACTACCCTCCGTGCCTCGGAAAGCACGTTAAGCCGTTGGTCCCGATTGTTATAACATCATCTATAATAATCGTATATCAAGGAAGGGGCAGCAGCGTTTCCTTGTGTGTTACAACATAATTCTGCGGTCACCAACCCGCCTGCCAAACGTGGTGACTATGGCAATACCCTCCCTCGGGAGGAGGCCCATGTTCAG
The DNA here is from genome assembly GCA_947037095.2 of Nycteola revayana. NCBI lineage: Eukaryota > Metazoa > Arthropoda > Insecta > Lepidoptera > Nolidae > Nycteola > Nycteola revayana. The sequence goes on along the minus strand of OX344842.1, from coordinate 4,134,214 downwards.
CAGTGGACGATATACGTGCTGATGATGATGATGACCTACTAAAACTCAGTGAAATAAGTAGGTGGGTATACTTTTATCGTATGAAATACCTATACTCTTCAGGACTAACAATACAACAAACACTAAATAAATAGGTATTCAAGTATCTATCCATCATAGTTACAACGAACACCAAACAAAAAATTTACCCTATAATTCTTAAGGATCGAGCGCGCATAATCGCATTAGGCCTACCTAAAACACGCGCTGTTATTTTGCGATAACTTCTAAGTTATTCATTAAAAGTATATAGTGTAGGGATAAAATAATCTGCATGAAATGCTTAAGAATATTAACTGATTTAAAATGATAAGGATAAATACTGAATCCGTCTGATTAGCTTTACAATTACCGCATTAGATATTATCATTTTTCTAAGATATAATGGATATAGCAAGTTAACCTTGAAAGATAGACATATGCTATCGCAGACTTTTTTCTAGATCTAAAAGAGAAGAATATTTGCCACCATACATTGTTTTGTTATATCTCATAGGGTTTAGGCAGCGTTTTCGTTGAAAGCTCCCAAATGGCTTCATTTTTTCCGACACCTCTGACAAATATCAATATATATTAGTCAAATGTACACATAAACTAAACAAATCATATACGTAAACCTTCCGGAAGAATCGTTCTATCGATTGGTAACATCCGCATGAAAATCGATGTAGTAGTTTTTGAGTTTATCGCGAACAGACAGACAGACGCGGCAGGGGACTTTGTATAAAATATGTAGTGATGTAGTGATAGCGGTCGCCCGCGGCTCCGTGCGGATGTCGGTTACCGCTGCAAAAAGCCTACCCAGGACAGACACGGTCAGCAAAATGATTCCCAGGTCAATTCACAGACACCGACATAAACATCGACAACGCAGTCATTATCCGCAGGCTGCACAGATTGTCTTTCTGTGGATGTTAAAGTTGTTAATGATGAAAATATAATTAATGATGTAATTAATAGGCATTTTAGGGATTAGGCATTTTAGGCATTTTCAAAGCTCTGAAAAGAACTGTTGTTTAGCTCTGAGAAGAACTGTTGATTAGCTCTGAGAAGAACTTTTGCGTAGGTGTAGTTTTAAGAACGAAATCTAAAAAAAATCGCACGAAAATTATTAGACTTCGCAACGGGCCGTGCAGCAGAAATCGTAATATTTTAATTTCGCCATAACTTCAAAACCAAACGTCCAATTTTAATCATTCAAAGACCAAATATTATGTACATAAACTGTACTTAGTGATGAAATAATTTATTTTGATAAGGATTAATAGCATGAGTAAAATAAACGCGTTTAAATGTAGTCCAAAAAAAAATCAAGATTTCTAAATAAAAAAATGGTCGTTGTGGCTCACTCGACATAGATAGGTATAGTGTGTCGCAGACTTTTTTGTAGATATTTATAAGATCTATAATTAATTAGAACATTTTATGGTTCTATCTTTTATAGTTTAGGCAGCGTACGCAAAATACGTAACTTTTCTGGTTGATTTTTTACACCTTGTGTCAGAAAACCCCAAATATCTTACGGAACCCTATTTTTTTCCAAAATAAAATTTAGCCTATGTTACTCGTGGATAATGTAGCTTTCGAATGGTGAAAGAATTTTTTAAATCGGCCCAGTACTTTTTGAGCCTATTCATTACAAACATACAAACATACAAAAATAGGTACAAATCTTTCCTCTTTATAATATTAGTGTAGATAAAGGGAACTGTTGTTTTTATTTATCGATTGGAATAAGATATTTGCAAGGATTAATGTATTAAATAATTTGAACGAGTCGAACGAAACGTTGCGCCATCGCGGCGTCTCTTCGCTTCTCTTTCATTTCTACGCGGAGCAACAGTGACAAAACTAATACGTAAAAGTCGTCTATTCACCGCGCCTTAACCGTTTACTAACCAGTCGGGCTGAATGATTGTTTTCTGACTTACTGAAATACCTATGAATGATAATATTATCTTACTAGCTTCCCGCGCGTGGTTTCACCTGCGTAATTCCCGACTCCGAAGGAAATTCATAATAAAATATAACCTATAGCCTTCCTCTATAAATGGTCTACCTAACACTAAAATAATTTTTCAAAGCGGATCAGTAGTCTCTGAGATTAGCGCGTTCAAGCAAACAAACAATTTTTTCAGCTTTATATATTAGTTTAAATATCAAACAATCTATAATAAATATAATAATGCAGCATTCAGTTCATACAACCTCAAAATTGACAACCTCCGTAGCGTAGCGGTAATTGGCTCGCTTTTAATCTCGGAGGTCGTGGGTTCGATCCCCACACCGGACAAGTAATCTTTGTGTAAATTCTAAGATTTCTAAGAACTCTCTCTCTCTCTCTAAGAACGGGCAGCAGCGTTTCCCCTGTATATCAACATAACACTGCGGTCACCAATCCGCCTGCCAAGCGTGGTGACTATGGCAAAGACCCTCCCACGGGAGGAGGCCCATGTTCAGCAGTGGACGTTATACGGGCTGATGATGATGAACCACAAAATTGACAAAGAACGTCTGATACCTAAACCTTTTTTAGATACGCAATATTTGATACGATTTGAGCAATCTGGATCAAATTGCTTAAAACAAATTTAATTCATCACTCATCTTTGATAATGATCGACATTCTGAAGCTAATGGCCATACTAATCAAATAATTTGATAAAATATTATATTATGATTAGGTACCTAAATACTGTAGGTATTGCAAATACATTTTAAAATCTATCTAATATATAAAGCTAAAGAGTTTGTTTGTTTGAATTCGCTAATCTCAGGAACTTTCCGTCTATCGGCTAGGCATGACAGGACATCAGCCAATCACCATAGTTTCGGCTTACCTTCCCCCAGACAAGGAGTTGTTACGGAGCTATATCCAAATCCTTCATGACTTAGGGGGAGTGATAATCGTCGCCGGTGACCTAAATGCTAAGCATGGAATAACTCGAGAGTCACCTGACTGTCACAATGCTTAGAACTCATTCCCTTTGATCCTATTATTCCTTTCGAACCTACCCATTTCCCGTATACCCCGGGCCAACCCAACATACTCGACTTTACACTTGTAAAGAACGTAAACTTACGTTTCATCATCAACAGCTCGTTTACGTCCACTGCTGAACATGGGCCTCCTCTTAACATACCTTGGCAAGCCAGAATCGTTGGGATATTGCCATAATCACCACGCTTGGCAGACGGATTGGTGATCGCAGTAGGATGTAAACCTTGAGCAAATAGATGCTGCTGCCCATCCATCAGCCATATGTCCCTTGGTCGCCTTTTACGACACCCATGGGTGGACATGGGGTGTTCTATTCTAAGCCGGAAACCACACGGCACTGCAAACCGTGCACGGAACGGCAAACTTACGTTTATAAACGAAATAAAAGATTTTTATTCAGCACTTAGGTATTTTAAGAAAATTTACAATGCATATAAAATTAATTATAAATAGGTAACATTTACTATTCAATTATGTTTAATTTTATCTTCTGTACAGGTGCAACACGAGCTATGTTCGGACCACAGGCCCGTCATCATAGAACTACTGTGTCCCAGTGGTCACTCAGATTCTTCTTAGAGCAATACAGTTACTGACTGGAAAAAGCTAGGGTCCCGACTTGAGCCTACTTCCTCAGAATATCTTGACTCCATATCCTCTCACATCCAAACCCCGAGCATCATGTGCCTCACAGCTCACGTCCATTGTCTGGTGAATGAATGTTCACGGGAGGTTTCAGCGATCGATAATCTTGATCGATGGAAGCTCCCTGACGATGTGCGTGTGTTAATGACTGAGAAGAATGCGGCCATCAGAGTCTACGACGCGTATCACACCGAGGAAAACCGCTTGCGCATAGGATCCCTTCAGCGCGCTGTAAGAGATCGCATCAGCAATATGCGAAACCATGCGAAACCCCAGATGGGATACAATGTTGAGTGACCTTAAACAGTCACATTTTGCGATCTCTATAATATCACTTGATAATAAGGTTAGGATTTCCGTCCGCCGTTGGTGAAGGTCCTACTTATTAGTAAGCTTCACTCTCCAGCGGCACCCGCGCCCAGATTGGTGCCGCGTGCTCTCCTGGGCCACACTTGTGGCCCATATAGCCAGTTACAGGGATGCCCGAAGTATATGAGAGCGTCCCTGAGTAGTCCAACCTAATCCTACTAATATTATAAACGCGAAAGTTTGTAAGTATGGATGGATGGATGGATATTTGTTACTCTTTCACGCCAAAACTTCTGATCGGAATTGGCTGAAATTATGCACCGGGATAGGTCATACGCTGGATTAACATATAGGCTGCGTCCCCCGGTTTTACCCGCGTCACTCTGCTCTAGTGGGTCGGAGCGTTATATTTTGTAGCCTATATGTTAATCCAGCTTATAAACTATCCGCGTGCTTCGATCAATTATTGATCGAAGTCCGCGTGTAAACTTTCAGCCAAATCCATTCGCAGGTTTTGCGTGAAGAGTAACAAACATACGTACATCCACACATACAAACTTTCGCATTTATAATATTAGTCGGATGTTAAATGTGGCATTATAAAATTTGCAATAACAAATATTCTTTTCAATGTTATTAGCTACTTAGGGCGAATCGTTCATCCTGTGTAGGTATATGTATTTATTTAGTTATTTTTTTAACGGAGATCATTGAAGGAAAATGGCATTTATTATCTGTTATACTAATAGAGTTTTATGTTGCTAATTTAATAGGCAACAAAGGGTCTATGTTTATTAATTCTTAGAACTTAATAGCATAAGTAGACCAAGTAATGTCAATACAATGCTAACATCAAAAAAATTTGAAGGGAGATTATCCACAAGGCGTTATCGAAGTGTCTTGTTGACCTTTTGATTTCTAAACGTATTTATTATTGCACTATGTTACTCCTGTATAACGTAACTTTCAAATGGTGAAAACAATTTTGAAAACACTCCAGTAGTTCCGCAGCCTGTGCTATTCAAACAAACAATCATAGAGGTATAGATAATACTAGCTGACCCGGCAGACTTCGTACTGCCTCAATCGATACATAAAAGACCTAAACATTTGTATAAAATAAACTGGGCCGTAGAGACTTCGTTTATGCGGTACTCCTACCCCTACACTACCCCTACCCTACACTACCCCCACCCTACACTACCCCTACCCTACACTACCCCTACCCTACACTACCCCTACCCTACACTACCCCTACCCTACACTACCCCTACCCTACACTACCCCTACCCTACACCTACCCCTAATCGACCCCTACCCTACCCTACACCTACCCTAAAAATCTAAGCAAAAAAATAAAGCTCAAATTGACTCTACGTTTTAGTTAGAAAACGTTTGTATGGGAAAAAGAAAAAGGCTGTTTTAAGGGGTTTTCAGGCAACTACTAATAAATTAAAAATTAATTAAAAAAACTTTGTCCAGCGGACAAAATTGTGAATCTAAACCATTCCCAGATCCCCTTGAACACACACAAAAAATTTCATCAAAATCGGTCCAGTCGTTTGAGAGAAGTTCAGTGACATACACACTCACAGAAGAATTATATATATAAAGATAATGATATATTATTCTACTTAAACTATTTGTACATATCTACCTCAGAAGCAAAAATACGGTTTCTATTTTACTTAAGAACTTACGATAAAGACTCATACGACGTATGTTTATAGCTTGTAATGGCACATCCGAATTTATGCTACTAAGTTCTAGAATAAAGAGGAAACGGTGTGCTCTATGTTAACTGAAATATGCAATTCGTTTGAGGTATAAGGGTACGCGGGGTGTTTGTGCAAATTCATCTTTGATCTGTACACCCCATGAAGTAACAACTTGTAAACAAATATTATATTCACATAATGAACGATGAAAATTGGTTTTCTCTGTTCTACACAACTCTAATGTATCTCAGTGAATGCTTTGAGTATTTAAGGCTAGAGCTCAGGTGAAGTAGCAAATGCCTCGTGGATAACTAAATATGTGTATACGTCAGAAACATTCGTCGTATGTGTCTTTATCGTAAACTGGCACATACGACCAAATGCTTCTGAGATCAACACAAATTCCACCAGGTAATTCAAAAACTTTGCCCTAAACTAATTAATTAATGATATATCAATTTCTATTTAACAAAATCAATTTGTTAATGGCATCTATCTAATGAAAATTATCTCATTTCACGAAGTTTAGTGATGTTAGCTAATGTGTGCTAGCTGTGTTTAGGACTACGAATAATGTAGGTTTCAATTAATTTAATAACTTAATGTATAAAAATATATAACATAAATAATATATAATAATAATGATGGCTCTTTCACCATACGTGCAGTACGCCTTTGGAACTCTCTTCCCCACTCCATTCGTGCTAGCTCATCTATCGACATTTTTAGAAAAAGAACAAAAGAACATTATCTCTTATCTCATTAGTAGTGTTTATTATATGTATTAGTTTATTTTTATAAAGTATGTGTGTATTGTATTCATATATATTATTATACGTATTAGCATTAGTTTGATATACTCAAACTGTAACTATTGTTGTGTACACTGTTCTTGCCCGTTTATCACAAATCTCACTCTGAATATGGTTTGCTGGAAGAAAACTCATAAATGAGTTAAGCTCGCCATTGTACATCATGTTTAATTGTTGAACTTTCATAACTTGTTTTCATGTGTACAATAAAGTATAAATAAATAAATAAAATAAATAGTATGAATTAAAATATTTTGTGTGGAAATCGTATTAATATATTCTAAAAAAAATAATTTATAAAAAAAAAAATACAAATTAAGAACCACAACTTATCTATATTATATCTATATTTAATTATTCTATATCTGTATTTAATATTATAAAGGCGACATATTTATATTATTGTATGTAGATCAGTCACAAATCCGTCTTTTATTCCAATTCCTTTACTGTTCATGCACTCAGGTTATAGAACTCTCTCCCGCCTAACGTAAGAGATTGTAACAATGTTCCCTCTTCAAAAAACGAGAAGGAACATTATTTAAGTATATCTTAATGGTATTGGTTTATATATTTGTATGTATGTCTATGATGCCTTATATGTATTTATTCATATATTTGTTTATGTGTTACATATATATATATTTAATCTTCATAGTATATATTACTTCATGTTTCTCCATCTTAATATCTCCTATTCTTGTTCCCTTTTTGTTTTTTCCTATCGCGGGTCTGCAGGAGAAGAAATTTCTTTAGAAATAAGCAGTTCCGTTGTGCTAAATTTCTTTTATGTTTATGAATTATTATTAAATATTATAATAAATTAAATAAATAAAAAAAATAAAAAAAAGTCGTCGTGTTTTCAGGACATAACATAGGTTTTATTTAATTATGTAGTTTCCCACGGGAACGGTATCAACGAGACCTCCCGTTCCTGTAAGTCCCGTTCCCGTGGGTCCCGTTTCCTATGGGTGACCACCCGTAAGGGACCGGGGCTGTAGAGACCTTTCTTCGTACTCTGAAGTGCTGCCTTCAAAGTTCTATATATTAGGTCTTTACCTATAAATTGCCGTTCTGCAGTACTGGCCATTTCAAATCAAAATAATTTTGGCTAAGAATTCTAATTTCAAATTAATTTTATTTTAAAAACATGGATATTTTTTTCCAAAAGTAGTCATTTGTTTATTGATTAGTGTTACATTTTCATCGCATTTCAATGTTTTTCGTCATCATGGATACGTTAACATTTTTTAGTAATTATGGAATATGAGTACCGCCCCACGAACTCAATGATCGCCAGCGCGAAGTACGCGTCGAGACGTGCCTTGCACTGCTCAACAGACACACAAATGAAGGAATTTTGAACCTGCGATGAAAAATGGATTCTGTTTGATAACCGCAAGCGCTCAGCAAGTTGGTTAGATCCTGGTTCAGCACCTAAACAATGCCCTAAACGAAAACTTACCTCTAGAAAAGTGATGGTCACTGTCTGGTCTGGTCTAGCGCCGCGCGCCGGTGTGATTCATCACAGCTTCTTACCAAACGGGGTGAGCATAACGGCAGATGTGTACTGTGAATAACTGAACACAATGATGGAGAAGCTAGCACATCTCCAACCAGCATTGGTCAATCGCTCGTCTCCGCTGCTCCTGCACGACTACGCGCGACCTCATACTGCACAGCAGATGGTCTCCAAGTTGCAAGAACTGGGGTTGGAAGCTCTCCGTCATCCGCCCTACTCACCAGACCTTGCGCCTACAGCCTACTACTTTTTCCAGAATTTGGATAATTTCTTGGCGGGAAAAAAAATCAAAAGGTACCCGAGAGGCAGTACAAAATGCCTTTGAAGAATTTGTTGCCTCCCGTCCAGCTGATTTCTTTAAGAAGGGCTTCAATAAACTGCCACAGCGTTGGCAAAGATGCATTGATTGCATGGGTGATTAATTCGATAAATACTTACAATTAAAAAATACATGAAAAAAAATCGTTTAAATTTTTTCATACAAAACGGGAATTTCATAGGTAAAGACCTATTAAAAGATATATCTTATATATTACATATATATATTCATGTATATAGTCATATATATATCTAAGTCATGGGTTTTAATGGGATTACGGGCATCACCACGCGAACTGGTGTCAGTGCATATTAATTGGCATTTGGTAAAATATAGGTTCAAGTCTCTCTTTAAGTCATGAAGGTCGTGCGCTCAATCTCCAGGCGGAATAAGAAGTCTTTCCGGGTCTGGTTGGCTGAGGGACCGTTGGTCCCGATTGTTAAGACATCATCTATAACAAACAGGGAACGGACAGAAGCGTTTCTCACCAACTCATTTGCCTACTGTGGAGACAATGGCAAAACCCTCCCACTGGAGGTAGCCCTTTTTCAGCAGTAGACGTAATACGAGCTGATGATGATGACGATGATGAAAATGTTAAGTTTAAGGTACCCAAATTTTTAAGTCCGGGAGCCCGCGAACTGTAAAGTAGAGTGACAGTTGTGCAAAACTGAAAGTCATAATCTCTCAATTTTCCCGTTTGTAGTTTTTAAAACATTTATTAAGAGCTCTGCTCGCCTTTGTTCATGCCCGGCGAATGAGCAAAAGCCTCGTGGCTAACAAATATATGTCCGTCCGTAACCAAATATATTCTTCTTAATTTCATTTTGTAAAAATAACACTCCCGCACTAGATAAATTAATCCTTGTATCGCTTAATTACTCAATTCACGAATACAAAGCACATCTAGACACTGAACGACTATTTGTGGTTGACACAAATCATTGTTCCAGGTGAGAATCGAACCCAGAACACCACATTTTAAAAGCAACTACCGTAACCGCTGAATTACCGGGCTATTTGTTTTGTTAGTTGTAATTAGAGAGAGTTGTATTAAGTTTGATTTTATTTTGCAATCTAGATTATGATATTGCAAATACATAACATAAGTAAATGTGTGACATCAGATGCATGGGGACGGACGTACTATTATTTACTTTAGAAGCATTTGGGCGTAATTTTTTTTTCTAGTTTGTACTTTTTTAGTATTTAGGCGAGCAGAACTCCAGCCTTAATAAATGCTTTAAAAACTACAAACTAAGCAACCTGCGCAAGAGGGCGCCCCCTGTGGGTGTGATTATGACTTTTTAGTATTTTAGGAGAGTATTATGCAACTATTGCTCTTTTTTACAATCTCGGACTTCGGGTCTACGAGAGCATCGGATGGTTCTTTGCAAACTAAGGGTCAGGAGGACGAGGCATTTGGTCGTAATTGCCAGTTTAGGATAAAGGCATATACCACGAATGATTCTGACGTATGCCGTGTGTTAGAATAGACCACCCCGTGTCTACCCATGGGTGTCGTAAAAGGCTACTAAAGGACATATATATTATGGCTGTTGGATGGGCAGCAGCGTCTATTAGCCCAAGGTTAACATATTACTGCGATCACCAATCCGTCTGCCAAGCGTGGTGATTATGGCAAAATCCCTCTACGATCCTGGCTTGCCAAGGTCTGTTAAGAGGAGGCCCATGTTCAGCAGTGGACGATGATGATGATGATTCTGACGTAGATAAGGTATACCTAATGACACGTCCGACTTTATGATTCTAAGTTCTAGAATTATGAAATTAATTTATAGCAGAAATATTGCAGTAAATATTTAACTTACGTGAACACTTTTACATAGTTTATGCAAATTTGCACACTATAAAAAGGCAACCACAAATTTTATATAATTACTAGCTGCGCATCCCGGTTTTACCCGCTGTACTCTGCTCCAGTGAGTCAGAGTGTATTTTTTTGTAGCCTATAAAATAAAGATTATCTCAAACTGAATATAATATCTATATATATAAAAGAAAGTCGTGTTTGTTACAACACTTATAACTCGAGAACGGCTGGACCGATTGCCATGGTTTTTGATTTGTTGGATTTGTTTCCGTCCCGAATAGCAGAATACATTTTAAAAACAAAAGAAAGTCGTGTTAGTTACACTATTCATAACTCAAGAACGGCTGAACCGATTTGGCTGAAAATTGGTAGGGAGGTAGCTAAGAACTGGGAGAAGGACATAGGATTTACTTTTGGGTAGGGGTAGGGTAGGGTAGGGTAGGGTAGGGTAGGGTAGGGTAGGGTAGGAGTAGGGTAGGGTAGGGTAGGGGTAGGGTAGGGGTAGGGTAGGGGTAGGGTAGGGGTAGGGCAGGGGTAGGGTAGGGTAGGGGTGGGGTAGGGTAGGGTAGGGGTAGGGTAGGGGTAGGGTAGGGGTAGGGTAGGGGTAGGGTAGGGGTAGGGTAGGGTAGGGGTAGGGTAGGGGTAGGGTAGGGGTAGGGTAGGGGTAGGGTAGGGTTAGGGTAGGGGTAGGGTACGGCAGGGGTAGGGTATAAAAGTCCACACGTGCGAAGCCGGGGCGGGTCGCTAGTAATAAGTATATATAATAATGAGTCTTGAAAATATGCTACGATCCAATCCGAAATCGAAAATCTTACAGAAACAAATGGCCTGTGTTGCAGTGTCACGGCTATATATTTTAATATTTTATTTAGATTGACATTTTTAAACTTCTTATATATTTTGGGTGTAATGACCGATTTTAATAATCCATAAAGTAATTTACAGCTACTGAAAAAGTCTTAAATAAGATTTTTTTTTCTGCAGCTTTTTTCTTAGGCATGGTTTGGATTTTGTTAACTTTTCTTTCAAAAAAGGAGTTGTAGTGTGAAGTTTTTTAATAATAAATTATATGTTATTCAATATTGTAGAACATTTTTTTGTTCTATCATTCATAGTTTCCGTAGCATGCGATGAAAGACAATTTATGGCATTTTTTCAAACCTTTGTTTACGATATTGAAGTTTTAGTAAGGCTCCCTAATTGTTTCTGGTAAAAAATATCGCCTAAGTTACTTACGGATAATATAGCATTCTAAAGGTGAAAGATTTATCGAAATCCGTTCAGAAGTTTTTGAGTTTATTTGAAACAAACATACAATTTTCTCTTTATAATATTAGTAAAGGTATAAAGTACAGACTAACATACGTAATAAAATAAAGAACATCGGGTTCCGCAGAAAAATACGACGGCGCCGTTGTGATCCTGCGGCACCGTCTTGTTTCACTGCACTGCAGAATACCTACAGTGCGTAGTTGTGCTTCGCAGCCTCCCACGAAAACGCGGATAAAGGACACCTTTCGGCCAAAACTCTTCCTTGAGGCACAATTTTAGATAACGATACCAATATCACGAAAGACTTGGAAGTTCGGGTTGTGACTCGACTCTAACGTCTGAACTGCCACAGTCCAGATGGTGTTCTTGCGAACATACTGCACGATGCCCTAGATTCTCGTGGATTGATGCATTTGAGACACGTAGATACACTTTTCATTTTTTTGGACGGACTTAACATAAGTCTGTTAGTCACGAGGCTTTTGCTACTTCACAGGACATACAGGCGTGCAAGGATCCAGCCTTGTTAAATGGTTAGGTAGGGCGGTTGCTGGGAGATTGAGGAATTGTGCCTTTTGGTTTTTATGGAGATTTTGTGCAATTGTCTCTCTACTTTACAATTCGCAGGCCTCTCAGAATTTGGCTCTACGAGGGCATCGGAAGGTGACGTACAGCAGCGTTGTGGGAATGGCTGGACATAGCAGCATATTAGATCCTGGTGGCTGGGTACCACACTGGCTGCGCCCACGGTAGTTTTCTATATGATATAGTCGCAAGTAAAACATTTTACATCGCATTTGAAATACATCTAAAAACTAATGATTTAAATAAGTACTCAAGTATTCCGAAATTAAAGATTAAGTAACTATGCAGTCTGTATTTTAAGAATTAATATCGGAATCATATTAATATTAATAATCACTCGGGGCAAATCCGTTTGTCTCAAGTTATTCTTGATCTACACATAACATTGTAAACACATATTCTAAAATCGTCAAAGTTCAAATTCAATTTAAAACGTTAAAAATTAAAATACTAAAAAAGTTAACCAAAAGTTACGGTTAGTTTTTAAATAATTTTATATGAACGGTTTTACCCCTGGCACGGGCTTACCTCGAAATACCATAATGAAATACTAAATAGTGTACGTATACTGACGTTGTATATACTTATCCTAAGTTCAATATGTATTGTATGTCTCCAGTACAATAAGAATTAATTAAGTATATATTTTACTTCTTACATTTAGGAAGTTGAAATAATGCTACATAATATATTTTTATGCGGATGAAACTGCGGTTGACGAACATTAAAATTTGGTATAATTTTTATATGGTATAGAAATTACTGCACAAGTTTTACTTTCTAATTGATGTATCCTTTTATGACAAGAAGATACTTTGAGCTTTTTATTAAAGCGGCAAAGTTTACAAGTAAAATTTACTCGCAGCTGAATAGAATCCTGAATCTTTATTTATAATAACTGATAGGTATATCTAGCTGGGGTCCGTTGTTATATAATTTGGTGGGAAGTCTTGAAAACGGATGGGAGTCGAGTGACAAGCCTTGCTCCCCGATGCGCCGCCACTCATACTCATTCAATGAATTGATGACAGTTTGTCGTACTAAACTTCTAGCTTAGGGTAAAAGTTACCAATCAATTCTCAACCTTACCCCGCTAGTAATAAGGTCTAGCGTAACACGCGTTGTGATACTAGCGTGTGTAGATTAGCGTAAACTAATGTGCTCCCACCGCGCACGCGCGGGGAGATGCGCGCGCATATATTCACCGGCACTTCGGCCGACAATCAGTCCATCCTCGGATCGCTAGCGTAGCGATCGAATCAGTTGAACGTATCATACATAGAACTCGCTGTACTACATTAGCGCGCGTCGCTCAGTACGCGTCGGTGGAATCGTATCAAGGTATTGTAAATAAAATATTATACATAATAATTAAGACAAGAATTTTTAAAAAGTTCCAATAAAGTTTTTGGGGGAATATTTGGATGAGGATTACCGAGTGCGTGAGGTGGAAGTTGAGTGGAAACTCCCCGAGCCAGCACGTGCCGGCGGAGTGCTCGCCCTCGGCTCCGTCACCAGCTGCAATGCGAATTGCATCAGCTCCGACCAAAATATTTGTAGTTGCCATCAATGCTCGCGGTTACCTGCTTTGCGAACTTTGTGTAGCGAAATTTATTTAAACTATTAAGCTTAGCTCAACACAGTACCACTCAGCTGATAAGTTTATTCCTGCACAACTCCAAGTTATAAACAAAGTTTTAGGTGTTGATGAATTACAACAAAATATTGAAAGACTTATAGTTTTTTGCTCGTTATTCCGTCAAGTACATTTGTAACAAACCAAAAAGAGAAACTGGACGGCGCGGTAGTAACTGGAAAGGTGACTGGAACCTGTATGAACAACCTGTTACGTAAATAATATAAAATATTTAAGAGACTATATCGACCACAAACCAAATTATCTGGTTAAAAAAGTTCGTAAAAAATTTTAACTTCCGATACGCTACTTCGATCAGCTGATGCACATTTTTTCGCGTTGGTAATAATTAAAAAATACATGTTGTTAACTTTTAAAGCCAATTTATATAAGTATATTGAGACTAGTAATATATTTTTTTTTTATGAAATGTGTACTTTATAAATTACTGACAATAAAAATATAGTTTAAAGAAGTTTTATATATTTTAATTTTAAACACCGCAAAGAGGTTTCTAATATCTCACCAAGTTAACACCTAATATCAAATAGGTAATTTGATGATTTGATATATACAGAATGCTCGTAAAATTTATATAAAAACTATTTTTTAAATCAAATTAAATATATATAAACATCTTAAACTTATTTACCAAAGTACTATGCTTCTATATAATCCGTATTATTTCATATAAGTCCGGGTCCATTCACACTATTTAAGTAACAGGTCACATACAACGTGTAAAATACCTCTCAAAAAAAATGAATATATAATGATAAAATATAAACCGTTAGGTATATAATAATATTTTGGAAATAAACCGACCGTTCTAAAAATAAGAAAATCTCAGGGTCAATTAGGTATATGATAGTGTTTTTAATATGAAAAACACGGAATACGTTTTTTTGGTTAATAAGTACTTACCTACCTTGTTTTATAATGCTTTTTGCTTTGCTTTTTACATTACAGTTAGTTTTATTATTCGTAGTCAAATGTTATCTCCAAGGCAATGCCTGATAATTGCTATAAAAGAAGTAAAGTCGTAAATAAAACACATTATTAGATATTTACTTCTTATTACCAATTTTATTGGGAACTGCCAAATTATTTTTAGTCTATCTAATAGACCAATTATTTTGAGTATATTCAATAGACTAAAATAATTGGTGTATTGGTGGAATAGACTTAAACATAATTTTGTCTATCGAATAAACTAAAAATAATGGGACAGTGATGACATCGGTATTACGAAGTAAATTTAAAAAATACAAATAAATTTTCAGACCTCATTCAAATATAATTCAACAGCCCTTGTTATTTTTTAACTGATACTTACTTTCGTTTAATTAACGAAGGATTAACTTCATATTTACACAGTAAATTACAAAACCGCAAAAATATGTACATTAACAATACCTATACCTAGATGCATAACACGCCGGACATAACTATATTGTAATTAATTACAAAAATTATGCACGCATTGTTCCCTTATAATCGTATTTTTTAAATTTTCACTGCCTCGGAACTCATTTATATCTTTAAAAAGTCTGAAACATTATAAATTATAAATCTACGTCATTTGGATAATATAGAAAAAAAAATGAAGTTTTCGAAGACACGCACACTTATTGAAAAAGTCGAAGTTTACTTTAAAAACTTCTAAACATCTTCATTGCTTCATTACATATTTCACAAAAAAATCTGATAAATAGTTGTTGTACCTATCTATGCACAGCACTTTAAAGTGTCACAACATGCAAACAAAAGTTCTAAGAAAAATAATCTGTAACGCAGTATTTTGTCCGACTATGTAGGAAGTAATAATAAATTATGGATGTAACTTGTAGACTGCTGATCGATGATTCCTTGTATCTGCTCTAATTGGCATTCTATGTTTACATACATTTGATTATCGAGTCGTGCAGATACGTTGGCCATGTTAATATGTAGTTTTATAACAAACGTAGTTAATTTGGGTCATATTGTGTAAAACAAGTCTGATTAAATATTAATGGTTGTCCCTAAAAATAAAGAAATGATGTTTATATTATCCTTGCTACCAAACCAAAAAAAATCCTCAAAAATCTCTTTTTCTAATTGTAAAAACCACATGAAAATCCGTACATTTCGTTTTTGAGACCACAGACAGACAGAGGAAGGACTCTGTATTATAATATGTAGTGAATATCATTTATCTGTATTTTGTCCTGTTACTTCGACTTCGACTTCGATTATCTTATCTAATATTTATAACATTTCATTCAATTTTTCCATATAAGGTCGCCAAAAGATATAATCTTATGCTATTTTTATATAGTTTAAAGTCCATTTTACGATAATTTAGATAGGTACTTATTTTAATGCAGCACATCATAAAGTAAATCCCCTGAATCCGTTTTCAGTTTACATTCAATTAATCAAATTATAAACGTGGATGTCAGAAATTTCCATTGCCAATGAAAACAGGTTAAAAACATAACAAAAAGTACGTATGCGTACGTTAGCTGCGTGTTTCAAAGTACTCGAGTGCGGTCGGGAGGTCACTCACTCGAGTTTAACGTACACTTGTGGTATGGAGACTCCAGTATCCTAAATATAATTAAAAACAAAGAAACATTGCAAGGACGCCGGCTCTTTACCTCCTATGTTAAACGCCGCTGAATGACTTTGGTCATTGTAATTTTACATGAGGACGAATCGTGATATTTAACTCGAATTTTCCTACATAGTGTTTTATAAGTACTGAATTAAAATATGAATGATAAATTTGTAACATATTACTGATGTCGCAGATACCTACTCTCATATTTTACTTGTCGGTAATAAAATTAAATAGGTACCCACACTCAAACACTCGCTGTATTTATAAATCTTTAATACGCTCCGGCCGCTAACTTACTGCGTCTCTGACATGTAGAATCATTTACATTATAATTGACAATAGAATATTTACATCAGAATAGAAGACTGTGACATTATAAAAAAGAAAAAAAAAAACAAGAGATATAGGTACACGTCATAATATACATAGTTTATGTAGGTACATATTACTAAAAGTTGGCACTCGGCATCGCCCGTCAAAAATTCTGATTTAAACTTTCTTTCATACAAACATTGTTATCATATTATATGAATACAATAACAATAGAATCAGCCAAATTGGCAAAGGCGTTCTCAAATTATGCGCGTACATACATTTCAGCGATATATTTTTATTTATAAATATTAATAAAAACTACGTTTGAATACAGTAGAATCCTTCTAATACAGTGTTATTAAACATTGTGATAAACCATTAAACGTTAGTGACTCAACGGCGCGGCGTTTGACAAAGTTATACGACTATGAACCCCACTAAAATTGTAAACAAATAACTAATGAGTCACGTCCGAGTTTGCCCCAGATTGCACTAAATCAATATTCCCGCCTTTCTATTTTAAAACACGAGTAGAGTTTCTATTTTTGTGCGTAGTACATATAGTAAACTTTGTGTATCAGCTGGAGATTTTATTTATATAATGTTTGCTAACACAACAATAACAACGAATGACAATCACCTACATATTCAAGGATCTTACACAAGTACCTACTCGCTCATGTTTACTAACCAACAGATAAGTAAACAAGTGCATGGACGTCGCAGTAGAAGGACTTGATTATCTCCAATTACCATATTATTTAATACTGGCTTCCCGCACGCGGTTTTACAACTGGCAACTTTAAATTTAAATATAACCTTTACAATTCCTCGATAAATAGACTACTTACCTAAAACAGAAGTATTTTTTCAAATCGGTCCAGTCTTTGCTGTGATTATCTCGTTCAAGCAAACAAACAAATTCTTCAGCGATAAGACGCAGCCTCAGTGGCGTACCGGTGTAAGCATTTAATCTTGGAGGATTGGCTTGGATCTCCCGCTCCCAAGAAGTCTCTGTGTAAAATCAAAGATTTATTGCCGGGTCTGGTACCATCCGTGCCTCGGATACCACGTCCAGTCATTGCTCCTGATTCTTATAACATAATTTACCGCAGCGTGAAGCGTTTACCTGTTTATATGCTGTTCCTACATTATATCACGGTCAACAACCCGGTGGTGACATTTGAGCATGCTGTTACATCCTCTTCTAAAAGAGCAGTAAATTCCTTTTCAAGAAAGTGTGAGCATATTACTTTTAATGCAATATTCCATTCAGTCCCTACCGATAATAATTGCGACACTTACCAACTTTGTTTTCGTATTTATATAATTTGCTGACCTATTATTCACTTGTAGCATACTACGTAATTGACACTATTACCAGTAGTTGACAGTTGAGATGGAGTGACATTTAATAACTTCGCGTGAGGCTAGTTATTCAAAGTGCACTCATTTATCGGGAAGGTCGAATGCATCCCATGTCCTTACTCTTGCTATTTTATTTTATCCACACATCTTTCGTACCAAAGGATCTAGTTTTGATTCCAGATCACGGACATAATTCACCTATTTTGTCTTGTTATTGAATGTAAAAACAATAATAGACGCTAATTACCCATTAGGTACTTAACTAAATTGGACATGAGCTGTCTATCAACTTATGGTAGTCAGCTAATCATATACCCATTGTTCTCTAATGGCTAATTTATAATAATTGTAGTGGATAAGTATGTATTTAATTACCTCTTTATCTGCTCGTTGGAAACACATTATGCTATACTGGCAGTACAAACGTATAATAGACCAATTTGCCGTTTTAGTTTCGTGGAATAAAAGCCTTAACGATTAAATAATAAGAATAATAATTAATGAACAAGGTTGTAAATTTATTAATAATTTATTAATATTTATTAATTAAACGATATTTATTCAGCACTTAGGTATTTACATACACTTGCACTTGTCAGTTATACACAATTAAATATGATTAATATAATTAAATACAAAATATCGCAACTGAAGTCTATTGCAGATAAGCTAATGACCTGTCTGTCAGTCTGGTCACGTCACGTCATATGTATAGTAATAACAATGATCATTTCTATAATCAAAATCTTATTCTATAATCATTTCTATAATCGAAAGAGGCACGTCTTTAAAAAATATTTTTACGTATAAGCGACACACGCCTGATGACAAACTTAAGGGCTAGGACCACGGCTCAGGGCATCGCTAATGCTATGAGAAATATTACTGTAACAATAATATTTAAAAAAAAGAGGGAGTGATCACTGGCACGGACTACAGGCACTGGATCATCGGATTGGGACAGAGGGCCAACGCGGTCCTCGGTCTGTTCGGCGAGGACCCTAGCCTAGCTAACCTGCAGGTTTCTCTAGCTACCTAAGTGGACGGCCCGGAGAAGAAACTCAGAAAGAAACTCCGGTTTTCTTTATTCCGTCTTCTTTTGCTTTCTTTATCTTTTTTTTCTATATCATTATATATAGTCTTCCCAACCATAGAATTAGCATAGAAAAAATGTGTGCACAAGTGTGTATGCAACCACTGGTGCTCTATCTATACCTTTACTCAAAATCCGGTGAAAAGGTTCCGACGACACGATCAGTGAGAGTATAAGGCCCAGGGCCAATAGCTTTACGTGCACTCCGAGGCACGCGTAAAACACTACCAACTTTTTTAATTCTTACGTAGGTAAGTACTTAGATTTATCTAAAATAAACAAATCTAGTAACACAATTTTATTGTCCGACCAGGGGATAGCACCTAGGCCATGCTACCGTTTGACCAACGAGGATTTTTTGAAGTTTTTAACACTTAATACCTAGTTATAAATAAACACTTATATCTTCATAAATAAGAATTAAACTAAAATATGTACGGGCCCAATTTGGTTAGTTACTGTTTAAAAGTAAAATTAATAAATAGTAATACCTACGTAATTATGGAGACAAAGTTCGTTGGGAGTATCGATGAGAAATATCAAAACGACAACCGAGCGACGCGACGTAGGCCATGAACGTAACGCATATTGTAGGTATGCGTAGGTTACCTAATTTATAATAACTAGGTATTAAGTGTCAATGACATAATCTATGCGCAGTGTTTACTCGACTTCCGTACCATATTGCGTCGCGTCGACTTGAATTATACATTTACAATCTTATAAATAAACAAACTGTGTCCTTGAATGATTCATATTTCATCGGCTTATGAGGCGATTTGAAACGCACAGAATAGAACACGACATCACTGCGTATGTAGGTACAATATACGTATTGGGTATATATTACAAAAATAATATGATCACCGTAGTTTTACCAATAATTGGCAAACAAACATGTGCAGTTTTAATAGGTGTTAGTTTGCTTTTAATTAAATACGAAATTAACTGCAAATGTTCAACTCAAACAAATATATGCTTTCTTAGAATTTATCAATTAATAGTTAAATTATTCTTTTATCTTTTCTAAACTGCAGCGCACTACCGTGTTGTTTCATCACCACCCTAAGGTCGACTGGCAGATAATGCCTACTACGGCATTAAGTCCACCTTGGTACAATAGTTTGTGCTTAAGTTTTAAATAAATAAAAATAAAAAAATTAGGTACCATCTCGAATGTTTACACTTTTCTCTGTGTTATATTCTAAGTAAATGTATTATTTTATAAAATTCTTCGTTATTTAATCTTCCGCTTTGTTTTACTTATCGCACGACAGACGGACAGACTGATTAAAAATTCTATAAGATCAAATAATTTTAACAATGTTTTTAGCTACTTAAGTGATATTTTTGTTAGATTTAGTCTTATACGGTGTAATTTTGACAAGTACAAGTGTATCTACATACCTAAGTGCTGAATAAAGTTCATTATTTCATTTCGGGTGGACATACGTTTTATACCGCGAGGCTTTTGCCGGGCATAAACGCGACATAAAGGCGAACATTTAATTAATATGCATATTTGGAATCACGGAAAATAAAAGGTTTTTTTGGCACGGACATCATATTTAGTTAGCCTCTAGGCTTTTGCTACTTCACCGGGCATAAAGGCGAGCAGAGCTACAGCCTAGAATTTTACTGAAGTAACTCGCGCCCGTCCCTTGACCTAATAAAATTGAACATTGCACAATTAACAGTTATTATCTCATCTATTATTGTTAACTCTAATGACCCACGTATTGATAAAACTGCGTATCTAAATAATATAATGTAATCTATCTACAAGTAACATTGTTATTGTATATATAGGTTCCGCGCGCGGTTTCACCTGCCTAACTTCCGTTCGCTTAGGACAGGGTTTCTCAAAGTGGGGTACGCGAACCCCTAGGGGTTCGCCATTCGATGGCAGGGGGTTCGCGACAAGATTTACGTAATGGAGGCTTGATAAATGGCAGGCGTATTCTTTAACAGTCAATTTTATTATTTTCTCTGGGGGAGGGGGGGAGGATTTAATTAGTTAGGTGTTCGCTATCATCTGGAAATTTTAATAGGGGTTCGTGGAGCCGAAAGTTTGAGAAACCCTGACTTAGGATATTAAATAGTGTTCCGTGATAAATGGGCTATGTGACACTAAACGATTTC
The DNA here is from genome assembly GCA_947037095.2 of Nycteola revayana. Lineage (NCBI taxonomy): Eukaryota > Metazoa > Arthropoda > Insecta > Lepidoptera > Nolidae > Nycteola > Nycteola revayana. The sequence goes on along the minus strand of OX344842.1, from coordinate 4,112,999 downwards.
TTTTTTAATAACGGGCAAGACATTTTGAAAGATTCTTAGTTAGGTACCTATATAAATAATATTAATATCTATCAACGAGCATTAAACTTACTTCAAATGATATGGTTTTAAACAAAAGTAGAACTTAATATTATGTACCTACTTACTTGGTATTATGTGTTTTTAAGCATTTTAAACTATTTGTGGGTTGGGGCTTAGGCTTTCCTGTTCAGAATTATTTTTCATAGAAACTGCGTAATGAAGCATAAATACGACTTTTATTCCTTGTTATGGACAAGAGAGACAACACAATGTAGCCACAATGAAAAATTCTCGTTCTTAAATATTATGTTGCTAAGATTTATTATTTACTTCAACTAATCAAATATCTTAACCTATTACTACACGTGGAAACCCGTAATTGGATTGCCAACTGTATCTATTACTATCTAATTAACTTCGTTAATTATTTTTTTAAACTACAGTAAGCCAATACAGGTTTCACTAGTAGTAATAAACTAAGATATTTTATGAGCAATCAATACTAAAATATTACGTAACTTAAATCTATTCTAATCCGTACTAACACAAACAAACTTTTCAACTTCATATTTACCTGAAAATTTTATTTGTTTGAACGCACCAATCTCAGGAACTACTGGTTTGATTTTAATAAATCCTTTCAGTCTTCGATAGCCCATTTATCGAGGAAGGCTATAGACTGTAAAGTTTATTATGAAGTTCCCACAGGAACGGGAGCTACGCGGATAAACCGCGCGCGGGAAGCATATAAAGTAAGTAAAATTAACTGTCGTATTCACAAACAAATCTGGACTTTAAGCATTAACTTGTGAAGGCAATATTTAAGTCGCAGTTTTTATCGCTATGACAATAGAACACATGACACTTATAAGATCTTTAAAAAAAAACACATGAATCATGTTTATGGTCGTTTTTTTCGCTCCCATCTGAGAGCTTTTGGATTCGATGGGCTCTATCACCATAGCAATAGATGACATGGCATTTCCTTGTAAATACTTAAATCTAAGTAATGTCCGTGAATACCACTGTTAAACTCTTTCTGCGGCACCGCACGGTACTTAATTAATATAAGTTTAGAGTGAATAGAAATTCAGGGGTGAATAGGAAGATATTTTTTTTATGGCTAGTCCAAGCTCGTGGAACTCATTATTTATTTACCTATTCACCCCGTCCATGTTCATTGTATTCACGTTGTTGTAAATCCTCCGTTTTATTTCTTAGTTCAGAATCTAAACATAAAATGTTAAGTATTTCAAATCTCTTTTTGTTATGGAGATAAGGAAAAATAAAATATTTGATTACATATAGAATTATAAGGAATTTTTTTATTAAAAAAAAATGGTGGGACCATATAAAGATATTATTATTTAATAGTTTTTTATGGTGCAACGTTCGCACTTTAAGTATTTATCAGAGGATTTTCTTAGAAAAAGACCTCTTTTATCAGTTGATTAGTTATATTATTATATTATTTATTTTACAAATATAAAGTTCATTGCAGTGGCAAGTGTAATAATATTATTGAGTTAGTAAATTTTAAAACTAAATTATATTTTTAAAACAACATATTACCAGAAAAAAATTTCATCTCAAACATGTTTTTATTTTATTGTATTCGTACATGTTTTGTGTATATCACAATACGTTATCGCATTTATAAGTATTTGGGTTAGTAGGCACTGATACTCGCGTGTTGCGTCAATGAACGAAACTGGTAATATCAATCGGTTTTTGCCAATGGTCTTGACCTATGAACGATAGGAACTCAACGAACTTTCCAATAATGCGATCCGTTGTATTATTGCATAATGCGTTGTTTATTTGATTTCGATAAACATTTGAACTACCTAAATGTCTATAATATTAAGTTTGATAATCAGAATGGTTTAGTAATACGGCTTTAATTATATTGAATTATTCATCCCTAATATTCAACCAATTATAATTGTTAGAACATTTCATACGATGAATAATTTCGGGATGAAACAGAATTGGTATTAAATCAATGCGTCGTAATTGACTATTGTATTCACCCTGGATACCTGAATGAATTAAAAGGCGTGAATAAGGTTAGATTGAAACCTAATTGGTAAGTCATTGTGTAGTAATTGACCCTTTTTCGTATTTATCCTGGATATGTGAACAATTTTATGCGTGAAAGGAAGTATGTTTATGTATTACATAAAACCTAGATGAAAGTGTCGCAATTGACTAGGTAAATCAGTCTAGCTAGATAATTGCTATACTTACGTTAAGGCATAAACATAGTACTTATCTAGTGTCGGTTGTATAATGTTCGATAAGTAGAGTTGCAGTTTAAATTTGTTATATGTAGGTATATGTTTTAACCGCTCATCATAAGACATTGACGTCTCGAACCACTTCGCCTAAGTTTCATATTGCCAAACCAACATTGTTGATAATATCGATGATTCTAGTGAATTAGAGCGAAGCTTACATTATCGCTATATTTGTACTTTCCAGAAAACATTTCCTCACATCCCGTGACTCGAATATTTATTAATAAACTTGCACGTAAATACGGTAAATTTCATATACGGTGTATATCTTATTGGACTGTATGTAGAATCAGCAAATCTATCGAACTTAAATTTTATTTTAGACTCACGCTTGATTAATTACCTACTCAAACATATTTTTCAAGCTCACTTATGTTACCGAATACAGCTTCAATAATACAGTACTGGTAACATTGCGTTACCAGTATTCTGAGCAACATAGTTTTTAATGAATTATCGCGTTTTTTAATTTTATGTGTTTGTTTTTTCTTTTGTTATTGACATGAATGACAAACATGTACATTATCGAATGATATTTACATTAAATTTCCATTAATTAAATAAATAAAATGAATGCTGGGCAAAAAATATTTTGAAATAAATAAAAACAGGCTCGTTTCGGCGTAAAATATTTTATTAACAAAATTAATTTACCTACTTAGAGAAAACGACTGAAATGAAAAAAAAAATATTGTTACTGGAGCTCGCAATATATTCAGACCATTGTATTGGTTGTTACTACTTTTAATGGTTTCTGTAATCTTGCTTCGACAATCAATGCACTGGCATTCTTGTGAGCCTTAAATATCGTTCCCGGTTTTTATTGAGTAAACAAAAACAAATGATATTTGTTTTGTAGGTCACGTAGAGAAAATAATAATCGAGATAGGTAAAATATGGTAGGTACTCGTGACCGGGCTGCATCGCGTGTTTATATGAACTTAGCCTTATAGTGGCAACATTGAATTATTATTGCTATTACTTCCATTATTCTAGTTCAGCCATTAGTGCTAGTAAATGTAGAGGTTAAATGAATTATACTAAATATGTAGTTAGATACAAGTTAATCATTTTTATTGTGTAGAATACACTCAGATTATCGAGTAGGATTTACTTTTGTGCCATTTGTTTTACGTCCGGGTTAATTTTGTTTTATACTAAAATAAATAAATATCATTTTTATTTTCGTAAATCTTTTACAGGCACTTGCTAATAGTCAAAACAATAATTTTGTTTTAATCAATCTATAATGAAAACATTTTATAAATTTACTGACTAAGCAGGTATTTGAGTTATTATTTCTAATAATATTTTAGTTTTAACTTTATTATTTAACTATATTGTATCCAATACTTTATAAAACAATTGTCATGATTACAAATTAAAGTCAATTTTGAATTGACATTTTATGAGCATCTGTCATTAAGAACAAATCATAGTAGGTACAATAATAATAATAAAAAAAAAATATCTATGTCAGCGTTCGTAATTTGAATATTTGAATTTTTTGAATCATTGATTTTTATCTGTGACCGTCTTGATGACCTTCAAATTGTCAGTCTGATGATCAACGATGTGAACACTTAATAAATAATAGGTTTAGTGGGTATCTAATCGAACGCTAATAATAATGATGAACTAGTTTCAGACAAACTCACCATTGCCAATTTTTTTGCAAATTTTTTTACTAATATTCCCTTAGATACCACCAAAAGTCTTGCATCTTCCACTGACGAAGCTGAACGACTTCTAAACAAAAGCATAAATAAAACAATAATTCCCGAATTTAGTTTTAAATTAATTACAGATATTGATATAATAAAAACTTTTAAGACTATTAAAATCAAAGGCACAGAAGATTTATGGGGATTGTCCGTGAAGGCTGTTGAACCAATTATACAGAATATAGCTCCGATCCTAGCGGCCTTCTTCAATGCCTGTATAATTGACGGAGTCTTTCCTGATTTGATGAAGATAAGTAAGGTAGTGCCCATTTTTAAATCAGGCTGCTCTAATAGTGCTAATAATTATAGGCCAATTTCTATCCTACCTACTTTAAGTAAAATATTTGAAAAAATTATGCTTAACCAAATGCTGTCGCACTTCAATGAGAATGGGATACTACACGACAAACAATTTGGATTTACTAAGGGCCGTTCTACGCAAGATGCAGGAAGCACTCTAATCAAGACCATACTAGAGGCTTGGGAGGGACCACAGGATGCTCTGGGAATCTTTTGTGATCTCTCTAAGGCATTCGATTGTGTAGATCACAGTACGCTCGCTGTAAAGTTAAAATACTACGGAATTTCTGGTACGTCCTTGAACCTTGTAGTATCCTATTTATCTGGTCGCGAACAAGTAGTAGCCATAGACGGAATAACTTCGGAAGCTTCTCCCATCAAAATGGGTGTGCCCCAGGGTTCAATACTAGGTCCGTTTTTGTTTTTAGTTTATATAAATGACCTCCCATATTTAGTAGATAAAATATCAAATATAGTTCTTTTTGCGGATGACACATCCTTGATATTTAAAGTAAATAGAAAAGATAAAGACTTTATTGGACACACAAACACACTTAGCCTAATCTCAAATTGGTTCTCAGCTAATAATCTATTGTTAAATGCAGGGAAAACTAAGTGTGTTAAATTTGCGCTACCAAATGTAAATAATGTCACACCTACTATTTCACTGAATAATGAAACGTTGGATCTTGCTTCATCCACGGTATTTTTGGGAGTGACATTAGATTCTAAATTACAGTGGGGTCCTCATATTGAGAAATTATCGGGTAGATTAAGTTCTGCTTCTTATGCCGTATGGAAAATAAAACAATTGTCAGATGAATCCACGGCTAGGTTAGTATACTTTGCTTACTTCCATAGCATTATGGCTTATAGCATTTTGCTCTGGGGGTCAGCTGCTGATGTTAATAATATCTTCATCCAACAAAAGAGAGCGGTCAGAGCTATTTATGGGCTAGGTAGCCGCGATTCTTTGCGAACCCTATTTAAAGATATAAATATATTAACTGTGTCATCTGAGTATATCTACCAGAATATTTTATTTGTTAGGAAAAACCTAGATACATTTAGTAAAAAAAGTGACTTTCACAATATAAATACTAGGAATAAGGACAAACTAGCTATGCCGTGCTTTAGGGTCAGCAAAGTTAGTAAGTCATTCATGGGAAATTGCATTAGATTTTATAACAAACTTCCCTCTCATATTACTGACATGCCTGATGCATTATTTAAAACACATGTAAAACGCATCCTAATGAGTAGGGGCTATTATAGTACTAAAGAGTATATAGATGACAAAGATGTATGGCAGGCTATACCCTCGTGCACCAGATCGGATACCCTATAGCTGATGAAGCATTGAAATGTGAACTGAAAGATCATGATAGTGTATTCTGTGTACTGTCTGTAATCATAATCATAAAAATAACACATGTTCTGTCTCAAAATAACTTTTCTGATCTGTTAAATTAGCAAAATAAAAATAAAAGTTGTATAAAGACAGCCGATTGGTAAATTGTGTAAGCCAATTAACTAAATAAAGACAGTAACTGGACCTAAATAATGTTGACATGCCCATCTGAGTATGTTTCGCCGGATCGTCTCAATGAGGCCGCGATGAAACCGGCAGTAGAATACCCCACTGAGTTTGTTTCGCCGGATCTTCTCAGTTGGGGCGTATTGGATCCGGTGGTAGCATAAAATCGCGTCCGACGATATGCTTATGGTCTATCTAAATAATAACATACTCAAATGACAGAACTTTAGACTATTAAATTATAGATAAAAAATAAAATTCTATTTTCATACCTGACAGCTTTTACGCTAAAGCTATAAAAAATCTAATACAAACTATTTATTATTATTATAACTATAATAATTAAACTAAATTAATAAATTAAATATAGTATATTAATGAGCCAAATATGTTTTGACTATTTGCAAATGCCTGTACTAGGTTTACGTAAATAATTTTTTTTTTTTTTTTTTTAGGCATCTAAGATTCAATGTACTCTTCCAATAGCAAATTCAAGGATTATTTTTAATATATAATTAGTACAATAACTACGTACGTAGTATCCTACGTAAAGTTGTATTTAAAGACTGTGTCACGATTTTCTTTCGAGGAGCGACGACCGACCAATGTTTTTTTATAAATTTGTTTTTTTTATTCTGATTTAAAAGTGAGCTTTATAAAACTACATACATAGGTAAGTTTTTCGTTCATAAAATTACAAGGCACATAGCTCTTACGTGACTTGAATTCTCCAAAGTCTTTGAAGAGGAAATAAATTAAGCCTTTTGTTTTTTATTCTTGTCCAGAACGTCCACTAATCAATCACAAATCAAGTAGCTAACATTAATCTAAGAACGAGAGCTGCATACATATTAGAATGTTTTAATAATGTCAGTTAATATAGGTAGTTACTTAGCTAACAACCAATGTCACAACCAATGTAACCAATGCAATATTAATCGTATGGAAAATTTATGGACCAGATGATGTGTAATGTTCTATAACAATAATGGCCACAGACAACTTATCTAGCAATGATTTTGAATCTGTCAAAGTGCAATTAATCAAAAGGATGAAAGAGAAAGTAATTAATAGTGATGTGACTATTATCTAATAATGACTGGCCTCTGACCCGTCTGATTCTTAAAACATCATTAAAATTATGAAAAAAAATAACTTCCTTTTAGTGCTAATTTTATAAACTTACTCATTACGTTTTTTTAATGCAGTGACTTTATTAAAAAGATGTCGAACGTTTTTTTTTAAATTGAATTAAAAAGTTTAAAGTAAAAGGAGTCATCATACTTTCGATAAGTTATTTTTTAAATAGTCACTAAGGAAATATGTGTATTAATACATTTATATCGTAATTAAATGACACATTAGTAGGTATGAATACATAAACAATGCACAACTGCATGCAGAACAATGAACAAATTTGAAATAAAGAGACTGACTTGGCTTTTGTTTGAAACACAGAATGACACAGACTTTATTAACATTATATGTGGAGTCATGCAAGTGTTTTGATAAATTTACATGAGTAAGTACCTATATCCTATGGCTATCAATCTTACCTACTATAGAGGAACGGATGTCCGTGTTTATCAAACCTGGTGTGGTGTTATGCAGCCACCAACAACATTAATTGTAGCTATACTCGACTTAGCCACCAATCGCCGCTGAGACAAAGCCATATTTTTTCACGTTATGCTAAATTAATTATTAATAATTTTGGTTATTATTGTTATACTAGTTGCGTCCAGCGGTTTTACCCGCGTTTATCGACTTCAGTGAATCGGACCGTGATTTTATGTAGCCTATATGTTAATCGAGCTTATTAACTATCCCCTTGCAAAGTTTCAGCCAAATCCATTAAGTAGTTTTTGCGTGAAAGAGTTACAAATATTCATCCATCCATAGTCACAAACTTTCGCGTTTATAATATTAGTAAGTAACGAAAGTATTCGTTTTACACAATACACAAGTCAGCTACTTATACTTTTAAGCGGCCCTATGGCTAAGGCGTCGGACTTGTGATCCTGTGGTCGCCGGTTCGATGCCCAAAACCGACGTGAACCCACTCGTAACACAAGCATTTTAGCTTAGCACGAGGAGTAAACTAAACTTCTTGGAGTTTAAAGAAAGAAATCTGTTTCAGGTTAGGTTGTCAATTGTTTCACCACTTTTTATTAGGTTTTATTATGATACATACCTACTTTAAAGCTATATACGTCCTTTTTTTTAAAAAGATTACTAGCAGAATTTTCCAGTCTACTAGTATTCTTGTTAACCTCTCGTGCTAAGCTTAAATGCTTGTGTTACGAGTGTTTTCACGTCGGTGGGTGGGGATCAAAGTTACATTCTGTCTTGGGACAATGAGTGGGGATCACAGTAATTACATTCTTTCTTGGGTACAGGTACCCAAGAAAGAATGTAACTACTTTTCATTCTTTCTTTCTTAGCATTATTACAATCCAAGGTCCACAAGAACGTAGCCGAGTGCTAATACATAATTATAATAGTTAGTTATCTATATAGGGTGACTGGTAATTAGTGACCGATACCTAAACACATGATTGTGCTCATGATAACAAACAAATTTTACTATGGGACCAAACATGAAATCGCGAAAAAAAAATCAGCTGCTCCCTACCATGTTGACGAGTTATGTGAACGTGAATGTATGGAACAGCTGAATTTTTTTTCGCGATTTCAGCGTTGGTGCCACAGTAAAAGTTGTTTGTTATCATGAGCACAATCATGTGTTTAGGTATCGGTCACTAATTACCAGTCACCCTATATAGTAAGTAATTATCTATAATTGACACCTGACGAACGATGGTAAACAATGTCTTCGGCTGTCCTTGGTTATATTCTATTATCGTTACGAGTTGGCATGCCACTAATGCTATTACTATTACTATGTTCTCGTGAGTGACATTACAAATAACATACCTATTATCTAGTTCGTTTTGACACGTGAATAGAAGTTATGAGCAGAAAATTACTAACGAGGATGTAAGTAAAAGATTTACATAAAAGGTTTTGTTTTGTTTTAAAAAATCATTTATTCTCAGAAACGTTGTTTTTCAAAATTTGACTGGTATTAACAAATAATTATAATTTATACGTACCTACTAATTAAATAACATGAAATGTACCTACTGTCTTTGTTAGGCTTAGCACCTATTGTAACTTAATCACTACATAGTATAAAACAAAGTCGCTTCCCGCTGTCTGTCCGTCCCTATGTATGCTTAGATCTTTAAAACTATGCAACGGATTTTGATGCGGTTTTTTAATAGATAGTGATTCAAGAGGAAGGTTTATATGTATAATACATCAGCATTGCACCCGTGCGAAGACGGGGCGGGTCGCTAGTAAAAAATAAATGTTTAATTTGTGTATTTATCACTAAACTATAAGGTAAACATATATGTATTATTCATTCATAAAGCATTCTTTATACAATAATAAACCATAATATAAAAAAGGTAAAAAGCAGTTATTTATTCAATATACTTATACAATATTTATAATAACTATTATTACCTTAAAAAAAACATAATAGTAATAGTATTTTTTTTTCGTATGTATGTACCTCTATATGTTAAAGCTAGATGATGGAGTATACCTAGGTCTACCCGAGTTTACTTAGTATTGTCCAAGCTTTTTGGGTAAAGTCCGAATAACATTTCAAATTACCAAACTAGAATTGGATAGACTTAGGTGAGTAAGGGTAATATCCGAATTCACATGTATTTTAAAATGTGATTCGGACTTTACCCAAAAAGCTTGGGTAATACTAAGAAAACTCGGGTAGACCTAGGTATACTCCATCTTCTTGCATTACTCGTAACATATACATAATAATTATTTAATTTGCCTAGGGTTTTGCTACTTGGGGGGCCGGATTGCTCATGCGTACCCGGCTTCCGCCAACGGCGGATCGAAGGAGTGTCCGGGAGGTTTTAGTGGTTGGTAGGGTCCTCTTCTCGTGGTATGAGTTTAGCATACCACGCTATGGAGAGGGCGAGTCCCACATGTCCCACAGGTTTTTGCTACTTCACCGGGCAAACAGGCGAGCAGGGCTCAAGCCTTATTAATTGGTTCAAAAAATACTAACTAAACTACAAAATATACTAAACATTAAAATATATCCGTATATAACATAACCAAATAGGTAGGTATATAGGTATGTGTGTCGCGGATTGTCAATGTAACGAATCGAACCTATTTGGATCATTGTCTGTTCTAAATTTTAGTGCAATTGTATATAATTTAAACTTTCTTGTTTGATTTCATATTATGTCAAAGAAAATATACGCTGTAACGTAATCAGAAACCAGCGCCTTTATTATGTATTTATAGGATATCATATTATACTGATATATGCACTGGCATAGTACTAATAGGTATTTACATTAAAATTATATGTAGGTATTTAAATTCAAAAAACGACTAATTTATTGGCAGTGGTAAATTTGTTAATTTCTTATAAATATTTTATTAGGTTATTAAAATATGTAGGTAGTTATATCTAATAATAATAAAATGTCAACCATTAAAAACATATGTAGGTAGGCACTATTTTTAAAACAAATATTTTGTAAAATCATAAATTTTAATATTAAAAAAAAATGTTACAAGAAATGCCTTTTTCATCTCAATCAACCATTTTTCTCCACTTAATGACAAACACAAATATTAACCTCATTTTTCAATAATTCTATGTTTTTAATTTAAAAGTTTAAAACGAAGTACTTGAACAACCTTAATACATATTTTAACACTAGCTGACATTTCTAAAATACCTGTCAAAATAAAAGTCATTTTGACAGTCGAAAGTAACAAAACACTGGGCAGTGTTATGGGACTTTCGACTGTCAACACCTTTTGACATCGAACACTAACCAAAAGTATTGAATCGTAACACTATGCACACAAGGTTGACATTATTCAAGTAGGTACTTTTCTTTTGATAGAAATATAACGAGCCGTCCGTTACCTTGTTGTCAAGCAATATTGTGCCTTAATAGTATTGACATAATGTTCTTTAAGCACTTTTATATGGACTGTCGAAAAACGGCGTTCGTTACCTAGCGTTATCGAGCACGACAGACAGGCGTGAGTATCACACATTTGCCGATAGCTTACAGTGATTGAAGCAAACCCCTAATGAGATAGTAGAGACAACACACCTGATATTAAAATATCACAGATAATGTTAATATGCCCTGTATCAAGAACATAATAAACATAGATAAAAACTATCATTGCGCTTTATCTAAAGCAATGTTTCCCAACCTTTGAGACTGCCGAACCATTACAGTTTTATTGGTTTCAGCTGCCAACACCTTTTACACAGTAAACATAATATTTATCCCTGTCCGTGTTCCTCTAGGTCCTTCTTTATTAATAAAAAAGCAAATTATACTTAATTCAAATACGTAATACAAAGGCCATACAAAGTGTTGTAAACAATAATTTTGTTTTTGACACTAACTTAACTAACAAATGTATTTAAATACTCTGAACTCGCTAGCGCCTGCCACGTAAAACTTCTTCACTAGGGGGCGATACCGCTTATTTTGAAAACCTATGATCAAATGCAGTGATTCCCAAAGTGAGCCCAAGACGTCCACAGGAGACACGATGGGGGTCAACGTAGGCATATAAAATCGGGTTGACGGGTTGTAGATGGGTAATAACTAAGATAAAAATGTAACTATAGACGGTCGGAAAAATAGTTTGGGAGCCTCTGATTTAAAGGAATGGAACGGTTATTTTAGGTGCATTTGGGGGCAATGTCCGATCAAATTTTAAGGGACCGATTGTGTATAGTCATCCAGTTGCGGCATGTGTTCATCAAGTTCATTTGGTTTGTGTGGTATGTCTGTGTAACTGTAGTATTTTGAACAAATGCTGTACTGGTGGCTTAGTGGTTACGTTAGTTGATTATGATACTAAGTATTCTAGGTTCGATCCGGAACAAATATGTTTGTTTTGACTCTGGGGGTGCTTTATGTTCCTTACTTACCTATGTAATTGTAAAGTCTCCCGCGACATAATGAAATATACAGAGAGTACGGGGGTTGTCTTAAAAAAAATGATCGTAATCGAAAAATCTATGTATCAATTGCATAAATGTAAGTGTGGTATAAATGAAAAAACGTCGTCCTTATACTAGACATCTTACCTGACCCTAAACCCAACCCACTACGGATAAAAAAGAGCTAAAGTAGCTTCTTGATTTTTTTCTATACAATGGAATTTTTTTTTGAACGGTTTTGGGATTGACCGTTATCAAGTAACTTCTGTGATTTTTAGCTATCGATCGAAAAATATAAGCGATTGTGTTGTAGCAATTTGGCTAGCCTAACAAACGATTCATTTGCCAAAACGTTTGCGATAATAAAGGAATGCTGAACAGTAATTACGATTTGCCTAGGCCAATAATAAAATTCCTAACCGAATATACCTGAAGCTCTAATTTGTCCCAAAACAACTCTATAAGGCCGGCATTTAACTGATTTAACGTTTCATTACAATCCGAGTTATGTAGATATTAACTCGTAACTACATGATAAAATAGTCACAACGTTGAAAGACATAGTAATTCTTGTAAAGTGAACCCTATTATGAAAGTAGGAGGGATCTATTTAGAAGAAAATAGAAATGGCACTTTGGACGTTAACTGCCAATAAGTTAAAGCAACAATGTAGGCAAACTTAAATGTATTTACACTCGAGAAAGCAAATATTGCTTTGAAAATTTTCCACTTTAAGTGCCTGAACTCCACTGAACTCATGAATAAGTTTAATAGAAAATGCGAACTAGTTATGGAAATTGTCGAGGATCCGGATACAGGATTATACCCCACAAAAATGTATTGTTTCGCATATTTTGACAACAATATATTATTGTTCTACAAATAATCATTTCAATAATCTGGAAAGGAAATTACAAGACCATTTTTTGACATTAAAATTAAACTCTAATTACTACATAAACTATAATTGTGTGAAATTTCATACTTCGTGCGTGCAATTTTCGTAAACTTACATACCAATTTTTTTATTTCACGCATTAATATAAAGATACATCGAAGTATGTAATAGCAATAAAAACAGTGTAAACTTATGTAAGTACTTATGATTTTATGTGGCAGGGCTCTTCAGGTTTTTGTAATAAACTAATCAAATGAGAGGTTATATAATTATTCAAATCAATAAAGCTAAATATAACTTATGGCCTTGAACGGAGTCGTTGTTTTTTATATAATTTTAACTAAAGTATAGATATGGTTTTTTGTATATTCATATTAAGTGTTAGATTTTTTGTGAGTGGCGTTGCTAATATAAGACTTGCACCGCTTTTGTAATAAAATCGTTTATTGATTCGGCTATATTCAGCTATCTAAAATGGTAACAAAGGGACCGGTTCTGATTAATTTACAAAGAAAATTGTCAGACATGTAACCTGAAAATGGATTGTTTTATTTAAAGTATTATATACTCATTTGGGTTATTATTTTATGTTAGGTATATATTTATAAGTACTTCCATAATTATAAATACATACAATAAAAAGACAGACAAATTCATCACGTTGTCTTCGAGTTTTTTTTACTATAGCGCCCGCGCGCGATTTCATTCGCGTAGCTCCCGTTGCCATGGGAACTTTATAATTAAATATAGCCTATGTTACTCCTGAATAACATAGCATTCCAATAGTAAAAGAATTATTGAAATCCGTCTAGTAGTTTTTTAGTTTATTCCTAACAAACATAAATACAAAATTCAAATCTTTCCTCTTTATAATATTGTTAAAGATTATCGATGTAGTCAAAATAAGTTTAGACGTGGTTTCCTAAGGTCAACAATTTATAATTACCTACTACTTTACTAATATATAAATACTTGGGTATTAACATATTATTGTTTGTAGGATGTCAACACAACAAACTATATTACAAGAATTTTCCTACTCAGGTTTGCCAACGTAGGTATTAAAATTATTTGTTGTTAATGTTGATATTAAATTATATTAATGGTAATACGAGTATGAGGTAGCCATTATCGCATGACGCCGTGCTTTGAGTGGAAGGTAAATAGCCGTTGTGACAAGTTAAAGTGTTTGGGCACGAGCCAATCGATTTTGTGAAATGATTGTAGTAACGAGTATGTCAACGGTTTGTGTATTATGAACTAGCTAGTAACTGTGGCTCGGGTTGTAGGGAAAGAAATCGTATATGCGGAAAGAAAAAAATATCCTAAAATGAAGAGTAGACTATAATTAATATCGGACGCTTTGACTAGCTCTTTCATTTGCATTATACGAGTGAATGTGAACGTTCATATATTGCATGGGATCCTAGATTGAACTAACTGGTTCAATCTGAACCAGTTAGTTCAAAAAGTATAGAATGATTCCTTCCATCATTCCATCAAGGTACGATGGAAGGAAAGCCCTAGTAACGATTACCACATAAATCTATCGTATCGACATGCTCTGTGATAAGTCGTTATAATACTAGATCTCTGAGAATATGTAGTATTATACTTCAGTAGCATTTGGTCTTAAGTGCCAGTTTGCGATAAATACTCGTAATACGACGAATGTTTCTGACGTATAATGGCACATCCGATCTAATGCTTCTGGCTCTAGATTTAAATTCAAAATTTGTTCGGGTTTCCGCTTCTATACTTTGGCAGCAGTAAACATTCCAAAGATCATTAAAGCACTTCAATTATTCGGCTTATGCCTTTCTAGTATATATATTTCAATAAGCAATATAGCGATAGAATTTTAATAGGCACATTTGTCATTTGCCAAACAGTCGGGAGTACTGTGTTTAATTGTTATATTTTCTTTGTTGCAGATATATCTGAGATAAGCAGACAAGATGTCTGACAATTCGCATCCCAAAATAGAAGGTGAGTGGAAAAAATATATGATTATTATATAAGTTATTTTCATTTAAAAACAAACACGTATTAGGTAGTAAATATCATTTGGTGGGCAAGAAAATACTAAAGATTCAGATTTATCGATGTGGCACCGTAATGATGCGCCTTCGCCAAAAACCGATATTAAAAAGTTACCGAGAAAAAATATTACAGACGTCATTTAAACGTCATCTGCAGCCGCCAAAATTTTAAGTGCATTTATCATTTGAATGTTCAACTTTTTTCTTTAAATAATAATAATGATTGTACACGATACAAAATTGTCTTTAAATGTTGAACAAAGTTTATTATCTCTTGCACCTACCATTATAAGCAATCCACAATCTTCTTCAAGTGTTCTTGAAATCTTTAAGGATCCACAAGAAACGCGCCAATCTATGAAAATATATGATATCGATAAAGAATTTGTAAGAGATCCATATCATTTGAACGAGAAATACAAGCGTTTTGAATACTTAGAACAACAGTTTTCAGGAATTGAAGTTATAGATCGTCGCACTAGTTAGAACTCTTGTCATTATAATAATCTAAAGAGTAGAGTTATGAACGACCTGGAGGCTAAGCACTACGATATCATTATACTTACTTTAGTAAAAACGTCTCGATACTCAGGGTTAACTATGCAAGCAAACAATATTTTAAATATATCAATTTATTATGTTAGTGTATCTTCAATAATCATCATCAGCCCGTATAATGTCCACTGCTGAACATAGGCCTCCTCCCGAGCGAGGGTAGTTGCCATAGTCAGCACGCTTGGCACGCGGGTTGGTGACCGCAGTATTATGTTGTATCACACAAGTTAACGCTGCTGCCCGTTCCTTGATATGCGATTATTAAAGATAATGTTTTAACCATCGGGACCAACGGCTTAACGTGCTTTCTGAGACACGGAGGGGAGTCCCTCAACCAACCAGAGCCGGTAAGAAATCTTATAATTTAAACAAACAGTGTCCGGCGTGGGGTTCGAACCCACGACCTCCGACATTTAAAGCGAGCCAAACACCGCTACGCTACGGAGGTTGTCTCTGAGCTTCAATAATACGGTTACAATAACATACTTAGTAAATAACCGACGTGCTTGTATGAAGAATGTTATGAGAGCGAATGAAGCGAAAGATGTGTGTAGGGAGCGTAGCAAGTGGAGGTCCATTGTCTCTGCCTACCCCGCTAGGAAACAGGCGTGAGCTTATGTATGTATGTATGTAACATTGTAAATGCGTGTCAATAACCCTACATACAGTAATGAAGACATTGTTATCGAAGTCATAGTTCTATCGTTACGTAGTTAGCCTTCTGTATGTAATTCAATGTTTTTATTTCTATAGTAGATATAACTGCAGTTTTTTAAAGACCGATTTGGGAATTGGCCATATTTATATTCCACGTCAAACAACATTGGCAAATTTAGAAATTATATTCATTCGACATTAGCATGGCAACTCGTGCATTCGTGTAAAGCATGATAGACTTGATCTTGGCACTAGAAAATGGTGCAGTGTGCTGACCGAAAATATTTTATATTTTAGGCGACTAAAGTACTTAATTATAAATAGAACGAAATTACAATAAAACAAACAACTATTCATGCAGATTTAATATAACATCTGTGATTTAGCGATTGTGTGATTTTGCCGTGTGGTTTCCGGCTTAGTATAGATCACCCCATGTCCTCCCATGGGTGTCGTAAAAGGCGACTAAGGGACACATGGCTGATGGATGGGCAGCAGCATCTATTAGCTCAAGGTTTACATCCTACTGCGATCACCAATCCGTCTGCCAAGCGTGGTGATTATGGCAATATCCCTTAACGATCCTGGCTTGCCAAGGTATTTTAAGAGGAGGCCCATGTTTAGCAGTGGACGTAAACGGGCTGTTGAAGCAGAAGAAGAAGATTTAGCGATATAAGTCTTGGAGGTCATTGGTTCGATTCGCGCGCCGGACAAGAAATCTTGTTTAAATTCTTAGATATCTTTCTGGGTCTGGTTAATTGAGTGACTAATCTTAATCTAAGTGATTCAGAAACACGTTAAGCTCTTGGTTTTGATTGTTATAACACATCATTACATATTCATGTAGTTTCATAAAAAAAAAGTACAATTTAAAAAAAATTAATGTTGTCAATTGCTCCAAACTCCACTAAAAATAAAAAGTATCCTTGAGCTGATAAATGCTGCTGCCATTGCATCAGCTGTATGTCCCTTAGTCCTTTATGACACTTGGAAAGACATGGGGTGGTCTATTCGAAGCCGATTATAACAATTGTCTACCAGGGAACGGGCAGCAGCGTTTCCTTGTACAATATACTACAGCCACCAACTCGGTCAAGAGGCTTTTGATACTTCACCTACCATATAGGCGAGTAGAGCTCCAACCTTATCAAAGCTACAAACTAAGCATCCTGCGCTATCCTGCGCTACAAGGGACGCCCTAATGGGCGTCCCTTGTGGGGCCCTGTGGGGCTTGGACCTCGGCTCAGGGCGGTCGCTGGTGGTGGACTTACCGGCCTGCCAAGCGTGGTTACTATTGAAAAACCATCTCTCAGGATGAAGCCCGCATCAGACACTGATGAAGAAATGTAACTTAGAATATAAACAGTCCTTTTAACTACAACTTAAAAACAGTGTGTCTCAAAGGGCCGTTTACCTCGAGGACTCAATTAAATACATGTCCCTACGTACCTATGAAATGTCAATCGTCGGTTAGAGTATGCGGTGGCTGTTGACCTATTTGTACTAAAAGCAATTGTGATGTGGTTAAGTTAAACTAGTATATTAATTGCAACCTATAATAATTGGTTTTGCTTTGAAAACTGATACTTAGAATCTTTACTAATATAGGTATAAAGCTTAACAGTTTGTTTTGTTGTTTGCAGGAACGCACTTATATTAGTAATTACTGGTCCGATTTGAAAAATTATTTCAGTGTTAATTAGCTTACGTTCACCTGGGAACGTCATTATGAAATATAGCCTTTAACCTTCCTCGATATATAAGTATATGGGCTATCTAACACTGACTTAATTTTTAAAATCGGACCTGCAGTTCCTGTGATTAGCGCGTTCAAGCAAACAAACTCTTCAACTTTATATATTACCTATAGATAATCCTACTAATAGTATAAGCGCGAAAGTTTGTAAGTATGGATGGATGTTTGTTACTCTTTCACGCAAAAACTACTATATGGATTTGGCTGAAAGTTTTCACGCGGATAGTTTATATGCTGGATTAACATATAGGCTACAAAATATCACGCTCCGACCCACTGGAGCAGAGTGACGTGGGTAACCACGGGGCGCAGCTAGTAAATTTAATAAATGCGCTTGTTTCTCTGAGAGATTACATTGTTCATTAAATTTGGGACCGAGATCCGTGTAAAGATTTCAAGTTTTCTATAGTTATTTTTTTTTTCTACAGTTCCAGCTTTTTGTATCGGTTTTTTTATTGTTATAGTCCAAGATCTTGGGACTAGATGCTTTTTATTCTTTGAGTCGCAATAAAATGCGTTAAACAATGTGGCATTACTTTTACTGTTATTTTGAAATTACTGTTAATCATGTTATATGTCCGTAATTAAATTATTTTTTGTTACAGATAACCCGAAGATCTTATCGGGGCCTGTGCTGGTGAACTCTCCCAATGCTGTACTGTCCAAGACCCTGCTGAGCAGGTACAATGACTTGCCTCTGCCCGCCGACAAGATCCTGGCTACCTACATCTGGATCGATGGCACAGGAGAACATTTGAGATGCAAGGACCGCACCCTAAACTTCATTCCCAAACAGCCTAAAGGTAAGATTTCACTGAATTTTCTTCCCTAACGTAATCATTATACATGATACTGTGTACTGTTATAGGGTAGGCATATATTTTGGAAGCAACATAAAAACAATTTTACCCACACTTTTGCACAAAAAAATGGCTTCAGTACATTGTTTGTCTTTACTTTTTTGGTCTTTGCTTAAGTCTAAATAATTTATAGAAAAGCGAATCAATTACTGTCAGCGTTTTTATTCCAATTATTTGTTCGGAAGGTTAGCGAGTTGATTGCCATGTCAATGACATTTGCGACCTCCTTGTCATAATACAATGAATATAGGTATTATATATACTTACCTACTCGGTTGATAAAGAAAATAGTTGTATATTTTAATGATAGTAGAGCATTAGGTACTTATGTAGGTACTATAATGTAGATCGATGAGAGAGGCTAAGCAACAGATGGATGGATTTGTGAAAAGAAGTGATATATGTTCTTTGGCCTGACTCTTCCTCTCCATCCTCCATCTTCCTCTCATCTCCGTATATGTAATGCTCTACTCTCATTAATATATATCTACAAAGTTTTTCTTTATTTACCTAGTAGGTATATAATAGCTATAGAGCCATTAGAGTTAGTGATAACGTGACTGCTAACAGGATAGGAAGGAATAGAAAAACGTCTTGCGGCGACTCCAGATAAATTGGGATAAGAGCAGATGATC
Organism: Nycteola revayana; assembly: GCA_947037095.2. Taxonomy (NCBI): domain Eukaryota; kingdom Metazoa; phylum Arthropoda; class Insecta; order Lepidoptera; family Nolidae; genus Nycteola; species Nycteola revayana. The sequence goes on along the minus strand of OX344842.1, from coordinate 4,093,680 downwards.
CATTACCTACTAATATTGAAAGGCCCATTAATATTTAATGTAACGGTCGAATATATTAACTATTACTAGACTAATGAGTCTGAATTATATATGATTTAGCGATTAGTTCGACGTAATTTGCGAGGTCATTGGCAGGGCAAATTGAATTAGACCTACTAGAATTTAGAGATTATCTGTTAAATAAAAACAAAGTAGGTACCAGCCCGAAGTCTGGAAGTTGGTGGTGATGGCTTTACACCTGATCTCTCACCAGTGGTGGTGTCGGTAGAACCAAAAGAGTAAACGAGTGCATCTGTGTATGCGCGGAAATTTGTGCAGTCTCCAGAACAGATGGCTAATTTCCTTAAAGATTGACAACCGTGGCCGAATTCTGTTGGGATGCCAATAAATATAATCATAAGACATATTTATATTCGTGTTGTATATGTATAAAAACTAGTAAAGTACTAAATAGGAAATAGGCAGAAGGAAGAGATAGAATATTAAGGCCAATTTTTATTTAAAAAAAATGATATTTTAAGTATGTAAATTATCACCTAAAACAATAAAATACATTCATGTTAGCCGTTTGCTTTAAATACATCCTAATTAACAATGTAATTAGTACACTCTTGATGATTTGTTTAACCTTCATGTGATGTGGTGTTAATAACGCTGTTTACGTAGTTCTTACAATCCCATATCACTCATAGGTACACATTAAAAAAACAAAACTGTTTAGAGAAAATGAGTGACATTGATACAATAGGTAATAAAAAAAATATTATAAAAGCATATTTTTATAGCTATGTCGATATTTTTACGTGATTGATTACCACTAGGACTAATGGCTTTTTTAATATCAGATAGAATTGATCAGAGCTATAAATTTTAAACTAAGTAAACACATTTTGTATGGACGTTCTATCAAAATACAAATTTATTTCCCGTATATTTTTTTATTTGAAGATTAATAAAAAGCCCAAAGTACTATTACAATAAAATGGTTGCTCAATGTTTTGTTAATCTACTAAATAAAAATGTATCTTAATTAAAGTATTAATTTGGTAGATAAACTCACAAAAATACTAGAAGAGATAAACAGAAACCTGCGGTCAATCGCCCAAGAAAATCTAACATGGACGCATGCCGCTAAGTTCATGCCACCGTACTTCTGTCCCAAGGACGTAGAAAGTTTATACCAAGTACGATGTGAACGAGATAAGAACATACGGGAATTTGATGAGAACTTGAAAGGTTTCCGCAATATCGTGTGCCGCAGTCATATAAATGATAGAGTAGATTCCACTCAGTATTCTTAGAACATGCAGTAGGACCAAGTAAATTGAATTTCAGTTCGTAGTACTACAACCTATAGGTAGCAAGACCTTTACTTCAGTTATATACTATTTTGTCAATGTTTATGTATGCGTGTAAATTAGCTACTCGAATCAAATCGATTGTTACCTTTTAAAGTATTGATTAACGACAAAATATATAATAATGTAATATTCCTTAGTCATTAGATATAATATAGCTGTATCTATTGACCATCCATAGTAAATTAACCTACGGAGGTCGGTAGGTACTTCTGGGTTTTGAACTTGAGTTAATAAAGTTAGAAAGAGACCCTACTACGGCTCGGTTCTGTTTTTTTGTTTTGTTTAAGTATAGTCTCTAAATGCGGTACCTATGTACTCTGTAGCTAGATTACTTTTAGACGTTGTAATAATTCTACTTAATATTCCCGTAGATAGTAGTTGTGTGCCGTGTGGTATCCGGCTTAGAATAGAATCCCCTATGTCTAGATATGGGTGCCGGAACAGGCGACTAAGACATTCACGCCTGATTCATGGGCTGCATCGATTAGCTTCTAGTAATTCAACAAGTTACAGCAATCACTGATCCGCCTGCCAAGCGTGGTGATTATGGCAATATCCCTCAACGATCATTACTCGCCAAGGCCAAGGGGCTATATTTAGCTGGGGGTGTAGACGGGCTGTTGACGTTAGTAGACTTCGTCTGCGTGTAGCCGTTTTGGAGATTATGCAACGACAAAATAAAAGTAGTAGCTTATATTATACCTTATAAAGTTGGCTATCTACCAGTCAAAGTCCCGTAAAAATCGGTTCAGCCGTTACTGAGATTAATCGCAACAAACTTTTTTTATAATTTCGTTTTTGTTATTATTTATTAGGTACTCCACTATACATTCATATGCATTTATTAAAAGCCTGATATTTTTCCATTAAAAATCGACACTTTTATAGATTGTGACCTTTTTCCCACAACTTAAACCTAATATTGATTACAGATCTGCCCATCTGGAACTTCGACGGCAGCTCGACCGGTCAGTCGGACGGACACAACTCTGACACCTTCCTGGTTCCCCGTGCCATCTACAAGGACCCCTTCCGACGTGGAAACCATATCCTCGTCATGTGCGACACATACAAATACAACATGGAACCCACAGGTACCTACCTACCTACCTACCAGTTTACCTATTGGTATTTTATACTGTTCTGGCATCGGAAGGTTCTTAACAAACTAAGGGTCAACTTGTCGGATAAAGTGGTCTCTGTGTAGTGGTGCTAGTTTCTTAAAGTCTCTGTACTGCTGTCTCTGCTAGTTGGTAAGTAGTAAGTTGTGATCTCGTCGTCCGTGTCGTCTAGGACGCCCCCAGGCCGACGGTGCTTACGACACTTTGTGGGTAAAGGCTTATAGTCGGATGCTGTAACAACCAAAGGGTTTGGGTGTTGAGCCGCAGATTCGAAGAAGAATTCGGACACCTCTTTCTCTATACTGGTGTCAACTGATTTTAGTTTATGAGTATACAATATCACTGCGTATTTTGGTCAACACGCCACGGTGTTGTTCATACCCGTAGGTACCACCAGTGCGTAGACAACCTCAACAACAACCTCGGTAGCGTAGCGGTTTTTGGCTCGCTTTAAATCTCGGAGGTTGTGGGTTCGATCCCCACTCCGGACAGGAAATCTTTGAGTAAATTCTAAGATTTCTTTCCGGGTCTGGTTGGTTGAGGGACTACCCTCCGTGTCTCGGAAAGGACGTTAAGCCGTTGGTACCGATTATTATTACATCATCTATGTATAATAATCGTTTATCAAGGAACGGGCAGCAGCGTTTCCTTGTGTGGCACAAGATAATACTGCCACCAACCCGTTTGCCAAGCGTGGTGACTATGGCAAATTCCCTGCCTCCGGAGGAGGTACCACCAGTACGCCATCTAACTTTTATCTGCTTGTACTCGTTAACCTCGGAAACTAATAATCAGATTTGAAAAATTATTTCAGTCTTTGAAAGCCCATTTATTTATAAAGGCTATATTTAATCATGACGTTGCTACGGGAACGGTAGTTACGCAGGTGAAAATGCTTTCAAGAATCTAGTAAAATGAAATAGATCAATTCTCCAAAGAAATAACAGTTTGATTAAAATTTCCGCGCGGCATAACGGCAGCGTAGTTACACTCTTGTGTGAACGAAGTAAATAATTTTCTTTTACTTCCTTATGTTAAGCTGAAGTAAAATGTAGTTAATCGGACCCGACACGCACAATGTTAGTTAAGAGACTGAACGAGTGGATGTTAACTCGTGATATACCTACTTACAGCAGATATTTACACCAAAATAATGTTAAAATTTGAGTGAAAAGAAAAACCCCTAACTATAGGTTCTCTATCATCATCATCAGCCCGTATAACGTCCACTGCTGAACATGGGCCTCCTCTCAAGGGAGGGTATTTGCCATAGTCACCACGCTTGGCAGGCGAATTGGTGACTGCAGTATTATTTATTACCACACAAGGAAACGCTGCTGCCCATTCCTTGATAAAGGATTATAATAGATGAAGTAATAATAATCGGGACCAACGACTTAACGTGCTTTTCGAGGCACGGAGGGTAGTCCGTCAACCAGAAATCACACAAAGATTTCCTGTATGACGTGGGGATCGAACCCACGTCCTCCGAGATTTAAAGCGTATAGTTTTTCTATACAAATATATAATGCTGAAGAATTTGTTCGTTTGTATGTTTTTTTTTGCTTGAAAGCGGTTATCTCAAAAACTACTGTCCGATTTGTATAATTAAGTATTTAGTTATCTAACACTGAAATACATATTATTAGTATGGATTAGGTACTAGCTCTGACTATTTACAAGTAGGTACATTCAATAGGTACCTACATACACGTTAAATAAAAATATTTTAAGATTTTCATTATTTCTCGATCACAGAAAGCAACCACCGTATCAAGTGCCAAGAGGCGCACGACAGATGCAAGGACGACGAGCCCTGGTTCGGCATTGAGCAGGAGTACATTCTCCTGGACTCTGACCTCCGGCCCTTCGGCTGGCCCCCAGGCGGCTTCCCCCCACCACAGGGCCCCTACTACTGCGGTGTTGGCGCTAACAAGGTCTTCGCCAGGGACCTGGTTGAGGCACATTACAGGTTATTATCATTTCAGTATCATTTTTGACTAGCAGAGTTTTTGCAATCTACTAGTATTTTTGTTAACACCTCGTGGTAAGCTACAATGGTTGTGTTATGAGTGGATTAACGTCGGTAGTGTAGTTAGAAAACTTGAGTCTTGAGGTTCTACATAAATATTCTTTAAAATATCAATGTGTTTACTCTGTTTCCATTTAATACATACTGGATCAATCAATCCGATCCGAGGACTATGTTGACTGGATTGACTCACATTACGCGTTGCCCTCATTTCTAGAAGTTACCAATTGCCACATCGCCTATATCATATTACGGCGATTAGGCAGCTAGTTGTATACAATCAAATGAATGAATCGAGGTGTTTGGTAGTACTTAGGTACTCTTAGTACATGCAAGACTTTTTTTTAAACACTTTATGCCCGATGAAGTAGCGAAAGCCTTGAGACTAAGTTGTAGGTTGTGTTGTACGAAAATAAATTGTATTTAATTTCTTAGTTTGGACTATTATAATGAAAGTACGTTTTTTTTAATGTCGACCTATTGGCATTGAAAATAAGGTTAAATACTTAGCACACAGGTATTAACGCGATAAAATTACCTTTTTATATTACCCGACGTTTCGATCAAGTTACATTGTGCTAAGTATTATAATTATGATACGCGAAAGTTTAAAAGTTTATAATAAGGTTAAAGTTTTTGGGTTACTATCGGTTCTAGAATGTCTTTAGTTAGTGTGCAAGAAGAACACTTGAGTCTATTGAGAGTTTAATTGGGAATGTCAATGTCAGGTGTGACTTTGATTATTTCTATTAAAATCTATAGAGAACTCGACAGTGAGACACCTACATACTCGAGTGAATACCATAGCACTGTTAGTAAAATAGTCACAAAAAATAGATGGCATGTACACATTGCTTTTTTAACAAGAAAAAAGTATATTTCGTATACAAGTCACACTTAATGTCTTGAATATTTGACATAAAACATTAAAAAAATATGAGTCAGCGTCTGAGTTCAGTGTTAAGCATTTTGACGCTCTAAACAGTATTTTGTATACTTTGTTTTTGTTCAACAGTAAAAAGTATAAAGTAGTGAAAAACAGTATAATATAAGTAAACCTTATAATAGCCTGCAGCGCGTGGTGGCCATACCGCACAATCTACTTTGAGGCGGCGACCACTCTGGCGCGTTTCCCGCCCTTCGACATCTTGGCGACATTCTCGCCAGGGCGGGGGACTCATATTATTATTAACCTAATTAAGTTTTTTTTCTTTGTATGTTGTGAATATTTCCGAAAAAAATATTAATTACCTACGGAGATATAAAACTACCTACGTATATGGATACTCAAGTCTACATCAAAATGCTTTTGCAATCGTAAAAGAATTACCTTGATTGATACCTACATATCGTCGGTGATACTCCAAAACCGCGTAAGTGACAGTTGCTAATAAGGTCTAATTTTATCTGTCAATGAATATTTTCTTTGTACATGTTCTAAAGGAAGAAGATCGATTAGGTACATGTGATTTTCAACCTTATTAGCAACTGTAACAATTTATAACGAAAACTACGTTTCGCCACAATATTAAAATGGTAATGTCTATTTTAAGATAACTGCTAAGCAAAAAAGTTGCTAGATTACATTTTCCCACTTCGTGACCTACGCAAACTAATGCAACAAGGAAAATATAAACAAGTCGCCCTTGTATTGTTTGTACTTTCAAGTATATTGCAAAACATTTTGCAGCTAGATTAAAATCATTTAATTATTAAATTAACCTTTTAAATTAAGTCATTATTACCACGCCGTTAATTAAATAATAAATTATAGATAGGTAATTGTAATTATTTGCAGAAATTAACTAAGTACTTTGTAGATAACGTCTTTATGAAATTGTAATAAAAACCGTTTATTTATGGATTAAAATAAAAATAGCTGTTATAGCGAGTTATAATCTTATTCTTTTTTGTTTTTCTCCATCAATATGAAGTCATATTTATAATACTTCATGATTCAAATTTTAGGTTAATGTTTTAAGAAAATACACAATACACAAGACACATTAACATACACAGCAAATGTTTAGTTAAATGTACAAATCAATAAGACGCCGTGCATGTTCTGGCGAAAAAGTCGCCATCTCAACATAGGCTAGGCGATACCTAGCGCTGGATTATTAGATTAGGCTTATCTGACTTTATTTTTATTCCTTTTATAGGTGTTGTCTTTACGCCGGTGTACCAATCTCTGGTACCAACGCGGAGGTGATGCCCTCCCAATGGGAGTTCCAAGTCGGTCCCTCTGTGGGAGTGAGCGCCGGTGATGACTTGTGGGTGGCGAGGTACATCCTGCACAGACTGGCCGAGGAGTACGGAGTAATCGTGACCTTCGACCCAAAGCCGGTGCAGGACTGGAACGGCTCTGGAGCACACACCAACTTCTCAACCAAGAAGATGCGCGAGGACAATGGAATTATGTAAGTAATCATTTAAAAAGTATCTATCAATGAAGGATGCGTTAGTTATACATTAGATTAAACTAAAAAAATATAAGAATTACCAATACCAACAATGAGTTACTGATAATTTTGGTTTCATTTTAATAAATATTAATATTTATTATTGAAATCACTATTTTAGTGTTTGAAGTGTCCTTGTCGAATTTCCAAAAACTTTATTTTATAAAAATCTTATCTTAGCATAGACAAAAATAACCAATGTTGTTTTATTGGTTTAGCCGTTCTCTAGTTCAGCAAGTAATTATGCGATACATCTTCATGTCAATAAAATTAGATCAGGTCTAGGTACATGTCTCATCCATAACTATGATGTTGTAAAACATATAGAGGTATAATAGTTAGGATATTCTAGGTACCTAATACGAATCAAATCACCTCCTGACTCCTCAAATCAAGTGAATGTTAGTGGAGAAATCAAACATAAGAGTAAAACTCAACGTGCCGATTTCGCAATATTAAGTACTTTAAACATGAATTATAACTTATATTAATGTTTCAATAACAGAATAGGATCTAATTCTATTACATTTATAACAAAACTGCAATCGCTTTCAGACTGCTTGCTGTTATGTTTTATGTTTGACTCTCGTGTCAATAGATGGCGGTGCAGTCGCCAGGGTTGTTGTTGTTTTCCGCGTTGTACTTGACTAGACAGGGCTGTTGTAATGTTTGCCAGATCCGACAGATAGAACTATTGCAAATTAGAAGTCGCTATCGTTTGGTTCCCCAGATTACATGGGTCGGCTGTGATATTTGCAATCAAACGTGTTTCAAAAAGCACCAGATGTTATGAACACTCTGGAGCTTTCTGAAACACACCTAAAAACTCATGACAAACTTCATCAGTCGGATATAGATCTGTACTAAAAGGAAAGAATTTCTTTTAGTACATGTCTATATCTGACCTAGTTTCCAATGATTTCGTCATTGGCAATTATGTATATCGGACATAGTTTCCAATGATGAAATCATTGGAAACAAAAAAATGTAGGTATATAAATCATCATCATCATCAGCCTGTACAACGTCCACTGCTGAACATTGGCCTCCTCGTGGGAAAGTACTTGCCATAATCACCACGCTTGGCAGTCGGGTTAGTGACCGCAGTATTATGTTGTAAATGCTGCTGCCCGTTCCTTGATATAGGATTATTATAGATGATGTTATAACAATCGGGACCAACAGCTTAACGTGCTTTCCTAAGCACGGAGGGTAGTCCCTCAACCAACCAGACCCGGAAAGAAATCTTAGAATTTACACAAAGATTTTCTGTCCGGCGTGGGGATCAAACCCACGACTTCCGAGATTTAAAGCGAGCCAAATACCGTGACAACATATTAATAGTGTTTCTTTTAATAGGCCTAGGTTTAGAAACATAATAGGTCTGAGGTATAATAATAAGAAGTATCGCATCGAAACGCCACATTGCCAACTAATCACAATTTACGGTTGAGTCATTGCAGAAATTTTACATTTTTACACGTACCTACCTAATTTAACTTCACCTACGGGAAAGGTCGGATTATTTGTTTAAAACAAAACTAAACGTAGGTATTTCTATTTTCTATAGTTACCGGAATATTTTTTATGAGTCACTATGTAGGTAGGCAGGCACTTGTCCGTTGTAATTGTGAGTTATAAACATTAGTAATAACAACGGAATGACACATTATCAGTGTAAACAAACACAGCGGATGTATATACATCGATGTATGAATTGCTGTTTGTATCATTGAACTGTAGGTAATAGGTATGATAGCTTACGTTTTGTATTGTTCTCTCATAATAGTTCATACTGCTTTGTTTAAGAGAATAATATATATGTTTGATTGATAGGTATTAGCTATTCTTTTTGGGAAGACAGAGTTTTGGATGATTGGAAACATATAGTTTTCTTCTCTCTTATACGATTTTGCCGCGTAGTTACTGTTGCTATGGGAATAATGTAGTTTTCTATTATTAAAAAAAGGTTTCAAAATCAGTCCGGTAGATCCAGAGATAATCCCCTAAAACCTAACAAACTTTCCCTATTTATAAAGTGAACAGTCACTTTCTTCGCCTTCCATCAAGCGAGATTATGGTCAAACGTAAGCGTATATTTAATTAAATAATAAAAAAAAATGATTTGGAGAACCTTATAAGAATTGAAGAAAAGATAAGATCGCATTATTGCTAGGGTCTGTAGGACCTCACGATCTGCGCCGTCTGAGGGTTTGATATGCGTTTCACATTGGATAAAGTTTATAATACCGATAGACCAAACCAAGCGCCATTGATCAGAGGCATTCAAGCTGTAAGACTCAGCAATTTAATTTTTTTTTACACACTCACTTTTAAATTTTTATCTCCAAATGCAACTTAATACTATTTCTATTTGATACAATTTATTTTATAACATGAATAAAAAACATATATACCTACCACTAAAAGTAGCTAATTTAAAATAAAACTTAATTAATAAAATACTGCTATAAATATTGTTCAGTTCACGGCACTAATTTGATTTCGCTTCAACATAAATCTGACCTTTGGTCCGTTGCAGTAAACCATACGAGTATTTTATATAATTATGTAAAATATATGTGTGAATAGGTGAAACCAAACACATTTTACCCCTTTTTAGAAAATCTAAAGGACGGAGGAGTATTACATTTGCACACTTAGCTATAAGTAGTTTATAGAGAGAAGGAATGCAAGAATTTAGATCACTGGGCGACCACCAGTAAGTCGAATCGAGTCAAGGCAAAGACCTCGCAAATGTATCTACCCTACAAGGATATGATTTTATAACAAGTTTACATCATCCGCAGCTGATATGATAAAATATTATTATTAAACCTAAGTGGTCAATTTACATAGTGCTTTGCGTGAGCAAGGACTAGGTATTGGTCAGTTAGGAAATTCATTTGTGTTATATCATATATCATATTGGATAAAGTTTCAGAATTAAAAGAGTTACAGTTTTTCGAATTCATGCCGTTTTATATAAATAAATAGCTAATGAAGGCCGGCAATTACGATTACAATCAAAGAATCAGCCAAATTTGTGCCGTCTCAAGTTATGCTCATGCGCACATTTTAGCATTTTTTATTAATTGCGTGAATTAAGTTTTAAAATGTTGGCATTAACCTAGGGGCAGGAGGAGCGGCAAATTGATTGCGTCTAGTGCTGCTTGTCTATTGAAATAGCACTACATATCATACTAGGTATTTGAATCCTTCTACCTCTTAAGGTACTTTCCAAGTGCGAATTCCTCGAACGCGTGAACAATGCAACCGTTGCGAGCGATGTCCACATGAGGCACATGCCCGAGGAACACGCAAGCCCAATGTGGGATCATCCTCTTCAGGTTAATAGGAGAAAATCCAATATTATAGTACTTGAACAATGTATTTGTTTGTTTGCAGTGAAATCGAGAAGGCTATCGATAAGCTGTCCAAGGTGCACATGAAGCACATCAAGGTGTACGATCCTCGCGGAGGAAAGGACAACGAGAGACGTCTCACCGGCCTCCACGAAACCGCCAGTATTAACGACTTCAGCGCCGGTAAGTTTACCAAAAAGAGAACACGTACACCTCACAAGGATAAGGTCGGATGTTCAGAAGCATTTCGTCGTAAGTGCCAGTTTGCGATAATGGCACATCCAATCTTGTGCTTCTGAGCTTGACAGTTTAAAAATAAATTATTTAGAATTCTTCCATATAGGTTACTATTACATATCAATTGGTCAAGTACCTATAAATATTTTAAAACAATCTTTCATTATCAAGAAATGTTGTCTCATTCACTTTTATTTATTTTCTTTTTTTTTTGCCACAAATAGACCTTAGGTATCTAGACACAAACCATCCTAATTCTACGGTACATCAATATATTTTTTCATTACAATAATCCACTTTCTATTTGTCTCCAGGAGTCGCCAACCGTGGCAGCAGTATCAGAATACCGCGCAATGTCGCCGAGGACAAGAAGGGCTACCTGGAGGACCGCCGGCCCGCGTCCAACTGCGACCCGTACTCTGTGACAGACGTGCTCATGCGCACCTGCATACTCAACGAATAACAGTGGAGCCCCCTACCACGGGCCTCACAAACACGTGTCAGTTAGCAACAGAGTCTCCGTCTAAAAGGACCGTGTATGCAACCCCAGTAGTCGAGACAATCCCATATTGACATCGTCGAAAAAGAGGCAATTCTAGAACTCGTTCATAGAATTCATTCGCCTTAATCGTCAACGGGCATCGCAATCGGCCTTTATGCTTCTGAGGTCCAGAATTCAATAATTGCTTCATCGTATTAAATACAATACAATTTAGCGACGCCGAAGTAAATTCTCTGCATTGGACTGTATCATACAATCCATTGATAGTAGGAAAAATTTCGGAATAGTAGATTAACTTATTGGATTGTCTCATCTACTGGTACCGTGCAAACGGTCCAAACCGCCATAACTCGGACGTTAATGCGTCTCACAAAGCGCTTGATAGTGAATTCCACTAATAAGTAGTACGAAATCGCGAGGTCGAACTATGGCTGCGCCTATCTCGGCTGTTTGTCGTTTTCATAGTGCCGCTAGCCACCGATAAGGTTTTACGTGGTCATAACTGCCGCTACCGTTTGTCCATTACACAAAGTGCCACACAAATAAAATGATAGATATAGGTTAAATCACACGTTACAATAGCTTGTAGAAAAAATTGCGTCGACTACAGCTACCGACATTTATTTTTCGCGCGTAATCCGCTAGCTAGCTAGATATTGTATGTAAAACTGCCATTAGAGGTGCCTCGATATAAAAATAGACTAATAGGCAGTTATATTTTACCGCGAATAGTTTTTCTACGAGATATTTTATAGTTTATTAACACAATTAAATTGTATGGACAATTGAATGGTCAGTAATAATTTCAACATCGATACAGATATGGCCTATATGATTCGTATTATTACGATAGTTATTATTAAAAAACAAATTAAACTGGTCGACGCCGAATTCTAAAGTTTTTGATAATAAACGTGACACGTGATAGACTTAGTGAGTTATAAAGGACCACATAAGATATTAATATATTATTATTAAAGTAGGTGAATATTTCTACGAATATTATGAGATATTTAAATATTGTTATTTTGATGTTAAATAGTTTAATTGTATACAAATAACCACATATCATTATTTTTAACATATTCATTTTGATTCGTAGTGGTTTTAACCGTATGAGTAAATTATATGTTGCTTTTATACTAACATGAACATATTAATGGAGCCGAAGAACGTTATTGCGTTAAAAGATCTATCAATTAATTAATATAATTAGTGTTAACCGTTAGTACAACTTGTGTTGTAAATTAGATCAAATTTAAGTAATATAGAACCGCAGAAGCCTTTGAAGTTAAACACTTAAGAAGTCTATTTGTGAACACCACGTATATAAATGTGTAGAGCACAAATTATTATTATTATTCCTGAATTTTATAGATAATATTATATGTATGCTATATTATAATGAGATGATTAATTTGTTTTGCATGCATCAGACAATCGGTATTGATTCACAAATTGTACGTGAATAAGATATGTTGTTAAAATATGAGATATTATGAGAAATAAACATACTTTGTTGAACTTGTTGGTACTTGATTTACATCCATTTAGACGCCTTTTTTCGAATTCAATTAAAAAAATATTAACATTCTGCACTTCTTAATATAAACTATGATATAAATATAAGTCCATCTCTAAATAAAATATAATATGTGTGATAAATGTCATACTCCTCTGTCCGCACAATTTTTGTAAAGCTTGCTACTCTTTCACGCAAAAACGAGTAAACGGATGTGGCTGAAAGTTGTCACCCGGATAGATTATAAGCTGGATTAAAATATGGGATACAACGCATCCCGCCCCGACCCACGAGAGAATAGTAACGGGGCGCTGCTAATATATAATATTTTGTGAATGACGTCGGTTACGAGAGAAGTTTTATTATCATATTACTTTAATTAATATTTTAAATAACATAACGTTCTCTAGTTCAGAAACTAATTAAGCGATACATCTTCATTTCACTAAAATTAAAAACAGGTCTACAGGGCTCATTAATAAGTATGATGTTGTAAAATATATAAAATAATTAGGAAATTCTAGGTACCTACTACGAATCAAATCACCTCCTGACTCCTAAAATCAAGTGAATGTTAATGGAGAAATCAAACGTGAGAGTAAATCTTCACGTGCCAATTAAGTACTTAATTATAACTTATATTAATGTATTAAATAACAGAATAGGATCTTATTCTATTACATTACAAACAAAACTGCAATCGCTTTCAGACTGCTTGCTGTGATGATTTATGTTGGTCTCTTGTGTCAATAGATGGCGGTGTAGTCACCAGGGTTGTTTTCCGCGTTGTACTTGACTAGACAGAGCTGTTGTAATGATTGCCAGATCCGACAGTAGAACTACTAGGTATGCAAATTAGAAGTCGCTAGCGGTTGGTTCCCCAGATTACATGGGTCGGCTGTGATATTTGCAATCAAACGTGTTTCAAAAAGCACCAGATGTTATGAATACTCTGGAGCTTTCTGAAACACTCCTAATAACTATGACAAACTTCATCAGTCGGATATAGATCTGTACTGAAAGGTATTCCTTTAAGTACATGTCTATATCTGACCTAGTTTCCAACGATTTCATCATTGGCAATTATGTATATCGGACATAGTTGCCAAAGATGAAATCATTGGAAACTAAAAAAATGTAGGTACATATTAATCTTCATCATCATCAGAGTCAATCAGATTACACCGTCCACTGCTGAACATGGGCCTCCTCCCGAGGGAGCGTACTTGCCATAATCACCACGCTTGGCAGGCGGGTTGGTGACCGCAGTATTATGTTGTACCACATAAGGAAACACTGCTGCGCGTTCCTTGATATACCTACGATTATTATGGATGATGTTATAACGGATTAGGCGCACAATGCCACATTCGCAAAATGAAATATTAATGCAAAATGACACATCCGCAAAATGTCGTAAAAACGCATTTTTAATATATTATGTCGTTATATAACTTTACACAACGATTTCCTGGCCGGCGTGGGGATCTTACCCACGACGAGAAAAATACCGTGACAACGTATTCATTTTTTTAATAGGATTAGGTTTAGGGAGTCTTTCGTTTCGGAAACTTCGCTTTTTTGGTTTAATCTAAGAGTTACACTTTTTTAATTATAATACCTACTATCGAGCACGTTTTTGACTTTGCTTTTTCTTCTATATAATCTATGCCTACTAATATATAAAGCTGAAAAGTTTGTTTGAAACTTTATTTCTGATTAGAAAAATATTAAATGTATGCTATATTATTATGACATGATTAATTTGTTTTGCATGCATAAGCCAATCGATATTGATTCACAAATTGTACGCGAATAAGAAATGCTTTTAAAACATACTTTGTTGAACTTGTTGGTATTTGATTTACATCCCTTTAGAAGCCTTTTTTCGACTATCATTAAAAAAAAATATTAACATCCTGCATTCCTTTTCAATATCAACTAAGCCGCAAAATTTTCGTAAAAAAGGGAAATTTATTGTTTATTGTTTTACGATAATTAACCGACATCATGACAGTCACAAAATCCTTAATAATATCGCTGCTTCAATGTAATAGTGACACAAAACCAAATGTGTAACTTAACGATAATGTATTTTAGTCGCATGATATTACGGATCAATTTGTGTTGAATCATAACCTTTTTTGTGTCACTATTAAATTAAAGCTGCGATATAATAAACGTGACAATTGGTTAGAGTGCATGGATGGATGGTAGTTTGCTACTAGAACGAGTGATCGGATTTGGGTGAAAGTTTGCACGCGGATAGTATATTAGTTTCTTTGACATTCAGGGTAACCTTGGCCGTGTAAATGTATTCGTATTTGATGGTAAGACTAAATACTAATACTCTTTACTAAATTCACCAGCTTTAGTGTCTGGAGCACATTTCCTCATGCCATTTTGGCGTTTTGTCTCCCTTCAGATTTCGTTTCACCATCACAGTCAAAGTTACCTAAAATGTCAAATTAACCCCGGTCTATGGTAACGAATAACATAGAGGGTATCGCTTAACAATAGAATATCAAAACAATTTAATTTAAAGAAAACTTTATTTATTAATTTATTGATAACACATTAATCTCTAAAACGTCAATCAAGTTAAAGAGGTAAAGATTTCTAGAATTATTATAGGTACATACATATATATTTATTATCAACACAAGTGAACATAGCGAATAACAAACTGAAGTATCTACGTATATTAATGACACAATGTCTATACTATATATAAATAACAATTAAATATTTTATTTTCATAATAAAATCATTTTCAAAGCTATGTAAGTATATATTAGAAGACTGTGTCAGAATCACAAATAGTTTCAATACATTAAAAACACCGAACATCTATTTATCGTATCGCACATGAATAACATATACAGAACTAAGTAAATAACTATTTAAATATCATCAAAATACACCGAACATTCAATTAAAAGTGAATTATAAGTTAAAATTTGCTTACTGACTATCGTTCAGAGTTCGCTTCCTTAATGAATCGACAATTACAGCTGTTGAATCCTCAGGTTATATCATATACCGTGCAATAAGCCTCAACACCCCTCTTATTATACGTTATTAATGACTGAAATATATAAATACAACATTAATACATGGAGACACATAATAATATAAACTAAGTATGTTGTAACATACGTCGAATTGCACACGAAATAAATTATCTTGATACTTAACATAGTGTTAAAACTGTTACACAATTGTGACTTAACATGTAAGACTAGTAAAACTCACAAATCGGAAATTCGATTCGTACCATCGATTGATATCGACAATGGCGAATATCGATATAATCAATGTGATCGATAATCGTACGTTGTAATTGCAAACTAGCTAATCATATTCCCGATCGTGAGACACCAGAACATTCATATTGTATTACATAAACACATCTACGTATATAGAGTATATTCGTAAAACTTTAATACGACAATTAATTATAATCCAATCAAGATACATTTAAAACATCTAAGTGTTACACTTCGGACGAGCGACGAGACATACACATAAAATTCACATTGAAAGTTTTATTACAATAAAAAAACATCAAAAATAAATTCTATTACAGACATCATCCAATCAATAGGTGATTATCCCATGGGTAAGTATATAATTAAAGATACTATTATGCTAACAAATCCAATTGAATATATTGTTATTAAATCAGTAATTACTATATTCTATGAAGGAAACATTTCATTGATATAATTAAGTTTACGCAATTATTGTTATCTTGTATCAATAAATACGGCTCAGTTAGCCGTTACATTGCAAAGAAATCTAGGTTATTGCAAAGTAAAGAGGGATAATAATAGACAACATTGCAACACAAAATAGGTTCAGAAATATCAATTTTGTTTTTTTTCTATATATTAAAATGTATTTTGTTGTTATAATTTTTTTTTTAAATTCCAACACCACTTTTGATATCAATTACTTTGCTTTCCTTAGTTAAATTTGTACGGTTATAGATAAGTTCAATTTCCGAATAAGTTTATTAACATACATAGTAGGTGTTATAATTATAATAATAAAATATAATGAATTAATAGAATATATAAAAATATATGTAAAATATAGTGGCAAAGGAAACGGGACGGAATAATAAATCGTATACAGAACAAGTGATAGTGTAACAAAAAAAAAAAATTAGGTATCTGATAAATAACTTAAATGAATAATTATTGTTGTTAATTCGTAGTAATAAATATTTTTCAATTTTGTGAATATAAATTTGAAAATATCGTCTGCTTTTACCTTAAAATATTATTCATAATGTGTCATTGTACGAAATCATGATTCAATATATTTGATGTGCACAATTTGTTCAAACGATTTATGTTATTTTATACGAAACATAGTCGAATTAAACATACGTATAATATTAGACCAAATTATTGTTAATCTAAATCTGTTTTAAAGGCTATCTCTATCAGTGGAATATATAAACTATATAAAATTAATTCGAATATTTGAATTCATAATATCAATAGTAGGCTTCCACTTAAACCTTTAAGTTTAGGTAACATGATTACGTATAATATAAATTTGCCGTCCTTATAAAAAAATATCTATTAAAATTTAGAATGTATAAATCAGTCTGTGGCCCAGAAAAAAATCTTCAGAACTCCTACGTATAAAATATTTCGTTATGTTGCAAATAGTACCACAGTAGGTGAAGATGACACAAATGATCATAGTCACTCAGGCTGCATATTATAGTGATGCATTCAAATATAATTTAACAAATTTATTCATAATAATATTGTAATAATGTAGAGGGGCGTTTCGTTAATTTTAAATTTTGCAAAGGGATAACATTGAATGAACACGATTTTTTGAATATATAATATGTTTTTCGTATAGTTTTGTTAATTAATACAGCTGCTTTGGTATAATTTTGTTAATTCACATAATATTTGATTTGTCATTGATTTTTATCGAGGAAAAGGTGTGTCAATTCACATGTGTCGTTTAACATAATTGTAAAAATATATCTACATATCTGTAACTCAAAAGCATAAAGTCGCACGTACCTTAATACTTCGGACCTATTGGGTCGTGTTCGCCATAATCATATTATGACACTTTCGACCACTTACTTCTGTATGATGGTACATCAGATCATACGCTTTTGAGGTAAAGATATATTTAGTTTCAATAAAACTCAGGAAAAATGCCGTAGTGCTTATTTTGCTAATATTTAACTAGATATATCATAATAATAATATAGTACAGATATCAGAAATAAATAAAAACTGCTTAACACTACTCAAATATTAAGTAAACCACTTTTCGAAGTTAACGTTATATAATGTTGGGCGAATGACTCGAGTCTATTAGCATACTGCAACTCCAATATAAAAAGTATAAACTTTTAAATTCACTTAGGGGGTCCAAAATAGGCTATCTCTAATAGTTCCCTAGAAATCTTAGCGGTAGCTTAAAACAATATTTATAATTTTTTTCGTAAAAGATAATTATATAAAGTTAAGTTTATAATTTTGTACAATAAATCTGTAGGCTTGTTTCACCTAAAAATAAATAGAAAATAAATTGAATGCAATACAAACATATAATACAAATCATAGAGGCTCAAACAAAAAAAAAAAAAAAAGATTTTTTTTTAAGATTATGTATTCTTATTAAATATAATTAATATATTATTAACTTTAGTGAAACAAAGGAAATAGCAACTCTAACTATATTTTGATAGTAATTGCACTGATAGGCGTTACTGAGTCAAGGTAATCATTCTGTTTAAGTTCATTTTAAACCGTTAAGCACTTTACTTTTGTCATGCTTACATTTTGTATCAAGTCCCGCGATCAGAGCCTTTATTATCAGTTCAAGATCGGCAAGCCATTTATTTATATTTATTTACTTACATAATAAAATATATTTACAACAATGTTTCAATTCAGTGACTTCAATATAATGTGTAACTTTAGCTCAATCTATGGGTAAAAAGGTGAAATAAAGTATAATAATTTATTTCTTTGAACTATAGAGCTTGATATAAGCACGCTTACATCATAAACCATTTACGTTTCAAAAATATATATATAAATATTTGCAATTCAATTTAAACCTTAGTCACCTTCAAATTGACAAGATTGAAGTATATTAGTTACACGTTCGAGTTACATGTAATATTCATTCTTAGTCTCCACGACATTAGTACGTTCAAGTTTATGAAACAGAGCAGATTAGTTATGCACTGCAAAATCATTTAAGAGTCGAACGATTGAGGATATAAGCTCGATATCAACAAAATGGTATTACAAAGAATACAAAGATAACATCACCGTCCTAAAATCACATAAAAATACATATGAGTGAAGTAGACATGTATTTCCATATTCTATGATAGTGCACTGAAAAGTCCATACTCTGACCGATTTTAAGTATTGCACATAAATCCAGCGTTCATTGACGACCGATCGAAATAGATAGACTGGCGACCGAATTCCTATAGAGAGCCATTGCATTGTCGATCGTCGCTCAATCCGTGATCGATCGTTACATCTACAAATGTTCAATATTTCCGGTCGTATTTCAGTGAACAACTATGATAAACTGTTCAATTTCAAAGTCTTTGCGCGACAGCATTTCACATCTTAAATTGAGTTTTTCTCGTCGATAGGCACATGCAGGAAAGTATGGATATAATGAGAAACAGGGCCCATATCATGACTATCCTGCAGCATAACCGCTATTCGCGCAATTGAGGATCCATGTCCTCAATGAGTTCCATTAGTTAATAGTCCGGTGGTATAGTATCACTGGCGTCGAGGGACTCACGAGCGTTGTAGCGGGCGCAGTTATGGATGACGATGCAAGCCAGCTTCTTGATTTGGTCGTATGGGGCCGGGTGCGCGAGGAGATCGTTCAGCAGTTTCAGACCACCCTCGTTTTCGACGAGGTTGCAGTATTTGTCGGCTGCAGGAAAATTATACGGTTACTATGATCTTAAATACATTTCAAAATTGAGATAAATAAATTTAGACTACCGGCAGAATTTGAAACTGCATTAAGATGCAGGTTAGAATCCGGTTACCTTACACCTTAATGCATCCCAGCCGGTCGTTGAAAGTCATTAATCTTATTTTAACACTTATGACTAATGATTAATATTACTCGACAAATATTTGCAAAGTTGCATTTGAAAGTAAAGTGAAAGTATATCGAAATTGCAAATTGTTTGTACTGAAGAAAATATACGTGTAACGCCGGTCACGATCAGCTTTTATTAAGGATACTGACGGTACACTGTAGTGAGGTTAGACTTTGTAAAAGACGGATTAAAAAATACTGCATTATGCGGTGATAAGAATGTTGGGGTGGATGTGTGGAATTACAAGAAAGGACAAAGTGGGGAATGAGTATATTAGGACAAGTCTCAAAGTGGCATCTGTGATAGAAAAGTTGAAAGGGAATCAGTTGTCCTGGTTTGGTCGTGTGAGGACGAGCGATGATTTGCATGTGACGAAGAGAGTAATGAATATGAATGTAGATGAATGACGGAGGAAGACAGAGGCCTAAGAAAACATGGATGAATTGAGTGACAAGTGATGTGAAGAAAAAGAAAGTAAGTTATAGTACAGAATGAAAGAGAAGCACGTGTTGCACCGACCCCAAATGAATTGGGATAAAGGCAGAGAGTTGATGATGAAGCATACTTACGGTACACCGTAGTGAGGTTAGCCAAGGCCCACACCGCCCAGTGCTGGCATTGCGGAGTGTGGTGCGCATGCAGCAGGCTTAGTATCGGCTCGAACGACCTGCGTATTTGAACACTATACCGTTAATATTATAAAAGAGTATATTGCTAAAAGCTGGGTTGTTGAAGTACCATGTCTGGTACTTCGGCACAAGGACGTTGTCCTGCAAAGGGAGTCGTGTGTCGGAAACCATTTTGGCTCTTTCGCTGGAGCTTGCCACCGCTCTACGAACCACTGGTGGCGCTATTCTTGCTAGTGGATACAGCATTTGTACCGGAGTCGGTTTTAGACAACCAGTGATGATCCGGCACGTTTCATTCAAAGCTGTATCCACAAGTTTTGCATGGGCGGATCGACTCCACACGGGGCACGCGAATTCTCCCGCAGAAAAAGACAGCGCCAGTCCAGTAGTCCGCATAACGTCAGGCGAAGCACCCCACTTCGATGAGACCAGTTGACGGAGAAGGCTGTTGCGAGTGTGCACCTTCTGCTTGATGTTCTTCTAGTGTGCATGAAAGGAGCCTCCCCGAGCGACGCTGATTGGCTAATCCTTTCACCACGATGGCAATCCTAAGTCCACTGCGACATTCTTTGCGTTCAAGGGACCCATCGAGATGATGATGATGATTATTTTATATTGCAAGCCACTAGAGGTATTTTATCACGTACATTTATCAATGCCGCCTTCTTGAAAAACATTTTGTGTTACAAACATAACATTTGGATAGTGTTATCAAATGGACTTGCCAATTATTATTAAAGTCTAAAAACACAGGGTGTATAATGATAAATGCTTAGTTTTTACCTATAATTGATGTTTCGTTCGGAGTGCAAGTCCCAGCGCTCGACAGCGGTGGCCACACGCTGCAGTACCGCATCTCGGGCCGGCTCATCCACGGTCCAAGAGTCCGGCCCGTCTGAAGCCATGTGGGCGAGTACACCCGCCGCGTTGTAGCTCACCTGATTAGAAATTTACATATTTACATGTTCCCCGAGTGCTGGTATTTACTCTGCACAGCAGGTAAGCATTGCCATACAACGAGGAAATGCTGCCAGCGTTCTGAGCGGTTCCCAGAACGCTGAAATCAAGGAGAGGCTTGGCAAGGTGCTAAACGTTCATTTAATCTGCTTGTATGTTCTAAAGAAGTTTCCACTTCACTTTAACAGCCTTTTTACGTCCAAAACTGAACATGACTCCATGTATCGACTGGCAGGCATACTGGTGATTGCAGTAATATGGTAAGTATCCTTCGGCTGATAGATGTAGCCGCTAATCAGCTGTATGTTCCACCACTTTAAACGTAGGCAATAACATGGTTAGTTGTAGAAATACAATTGAATGACCAATTTAAAAAAAGGCACAACTCCAATAGACAAGCCATATTAGATGTGCCCTTTCAAAATGCATACTCAATGACATAATTAGCGAATTCATTGTGCACAGAGCACTATGAAAGGTTTCGTACTATTAAATAACCCGTTTTCACTACTGAATCTCCTCTTTACAAATCTCTATAGGCCGGACGTCGGAATATTGCCATATTCGGTGATCGCAATAGGATGTTAAATAACGTCGATCTAATAGATGCTGCAGCTCATCCGATGTATGTTCCTTGATCCTCTTATAACATATTATATTTTTTTGACCAGAGTAAAATGGCTTAAAGCCATAGTGGCTTTACACATCCCCTCGCTCTCACCTGAGCGAACGATATGCAAGACTCTACCTCCCAAAATGAATACGCGACGCCCCTCGTCTCCCGTGTCAGCGAAGAATATGCAAGACTCTCCCTCCCGAAATGAATACGCGACGCCCCTCGTCTCCCGCATCAGCGAAGGATATGCAAGAATCTCCCTCCCAAAACGAATACGCGACGCCTCTCGTCTCCCGCATCAGCGAAGGATATGCAAGAATCTCCCTCCCAAATCGAATACGCGACGCCTCTCATCTCCCGCATCAGCGAAGGATATGCAAGAATCTCCCTCCAAAAACGAATACGCGACGCCTCTCGTCTCCCGCATCAGCGAAGGATATGCAAGAATCTCCCTCCCAAAACGAATACGCGACGCCCCTCGTCTCCCGCATCAGCGAGGGATATGCAAGAATCTCCCTCCCAAAACGAATACGCGACGCCTCTCGTCTCCCGCATCAGCGAAGGATATGCAAGAATCTCCCTCCCAAAACGAATACGCGACGCCCCTCGTCTCCCGCATCAGCGAGGGATATGCAAGAATCTCCCTCCCAAAACGAATACGCGACGCCTCTCGTCTCCCGCATCAGCGAAGGATATGCAAGAATCTCCCTCCCAAAACGAATACGCGACGCCTCTCGTCTCCCGCATCAGCGAAGGATATGCAAGAATCTCCCTCCCAAAACGAATACGCGACGCCTCTCGTCTCCCGCATCAGCGAAGGATATGCAAGAATCTCCCTTCCAAAACGAATACGCGACGCCCCTCGTGTCCCGCGTCAGCGAAGGGTATGTATGTCGCGCCGCGGAGAGGGCCCACCCACTACAAACCCCCCGGGTGTCCCATCCCCTACCGTTGAGTGTGGGGGACTCGAGCACCGGTCTCAACTTTCGGATTTCCCCCCGGCAGCTCCCGCTTTTATAACACCCTAGGGAACACAATGGCAAAACTATTCTAAGCCACCCGACAAGTAATGAGTTCTTATATACTACGTTCTTATGTATGTAGGTTCCTTTATGTACTAGGTGCTGATACGACACAATGAAGATAACTTCAAGTAGTAAAACATGCATACCTCAATACCATCGCTGCAAGAGTCCAGCAGCTCGTAGAACACCGACAGGAACAGCTTGTTCATGAGCTGGGGGCGGAGCTCCGCCACTTCGGCCACGTTGCCGAGCAACCCCATCATGTTGCGGAGAAGCTCTTCCTTGTCGGGGAAGATCTGGAGATTACATATAAGGTGGTCTCAATAAGAAAGGTGCTATGGTTATAAGGTAGGAAGTAAGGTAAGGTAGGACAGTACAGAAGCGGTTTTTGGGCAAACGTTATAGACATATTTCTTTGGTTTCTTTGACACAAAGAAATATGCATTATAAATATATTATATTATATAAATATGCATTAGAAAAATCCCGCGTAACTCTATGGAGTTACGCGGCTAACTCCTTCCAATAAATACTAGAAAATAAGTAGTTTCCGTAACTATAGAGGTCTTAGGTTAAAATTGTGTCACTGGAAATTTTCTATTTAAAAATTGGCAGGCTGTGTAGTACTCCTGGCACTGCTTAAATCCATGAACAGCGGAACATACCAACAGGTGAGCCGTCAGCTCGTTTGCCACCGATGCCAATAAAATTGAAATATAAAACAATCAAAGTGCCAGCCCGAGGTGCGTGCCACACGGGTGTAACACCATCAACTTCCAGACCTCGGTGAGCACGTTTAGTTGGTCCAGCACCTGTTCTGACAGGTCACATCAGATTTTGAGAGTCACAATTGTGCACCTTAATGTATGTCCTGTGCGGCTAATCTCCTTAAGACAACATTGGCCGTCGCGGCTGAAATTAGTCTGAAGATATGTTGTTCTTATTTAAAGTTAGGCCCCTGTTTTCAAAGATCGAGTCTACGCTTTCTAGACGGTTGTGGTGTTACGCGGTATCATATTTTATACAACACCACATTTAGTTTAAAAAATACTCATTTCAAATAAGTTTCTACCTTCAAGCTACCCGAAAACTACTCGATGTCCTATGCCTCCAATTACCTTTGGCATTTGTGGGGTCATTCGTCCGAACGTAACTAGTTTTAAGGGCTGGGTCTCATCTAAATGAAGTTTGTAAAAGTTTACAATTAAAAAAATATACTATTATTATGTTGGTATATTTAAATGATGAAGACGCATCAGTGGACGAGAGGGTCTCAGTTCTTCAAGGCTCGCCGTACCAGTAGAAGTCAGAAAATTTCTAAAGACACCCTTAACCTATTGGTTGAACGACGCTCGCTAAGACTGCAATCTCCCGATAATGCTAAGTCACATAGGCAGTTTAATAGACGAATAAAAAAATCCTTGCGATACGATATTCGTAGTTTTAATACTGCCCGTATTAAAAATACGATAGAGTGTAACCAGGGCTCCAAAGTGTTTGCAAGAGATATGTCTATGGCGATTCCACTAAAAAGAGGCGTAAGACAGGGAGACGTTATTTCTCCGAAACTGTTTACGACCACTCTGGAAGACACCTCCAAACATTTTAATTGGAAAGGACTAGGCATCAACATCAACGGCGAATACATCACTCATCTTCGATTCGCTGATGATATCGTGGTCATGGCAAAGTCGATGGAAGAACTCAGTACAATGCTCGAAGACCTCAACCGAGACTCCCAACGGGTAGGTCTTAAAATGAACATGGACATGACAAAAATCATGTCTAACTTCCATGTTGTGCCTGCTCCTAAAATGGTTGAGAATACGTTTCTTGAAGTTGTTGACGCATATGTATACCTAGGACAGACAGTCCAATTAGGTATGTCCAACTTCGAGAAGGAGGTCAATCGCCGAATCCAACTCGGATGGGCAGCGTTCGCAACGTCTTTTCCTGCAATATACCCCAGTGCCTGAAGACGAAAGTCTTTAACAGTGTGTGTTGCCATTGATGACCATGGATCCGAAACGTGGTCCTTCACTATAGGCCTTATGAACAGGCTCAGAGTCGCTCAACCAGCTATGGAGAGGGCTATGCTCGGGGTTTCTCTACGAGATCGAATCAGAAATGAGGAGATACGTCGAAGAACGCGGGTTACCGACATAGCCCAACAGATTAGTTCGTTGAAGTGGCAATGGGCAGGCCATATAGCACGGAGAACAGATGGCCGTTGGGGCCGAAAAGTTCTCGAATGGAGACAGCGGATTGGCAAGCGTAGCGTAGGACGTCCACCTAATAGATTGACGGATGATCTGGTTAAGGCCGCGGGATCACGGTGGATGCAGACCGCTTCTAACCGCAACAACTGGAGATCTATGAAGGAGGTCTATGTACAGAAGTGGACGTCCTACGGCTGAAATGATGATGATGATATTTAAATGCCACGGGCCCATGAGCAACCGGTCTTGGGGCCGAAGCCTACATCGAAAAGTCCTTAACTCGCCACAAGCTGCCCTGCGGTGACTAATTGCACTGGATAAAACAGTGGGTCGTCACATCCCGACGCTGTATTATTATTATCGAGCGTGTTCTTTTTCTCAGCTCGTAGGCTGGTTTTAGCTACATTTACGGGCCAAAGCCAAGTAAATGCAGTGTGTGGTGTGTATTTAGGATGAGTGTGTATTTTCTTCCTCTAATTGCATGAATTTTCTAACTATTCTACAGGTGTTTAAGATGGCTGCTTTCTGTAAGTTGATATAAACGGATTCTTCTAAATCTATTAATTTTAGGCTACGGAGAAGATGGCTGGGGATGACGCCTGTCGTGGAGAGAACTATCGGGATAACGTAAACTTTTTCTTGTCTCCAGATTCTTGTGACTTCTTCTTTAAGGTCGGCATATTTACTTATTTTTTCACATATGGTTTTTTGTAGGTTATGGGTATTAGGAACTGCAATGTCTATAAGGTAAGTGACTTTTCTTATTTTATCCTGTAGGGTGATGTCTGGTCTATTATAGTGGATAGTCCTATCTGTAAGAATGGCGCGATCGTAGTATATTTTGTGTGTATCATTTTCTAGAATAGTTTGTGGTGTGTACTTGTAGTAAGGGGTGTTAGAGTTTTGTATGAGACTGTGTTTGAGTGCTAGTTTTTGATGGATAATGTTTGCAACCTGGTTGTGTCTGTGAGTGTAGTCTGTTTGTGTGAGTGTAGTCTGTTTGTGTGAGTGTTGTGCAAGCTCCAGTTATGTGTTGTATGGTTTCTGATTGAATGTGGCATCTGCGGCATTTATCATTTGTTGTGGAAGGGTCTTTAATTATAAATTTCCTGTAGTTTTTGGTGTTGATGACTTGATCTTGTATAGCTATGATGAAGCCTTCTGTTTCAGGGAACAGGTTTCCTATTTTAAGCCACTTATTAGAAGCCACTATGTTAATATGGGGTTGTTCTAAGTCATGAGGGTGTCTACCGTGAAGGACTTTCTTCTTCCAGTTTTCAATTTTTTGGTTCTGTGGGTCAGGGTTGTCTGTGTCTTGTGTATTTTGTTCATTTAAGTTAAGTGGGGTGTAGTTAAAATCATTTAGATAAATAGCTTTGTGTATGTCACTAGTGCGAGATTTAGAATAGAAAAATGTTTTTAGCCTAGAAATTTGTTTCTGCCAAAGGTGATGGATGTCGATTAGGCCTCTCCCTCCATTCTGTCTTTTGATTGTGAGTCGTTCGATCGCAGATTTAGGGTGCAGGTTGTTGTGTTTTGAGAGTGTTGTGCGCGTGGTCCTCTCTAGCTGCTCGATGTCAGTTTTTGACCACTTTATTACTCCAAATGAGTAGGTCAATATTGGAATGGCAAAAGTATTCAAAGCTTTAATAAGATGCTTTCCTGATAGTTGTGTTTTGCAAATTGCGTTAATTCTCCTTCGATATTCTGTATTTAGTGTCTGTTTAATTGCTGTGTGGTCGAGTCCCTTAAGTTGTTTGTATCCTAAATATTTGTATAGATCTGTTGGTTCCATTGCTGTAATTGTGTCGGTTTCGTTAACTGTATAGTTGCCATGTTTGATTTTACCTTTTATGATATGTAACGTCTTGCACTTATCCAACCCAAATTTCATATTTATATCTTGGCTAAATTTTGTCGTGACTTCTATAAGCTTTTTCATTTCTTTTTCGGTTTTTGCGTATAGCTTAATGTCATCCATATAGATGAGGTGTGAGATAACTGCTTCTTCAGTATTATGTTTGAGGTTGTACCCGGCCTGACAGTGACGCAACAAGTGAGACAAGGGATTAAGGGCGAGGCAAAACCACAGAGGGCTAAGAGAATCTCCCTGGTAGATACCCTTCCTAATAAATATCTGTCGTGTTATAATAGAAGTGTGGCGATTATTTAGCTGAAGTGTTGTTTTCCAATGTGGCATTATGATACGCAAAAAATCTATTATTTTTGAATTAATTTTGTAAATCTCTAAAATTTGTATTAACCAGGAGTGTGGTATACTATCGAAAGCTTTTTGGTAATCTATATAGGTGCAGTGAAGGTTTCTATTTTTTGTGGTGGCATGTTTATGAATAGTGGAGTCTATGATTAACTGTTCTTTACATCCCATGTGGCCCCGCCTGCAACCCTTCTGTTCCTCAGCAATTATATTGTGATGTTCAATGTGTGAGTTGATTTTTGTTGTGATTGCTGATGTTAATATTTTGTAAATAGTAGGTAGGCATGTAATTGGTCTATATTGGGAAGGTTGTGTTGTGTATGTAGTTTTAGGTAGCATGTATGTTATTCCCGTTGCAATGAATTCGGGTATGTTCTGTTGTCCTAATATAATAGCTGTCAAATTTTTTGCTATAGACTTGTGTAATATCGTTAGTTTTTTGTACCAAAAATTTTGAATTTTATCTATACCCGGTGATTTCCAGTTATGTAATCTAGCTGTTATATTTGTAATATCAGTCTCTGTTATCTCTTTAAATTCCATCTCATCTATAGATCTCCATTTTGTTTCTTCTTCTGTAATCCAGGTTGCTTTGTCATTGTGTTGCACTTGTTCTTCCCATATGCTAGACCAGAATGTTTCTAGGTGTTCTTTTGATGGTGTGTCTGTGTTGTTTTCTATTGTTGTTTTGGTGTGTGGTTTTTGTATATTTCTGTAAAATACTTTTTCATTCGTTGCAAATGTTGCATTATCATTTTTGCGCTGTTGTGCCTTCATATATCTCCTAAGCCTATGAACTTTAAGAGCTAGTTTCTGTTTTAATGTATCCAAGTACTCCTCAGGTTTTCTATTATTACTTTCGTGTCTAGTGTGATTCGAATAGTTTTTGAAAATGGTTTCAACTCTCCTAATTACTTTATTTGTTCTGATGCCGTTGATATAATGTGTGAGTCTACCACAGTCCGCTCTTAATTTTTCAATGTCTTTTTCTAGTCTCTGTTGCCATGCCGGTTTGACAGTACGACTTGTTCTTGTAGTTCCTGTGTGATCAGTGATTTTAAAGTTGAGTTCTTCAGATATAACTACCGCTGTGCAATATATCAGTAAATGTATGTCTATAAGTTGTATGTCATCAGATATAAATTGTATGAGTATGTTTTCATTAAATAAATTAACTAAACGAAATAGGTTAGGGGTGTATTTAAGTTTAGGTAATTTTGGTCGGACTGCTGGATCCATACCAGAGTAGTGTGTTATTGTTGTTCTAAATTTATCATTTATTTCTTGGATATACGTATTTGTGGTTAGGTTTTGATCTGCGACAACTAAGGTCTCAATATCATTTTCGAGCGTTAAAGTTAAGGATTCAGTTTGCGTCTGTGTGGATGTGTGTGTTGTTTGCGTATAAGCTTGCGATTGGTTGTATGTTAGAGATTGACTATTAGGATGTAAATGAGTGAGCGATTGTAGTTGTTCTTGCAGAATATTTTCGTTTGTGTTTTGTGTTAGTATGATAGTGTTAGTGTCTACATAGTTTTCTGATTCTTCTCTTAATTGTGTGCGTACTTCTTCTTTTAAGTTATCTAATTCAACTTGCGACAAGAGTTTATTCCTAACTATAGTTCTTCGTTGATCTGAAATACGTTGTTCTGAAACGGAAATCTCAGGGTATTGACGTGAAAAACGTTCATGCAGTTGCTGTCTGTAGGTAGTCATGTCGGTCTCTAATTTAGTGATGTATAGATAAGTTCGCATGATGAATAGGTTAACTTCTTTGCTCCATCTCATGCGAACTCTTGCTTTCCCAGCCTTGGTGGACGCAGGTAAGAAGGTAGATACCTCCCGCGCAACATTCAAGGCCGGAGTGAGTGAAACTGTATTAACACTAGTTAGGGGTGAAGATGGTATGGATGGTGAAGATGTTCCTGAAGGTGCGTACGAAACTGTGCTTGGACTATATGGTTCTACAGGGGTGTCTGTCCTGTTTGTCAGTCTATCACCATCATCAATGACTTCGGCTGTAGCATCTTTGTCGGTGGGAGCCCGCCTGTTCAACTCCTCACCGCTGACGGTTCGCATGCTGAGACACCCAGCGTCAGCTCCAGGTGTGCCCCGGCGATCGCCCCCGGGCAGCGGTCCTATACGTTTTCTTTTCGAACGAGTCTCCATTTTAAGTGGGTTTCCAGAGCCACGTTAGCCACGCCAGTAATTTCTCATTCATGTGTGTTCTCAGGACGTGTGGTTGTTTAGGGGGCGTATTATTATTATTATTATTATTATCTGTGTTTGTTTAACTCAACTCTATAACTAGATTAAACCACATTTACAGGTCTATGGCGATGTAAATGCGGCGTGTGGTGTGCAATTCTATGTGCGTGGTGATAGTTCGTCTGTTTGCATGAACTTTCTTATGATTCTCACGTGTTTAAGATGGCGGCTATTTGAATTATTATTATTATTTAACTGAATGCTCATTATTATTATAACTAAAATACGTACCTTCAAGCAAGCCAAGAAGTACTCCATGCCCC
This sequence comes from Nycteola revayana, assembly GCA_947037095.2. Lineage (NCBI taxonomy): Eukaryota > Metazoa > Arthropoda > Insecta > Lepidoptera > Nolidae > Nycteola > Nycteola revayana. The sequence goes on along the minus strand of OX344842.1, from coordinate 4,063,745 downwards.
TATTCTCCAAGAACCTCTGGCAGTTCTGCGGCGTCTCATCCGTGACGTTCCACATGGTGGACCAGGCCACCTCCAGCACGTCGTCACACACGCGACGCTCTAGGCGGTCTGATATCAGATTTAGCATTTTCTGTAACAACGTAAAATGTGATGTTTTTACATGGAAATGGAAAAAAAGGCCAATATTTTATTTTATATATTATTGTAAATTGCTAACAATTTTGACATTAACCGTGGATTTTCTCTTTTTTTTTTAACAAAGCTCAACACAAAACGACGGACATAATATGTAGTTAGCCCCGAGGCTTTAGCTACTTCACCGGGCATAAAGGCGAGCAGTGCTTCAGCCTATTAAGTGGATTAAAAACTACAAACATTTTTTTTTTTTTACTAGATATAGGCTTACGTTTGACCATAATCTCGCTTGATGGAAGGCGAAGATAAGGCCTAAGATGATACACGCTTGCCTAGAAAGTGTCTGTCCACTTTAGCCTTAAAAGTAAGCAACCTGCGCAATGGGGCATCCACTGTGGGAACAAAACCCGCATCATATCGAGCACGGTTGTGCTCGAAATGATGCGGGTTTTGCTACAAAATAATCGCTTCAGATTTTTTTGATTATTTTATGATGCAGGAAAAAAGCGAAAAGGTTGCATTGCTATACACTTGTATTCTATTATTCTTAAGTCGACGTCATGACGCACTTCTCATAGTATTGCGACGGATTTAACTTAGAAATGAAAAGCTCATACGTCGGCGTCACGATCCTACATTTTTCACCCGCGTAACTCCCGTTCCCGTGGGAAATTCATAATAAAATATAGCCTATGTCCTTTCTCAGGCTCTAGACTATATATGTACCCAATTTCATTTAAATCGCTTCAGTAGTTAAGGCGTGATTGCGTAACAGACAGACAGGGTTACTTTCAAATTTATAATATTATATATAATATATATATATATAGTAAGGATTACGAAGCTCGTAAGTCGGCGTTGCGATGCATTTATTTAAGAATTGCAACGCTCTCAGATTTACAGCGTCAGATGCGCTTAAAATAGCGATCCTCGAAAGTCGGCGTTCGGACCTACTTATCCTAGTATTCTGATGATTGTATGTTGACATCGCGACGTAATATTAGTAGCATTATAGTAACATAGCAACGCAATCTTTTTAAATATATTTACGTCGTTTAAGTCGGTTATGCGACACGTTTAACTCAATATTGCAACTCTCTTAATTCGGCATCTTAGAACCCACTTAGCGTTCAAAGATGCCGAATTAAGGGACGATAGTAGTCATATTATATGTAAATGGGCGCGACCCACATATTTAATACTACATTTTCAGCCACGGCGCCACGGCGCTACGCTACCTACTATCTCTTACACTACAGCATATTTTATATTTACATATTTTTGACATATTTGACATATTTGACTATTTATTATTGATCTGCTCTGTTATCGCTATAGCATTTTATCGTGAATCCGGGTAGAAGGAAATCACGTAAAGCTGTAATAAAATAAATGAATTTTATTCAGCACTTAGGTATTTACATACACTTGTACTACTTATTACCCCATCAATGACTATATTTTCGCAGGGAATAAGCAACAGCATGAACATAATATTACGGTCGCCAGCTCCCCTGACCAGCGTGGTATCCGTGGCAACAGCAAATAGGCGATGAATAGTTGTGCGATGTTCAGCAGTGAACATTATAATGGCAATGAACAGTAAAATTAATAAATTCCTATGAAATATATGCCGAGCGTTTAAATTATAGTCGCAAGATCACTACAACGCGTAGCCTACAATATAAGCTGAGGATTATTTCGTATGAGGACATACAGTTGCGATCACTTGCAAAAGCTAAATTCAACATTCATTTCATTCGATCATCAGCAATATAAAGTTTTTATTTTTAATTAGAACCTTGTTTTAAATAAATATATAAACCCATTTAATATTTTTTTTTAATATTTTTTAGGCTTTTTGGGATATATTTTTTTTACGTACATACTAGATGTTATTACCCTCACATTTCAATTCGGTGTCTAGCAGTAAATTGAGTTCGCCATTGTCTTAAAGCATCAAGGTGACAAATAAATCGCTTAACTGAAATTTCAAAATGGCGCACTCCAGCTTTGATTACTAAAATTCCATATTCGAAAATCAGCTTTACTATTGTGCGTGCTGTGTAGGTCAATACAGTTAGAAAAAAAAAATCTCAAAAAAAAAAACAAAAATTTAGTTATTATTTTGCGAAATGCGTAATCGTACATAATTATAGTAATAGGTGAAATCAATGTCAATGGATGAACAATATACAATATGGCATTGCAGAATGAGCTTCGTTCTTACAAGGGATAGGCAGAGATGCGTCTAGCACAATTATCGCTAGCTTCTTTATATTGCAATGTAATATTTTTTTTTATGGAACTACCCATCCTCACTCCAATCACTGCAACTCCTGTAAGCCAGGATCAACAGTGGCACACACTGGAAATGGCAATGAGCACCGAGGCTCACCGAGTCCCACAACGAATTTAATCAGAGAGAGAATAGGAGATAGGAGGAGTAAGATAGTAACTCAGTATTAGACTATCTGACTCAAAACAGTTTTCAGTATAATTTTGCTATTTATAATTTCTCATTCGTTCGTTTACATTACGCTAGGCCATCGCGACACTTTTCTCACTATTTGCGATTAATCGGCTAAATTATAACTATCGCATTATTCTACATTGTAACTAGATTGTTAACAGTCTCAAGTGGTGGGAGAGGGCCCCCTAAGTTGGCAATGAATCTTCCGACGCCCTCGTAAACCTGGATTTCGGGAGGCCCGCAAACTGTAAAGTAGACGGACAGTGTCACCTAAACGCCCCTAAAAATGTCATATTAATTACGTAAGCCCGGGGATTGCGAAATAATGCCATCGATTTTGAGCCGAGGTCTAAGTCCCACTCCTCAGTTTTTGCAACCATTTAATAAGAATGGAACCCTTAGGAACGCCGCGAACTTATGTGCGATTAAGAAGCAAAAGCCTTGGGGCAAATAACATAAGATTATAAAGGAACAGTGCAAGATAAAACAACCACATAACATTTTAACCTGATATCATTGTTGCATCGACATCGCAATACAGAAATAGTACACAATTTAAATAATAAAACGTCGCTTTAGTTGCAAGGGCAATGAGTTAACATGCTATTGCTGATATTCTATTATCTAATACACAATAGTCTAAAATGAAATAGGCACCATAAAATAAATTTGAATACACGTGGCAATAACACACTCAAGGGTAAGTATTAGCTCCACGTACTTAGCATGAGGTAAGTTAATAATGGGCTTCATCATCATTAGCTCGTACAACGTCCACTGCTGAACATGGGCCTGCTCCCGAGGGAGGGTATCTGCCATAATCACCACGCTTGGCAGGCGCCTCCCATTATCCGTCATATGCCGTATTATGTTGTACCACACAAGGAAACGCTGCTGCCCATTTCTTGATACACGATTATCATAGATGATGTTATAACAATCGGGACAAACGGCTTAACGTGCTTTCCGAGGCACGTAGGTCAGTCCCTCAACCAACCAGACCCGGAAATAAATCTTAGAATTTACACAAAGATTTCCTGTCCGGCGTCGGGATCGAACCCACGACCTCCTAGATTTAAAGCGAGGTAAATACCGCTACGCCATTTGACAACCTCCGTCAAATATGTATAAATACAAACATACCGACTGTTCTATCTATATTGTTATTATAAAGATGTTATGTTTGTGAATTTATGAGGTTGTAGGGGTAATTTCTGGAAGTACTGAAAACAAATACATATATTCTTTTGTCATTAAAAAAAAAAACTTTGACCAATAGGAATCCTCATTATTAGTGAGTATCATAGGCTATATTTTAAAAAGATGTCCCCACGGAAACAGTATGTACGCGAGCAAATTAGTGCACAACAGCTAGTTACAAATAAATAAAATTGAGATGTTAACTGTAATGGAAAAATAACAGTTTGTTACTAATAACAAGAACACAATTAAAAGCAACTAATCTCAGTAACGGCTTGACCGGTTTTGACAGGACTTTCACTGGTAATTTTTATTATGACTATTCGTATATCCGTAAAAAGTGTCCCAACCTTTTTATAAACAGTATTTTATTTCCGAAAGCATAATTTACCTTATTTTGCGCGGACAAAGTCGCGGGCACCAGGCAGTTTTTAATTGATGCAATTGCTTCGCAAAGTCAACATTTACTAACAAAGATTTTATTATAATTCGCTTAATTTATTAATGGTGCACAGGAGACACAAAAATACGTAAGGAGTTCGCATTGGTAGCATAATAATAATTTTTCATGTTCGCAATAGATTGTAAATATCTTACACACATGCACACATGCATTCTTTTGTTTGCTGTGCAGCAAACAAAAGAATGCATTTCATATACATATTATTATAATTTTCGCTGAAACTGTTATTTAATGTGATAAAACTCGTTTTCATCTCATCCTACTAATATTTGTAAGTATGGATGGATGGATGGATGGATGGATGGATGGATGGATGGATGGATGTTTGTTACTCCTTCACGACAAAACTTCTGAAAGGAATTGGCTGAAATATGAACGATGAACGGGAAATGTTATACGCTGGATTAACATATAGGCTACAAAATATCACGCTCCGACCCCCTAGAGCAGAGTCACGAAGATAAAACCGCGGGGCCCAGCTAGTCTATATTATAAACAGGTTAAGTTTGTGAGGTTGTAGAGTGGAAATCTCTCGATTGACTGAACCGATTTCGCAAATTATTTTACCAATTCATCCCGACCCCTAGTTTCAAAGAACCATCTGATGCCCTCGTAAACCCGAAGACCGAGAGGCCCACGATCTGTAAAGTAGAGCGCGAAGCTCCACTAAAATAATAAGTCATAATCCTTCACTCTGAACCCCACAGGGAACGCCCTCTTGCGCAAGTTGCTTAGTTTGTAGTTTTAAAGCCATTTATTAAGGCTGGCTCAGCTCGCCTTAATGTCCGGTGATGTAGCAAAAGCCTCGTGACCAAATATGCATGTCAGTCCGAAAACAAAACAACTTTTACCTATTGAAAACCACATTCTTTGCGAGTGTCATAGTGTATATTTTAAGTCAAGGTTTTTACGGGATCTGCTCGGCTGAAATCGGCTGTCTCCCAGCGGGGTAGGCAGAGACAATGGACCTCCACTTGCTACGATCCCTACACACTTCTTTCGCTTCATTCACTCTCATAACATTCTTCATCAAATTTATTTCATTTCAATTCGTGTTAATAATCAAGTGCTGAAGCCTATATTCTTATACCTATTTAAACAGGCTAGCCTCCGTGGCTCAGCGGTGTTAGCCTTAAGACCGGGCAAGAAACTTTATATAAAACCGTACATTTCCCATAGGGAGCGTTCAAGTATTACGTAACGCAATTTGGGGGGGGGAGGGGGTTTCGTAAAACGTTACGATGCGTTATAGGGGCGGGAGGGGGTCTTTCTTACAACACGTTACGTAACATTGTTTCTAAAAACTTAGGGAACTAAAACTCCCAAACCAAAACCAAAAAAAATTTAAAGCCAAAAATTTATAAAAAATAAAAAAAAAACTTCAAAAATTGCTTTACGTAATACTTGAACGCGCCCATACTGGTTAGATGAGGGTCCACTATCAGTGAAAAGCACGTTATACCATTGTGATAACAACGTCTATCAGGTGACCAACTCACAACTCACTCTCCCGATACCCATGTTCAGTTTCCACATTCTATGAAAATCGTACATAACGAAATAGACAATATCGTTAACATCCGTAGGCTCCAAAAGTATTGACCGCGGCAAATATAACAGCGAACATTGACCATTCATGATGACGAAAATAACTGGCTAGATTGGAACTCAACTAGGAGACTAGTCACGAAACGATACGACTATCACTTCGATTAAGGTATCTCATTACTTCATTTCCTATGTTATTGTTACTATATTATTACTACTGCTACTAAACTAACTGCACCCCACGATATTATCCGTTTACTCTGCTCCAGTGGGTCGGAGCGTGATGATTAGTAGCCTATATGTTAATCCAGCGTCTGACATATCCCAGTGCAAAATTTCAGCCAATTTCGTTCAGTAGTTTTTACGTGAAAAAGTAACAAACAAACATACATCCATCCATCCATACTTACAAACTTTCGCGTTTATAATATTAGAAGGATATCTTTTACATGCAAAGTAAACGGGGAGTACCTAAGCCATTTTTTTATCAATATCATAGTAATTATAGCTACGTAATTAGCTTTCTTATACAGGGTGTCCCAAAAGATTACGTAGCTGGGAAGGGGGGTGATAGGGATGGTCACAAGGGTCACCAGAAAAATATAAAAAATTCCCTCTGGGTGTTTAAAAAAATAAATGGCATTTTTTAAAAGACTAAAAATTTTACACCTTGTGCTAACTGTACCTACAAATATGGCTGTATTTAAAAAAAATGCTGTTATGTAATCTTCAATAACAACAAGGTCATCAACATCAACATCAAAAATACCCAGAGCGGATTTTTTTATTATTTTTCTAGTGACCATTGTGTCCACCCCTGTCACCCCCTTTCCCAGCTACTTAACCTTTTGGGACACCCTGTATATCTAACATATCTAGAATCCGTGTGTGTGTGTGGATTACACACACACAATTAATAGCCATTGAGCTACGGCGGTTTTAACTCTGATGTAGACATAAGAATAAAATGAACATGTGTTTACCCCAATGGCTCCATGGTTGCCGAGGAACCGTTTCTGCTTGCCGTCAACCTGGCAGGCCAGCGAGTTCAGCAGGTATATAGCGATGCGCTGGACGAACCCCTCTTGGTTGACGTCGGCGACGCCGTTCAGGAGTATCTGTACCACGCGCTCGTACTCGAACAACTGGAATTAGAAAGCTCTTGTTGTACTTTCCATTCTCCTACATCAAAGGGCAGAAACGTTCTCGATTGGAGACCACGAACTGGCGCAGCGTGGAACGACCACCTATAACAGGGGACTTCAAACTTTAAAGCCTGAGGTACATAATGACTGTTTCACTATGTTCCGAGGGCCATAAAAAAATAGATTTTTCTGCCCTTAACTATACTCGTGTTTCTAGACTAGTCGTAAAGTGCGCGATTGCCACCACTGCGATAGTATAGGTTTGGCACAACGCGACAGTCTGTACACTTATGTAACAAATAAGTTATGCATTAAATATAAAACGGATAATACAATAAATATTGTAATTAGGTAAGCTTAAATCAAATATACTGTAAAGCTTTTAGCTTTCCTAGCAAATATCATCAGGCTCCGTGGGGTAGCTGTAGAAGACTGGCTGGAGCCAGTCGGTGGACAAGAAATCTTAGATTTCTATCCGGGCCTGGGTAGGTGATTGATTACCCTCCGCGCCTCGAAAAGCTCGTTAAGCCATTGGTTCCGATTGTTGTAACATCATCTATAGCAGGGTTTCTTAAAGTGCGGTCCACGGACCCCTTGGGGGTCCGTAGCATGTATATCAGGGGTCCGCAATAGGTCAGTCTTGTCGAAGACAGTCTCACAATTTATTCGTTCTCATTGAGGCCAAACAGCAGCACCCTTCTCATTAACTAAGTAGTAATTTTCAGGGGACCATGGAATTTTTTAAATTGTGAAAGTGGTCCGTGATTGCTAAAAGTTTAAGAAACCCTGATCTATAGCAATTGTATACCAGGGAACGTTTTGCCGCGTTTCCCTTTGTGTGTTATTACAATATACTGCAGCCACCAATCCACTTGCAAAGCTTTTGTGGACGTCATGCGAAATGATGATAAATTTGTCGGGAGGAAGATTTACAGCAGTAAAAGTTATACGGGCTGAAAATATAAGTTCTTGCCAAAAACAGTGGCTCACCACATCAGTAGGTATCTTGAACTGGCACAGCGTGAGGCAGCCGTTCCTCATCATGGTATCGTCTCCGAGGTGAGCCTCCATGCCGTCCAGCAGCGCCGTGATGATGCGACGTTTCAACGTTATGCCGATACGGTCTTTCTCCTTCCCTTTTACTATGTAGAACAGGGTGGCGCTGGAATTGAAAAGAAAAAAAATCAATTAGTCATGGCTTTTTTTAATGGGTTAATTTGAAGCATTTTGTGATACACATATTTTATTATGATAAATAATTATCAATGGTGAAAGATTTATTGAAATCCGTTCAGAAGTTTATGAGTTTATTCGAAACAAACATACAAATATACAATCTTATCCCCTTTATATTTATAAGTATAGAAATAGTAATAGATCAAAAAATTCTTTCCGGGTCCAGTTGGTTTTAGTGGACTCGACCACAAGAACTAATTGGACCCGGAATGTTTTTTTTTTAAGACGGAAAGATTCAAACATATATAGAAAACTCAACTATTTGTATAAAAAATTATGTACAAAGTATGTATTACCCCTCAAAAAAGACATACAGATGTGGCAGTTTCAAAAGAAATACTGATTTACTGAGTTTAATTATTTTTTTAAACATTACTAGTAACGTTTTTGTACTCTACTAGTAGGTATTTTGTTGTTAAAATACTTGTGTTACGAGTGGGTTCACGTCAATAGTGCAATAGATGGGGATCGAACCGGCAACCACATGATCGCAAGTCCGACGACCTAGCCATTGGGCTACGGCCGGGCCGCTTCAGTTCATTGAGGGGTTCTCAACGATCCGTAATGATGTGCAACTGATAAAGCTTGCAGGAGTGACATTCAACATCTTTCGATTATTATTAAAAACTTTAGCAATAACCAGTAAATTGCCAAAAGTCTGCATAAAAAAACACAACACGTTCACTATTACTAAAATTGGTTCATTAACGGTGCACCGTATAAGTGATAATTGTAATAAATTATTAAATGTTTTTTGAACTCTTTATGGGAAAGATTACCTTATACTATATTTCAAAATTGAGATTAATAAAATTCGCCCACCGGCAGGATTCGAACCTGCATCTTTGGGTAAAGCCCCCAATGCCTTAGCCAATTACAATTCACCACCGTTCCACCGTAGCCTAATTGGCTAAGGCATTGGGGGCTTTACCCAAAGATGCAGGTTCGAATCCTGCCGGTGGTCGAATTTTATTAATCTCAATTTTGAAATATTGTAATTAATTATTTTATTTTATTTAATTTTCTTTATTAGGGAAAAAAAACATTATTACATTTTATTTTGTTAAAAAGTATGTAAACATAACAATTCGTCAATGTAATAACCACGACATTTTCCACGAATTAGTACAAACATATTTGCTGTGTTGAACAAGGCAGATAAGTTGAAGTTGAAGAAGCGATTTAAATGAAATTTGGTACAGATATAGTCTAGAGCCTGAGAAAGAACATAGGCTTACTAATATTATAAATGTGAAAGTAACTCTGTCTGTCTGTCTGTCTGTCTGTTACGCAATAACGCCTTAACTACTGAAGCGATTTAAATGAAATTTGGTACAGATATAGTCTAGAGCCTGAGAAAGAACATAGGCTTTATTTTATTATGAATTTCCCACGGGAACGGGAGTTACGCGGGTGAAACCGCGCGCGGGAAGCTAGTATTAAATAAAAGTTGTGAAGTGATTATGATCTAAGAGAGCTTTTGTCTGGCCAATCTTTTTTTTTTATTTTTAACTGCAAGAAAAATCTAGTAATGGGGCAGATATTATCTACTACTAATTACTAACTTATTTAATCAAATATCAAAAGCTTGACTTCTCCGTTCACCGTACGTTATTGTCTGTTAATTGTTTAACTTAAGGTTAATTTTCATACCTTAAAAGTAAAGATCCAACCTAAACCGACGTGCTTGTATGAAGAATGTTATGGGAGTGAACGAAGCGAAAGATGTGTGTAGGGATCGTAGCAAGTGGAGGTCCATTGTCTCTGCCTACCCCGCTGGGAAACAGGCGTGAGCTTATGTATGTATGTATGTTAAAGTTATCAGCGGAATCAACATCAATTTTGACAGTTCAAGTTTATGAAATTTAAAATTTACTCCTCTCATAATTGGTATTAACGATTAAAAACTCAGCGATTAATTAGGAATTATTTTAACTATATCAACTGTTAACTTCCGGGGCTAAATTTAACAAAAAAAAAAACATTTTTATTTACGTGAACCTATTACAGGCACTTGCAAATAGTCAAAACAATAATTTAGTATTTGGTATTATTGTCTATAATTATCATATTTTATACATTTTCGAATTAAACAAGTATTTAAGTTATTATTTTAATTATATTTAAGTCTTAACGTCTTAGTTTCTTATTTAACTATATTGTGTCACATAGCTTGTTCTGTCTATATTAGGTTAGAACAATTGTCATTATTTAGGTGGACCATGAGTATATAACGACGGACGCGTTTTAATGCGCGGACAAACCTTGGTTTTTTTTGGTTTGACTTATGTAGGTAGTAGCCACGTGGCTTTTGCTACTTCACCAGGCATAAAGGCGAGCGGAGCTCCAGCCTTAATAAATGGTTTAAAAACTACAAACTAAGCAACCTGCGCAAGAGGGCGCCCCCTCTGGGACTTGGACCTCGGCTCAGGGCGGTCGCTGACGGGGAGATTGAGGGATTATGGCTTTTAGTTTAGGGGAGTTTTGTGCAACTGTCGCTCTACTTTACAGTTCGCGGGGTCTCGGACTTCGGGTCTACGAGGGCATAGGATGGTTCTTTGGAAACTAAGGGTCAGGAGAACGAGGGGGGAGGACAAACCTTGGCAAGCCAGGATCGTTGAGGGTTATAGCCATAATCACCATTTCATTTACAAGAATGGGTTATGGAGTTCTTTCTTATGGTTTATAACATAATTACTATAGTATTTTGAAGATTTTTTATTTATTTTTATTCATAAAATGTTTGAATGAAATAAATATAGTAAATAGATATTAACGTTGATATTAAGAGCTTATTTGCTAACACAGGACTGACAGACTTCTAGCACACCTGAAATAAATTTAAACATAATTTAATAGTAAATGTTACCTATTTATAATTAATGTTATATGCATTGTTAATTTTCTTGACAAGTACAAGTGTATGTAAATACCTAAGTGCTGAATAAAAATCGTTTATTTCGATGAGCGGGAAATTACACTCACACACTACAATTACAACGGTAAAGAGTTTTTTTTTATGTTTTGAACACTACGGAAATATTTACTATATACTATATAACGTCCCCCTTAGAGACGTGTTAACAAAAGATTGATCAATTGGTGGTTCCACCGCACACTGTGGAATTTTGCCTTATCTGCGGTCACCTATGTTTTATCCCTTTATCCTGTAGATCCAGCAAAGAACTAAAACTTCTGAGAAGAAACCATGTTTCTTTTTTATTTAGTTTTGAAGTTATTTAAAGTTATGCTGACGTCAGCAAATTTCTGTTTTTAATTGTTTATTTTAAAATAATAGTATAATTTACTTAAATAAGAGTTTTTATTATGGTAACCATTAATATCTAACTACATACAAAGTTTAAGGATTGTATCTACTATATACAAAGAGAAATCGTTTTTTTTCTATTTTTACAAAATTGCTATTTACTCCGTATCCCTGTCGATTCCGTATTTTATTTTAATTCGGAGCATGCATAATGTAGTTAGGTATAACATAAAATAAAAAGCGAAAATGTAAACAGTGGGACTTCTAAAATATTGCATTTCTAAAGTTTCCATAGAATTTCTATAGAAATAGGGTAGTCACATTTCAAACATTTTATTTTATTAAATTCAAATCTAATCATGTATTCAAAAAAATTGTTTTTGTTCGAGCCGTTTAATTTTTTTTACTCTTCGACATCCGAAGATTCTAAAATTTCTTCAGATGGTAAAATAGCACTTTCATCATTATGGTTTTCTTCTAGTAAGTCCCCGTGATTTAGAACATTTTCCGTTGATGATTTTAAAAGGCAAAGCACTTTTACAGGAATAACCAAACGCAGGTTTTTTTTTTGGCGACTACTAAGTGACATCATGGATAAGAATGGGTCTGACGATTCTAAAGCGCGGTTAAATAGGTCAAGCACGGTTGTCTTCCGGTTTAATTGTTTTTAATAATTTTAGTCTTAACTTTAATTTTAACTAACAAAGTGACGTGTTCCCGGAATGCTGGTATATACTTTGCCCAACAAGTAAGCATTGCTATTCAGCGTGGCAATGCTGCCAGCATTCTGGGAACGCTTTCCAGTGACGACATTTTAGAGTACTATTTAGTTTAACGTTAGTTTTTTAACTTTTGGTAGTTTTTAATTCTTAGTTAGGTTTAATTATAGGTTATTTTTATTTGTTAAGTTTAGTTTTAGAATTATTCTTTTAGTTGTATATTATGCCATATTATAATAAAAGTTATGTTAAATACAGATAAAAAAATTTTAACTTTATTTATAACGGGAGTATATCTAAAATACTTAGTTTTTCTTTGGTGTAAAACTAAGTATTTAAGATATACTCCCGTTGGAGCAATTTACTAAAACTCAAATAGGTATATGTCTGTGAAAAGTTTCTGTTATAAAAAAAAGTATAATGTGATCTATGACATATGAATGTTTAAAAAAAGTAATAAAGAAATAGATAAAACAATAATATTTTATTTTACATCAAGAAATATAGAAATTTGGCAGTCTAAGTTATCCGAAAATTGTTATAGTAAAGTAGGTGACAGCCCTAAACACAAAAATAAAAGTTCAATAACTCGGAAGTCCCGCATCATGCACACCTGATTTTTTCATGAATTATAGCTGATTATAATACAAAACTATGTATGTTGAAAAAAAATGCGGATTCAATGGGACTAACTAATAATAAATATTTTTAATTTTGATAAAAAAATATTAATTTTCCTCCTATAAACGATCATTTTTAATTATATTTTTCTTTAAATCGGTAGGTATAATAGTCCTTTTTAAGAACCCATTTTATAGTAATTGAAAAAACATAAACTTGAAATGAATAATGCATTTTAATGGTTTCTATGGAGTTTTCTCGATTTTTGAAATAACATCAAAACTAAACAAATAACAAACATGGTTTCTTCCCAGAAGTTTTAGTTCTTTGCTGGATCTACAGGATAAAGGGATAAAACATAGGTGACCGCAGATGAGGCAAAATTCCACAGTGTGCACCGTAGCCTAATTGGTTAAGGCATTAGGGGATAAACCTAAGATTCAAGTTCGAGTCCTGCCGGTGGTCGAATTTTATTAATCTCAATTTTGAAATAAAGGTAAAGAGTTTGTTTGAACACGCTTATACCAGAAACTACTTGGTCAATTCCTATTTCCCATGAATGAATTCAACTTTGTCCATTTATTAATTCATAGGTTGTTAAATCAGTAACAATTCAACTTATACCAAGCTAAGATCCGTAAGATAAGTAAACAATAAGCGTGGCAGTAAATATTTAGTACTATTTTATAAATTTACCGTAATGATTTGGAACACGAACAAGGAAGCTGAAAATTGCATCAATTGCATACAATAAACCGCTACACTTCTATTATACAATGATTGCTGGATGGTGGCCATTTGGCATATTCTAAATGATATATATGTACCTATACATATTTATACACTAGTAACTGTAGGAGATACATAGAAGAACTCAGGTTACCGACATTGCCCAACGGTTTACGGGGAACGGGCAGCGGGGCATACCTACGTCAGGAGTGGCGAACCTTATCCTTACTTGCTTCTAAAAAAGCATTTTAAGAGACTTCATAATGATTGGGCTATGCTCGGGGATTCTTTACGTGATCGAATCAGGTATGAAGAGTTACGTAGAAGTCTAAATACGTAAGTCGGGATACCGACATAGCCCTACAGATTAGTTGGATGAAGTAGCAATGGGAACGACATAATAATATAGCACGGAGAGCAGATGGACGTTTGCCGAAAAGTTCTCGAAAGGAGACCGCGGATCGGCCAGCGTGGCGTAGAACGTCCACCAGCTAGAGAGACGGATGATGTGGTAAAGGCCGCAGGAGCGCGGTGGATGAGGAAGACCTATATTATTATGCAGCAGCGGTGGACCTCCTACGGCTGAATTGATAAACTGTTATACCAGCATCATGTTATTTTTATTTTATTGTGACGAAACTTTATTTAAAAAAAAAAAAAAGTATTGTATCTCGGGATAACTCCGTGCCAGGGCAAATCCTTTAATTAAAATTATTAAGAAACTAACCGTACCTTATTTACTGTTTAAATTGAATAGTACATATTCTAAAATCGACAATGTTTTAGGAACATGTTGTGGCATAGAAGAAATTAATAACTTCTATTAATACTCATATTTGGATTTCCGTCAAAAATATAGCGCGCTTGAGGTAAATGTGTAAATTTCGAAAGAAAAATGAAAAAGCTCCCGCCCCTGTTTCCATTTTCATAGTAAAATATAGCCCATGTTACTCCTGACTTACATATCTTTTAATGGGGCACGATCTAGAACTTGTCTTAACAATCTTTCTATAGATATAGAAAGTAATATAAGTTCGCAAGCTAAATGGAATCGGGCATACTTCTTCAGCCGGCCAAGATCTTCATCATCAGCCCGTATAACGTCCACTGCTGAACATGGGCCTCCTCCCGAAAGAGGGTAGTTGCCATAGTCACCACGCTTGGCAGGCGGGTTGGTGACGGCAGTATTATGTTGTACCACACAAGGAAACGCTGCTGCCCGTTCCTTGATATACGATTATTTTAGATGATTTCATAATAATCGGGACCAACGGCTTAACGTGCTTTCCGAGGCACGGAGGGTAGTCCCTCAACCAACCAGACCCGGAAATAAATCTTAGAATTTACACAAAGATGTCCGGTGTGGGGATCGCACCCTCGACCTCCGAGATTTGAAGCGAGCCAAATACCGCAACGCTACGGAGGTTGGCAAAGATCTTAATTATCTGTAAAGAAAAACCACCAACTGGTTCTCTACAAGCTCTGTTTAAAAAAGTATACAGATAATAGATGTAACAACTTCGGTGTGGGAACCTATTCCAAGAGTGTTACGACTATTACTTTATCGTGTCTTTTTTTATAGCTATGTGCGCATTTTTAGCACTTTTATCGTAGGTAAACATTTGTCTATTAGCCAATACGCGCTCATGTATAAACTACATGAAAAGGTCAAAAAAGGTGACCTAACAATTTTTCAAAAAACTGACCTTACGGCCAAATCATAATGTTTTCATCTTTTATGTGTACCATTAATCTGTCGTATTCTGTAGGTAACTAAAATAACAAAAACACAAGTTGATCTTCAATTCGATTTCGATTGTCAATTTTTTGATCTTAACGATACACCTTTTCTTAGACACTTCAAGAATAGCGACCAATTTCCAGTCCGTCTTATGAGGTTTGCGAAGCGTCGACACAATTCCTGAAGCTGCCACCTCCGGCGGAAAACAATATTTGATTTCTCCGACGCGAAAATTGAAAATGGCGACGGAGTTGATTTTCCAATTGCAAATTTACAATAAAGTATTTATTTCTATAATTTATTCCTTTTCTCTATTTACATAATTTTGTCATATTTTAATGGTCAAGGACGGTTTCTATTTTAATTTAATCAAATCATTACCTTTTATTTCATTTAATCTTCAGGATAAAGTCCACTCGGTCCCTTAGAGTAATTAATGGTTAATAACTCTTGTGCTATGTATGTATTAGGGAATGCTCCACGATCAATAAGATTTCAACCCAATAACTAGCAATAATTAGACTACCAGAAACTAACACTAGTACATAGAAACTGTTCTATCCAACCCGCCGGAGAAGGCCGAGACAGTTGCAATCGCCCGACAGCGACTGCCCATGCCAAATGTCCAAGTCGCGCAAGTGGGCGGGGGGGTTGCGCTAGTAGGGCTCATTTTATATATTCACCCAAAAAAATCCGGGTGTCCATTTCGTGGTATCATTCATTGGACAAATAAAATTCGTCAAAATTAAACTTGATATTGATGTTCGTGAATAACCTCATTCTTTACAATCAGGGCAAAGTTTACCTATCGCGCATCGCTTTGAATAGACACTAAAACAATATTTCTACAGTGTTGCATAAATATGCTGTAAGCTATGAAAATACCGATGTTATGTAACATTAATTAAGTTGAAATTTCCAAACAAAACTGCATCCTGAACTCGACCTTTGCACAAAAGCGCTTTCGTTCAGGGAAAGCAAATTTTAATTAAACTTCTAACGAGAATCGCAGCATGTTGTTTGTATAACTTGAAACTGAAGCTGTATTCAGACGTGTGTGTATGTGTGTGGGTGTGTGAGTAAATATTGCAGCGGCGTAGTAATTGAATGTCAATGCTACAGGCAAATCGATGCAGAGCAATATGGCGGCTGACCTTTAAATGCAACGTAGATGTGCGCGCACCTTTCCTTGAAACAAGAAGTTGTAGCGAACAGATATATGATGTATGACATGAACTGTATGTAATGTTCTTGCTAATAGGAGTAAGAAGAGATTAACTTCCTATGTTTATCGGGCAATACTCTTACATAGAAGCCGTTATACCATAGGAACTCAAATCTAAAGTATTGATATGAGAAAAAAAACTAAAAAAAGTTTGCTACAAAATCACTATACCTGAGCTCGGAATCAGACCCAAGACAATTTCACCATAAGACAGGCATAAATACTATAATAACTACAATTTTAATAAAATAGCATATAACATTAAGAGTTATGTGTAACGAAAGCCTAGTTTTATATAAAATATGTATATAATTATAATATATATATAATTAGTATACTAGCTGACCCGGCAAATAGATGTTGGCCGATTCTCAGACCTACTCAATATGCTCACAAAATTTCATGAGAATCGGTCAAGCCGTTTCGGAGGAGTACGGAGACGAACATTGTGACACGAGAATTTTATATATAAGATAATAAAAAATGGTGTCTTCGTAAATTATCAAGCAAATTCATGTTATTATAATAAACACATAACATTAGGTACCTACACTACATATGCACCAACCCTGATTTTCTTCATATTATATTCAATTACTACCTACGTAACTCCCGTTCCCGTGTGAAATTCATAATAAAATATAGCCTATGTTCTTTCTCAGGCTCTAGACTATATCTGTACCAAATTTCATTTAAATCACTTCAGTAGTTAAGGCGTGATTGCGCAACAGAAATACAGACAGTAGTAGACAGTAGTAGTGTTAGTAGACAGTAAGGATAGTAAGGATTCGGATATTCGGCTATCCAGATGCCTAACGACAACAATTAGTCCGGTTAATCGAGTTTCTACTGTATATATCTAATATTAGGTCATTAATCCCTGTGTCGCGGGGGACTTTACTAACATTTAATTCACGGACACAAATTACACCCAGACTCAGAACCACTATCTGTTCACACAAATAATTGTCCCGGGTGGGAATGCAACCTAGAACACCAGGTCTCGGACGACACTGCCGTAACCACTCTTTACGACCCACCGGTGCAGTCGGAGTCAGATATTGAGTTAAGGTCACGGCCTACCAAAACGTACCTAAATATCTTTCAAATCTGGACAACTGTTGGACAAGAAATATATACAATGATAATTGCCGAAATAAAAAGAATTTGGACTTATTTCTAAGATAAGTAACATACTAATAGTCAATATCATAAACTGATCTCCTCAAATCACTTAGGTTAGTATTGCGTGGTTAGAGTGACTATTGAGTTTAGCACAAGGCTGCATATCGCCTCAAGTCATCGGAAGTCATCTCAAAATCTCTGTGTAAAACTAATCTATTTTTTTTAAATATTTGGCCTCCTTGTTTCTCGCTAAAATATAAATATCTAGTCAGCTACAAGGAGATGGACAACGAACGCGGCCAGAATTAGTCCAATATCCATAATAGGTTGCAATCATTATCTATTTAGCTCTCTAGGTAATTAGTAATTAAAATTTGCTGCGGTATATCTTCAATTTGAGACCTCCTAGAAGCATAGCAATAACAACGGCGTAGATAGTCCTGTAAAGTATGTACTGAAACTGTAGTTAGGTACCGGGAATTCGCGCAACAGGCGCATCGATCAATAAGTTCATGTTTGTGTTGCACAATACATATAACAACTACATAACACACTGCATTTCCATTGCAGTGTTGCCACTTTGTTGTTGTCTGACAATATTTTGTCAACATAACATTTTTCGGTACTTTTGACTCCAACATGTTTTTAAGTTCGTTCACTCGCATTCATCACCATCAGCCCGTATAACGTCCACTGCTGAACATGGGCCTTCTCCCGTGGGAGGGCATTGCCATAGTCACCACGCTTGGCAGGTGGGTTGGTGACCGCAGTATTATGTACACAAGGTAGCGCTGCTGCCCGTTCCTTGATATACGATTATTATAGATGATGTTATAACAATCGGGACCAACGGCTTAACGTGCTTTCCGAGGCACGGACGGTAGTCCCTCAACCAACCAGACCCGGAAAGAAATCTAAGAATTTACACAAAGATTTCTTGTCCGGTGTGGGAATCGAACCCACGACCTCCGATATTTAAAGCGAGCCAATTACCGCTACGCTACGGAGGTTGTCACTCGCATTATGGATTTGCATATCTATGCAACTTTTAGTTATTACGGTGTAAAGTACTCATACTACATATTTCTGTGTTCCAAGTTCAATTTTTGTCCCGTTGTTCAAACAAATAATCTAAACTTAAATGTTATCAAAAGGTAGCTGTTTTATAATATCCCCCCCCCCCCCATATAATGGAATAGCTTCACCACTTACATCCCCTCCCTTATTTCCAAACTGACAAACTTTTAATAGTGCCGTACTTGCACTGCAGATTGGATATTTTCGGCAGTATGACCTGCATCTCTGGCAACATTTGGTCGGGTGGCAACAACCACCAGGTATATACCTAGTATAGTACCTACCAATAATTTAGTACGCAGAAGCTGTGGGGATGAGGCAATTTAATTATTGAACGTTGAAACGTCAATAACGGTTGCTACGTCAATTTCGGTGATATATCCGGAGACATCATGGCACCCATCTCCAAAAGACGTTGCATGTATAATTACAAAACACATTAGATGAGGTTACACATGGCTTTACCATTTTATTTGTAAGTAAATTAAGTAGCTATTAACAATTTCAGAAATACGGAAAAAACCACAAATTAATTTCGGCGAAGTTTGAACAAGTTTCGCATTTGTAAAAAGAAAGATCTACAAAAATAAGTTACAGAAAAAATATTTTTCGAGTTGAGTTTTTAAGTAGCACGTTGCTGGCGAAGAAAACAATGGTTCGAAACAATAAAGCGAACGTATTCTTTGGGCTAACAAAACCAAAGTTTATTTGCAATTGTATGTATTCCACGTTAAATTATTTTTATGATAAGTCGTCATTACATTTTTAACAATGAAGCCGTTGTTTTTAACGCCAAATGGCATTAAAAAATCACGTGTTCATACCAGTCCACAGTACACATATGAATCCACTTCAAAATTACATTTTTATTCTTCACATTGTGTATGCTTCAAGTTATTATGTTAACTTGAAATGTTGGTATACGTGGTTTTGATATTGACCTATATCCACCAGTTATTCAGGGAGACTTAAAGCAAGAGTAATAGATTATATGTTAGCGGCGGCTAGGGTATACCTCAAGGAAGTTTTCTTAGACCAACATTATTTTTCTCTTACTTGAAAGTACTGGGGCTGTTGTCGTAATCTCCTTTCAAATACCTAAGTTGCATCGCTACTTCCATACTATGAAAACACTTTAGGTAGTAGTATCAAAATATTTTCTCAGCTTCGAATAACTTAAATCTGATTTTATCTTAAATGTTGGTTTTTGACCACCCAGAAAAATGCTATAAAATTATACAAGACCAAAAATCTGTTTTTACTAAGTCAAATTGTACAAGACCAATATTCAGATTTTACTGAATGAATAAAAATAGAAGTATCTCCTCCACTCACTTACATATTACTTTGCCTTGGCCTCAACATATTATATACCGAGCGGTCGGCGGCACTAGATCAGGCAGTAGAGGTATCCTTCGATCAATGACATACAAGGAGATGCAAAAGCATGATTTATGTCATTTAAAAGCGAATGCCATACACCGATCACCAATCTGGAGCGTGGAACCTAAGAGAGAAAGACCCTTGTACGATAGGACTATATATACAGTAAGGAAAGTTAATAGAAATTTCTATTCCTAGACATGACGCTTGGCCGAAAACTTTGTTTATAGAAAACATTGTTCGTAGATATCTCGGTACATACATATGAAGAACTCTGGACAGACTTTTCTATTCATATATAGCACTCTGACTGAAGTCCATACAAAATTAACCTGTTACAACGACAACGACGGGTTTACAAATAAATCGTTGTTATCGTATTTCGTTCTTACATGGTTCTAGAGACTTTAGAACCATGTTTGTAGATATACCATGTCTTTATAACCGGATTCTACTGTAATTAATAGAATTTGAATCAAAGACGTAAAATAGACTTATTAGCTTTTTAGGTCGGTTAGCTTTAATTTAGGATCTGAAAAATAAGCAATAATTGTTTATTTTTTTATTTTAGAACACTTTACGCTAAATTTGACCACATTCTGTACAAGCGTGTAAAATATATAAGATTGTACAAGCGTGTTTTGTTTTAAGTTCCACGCTCCGGGGCGGTCGCTTGGGGAGGGATTGAGGGATTATGACTCTTAGCTTTATTTTTCGGTGAGTTTATATAGCTGAGACCCGCTCTCGGACTTTGGCGTCGTCGAGGATATAGAAAATACACATCTCATCTCCGCTCCGATTCAGTGGAAACACTGTTACCGGAGTTGAGAAGATTTACATTATAATGCGCGGAGGTAAGCGGGGCACAGCGGTGTCGAGCTTAGTGGAGCTGTGCCGAGTGAAGCGAGGCTGTGCGATGAAGAGCGGGGCCGTGCGGTGTAGAGCGGGGCCGTGCGGTGTAGAGCGGGGATGCGCGCGGTAGAGCGGGGTTGCGCGGGGTGGAGCAGGGCTGAGAGGGGTAACGCGACGTCAGGCGCGGGAGTTTGTTTGTTGCAGTTTAGCCTGTCACACACACACGCCACACCGTACTGACTGAAAACAAAATGTATTCACAGCCCCGTTCAGCTCATCTCCACTTCACAGCTCCGCTCCGCTAATCTGTTGTCTCAGCTACGCTCGGCTCCACTTCACCCAGCTACACAGCTCAGCCCTGCACCGCTCATCTCTGCGCAGCTTTAGTGGAAACATCTACCTATTTACACGGCTCTGCTCCGCTGAACTCTGCGCAACTCCGCTTCTGTGGAAACGCACCCTAAGGGTCGGGAGAGCGAGGGGGAACGCGTCGGGCGCACTTTTCTCCGGCGAGTCGGTGCAACGTAGCTTAATAGCTGTCAAATCGAACTTACCTTCCCGATATCTGTATATGCTTCTCGGAAACATGCTGGTCCATGGCGTCCAGCACGACGCACAGGGCCCTGCCCACGTACGCGTTGTTCTCGTAGCGGAACAGATAATACAGATCGTTGAGCACCCGCGTCAGCATCGCGGGCCTCTCCATGTAAGCCGCAGCTGCGGTCAGGATCTGTTCCTCATTCGCATCTCCGGAGATCTAGGAATAAAATAGGTTGGTTATTTATTAGTTCACCTACGTATATTTAGAAAAAATATGTGATTGCTTTTTAAAATGTATTGAGATAATTTACTAATAAAATTGTTATCCATCCATAATGTCTTATAGTGTTTTATTTGTTCTCATGTTCTTTAATAATATTCTTGTAATGAAAAAAAAAATAACATATTTTATAATCAAATTCTAGCGAAAATTGAATGATATCTAACCATTCAATTTTCGCTATATTATTTAATACCTACCTAAGATAAAAAAGAGAGGGCGGAAGACACAAACTTGATAAAAAAATCTGGTACATTTCAAATCAGGCTGACTAGCAACTCGTAATCTATACATAATTGAAATCAATGACCTTTTAGAAAAACAACAATACATAACAAAATAAAATTCCATATCACTAAATAAAATTTGTCGAAAACAATAACAAAAAAAATATATAAAACGCATTCCCACCGCCGCTGCAGCGTATTCGCGCGCTGGCGGTGGGATATGTGGGACTCGCCCTCTCCATAGCGTGGTATGCTAAACTCGCCACGAGGAGAGGACCCTACACCACTAAAACCCCCCGGACACTACTTCGATCCGCCGTTGGCGGGGGCCGGGTACGCATAAGTAATCCGGCCCATATAAAACAAACCTACAAGAGTATTCTAATAAAATATTTGTTCTAAATTAGTTCGAAATTGCTGTGTAAAATGTTTAGTAAACAAGTCACATATTTCTTGTAGGACTGAAAAGTCATTCAACTATATAACTAATTTAAATAAAATGACTAATTCATAACATTGAAAACAATTAAGTTGATAATAAAAACAATAAATAAAACACCTTGTAAGGAATTGATAATTTTTACAAAATTATTTCGATGCCAATTTATAACAACTCAAAATCAATATTTTGAAAAATACATGTTTGATTTTGTTAAGATAGAAGAAGTGTTCATTTAGTTCAGTGGATCACGCAATAGCGATCCTTGCGCCAGCGAGGGAATACGTAAGGTATTTTACCCCGGAAAACAAAAAAATAAAAGGGTGGGTTAGTTTTGACTGCAACATATATATAGAATAATATTTAATATTCATGAGTTCAAACCAAACAGATCTATTGATCTGACATATTATATTGAAAATATTAAAATTAACAACTACGGGTATTGAGGAGACTACGGAGACTCTATTAAACGCGTTGATCCTTAGACAGATGATAACTTAGACATCGATAAAGACTTTCACCAGCAGGTTAGGATGTGGGCACGTGAACCCCCACTTACAGGCCGCGTCAAGTCTGCCATCAGAAAATGATTTTTTGTCGATCATAAATGCCCTTTTTTTTGTTTTCCGTGTATGCATTTATGCATTCCCACCGCCGCTGTAGCGTATTCGCGCGCTGGCGGTGGGACATGTGAGACTCGCCATCACCATAGCGTCGTATGCTAAATTCATACCACGAGGAGACGACCCTACATCACTAAAACCCCCCGGACACTGCAGTAGCCCATTTGCCCAATAATAGGGACGGCGGGGATCATAAATGCCCTGCCCTTAAATAAGGCCTCCGGTGAAGATAAAATCTCGAATAAAATTATCAAAGAGGCGTCCAAATTATCTGGCCACTATATTCTTAATGTTTTAAATGGTTGCATTGCGGAAGGTATATTTCCTAGAATATGGAGTCGAGGATATATCAGAATAATACCAAAAAATGGTGATAAACCGCTTAATGGCCCTAAATCTTATCGTTGCTACCATCGCTGGGCAAACTGCTAGAGCGGCTAATAGTTCCCCGACTCCTCCCCGGGGGACCACAGTTCCACCACCAACAATTCGGCTTTAGCCCGGATAAATCCACCGCAGTCATTTCTGTTAGGAAAATCGTAAATAGGTCAAACTCAAAATATGTATTATCCTTATTCTTAGATATTTCAGCAGCCTAAGACACTGGCCCATGATACTTTTAAAATTGAAACAGCGACGCTGCTATAGTAACATATATTCACTAATATATACCTACTTTATACATGGCATTACCCAATTGAAACTTGGACACCATTCAATGTCGAAGTCCCTGACGATGGTCGCACCACAAGTCTTAGTTATAACACCCAATCTCTGGGATTTGGCCTTTGACGACTTTTTAACCTTACCGCTGCCTGAAGGCTGTTCGTTAACAGGCTACGCCGATGACGCCCTCTTATTAATAGAATCTCGAGATCCGTTTTAGAAAACTTAGCTAGGGGCGAGCGAAATCGTCTTAACTTTGCTCCCCAAAAACTTTCCAACTATTACTTAAAGGTAGCCAGAAAACACCAAGTATAAAATGTAACGGTATCTCAATTAAAATAAAGGATTCGGTCTGTTACCTAGGATTAGTCTAAGAAGGCAACTTCACATTTATAGAACACATCAGAACCGTAGGTGAGAAAGCTAAACGTAACTTCTTTGCCTTGACTAGAATATCAACCGCTACGTGGGGCCTTACTTTCAAAACCCTAAAACAAATCTATATCTAGATTGTATTTGTTACGGCTCGCCAATATAGGCCCACCGGGCTACTATCGGCGGTGTACGAAGAAAATTACTCCAAAGACACAGATAAAAAAAATGCGTAAATCCCGAGATCGATTACTAAGCTAGGCGCTCTAGCTTTAATAATCGACCACGGGAGTTACGCATTTTTTTTATCTAATCTCATTCAAAATAGTACATTACGATACGTGTGACCTAAGTAGCCTATTATTGCATGGCGTGAAGTTAGCGCCCGAGCGTAGCGAGGGTGCTAAACGGGGGTGGTGGGGGGAGCAGGGGGGGGTCCGCTGGATGAATTTATTAATTTAAAAGTCACATTCAAATTATTGCAATTTTTAATGTCATCATTTTATTATTTATTTAACAACCGTCACCGATTTCGCCATCTCTTTTATCGCGTCCGGAACAATTTCATTGTTCTCATCTTCGCTAAATTCACTGCCCGAAGTCTCCATTTCAGACCAAAAGTTACGATTTCCGCGAAACGAACTAAATGTCAGCGTTACTCTTTGATTCCGCTGTCACTGTCATTTGTTCGCTGTGAAGTTAGTCGATAAATTTACGCACCGTGCAGAAATTGGCAACTTAGGTCACGGAAAAGCGTGCGTAAAATGCGGGTTTAGGTCACACTGTGCTATAAAGATAATTATAGATAATATCTAACCTATGTCCTAACTGTAGTCATTAGGTTGGAATTCCGTTCGCCTTAACCTTACAGGCGAAGTAGCAAGCTTTATGTAATACTAGCTTTCCGCGCTCAGTTTTCATCGTATAACTTTCGAATTGTGAAAGAATATTTCAAATCGGATTAATAGTTCTTGAGAATCAAACTCTTCAGCTTTATTATCTACTAGCTGGCCCGGCAAACTTCGTACCGCCTCAAAATCTACACGGTGTCATACATCTACCCTTCCCTACCCCTACCATACCCCTACCCTACCTTACCCCACCCCTACCCTACCCCTACCCCTACCCTACCCCTACCCCGTTTTGTGTCGCGTCACACGGGAACGACGGGAACGGCATAAAAATATATCCTATGTCCTTCTCCCAGTTCTTAGCTACCTCCCTACCAATTTTCAGCCGAATCGGTTCAGCCGTTCTTGAGTTATAAATAGTGTAACTAACACGACTTTCTTTTATATATATATATAGATAATCACAGAAACCTCGAGGAAGGCTATATTCTATAATTTATGATAAAGTTCCCACGGGGACGGGAACTACTCAAGTGCAGACGCGTGTGGACGCTATTATTAATATAAATATGGTTTTCGTTTGCAGTAAATATTAAATAAATAAACACCAATGCCCTTATTTATGGGATTCTTATAAAATTCTCTTATTCCTAAAGAGCTGCATGTTCTTTAACAATATTCTTTAAATAACTACTTTAGTACATTATAAGCAATTTATTTATATTACAACTACAAACTTAGATTAAGTTTGCACAGGTGCAGAGAAATTGTATAGCATACGTACTGCTTTTAATAATATAAACATGAATTAAACGTACATATATCAATATTATACATATAGTAATATTATATTAGAATGTATGTTTGGAATGTCAACAAACTCGAGCTGGCTCGGTATTTCTTTATAGTTCTAATTCCCGCCCCGAGACCCTCGGGGAACTGTGTCATCTAAAACTTTACTAATTATAGTTACTGTATGAAGTGCTGCTTGCCTGTGTAATATGTGTAAGTTTATTTTTGAATTTAATTTATCTTAATACTTGTTGATTTTTAGCTACTATACCGGAACTTTTTTTTTTTTCTCTTTAAAAAACACAACTCCCGCACTAGGGAAATAAATCCCTGTGTCGCGGGCGACTTTACAAACATTCATTTCACGGACACACAGAACACCCAGACTCAGAACAACTATTTGTGGTTCACACAAATAATTGTCCCGGGTGGGTATAGAACCCAGAACACCAGGTCTCAGAGGCAACTATCGTAACCACTGAGCCACCGGTGCAGTCATTTCTGTGGGTGTATGTATATATTAGTATATAATATTATAGTATTTTTTATTATTGCCTACTACCTGTGTCCTCGATCTTGTAAATTCGCTGATAAGATCAAGTTTTACCACAAGGCTTCACAAGGCATAATGGTGAACAGTGCTCCAGCGTTAACTTTCAGAGTAAATTAACTTTGACATTAAAATTTTGTATTATAATCTATGTCAAATTAAGTTCTCAGTGAGTTTACAAATACAGCGGAAAAATCTAGCTAACATTTAAAACTATTAGAAAAGCAAATGAATGAGGCGAAATTCTTCCAAAACCGTGATGTTCGAATATGCTAAATGGTACAATACTGGAATTTACAACTAGGTCTATATCCATAAATTAAGATTTTGATACAAATGCATGCATGCATGATTACTAAAAAAGATTGGACCGTTTTTTTTTATTTAACAAATCAATAAAAATTGACAAAGATTCAGAGCAACAACAAACTATTAAACTCCTTCAGGAGAGGCTTGTGACGTCACTACTAGGTAAAACAGTACCTAGAAGTGACTTTTTTTTCGGATTGACATATTATTATGTAGTTAGCCCTGAGGCTTTTGCTACTTCACCGGGCATAAAGGCAAGCAGAGCTACAGCCTAGATAAATGGTTTAAACACTACAAACTAAGCAACCTGCGCACGAGGGCGTCCCCTGTGGGACTTGGACCTCAGCTCAGGGCCGCTGACGGGGAGATTTAGGGATTATGGCTTTTAGTGATTTAAGGGAGTTTTGTGCAACTGTCGCTCTACTTTACAGTTCGCGGGCCTCTCGGACTTCGGGTCTACGAGGGCATCGAAAGGTGCCTAGAAGTGACGTCACATGAAATTTCAACGCGCTGTATCGTCGTCATTATTTGTTCACGAAACGAAAAAAACAAAACGAGTCTGAACATACCTAATTGGTAATCTAACTGACGGACTAAACAGATTTTTTTAGTATTCATGACTATTCTACTAATCTAAAACCACATTTGATATTCCTGTTATTAATTTAGCAGAGTAGTTCCACTGAAGTGCCATTCTGCTGTCAAATTACTCTTATTAGAATTATTATCTAAGTAGTATTTGGTATTAGTAAGATCAAATAAATTGGGCAGGCGTTTTATTCCATGCATAGGAATGTAGCAGATTAGGTACAGTGCATGTTAGTGATTATTGTAAATTTATTTTCTAATGTATGTAAGAAGAAAAAAGTATATTTAAGTCTGAGAAGAATGTTGAACAGTATTAAAAAAAAATGAAAAGAAAGTACAAGTCACACTTGGCGTCTTGAATATATGACATAAAACATTTAAAGCAAAGTGCATTTTCACGTTCAAAACAGTATATTGTATACTTTATTATTGTTCTACAGTAAAAAGTATAATGTAGTGAAAAACAGTATAATACTGTTTTTAACATTATAGTTGGCAACCCTATGAATAGTTGACATTTAAAATCATAATGAAATGTTGGGCAATCATTTCTCAAATAAATTCAGAATTATAAAAAAAAAGTTTTAGTTCAAATGGACACATTACTAAGTTAAGTTACTTTTAATTATCATTTTTTGTTAAGTTAATTATTTATTACTAGCATCCCGAGCACGGTTTCACTCGCATACCTCCCGTTTCCATAGGAACTTCATAAAAAAATAGCCTATGTTACTCCTGGAAAGCTATGTGCTTTCTAAAGGTAGTAGGTAGTAGTACCGGAGCCTATTAATTTAAGCACAAACCTTCCTCTTTATAACATGCCCTAGTGCACCGTAGAAAGTAAAGGGGGTGTGAGTCAATACCTCTATCATTACGTTAGTTTACTTTAAGAGAACTTAGGTTTCGAAGTATTTTGCAGATGATTATGTCGAATAATTCCACGATCCAAAATCCTTTACATGCACAAGTTCCAGCTGAATTTTTAGCTGTGGAGATCAACAAGCTTCTCCGTCACATACATTATCTATATATAATAAAACTGTAGAGATCGAATGTCTGTACATAGAAAAAAAAATATGCTACACCAAAGTCGCGGTCATCAGCTAGTATTATCTAGAATAAAAATACTCAAATACATATTGTAGATGTTTTAACTTATGTTCCTATATATAACTAACCTAACTACTATTATATTGTTGTAAATTCCTATATCTTGCAACTATTATATATATTTTACATGAGTAGGACGCCGTGACAAAATACTAAATTTGTAACTGCACCGCGGGTCGAAAAAGATTGGAAACCCCTGGTATACACAAAGGATTTCATTTAAAAAAAAGTCTTTAATGCCTGATAAGTACTGATAACACCATTGTAACTTGTGATTGTAAATATATGATATTTGTATAAATTTGATAATCTACTACACAATAAACATTAAAATTTTGGCTGCTACTTCATTTTAAAACCATTTTGGTAGAAGAAAAAAAAACTGTTTTGATAAACACAATATTGTGGACACCAACTACAATCATTGTAAAATTATTTTACTAAGGTCTTTTGGAATAATATAAGTCTTTTTTTTCCTTGAATCAATGTATACAATATTAGAATAACCACTTTTTACTACATGCATAATATTGTTTTGTCTATCTATTTGTTCTGGCTAATCTCTTGCAGATAGCTAATATATAAAGGAGTAAAGTAGGCTCGTCTAAAATTTTAAAACATCTAAAATTATAAATACCACGCTGACGAAATCGCGGGTAGAGCAAGTCATAAAATACAGTTAACTCTTACTTCTAGTATTTGTAATCATCAGCCTGTATAGCATTAGCTACTGAACATGGGCTATGGTAGGGTTTTTACATAGTCAGATGAGTTGGTGACAGTGTTGCCAGACGTCCCGATTTTGGCGAGACGTCCCGATTTTTATATCAAAATTAAAAGTCCCGCGCGGGACGGGCTCAGTCCCGCTTTTCAGGCTTAATTTGACCATTATCGCTACTTATATGAATTTAAATCAGACTGTTACTGTTAAATCAGTAATATACTCATTAGGAGACATTAATTACTGGTATTTTTTATATAAATTGTCATGTCAACATAAATTTAAGCTCAAGTAATAAGATAAGTATTTAAAAACTTCTAATAACATACTTTTATTACTATGTCCCGCTTTCGAGGAAAGAATACCGCTTTTACGCCTAAAAAATACAAAATCCCGCTTTGCCTCAATTAAAATCTGGCAATGCTGGTTGGTGACCACAGTATTATATTGTAACATTCTTTGGTTTATGCTTGTTACAACAATCAGGACCAACAGCTTGCTGTGTTTTCTGGGACAAGAGACTCCATGTCTCAGAAAGCACATTAGGCCATTTCCAGCAGGTCTGATATTAGAAATCTTAGAATTTACACAAAGATTTCTTGTCCGAAAAAGGGTTGAAACATCCTCCAAGACTTATACTACACCATGGGCACCTTTTACTTATATGTATACAACCTCCATAGCATAGTGGTAATTGGCTCTCGTGGGTTCAATCCCCACACCGGACTGGAAATCTTTGTGTAAATTCTAAGATTTCTTTCTGGGTCTGTTTGCTGAGGGACTAGTCTCCATGCCTCGGAAAGCATGTTAAGCCATTGGTCTTCTTGGTAGCCTCCAATGGCCGGCTGGTGTCAACAATGACAAGGAATACTTCCCCCACCTCTAACTTTCCATAATTGACTGGCCTGATCACCTGACTCAAGCCAATTAGTCCCATAAGTGGTTACATGAGGCTGGACCTTCAGAGAGCTAATGATTCAATAGAATTCCCAGCTATACCTGTCCTCCTCTAGCCCTTTAGACCATGTTGCTCCATAGTCGCTACATTAGCGGTAAAGGTTTGCAACTCCATTCCTCCCGAAGTGATAGTTTGTTTATCACAACATACATTTGTTTGAACTATCAAAAGTCAACTAACACTTTATATAGTGTTATATATAGGTAGTTGACTTATGATTCAAGTTCCTCAACTATTTGTAAATTGTGTCTTCTGTTTCCATTTTTCATTCTTCAATTGTTGTAATCTCCATATTGCAAATCATTAACTATTAAAATGTTACCAAGTACCTAGTTATTATAGTAATGTACCTAATGCTGTTATAATGTAATAGTATAAATAATCAAGAATCAAGATTTTTTAATAAGAATACTTACAACTTTAGCAGGTATGTCATGTCTCTTGCAAGCGCCATGATGTGTTCCATACAGGCCCAGGAACTCCAGGGGATTGTTGACTCGGCTTACAAGCCCAGGAATATCACAGCGAACTGGTGTATCAATATACCCAGCAACAGTCTCATTCACTGTTGTTACAGATGCTGCTCCGGTACCAGCCAAGTTTGTCCCTGATATATCAAGAGACTCCAAAAATGGCAGGCTCTCAATCAGATTGGCCAGAACTTCATTCGGGTTGAAATATTTCCCATGACGGTCATTAGATTGTGATATATCCAAGTATCTCAGAGTATGCAGGCTGCATATCCACTCAATGATGTCCTTAGACCAGTGCACACTATGCAATATGAGAGCCAACAAGTTTGTAAGCTCATTTAAAGCCCATATTGAGCTAGCTGATGTGCACTCTGATAAGTCCAGGTGAGTAAGATTTTTTAGGGGTTTCAACAACAGTAATGGAAATATTGATAGCCCCCGGCGGTGAATAGTGAGCTTCTTCAAATATGGTGCGTGAATCACGTAGCCCCGTTGTCTGTATACACTCTCATCTTGAGAGAGCACATAGGTCACCGGACCAAATTTCAATGATATCAAATTATCACTGTTGTTGTTTATAGTTTCGAGTGCGGTTTGCGATAGGTACTCACACTGGACCAGCTCCACTTCGAAGGGTTTGTGCTCCATGAGGCATCGCAGTCCCTCATCGGTTACGCGGGAATTACGCAGCCTCACCGTGTCCAGTCTGGTGCGATCTTTATCTCGGAATAAATTAGCTATATTATCGTTGACACGACTCTTCTTCTGGTAGGCCTGCAGGAACTTTTCGCAGATCTCAGCGGGAAGTATAATGTCGTCCTTGAGCCGTCGCCATCGACTCAAAGGATCGAAAGTAGTGATGGTGTTCAAGTTGTAGACTATGTAGTCCATACAAATGTCGAATAAAGAATTGGGGGAGCTGTCGTTCAGCGTGAACACCTCTCGTTCGCCTGCCATGGTGACTGTGGAGAAGCACTCCTACTGACCACTGTATAAACAGACACGAATTCTTCAAAATGTTGAGTAATGAAAGTATACACTCGGAAAGTCCGTCAAACACACCATTTCGCCAGTATTAGTCTACATTAGAAGTCTTTTGTAGATAAATATTGCACATTAGTACATTTTGCAATGGTTGGGTACTCGTTCCCACAACAACGAACTAGGAGACCGTCGCCGTTCCACGACAAAGTGCTATTTCGCAGTTTTCGCACAACGCAAGAAGAAAGTCAATTGTCTTTTTTTATTTTATTGATACAGATAAACACAGATTTTATCAAACCATAAACAATTTGTTTATGGATGATTTATGGGAAAATAAGAGCTAAGTCAGTCTATGTCTTAGATTTTATTTTACTTTTATAAACCCATTTATATTTATTATGTGTCGCAAAAATCTGATAGCTGATTGTGTGATTTTATTTCAACAAATAATATTTATTAAAAAAATAGAACGTTCTCTAGTCACTGTGATAGTGGTATGATAAAAGGCTAGATGGCGTTGTTATGAAATAGTTAGTTATTTTTTGGATAGATGGCGTTATATACCTATATAATATAAATGTTCGTACGTAAGCTAACAATGCGTAAGCAAACGATGCACGAACGACGTGTTATTTCGTAAAAACTAAACTTGATAATAGCAGACAGCAGTAGTCACATTAAAATAACCCTCCTTCTGGCGCAGTCGGGCACAGCGCAGTCGGCGTACCTATACATACTAGAGATGAAACGGATAGCAGTTTGGCCGGATACCGGATACCGGATATTCGGCCTACCACCTGGCCGGATAGCCGGATATGCGGCCGCCGAATATCCGGCGGAACTTAGCCGTTTGGTGCAGCGCACACACACTTGGCGTAGGCGACGCGCGAACGATCGGGTGGCCTCGGTTTGATTCGGGTCTTTTCGTTGATGAGCGAAGTTAGCAATTCTTTCATTCATTGACTTATTGTGTCGATTGCAGTGCAGACACGTGCGTGATTTTAGGTTATTATTTCATTGTGCTATTGTTATTTGAAAATTTCAAGTATATTCAATAACTACTATTCGGCCGGATGTCTATCCGGCCGAATAGTAGTTATCCGGTATTCGGCCGGATAGTTTTAAGGCCGCCGGATAGGCCGGATACCGGATAGTTACCGGATATCCGTTTCATCTCTAATACATACTTACGTTTTTAAACTTTTATTTCTCGATTTAATAAAAACTTAGGAATAGTAGGTACCTACCATAATCAAACCTTAAATTAAAAATGTGTAAATGTAAAATGCACAACTCACCGCCAACCACTTTCGTATTATTTTTTGTATATTATAATAATGAACACCAGGTTTGAGGAACGGTTGGTGGTGTTCTTCCACAGAAAATGAAGATCTTTGCCAGGGGAGATGGTGTGCCCGGCGGCCGACGGCCATTTGTTACTGTTCGGAACTTGTATATGTTCGAATTGGCTTGCGAACTTGTATTGTGCGATACAGGTTAGTTGGGATGCTAGGTGTTAGATGGCGCTGCTCGTCTTCTTGTAGTTTTTTTGTGTGGCTATTGTTTTTTTTTTAGTAATTATTGGCTTACCTTTGACCATAATCTCGTTTGATGGAAGGAGAAGATAAGGCCTAAGATGATACACACTTGATTAGAAAGTGTCTGTTCACTTTAGTTTAAAGATGTCCAGATTATAGCGTTCCGGAAAAACTGACCCCGGCATAGAATTACACTCCTTAGCCGTCCGCATTATAAAAGAAGAAGCTTTTTTTTCGGTTAGACTTACGTAGGTAGCCACGAGGCTTTTGCTACTTAACCGGTCATAAAGGCGAGCAGAGCTCCAGCTTTAATAAATGGTTTAAAAACTACAAACTAAGCAACCTGCGCAAGAGGGCGTCCCCTATGTGAGGCTTGGACCTCGGCTCAGGGCGGTCGCTGGCGATGAGATTGAGGGATTATGACTTTTAGTATTTAGGGGAGTTTTGTGCAACTGTCGCTCTACTTTACAGTTCGCGGGCCTCTCGGACTTCGGGTATACGAGGGCATCGGATGGGAAAGAGGAAGCATATCGCTTCGTACGTATTGAAGGAATGTCTACAACAAAACGGTGAAACCGCTCGCACTGTAGATGTAGCTAAAAATTAAAGAACATTATTGGAAATAGGTACAATGAGTTATTGGTACGACGAACAGGCGAGGCCAAGAACTAACAGCTAGTTTATTTATATTTCTTGAACGTAGGTATACATTTAACATGTTTATTATTGTTATAATTGTTAATGTTCATTATTTGTAATAACAACACACTACCATTTCCATAACAACAATCACTCAGATACTAAACTACCACTAATTGAATTACTACTTACTTAAAGTAAAATTATAGTGAATAACTTTGTAGATATGGAATATACACATCTACTATTTTTTTGTACTTGTTACGGTGAGTTTCAAATATAGGTTTCGAAGGTTCATTTTATTATAAGGAACAATGCATTAAGCATCCCTACCGCTGCACCTCAATAGACGTCAATAGTATGTACCTAGGTACTACCATATTGCGACCGCCCTGAGCCGAGGTCCAAGTCCCACAGGGGACGCCCTCTTGCGCAGGTTGCTTAGTTTGTAGTGTTTAAACCATTTATCTAGGCTGGAGCTCTGCTCGCCTTTATGCCCGGTGAAGTAGCAAAAGCCTCCAGGCTAACTATATATGTCCGTCCGAAAAAAAAAAAAAAAAAAAAAAGAGGTACTACCATACAACTTCCGAGGTACTTCTTCTTGTCAGATAGATGATAATTTATTTACAATTTCAGCTCAAATATATAATGCACCAAAGAATTATCAAACACTCACTGATATTGTGTTTACGGAATCTGAACAACCCAATGGTTAGTAAACAATTTACAAAGTATATTCGTTAGACGCGTTCACACTTCGTGATTACACACGTGACCATTTATATTGTTTATTAATACGTCAACTACTTACGATGTATGTATATGAAATATTCATCATCATCATTTTAGTAGTTGGTCGTCCACTGTTGTTGAAAATAGGACTTTCTTTTTGTTGTCCGGTGAGAAATGCATTTACGCATTCCCAACGCCGCTGCAGCATATTCGCGGGCAATGGCGGCCATTGTGGCACCGCGTGATCTCCTGGGCCACACTTACGGTGGCCCATTTGCCCAATTATAGGGACGTCCGGAGTGTTGAGGCGTCCCTACTCCTCATGGGTCAGCCTCGAAGGGAGCGGGGCCCATGTGCCACACTCCCCGAGGCCGAGCCTAGGGCGGTAGGCTGCGGGCTGTTGGCGGTGGACATAGGCCTCCCTCATATGTAGATTACCAGTTACTACGGTTGGAGGTGGCATGCATCCACCGTGATCCCGCGGCCTTTACAAGGTCATCCTTCCATCTAGTTGGTGTAGGTACATCCTACGCTACGCTTGCCAATCCGCGCCACCAAACTAATGGAGATCATTCGAGAACTTTTCGGCCCCAACGGCGATTTGATTTCCGTGCTATATGGCCTGCCCATTGCCACTTCAACGAAGTAATCCGTTGGGCTATGCCGTTCTTCTACGTATTTCCTCATTTCTGAATCGATCTCGTAGAGAAACCCTAACCATATCTCCATAGTTCGTTGAGCGATTGAATCTATTCATAAGGCCTATAGTGAAACACCACGTTTCGGATCCACAGGTAAGGTAAGTTTTTTTTTTTTAAATGTAGTTTAACTGCTGTTTTTTGCAGTCTACTAGTATTCTTGTTAACCCCTCGTGCTAAGCTAAAATGCTTGTGTTACGAGTGGGTTCACGTTGGGTGGGGTTCGAACCGGCGACCTCAAGATCACAAGTCCGACGCCCTAGCCATTGGTCTATGGCCGCTTTGTAATATTTATCTTTATAATATTAGAATAGATACATAAGTATATACGACCTAGCTTGTGTATTTAGTCACGTACCTAAGTCAAAATAGCTTACTGTTATCCGCGACGTTTTTTGCAGTGAGTACAGATTGTCCAGAGCTTTATAAACCAGCGATATAATTAGAAGAGTTATGCATGAATATATTTATTTACAATGACAAAGAGATGACAGTTGTCTTACGATTAATTAATCGTTACAATATAGTTCGAAACGGGTCCTTATTACCGCTCAGAGACATAGGCTTACCGAGATGTAAAGAAAGCCGTGAAGAAGTCACCCTTCTGGAGCTTGAATTTTGTTACTACTTAGGCACAGCAGTTTCAGCTCTCGCTCGCACTTAGTTATAATTTGTTCGTTACGCTGATTTTTAAATCTGATATAACAACAAGCCAAGATATCGTATCTTAGTTCATTACGATGGCTTGTTTTACCAAACATACACATACAAATACAATTTACGATGCACATTGCACTGCATTATTTTATATAAATACACCACTCAATCATACTACGGTTGACGTACCTATTCAAGACAAACATTATGCAAGACATTCATTTTAACGAGGGCCGGATTAAGAAGTCCGGAGACTCCGGGGCAACAAACAAGAAGAGCCCTACGGCCCACTTATTAGTTTCTCTCTAAATGTGTAGAAAATTTTAGGTATTGTAATATGAAATTTGACATTTCAGGACGATTTGAATTCTGATGTTTTACTGATTGTCTAATTTAAGTGAACAAGTGTTGATGAATAACCGTTATTACAATATTTAAGAACTATTACATTAATCATTATTCTACAAAGTTCTGTATGTAAAGGTACAACACCGAAAAAATAAATAAAAGAAAAGTTAAAGAGCTTAAGTAGTCGTCAGAATTTGATAGATTTTTAATCTCTATTGAGGGGGCCCCTCTATTGTGGAGGCCCCGGGACAGTTGCCCTGGATGCCCTTCCTTAAATCCGGCCTTGATTTTACCTGTATTTTAAAACATATGATCTTCACCGATTTAGCTGAAGATTAACAACTCTACTAATTTCGATGAAAATGTAGGTACCTATAGATTTTTATCACATTTCATTGCTTCATTAAACTATTTTACAGAACCTGATGTCAACAGCGTTTATTGGTTTGGGTCGGGGTGTTCTAAGAAACATAAATATTTGGTGGACATTCACAAGTATACTACTGACGAACTACAAGGACAGGAAGGTCATGAGATTGAAGAATACAAAACTCTTTTTACAGTACGTACATGATACCTACACATGATTTAGGTACAAACTTAATATGAGTCCTTCATATTTATAAAAAAAACTAGCAGAACATTTTATATGGTATTAGAGTATTCTTATTTTTTTCTAATTATCCGCGCAATTCTCTTATTTTTTTTTCATAAGAACCTTCTCCTGGCAATAACAAATACAACAAAAAAAGAATTAGCGAAATCGATCCCGCCGTTCACGCGTGATGCCGTGACCAAGGGAAAAAGGGATTCATTTTTATATAATACTAGCTGACCCGGCAGACTTCGTACTGCCTCAATCGATACATAAAAGACCTAAACATTTGTATAAAATAAACTGGGCCGTAGAGACTTCGTTTATGCGGTACTCCTACCCCTACCCTATACTACCCCTACCCTACACTACCCCTACCCTACACTACCCCTACCCTACACTACCCCTACCCTACACTACAACTACCCTACACTACAACTACCCTACACTACCCCTACCCTACACTACCCCTACCCTACACTACCCCTACCCTACACTACCCCTACCCTACACTACCCCTACCCTACACTACCCCTACCCTACACTACCCCTACCCTACACTACCCCTACCCTACACTACCCCTACCCTACACTACCCCTACCCTACACTACCCCTACCCTACACTACCCCTACCCTACTCCTACCCTATACAACCCCTACCCTACACTACCCCTACCCTACACTACCCCTACCCTACACTACCCCTACCCTACACTACCCCTACCCTACACTACCCCTACCCTACACTACAACTACCCTACACTACAACTACCCTACACTACAACTACCCTACACTACCCCTACCCTACACTACCCCTACCCTACACTACCCCTACCCTACACTACCCCTACCCTACACTACCCCTACCCTACACTACCCTACACTACACCTACCCCTAATCTACCCCTACCCTACCCTACACCTACCCTAAAAAATCTTGGCAAAAAAATCAAGTTTTTAATTAACAAAATAAAGCTCAAATTGACTCTACATTTTAGTTAGAAAACGTTTGTATGGGAAAAAGAAAAAGGCTGTTTTAAGGGGTTTTCAGGCAATTGTTCGATTTTTTCTCGCTTACCAACACATTTTGCGATTCATTTTTATATTATAGATATAGATCCACGTACAACCAGTAGTATTTCATTCGGATTACCTCAACCGTGTGATAACATATCTAGCAATAACTAGGATCGTGACAGAATATTTAGCGCGATGATTGCTTCTTAATCTTCTATATTTGATTGTCATTACATGATCTTTAACAATCATATACCTGGTAACATGTAGCACCTGTACTCAATACTGCAGTCACCATCCGCCTGGCAAACCCCCTTTGATGGCCCACGTTCAGCAGTAGAAGTTATTCATGCTGTGTATGATTATTTCCATCGATGCATCACCATCACCATGCAGGAATATCTTATTTTAGGCATAACCCTACTATTAAAGTGTTCCTCAGTATACACCAGGATAATCCTTTTGGCCACACCTGTGTCAGTTTTGGTGCGGCAACGATGAATGCCTAAAATTGGGTGTTCCTGGTAATAACAAATGTGTGGCCACTAGGAATACGGTGTTCCTCTTAGCAGCACCAGTATGATCACTGTTGTGTCCAAAGGGGAATGCATTTTTCATTCTTTTTCTAGGGATACTTGCGGGCTGCAACAATCCCAGACTGCGTGCTAATCAAGTCCAGGTCTTCAGTGATAGACCATAGCGTCTACAGCTCTCACAACTTCAGACTGTGTGTCATTGCTATTGTCTATCTGTACGGTGCTGAAAAAGCTTTGCTAGTTCGGTATGAATGGTACATACCGCAGGGATTAGAGCCCGGAGTGAGTTGGGAGCTATCTTTCTTTGAGGTCAATCAAACGCTCAGTGAG
This sequence comes from Nycteola revayana, assembly GCA_947037095.2. NCBI lineage: Eukaryota > Metazoa > Arthropoda > Insecta > Lepidoptera > Nolidae > Nycteola > Nycteola revayana. The sequence continues at coordinate 4,025,227 of OX344842.1, read as the reverse complement.
GAAGAAGAAACGGAGAGAACACCTGTCGAAATGGAGTTGCAGATATATTAAGAACATGATTTTGTGGCAATAAATAAGTGACAGATTAAAACTCAAACAATTTAACCAGTTCGTAACATCGATTTTTGTATCTCAACTCATATGAGTTTAGTTTCACGAAGCAGCCCTAGCGTCGTAGATAGATGCCGTACCGAATAGAGTATCAAGCATAGTGGGCATGCATGGGTATGCAGTACTCCCAATATTGCTACCTACGTATAATAGTGAACAAATGTGTGTGCAAACACATACTTATGCACTATCTATTTCTTATCTCTCAAAATCCCGTAGAACGGTTCTATCAGGGCCGGATTTAGAAGTCCGGAGGCCCCGGGGCAACAAAGGAGAAGAGCCCCCCTGGCCACAAACCTCCGGCCCTCTAAATGTGTAGAAAATTTGAAGTATGTACCTACTTTTCAGAACGATTTGAATTCTGATGTTTTACTGATTGTCTAATTTAAGTGAACAAGTATACTTAAATGAATAACCGTTATTACAATATTTAAGAACTATTACATTAATCATGATTAAACAAAGTACTGCATGTAAAGGTAGTAAGTAAAAGAAAAGTTGTAGAGTTTACTCGTCAGTATTTGAAAGACCTCTATTGTGGAGGCCCCGGGGCAGTTGCCCTGGATGCCCTCCCTTAAATCCGGCCTTGGGTTCTATCGATACAAACAATGAGAGATCAGGCGCAGGAGCGACAGCATATTGTGCTCTCCGAGGTATAGCATTAAAAAAAATATCCAATGTTTTAAATTTCTCTTTTTCTTTATCTATTCTTTTGATTGGTTTAAATTTTTGCGTTAAAATTACTAAAAATAAAAAGTACTAGCTTCCTGCGCGCGGTTTCACCCGTGTTCCTCCCGTTAACTGGGAACTTCATAATTAAATATAGCCTATGTCAATCAAAGTGAATGTAGCTTTCCAATAGTAAAAAAAAAAATGAAATTGGCACAGTAGTTTTTAAGTTTATTCATTAGAAACATACACACAAAAATACAAATCTTTCCTCTTTATAATATAAGTATAAACGTAAAGGGACAGGCAAAGTTGTAGGAAAATTAGAAACGCAGGTTATGCATGGTATTTTTGTAGAAAGATTAAAAACTAATTAAAAACAGTGTTTATTTTTGGACTTAATGTATAAAATAATAGCAAATTACTGGGAGAAACATATTATATGGATTGACTCAAACTGATCTTAATACCGAAAATCTTGGAGTCACCATCCAACCCGAAATCGAAAATCTTACAAAAACTAATGTCTTCTGTTCGAGAGTACCTACATGACTGACAGTACCCAACAAAATGGTAAGATAGAAGAAGTACCCGGTGATTTCATCTGATAAGTGCCTGATTGCTTAATTAAGGGATCTACTCTTAACTTTTATTTATATCTCCCAAATAAGTAATAGTTAAGCTGTCTTCTGAAAAGAAGTTTCTAACTGGAACTAAAAAAATGCTCTAAAATATTTGACGTTGCTTGCATCCGCTTCGTTGAGAGACGAGTTTTTCATATAAGTTACATTATTGAAATTTTAGTAGGGTTCCCTATTTTTTTTACTAAATAATAAAGCAAAATTATGCTACGTAGGGATACTGCAGTATTCCTGAGTAGCATAATAATATGCATTTTATTGGTGAAAGAATTATTGAAACGGTAACGCCTTATGTATATATTTATTATGTTAGATCAACAAAATTCGGTACTTGCCACCTGATGGTTGAAGGAGTGGTAAGTATATATACAGGGGCCTCACTCATTCTAAGTTTCTGTTTCACATGGTCATTGAACCAGTCCATTAGGTTCGTACTTTTATTGTTAAAGTTAATAAACAGAGGTATAGCACGAGTTGTGTCTCTAACTGTTGTGGTTTCCGTTTTCTTCTTCGGTGGAGTACCTCTTGGTATAAAAGTTATGGCCGTTTCAATTTTTGCCTTTAAAGTAGTTTCCGCGTACGGTTTCATCGTAGTTTGATGTGTTACTTTAATATCTGCGTCTTGCTTTGCTATAGTTCCTCTTGTTATCTGAAAGGTTTGTGAAAAAGGTCGAGTTCTTACTTTATTTTTCAAAGATTCAATTATCTTCAATGCATCGTCAATTACTTGTTTTTCTGTGTTGCTGACAGCTGCCATTTTATTCGGGTTATGGATTATCTCTTTTTTTGAGAAATCATTTTGTGCGATTGATGTTGGATTTTCCATTCGGATAGCAATTTCGATAGTTAATTGTTTCGTAATATTGCTAATCCAGGAAAGAGTTGGAGCTATAGCTATGAATCTTCTTTGTGGATCGTAGCAGCTTTCTCTTGCCTTTATGCCCATCACACCCAATATCCTCTTATTTAATAATAATGGAATACCTTGTTCACGTTCCCTTGATTGACAGACTTCAACAGATTTATTTGTAATCTTATTGATGACACAGATGTAATATCCGAATGTTGGATGTGCGTGATCAAGGACACAAGGTTGTACGAACGTTGTCTGCAGCAACGGAGGGTTTTTCATAATTGGGACTAATGTAATTCGTCCAACAGAGTTTGTATGATCTAAAGCACTTAACTGGAAGAAGTGGGTATTCTTCTGCAGAGTTTGGACGAGGCCAATATCGTTGCGCTCCCGATATGACTCCCCGCACACGTAGTTCTGGTAATGGTTCCGGATATATCTTCGGAGAATCGTCTGGTTGTTTACGGAGAAGCAGGATTTAGCGCAGAATGACGTAGTTAGTACCAGATTTGGTAAGATATAGGAGCCGAAACAAGCATGTTCTGGTATCAATTGGGATTTGTTGCATGCAAAACGTGCTATTTGACTAGACTCAAAGATTAAGCTTTGAACATTCAGAATTCCGAGCAGAACCATTGTGCACAGCTGAAGTAAATTTTTAAATATAACGTACGTATCGTTTGGCATGACGTAGGTTCTTCGTGAGTTTAACTTCTTTACTAATACATATTATAAACGCGAAGTTTGTTGGTATGGATGGATTGATGTTTGTTACTCTTTCACGGAAAAACTAATGAATGGCTTTGGCTGAAAGTTAGCACGCGGATAGTTTAAAAACTAGATTAACATAAAGGCTATTAAACATTACGCTCCAACGACAATAAACCGCGGGGCGTAGCTATTGAATTATAAAGTGAAAGTTTGTATGGATGGTTGTATAGATGTTTGTTATTCTTTCTCCCAACGACTACTGGAGCGATTTTGGCCATATTTTGCACAAGCATTATCATGCTACGGCCCTCTCTCACAGTATTAAACTTATTACTACATCATAAACTGACTTGAAACAATTTATATTTAAGTACCTACAAATTTGATATGAAGAAATCATAAAAATAAATCGATTTCATATTTCTATATAAAAGCGATGGGCTATCGCGAAGCAGTAAAAGACGTTTTTTAATCTATATATTTTATACTAATATTAAAAAAGAGGAAATATTTGTATTTTTGTGTGTGTGTGTATGATATTAAAATATATAACTAAAATTATACACAATTACTGCTTGTTCAGCAGTATCGGCGCCGTGCATTGCGCAGGATCCGGTATCCGGCCCCGGAAACGGCGGAATACAACTCCCTTAGGCCAGAATTCTGGTATTGGAAATTAAATATAGCCTATATCAATAAGTGATAATGAAGCATTCAAATGATGAAAGAATTTTTAAAATCGGTCCTGTACTTTTTGTGCCAATTAGTTACAAACATACTTACATAAAAATCTTTCCTCTTTATAATATTATAGTATATATATTTTAATCCTAGTGCGTAACACTGATTATACGCTCCTACAATTAAAATGTAAGAAATCTATGAACTGATAAATTACCTACCTAATTAATAACATATAAATTAATACAAACAAACAATACTTAAATTAATCGAATAGCCCGCCCCTGGTTGCTCCTCATGCAAAGGTGTCCCTAACATTTGCTGCATTTTCAAGCTGTACCAATGCAATACCTTTGTAGCGACATCTACAGTAGCCGCACACAAACTACTAGTAGACGAGCAGCGCCATCTACCACCTTGCATCCTAACTAACCTGTATCGCGCAAGCCAATTAGAACATATATAAGTTCCGAACAGTACCAAATGGCCGTCGGTCGCCGGGCACACCACCTCGACCAGCAAAGAAGATCTTCATTTTCTGTGGAGGAACACCACCAACCGTTCCTCTACACCTTTGTATCTGGAACGACCCGGAACGTTAATCAGCGCGTTGTTCACTCACTAGTCCATACTTCTTTTTTACATTCTTTTATCAGCCAGTGGACGTCCACTCTAAACATGGGCCCTCTCTTTAACAGACCTTGGCAAGCTAGGGCCATTGACGGATAATACGTTTGGCGGGCGGCTTGATAATCGCAGTAACGTGAGATTATTTTTGAGTCCGTCCGATTTTTGTCTCCATCTGATATGATTAGCTATGAGGGCATTGTTACACAGGTACGTCGTCGCGCCGCTGCGGCGGTGGGAATGCCTAATAAATTCCCCCCCAAAAAACAAATCATTCTGCTATTATATTGAAAAAAAAACCTACTAACCGACTGCAACTGTCTTTGGCAGAATCATTCAAATGATATTGATCTGAAATTTCGTTAAATAAAATGTAATTTGTAATGTATGTAGTTCTAGCTACGTATTTGTTCTGGCGTGCCCGCTGCGCTGGAAGATATTTATATTAGCAAGATATCTTTCTAGTAAGTTCCATTTTCCTAAGTTTTACTTAAATAAATGAATAGTCAATAATATATATTTCTAAAAGTAATCCCAACAAAATTCCTACATTAACTTAACGGCCAACAGTCCGGTTGATGCCAAAATGGAAGCGTTCATTAAATGTTATTTATAAACCAACATGGACACTTCAAGTGTGGAATAGGCGCCTGACATGATGAATGCGATCATTCAGTGATAGAGGTAGGGTGACCACGAATTACAATAATGAAACTCTTCTCCAGGTTCCCTTAAGAAGTGTTATTGGATAATTTCGACAGCCGGTTAAGTAACCACCGGGAAAGTTATTCTTAGTATTAGTTTTGACACGGCAGAACCATTATGTCCTTTACACTGTTACTTAGGTACTATTCCCAGCTATTCAGCTTATGCCAATAGAAAACAACGATTTAGTTGGAAAATAGATATGTATAAAAACAAAAATATGTTTTTAAACTGCACTAACTGTGTATTGTTAGTTACACAGTTATTGCAGTTTAAAAATATATTTTGTTGATGATGTGGTGTGACTGTGTTGCTGTTACCACCCCCTGTCTTCCCATGGGTGTTGTAGGAGGTGAGCTTATTTTGATAAAGAAAAACCTACTTCATAATTTACAATAAAGAATATACTTATCCGCCAATAGGAATGGACAGTCCTAATATGCGCAGCCGCAACTGGTCACACTAAGCGGAATGTGGATATTAGCGTGGCGCCAGCGCACCACATTCCATGAGCTCCGACAAACTGCATCCCCGAATAGCCAGTTACTCGCAACGCTCGATATTAAGCTATCACGCGCTGCTGACCCGAAATAGAACCATTCCATTCATAAACAATGCACATCATGAATGAAATACTATCGCTTATAAGTCCCACAACGCATTTACCGGCTAAACGAAGCATTAAGCGATGTTCTGGCAGCAACAACCGAGAGTACATAAGGCAGTAAATCAAGATAATGTTATGAAGTTATGCGGATGAGCCGCTATTAAAATGCCAATAATGTGCCAACTCCGATTGCAATAGTTCCGATACTAAATAAATAATATTAAGGGAATGCTTGAGCGCAGGAATTCCTTTAGTATCGTTCTGGTAAATATGAAGCGATTGTATTAATGCTCTTATCTCCAACATCCGTCGAGTGAAATGCGCAGAACAATCCCGTATTGCGTATGAAGAAAGGTAACATTGTTTTCATGTTATGTTGCTATTATTAGAGCTTTATGGTCCAATTAAATTATATTTTTATGTGGTTCATACCTACTTCGTTTTTAGAGTATTGTTTTGAGGATATGGTTGACTACCCTTATGGCTTATTCACTTGTGTCTCACTTTTAATGCCCGCCTTAGACCGTTGGAGGCAGATTAATATAGGTACTGGTAAAATAGGAGTAATGTAGCTTCAGGTAGCAGTTCACTCTACAAGCTGCAAGCAAGGACACAGGGCAAGTGTTGGCATTTTAGGTAGACGATTATTGGTTAGGTTATCAGGTTCTACGTGACTTAGTCAGAAGTCCCTACAAACTTTATAATTTATATTGTACCTGCAATTTAATAGATATCAATAAAAGATACACTTATGGTGGGGATTCTATTTAATTACATCCATCTCATAAAATTAATTAAACGTAAATTAAATTGGCATCGTATCTATTAATTAGTTAAGACGGAATTTGGGAGGTCCGTAGGTTTCGTGGGGTACACCCTGACTAGTAGAGATAGCGGTGGCACCGTCGTATTCAAGAGAGGAGGCAGTGCTTGTGACGATGGGGGTTAGGAGGCTGCTGCTGCTGAGGTCGGAACCCGAGTTCACGGAGGAGGAGCCACCCGAAGAGCCGAATGATCCAGAGGATCCGCTGACTCCAAACGCTTGGTTGCCGGTGGAGCTGGAAGCTTCGCTTGCGACGGGAACATCGTATTGCACGGTGCTTTGAACAGGAGTGTCGTAATGGATTGTGCTCTGGACGGGTGCGGTGTATTGGACCTTGTTTATTCCAGAAGAGTACACTCCTGAGTTAGCCCCAGAGTTGACACCAGAGTATGAGCCAGAGCCGGAAGAGTACGCACCCGAGTTAACACCAGAGTTGATACCAGAGTATGCGCCAGAGCCGGAAGAGTACGCACCCGAGTTAGCACCAGAGTTGATACCAGAGTAAACGTTAGAGCCGGAGCCAGAACCAGCGTTCACCAGCGATACAGTTTGGCCGTTCTTGTTGTAGTCTTGGACGATGTTGTTGATGACGGCCTGTGAGTCTTCCTTGTTCTTGTACTTGATGAAGTAGACCTCGGGCTTGGTAGGAGGCTTCTGCTCAATCTTGGGAAGAACAACTTGTTCTTGGTCCTCAGGCTTCTTCACGAGCACGTAGACAATGGTCTTCTCCTCGGTTTGAGGTGCGACGGGGGCAATGACTTGAGGAGAGCTAGCTGTGCTGGGAGTCTTGACGAAGATGATTTTGTAATGTTTCTGTGGAGGAGGCAGGACGACGGAGGTGCGGCTCTTCACGGGTTCAGGTTCTTCTGGTGCGGCGTGGATGTAGAAGTGTTTGAACACCTGGGCGGGCTGCTGCTGCACCTGGTAGTACTGCTCATATTTCTGAAGAGCTGAAGCCTGGTATTGATTAGAGGACTGGTATTGAGATTGGTATCCACTTCCAAAGTTGTTGGATCCAGAGTATTGGTAAGTGGGCTGGGCGGTAGTTTGGTAGTATCCGGAACCTAAACCGGAGGATGATCCGCTTTGATAGCCAGTGTAGGAGTTACCTTGGCTGCCGGAGTATCCAGCAGAGCCTTGGTTGCTAGCGCCCTGAGCACCATTGGATTGGTAGCCGGTGTATCCTGAGCCAAGAGTACTGGCGGTCTTAACTCCTGAGGACTGGTAGGGGGTGCCGTAGTAGCTGAGAGCTTGCGCGCCTGTACCGCTGGTACCGGCGAAAGCGGTGCTGTACTGGTTAGCGCTTTCACTAGGTTGGTAGGAAGGTACGCCGTACGACGTCTGTGGTACTTTGTAGTGGTAGCCGAGACCAATGTCAGCGGAGACTACCGCAAGGGCGAGCATCAATACCTGCAACAAATGAGATAATAATATAACACTATTTTACTATAGTAGCCACCACAAAGAAATATACAATTTTATATTTAAATATCATGAAGAAATAAGTCCCTATCGATTTGCACTTTTTGTCTAGTTTATACCTATACTTGGATAATAATAGACGTCTAATTGGGAAAAATGGAAGAGGATGATATTTGCTTAGTTACATCTTTAACTAGCATAATTATCACCACACAAAATACTAAGTAGATAGACTCACTACATCATGTCAATTTTCTTTAAAAAAAGTTGAGTGTATCTTCTATTGCGATACGTAAGATAAATTACTTGTAAGTTTGATGACATGACTCTTGGTGCCATAGACCGGTTGAGGTTGAGGGAACCCATAGCTCCGAAATGTTGCAACATACAAGATGTTCATATTAGATGTATATAGATGGAATGCGTTGAACAAACAATTCAACTCTCAAAGACAATAATTCTACGTAAGTCTCGATTCTATGCATAGATCTACTTACTCTGTTAAAAATAAAATAAAATAAAGCCTCAGTCTGTAATTTTATACTTTAATGGAGTAGGTATATATACATATTATGTACTTGTATTTTTTATTTTTAATGTTGCAATGCAAATTCAATTTTACATTAGCATTTCGGATATTTTTTATCTTTTATCGACTGGTATGTTCTTCAGTTTCGGCCTATGGTCAATACAATAATATATTTGTCATTACTGACTACAAACCAGCATATTCGCAAAATAATTGCAATTACGGGTTTTGAATATAAAATATAGACCTTAATCACTAAATATTATTACGCTATTCAAAACTCTATTCGTTATGCTTTTACAAAAATGTTTATGTATTTTTAACATTTCATCATATCAAAATTTGAGAAATTTGATAATAAAAGTACGTTCCCGTGAGCGGTTAACCCGCGTAGCTCCAGTTCCCACGGGAAGTTCATAATTAAATAGATATGTTATTCAAGGATAATGAAGCATTTAAATGGTGACAGAATTATCAAAATCCGTGCTGTAGTTTTAGAGTTTATTTGTAACAAACATACGTACAAAAATACTAATCTTTAGATATAGTTACTTTGCGGAATATGTATATCTGTATTATTTCTTTGTCTATGCTCAAACATGGAAACGGTTAATATTTATGTAGTCAGTCACAAGACTTTTGCTACTTCACCGGGCATAAAGGCGAGCAGCGCTCCAGCCTTAGAAAACACACTACATATAATTCATTTCGATACCATTTACCCCAACCTATCAAAATATACGTACATCAATATAATAGTATACCTATTACCTATATTGCGTAGGTATATGAGAACATTAAAATTTCGTAACTGATGGATGTGATTAAAAAAGAAAGTAAGGGCAAGGTCGATCGCCCACTCGGTTGATAAGTTGCGCAACTCCACCTAACCAGCGAACCTCTGGGCTGTGGGCCCAGGCTTGGGTCACTGAGGTGAGATCATTGAACTTGAACCAAACTCTTGCGCATGGTCGATGCACGTGGTGCAATGTTATGCAATACATCGCGTTATATTTTTCTTTTTATTTGTTGTAGGGCAATGGTAAACGTTTAGTTAAACATTGGATGGAACAATGTTGTTGGAGCACCTATAACCGTGGTTAAGTCATTTTATTGTAGGTATTTACTTTCTTTGCCGTGCGGATCTACCCTCTTCATGACATGTAGATCAAGTGTCTGCTGATAAACTAAAGGCCATCAATTCTAATTGTCAAGTTATTTAGTGTCATAATTGGTGTTAAAGTATATATAACAAACGAGTTTCCCGCGCGCGATTTTACCCACTTATCACCCGCTCCATAATAAATATAGCCTATGTTACTAAGGGATATTGTAGCATTCGAATAGTTAAAGAATTATCGAAATCCGTCCGGTAGTTTTTGAGTAGGTATATTTATTTATTTATTCAAGTACAAATACATATTGTTAACAGATAACAATCCTTATACAATAGTATCTCGGTAACATAAATCGGTATATTCTGTGACATAAGATACAAAGTATGTAAGTATTATATTATATTATTACTTAGACTTAAAGCTCGACTTTTACTAAATAGCCGGTAGAAATGGATTTTAATTAAGTTATACTACTAGGGATGGTCAGAGTCTCTAGGTAACGCCCCGCAGTCCTAGTAAATTGACATTCTGAGCATATGAAAATGTCTAAAATCTTGTCAAATAACATAATTTCATTGATTCGGTCGTCTTTATAATATTAGTAGGTATGGATACAGATTGAACAAATTTATCTGAGATAAAATAGGATAACTATTTAAATACGAAATATCTTTCAAAAGATCATTAAAAGCCAAATAGCTTATGGAAAATTAGCATAACAATTAATCAGGTATTTTTTAATGTAAAATAACACGTTTTTGGCGAGTGATATTTAGATTTAAACATTAAAATTACTTAGTTATGATTTAATTATAGATAGTATCGTCCTTATTATTCTATTTCTATATCTATCAGGATATAAAAGTTTTAAATTCAAAGTGTTATTTATAAGCAGACAATATATAATCCAAACGAATTAATTGGAAATCATTTTATCTTTATTACAACTATGAGACCGATTTAGCATATCATTTACCAAATACTGACCAATATGTAAATGTAAAAAATGATTTAAAAATCTAATATAATACATAAAAGTTGTTTATGGTACAAGGAACCAATTTTAGTGCATAATTTGTATTCATCAGTTTTTTTTTCTTTACGGATGATTGTCAAAAAAATTCCTAAAACATAATCAACCAATTTCATTTGAGCATCGTTAATGTGTTATTATGAATTTAAAATATGTTTGTCATGACATTGTACAATATTGAACATTTGCACCAAAAGCTCGCCAAACGCAAAAAAAAGTGAAATAGTTTAAAAGCCAATTTTTGTATTTGAAATCGTTAGTTTAACTGGCATTAGCAATATTCTACCGCGTAAACAGAGATTTTATTTTAATTGATATACAGGGTGTCCCAAAAGATTAAGTAGCTGGGAAAGGGGGTGACAGGGGTGGACACAATGGTCACTAGAAAAATAAAAAAAAAAACCGCTCTGGGTATTTAAAAAAAAATGGCATTTTTTTAAAAACTTAAAATTTTACACCTTGTTATTTTTGATGTTGATGTTGATGACCTTGTTGATATTGAAGATTACATAACAGCATTTTTTTAAATACAGCCATATTTGTAGGTACAGTTAGCACAAGGTGTAAAATTTTTAGTCTTTTAAAAAATGCCATTTATTTTTTTAAACACCCAGAGGGAATTTTTTATATTTTTCTGGTGACCCTTGTGACCATCCCTATCACCCCCCTTCCCAGCTACGTAATCTTTTGGGACACCCTGTATATGTAAAGGTTTGACATTCAACACCTTTAATATAGTTTACATCCTAATATATTTCGTGACACCTTCTTAGAAATAACTTCAAAATAAAATACAACTGCTCAATAAATGGACCGAAAGAATTTGCCAAATCGGTCCAGGTAGGTCCAGCATCAAACAAACTCTTCAGTTTTATGTATAGTATAGATTACATTCGTCACCAACCCGCCCGCCAAGCGTGGTGACTATGGCTAACACCTTCCCATGTTCAGCAGTAGACGTTATACGGGCTGTTGATAATGATGGTGATGATAGATTTAATTTGTCCTTGTAAAGTATGTATTCAATGATTTCTAGTATAGACCCCATGTCTCATCAAAGGAATAAACTGTGGTCCATCTATCAAGTCGATACCCGAAAGATGGACAGCAGCACAAGTTTAATTACTATCTTACTCAGACCATCCAGGCGAATTGGTGATCATGGCAATGTCCCCCAACGACCCCGGCTTGCAAGAGTCTGTAAAGGCTTGTATGACGAAAATTCTTATGAAAGAGGATTCTTTAACCTTTCTAGCCCAAACATAATGCACTATATTTACTTATAAAATTTACATTTGTTTGAAATGATGTAACGAGTGACTCTACGATGCGGTCACTCATTCACTCAGGGTCCATTTAATTAGATATGTATAAAATTATTATTAGTAAGGTGAAGAATCATTTTAAAGGTTTATGTTAGAAAAAAAAGGTGTATGTTATATTTGTCGCGTGGATTTTATCTATGCAATACCAACCTAGAATTTAGTATAGTAAAAATTATTAGGTAATTAAATGGTACTTTTTTATACGTTACTCACAAATAAAAGAGCGTAAATTTTAAAAGAGTTGTACTAGCAAATAATCTAGAAGAATTTGTCTTACAACAAAAAAATTGTAAGAGAAATTAGAAATTTGTAAGAGATTTTTGAGTTTACCCGTAACTAAATACAAGAATATAAATATTGATTAAGCTTTCATGAAGGGCAAATTTTGTCAATAAAAATTGTCTATCAGAGGAATAAATTTGAATTTTGATAAATTTCGTGTGCAAAAATAGTATTAACTTTAACTTTAACCAAGAAATTTTGATCTGTTTTTTACATAAAGTTTTATTGTATAAGGTAATGTCTTCAGTAATATTTTGCTGGTACATAAAGTCCGAAAAGATGACAGAAAATACATAGACTGGTCCTATAATTTGATACAATGTTTATTACGTGTTCTACCATACAAAATACAAATAAATATTCTTATTGTGGTCTAAATTATAAACGTTTCTTAAGTGTTGCAAGATTTCGGGAGAAATTTTATTATCCCTAATTATTAGGTTAGCGGTCGGACAAATCTCCTGGTCCAGTATTAAAAAAACAAGGTGAATGGCAGACAGCATTTTAGTAAAGATAATTGAAATATTTTATTTCATAAATTGCCCATATGCACCTACGTGACGGGTCAAATAAGAAAAAATATACTAAATAAAATGTACCTATATTATTACGCGTAAACGTATGAAAGCTTTTTAGAATGGATACTTTTTCGATTAATCGGTAAATATACATATTTATACATTCGTACTTGTTCTTTATATAAATTGATTATTATTAATATATCACGTTAAAATACAGATGCAGGAAAATAATACACATATAGGGTAAAAGCAATTCTATGGGAATAAATAAAATAAAAAACATTAATATAGACACTTCGCAAAGCTCGAAAATCAGTCGCGGTTTTGAAACAGTAAGAAGTAAAAACTTTTTAAAATAAGTAAGTAACTTTTTTACAATATTGATCGAAAATTTGTTGAGTTGAATTCTAAAAAGAAAATTAAAAGTTGTCAAATTGCCTTCAAAGAATCTGTCAAAATTCGCATTTACTTCTTTAAAAAAAAAACAATTTGGAGTTTTAATATCGAATATTAAGTATTAATTGTTCATTGTGGTAATTGCATGCAAAAATAAAACAATAAAAAAATAGAAAAATGCACAAATAAATATCACTTAAACAAAGAACGGTTAGAAAGAATTAGTTTTGAAATTTCTCAATCACATTTTTTTTTCTCTAAAAAGTTTTTTTAAATTAAAATAATAATATTGTCTATGGTACGTACCAATGTAACCTTCATGGTGGACCGTGTTCCTTGGCTCACCGACGCTTCACAATAGTATTCGGTAAGTGTCGCTTAGGCCGCGGGTCCGACTCTTAAATACCTGCCCAAGATGATCTTGTTCTACAGTACGTCTAACCTGAACTTGGCAAGGTCACGGGTTCACGAAAAATACTTGAATAGATTTTATTGATACAATACTCATGTTTTGACATAAAAAAAGTATCGATTTGTTGGTTTTCATAGTTTTAATTTTGATTGCAATTTTTTTATATATACGTACTATATAATAATTTAAAGAGAGTTAAAGTTTGTGAGGATGTAGACGATTATCTCTGGATCTACTGAATCGATTTTGGAAATTCTTTTACCAATAGAAAGTTACATTATTTTTAAGTGTCAAAGGCTATATTTTAAGTCAAGGTTTTCACGGACGGGATCAGTGCGGGTGTAACTGCGCGGGACAACAAATAAATATTTTCTTTCTAACTTTTACCTTTTTCATTATATATTTTTTTTTGTATATTTAACATATACATAATTTGTTTTGTGTAATATATAAAGTTCTGATTGACTATACCTACCTACAAAATAAATAGCTCCATAATACACATAAAATTAAAATAAAAAATTGATCGTTTTTTATTCCTTTTTTTTTAAGTATTTTTATGATGTTAACATGTCACGATACTAATAGTGCAATTTTATTATGAATCATCCCAATTTTGTTCTTTTGTGAAAATATAAAATTATACTTTTTTATCATAATTTTCGGGTCTGGTTCAACAAAACTTATATTTAAGAAAATGGACATACTGTGACACAAAAGATGACGAAAAAAAATCTTGGAGTTTCTTTCTCCCTTTCTTCTCCGGGTCGTCCACCTAGGTAGCTAGTGAAAGGTTGCAGGTTAGCTAGGGTAGGATTCTCGCCGGCGAGAACCGCGTTGTGCCCCTACCCCTGCCATGTGATCACTTCCTCTTATATCCATAAATCTGACTTTGATATCAGTGGCACCTCTGGGTTGTGGTCCTAACCTCATAAGGGTGCCCCCAGGTGTGTGACACTTAATTGTACGCTTACTGATTTTTTATGTCAATATGAACTTATTATGAGTAGAGGAATTAATAAATGTCCTACAATTAGCAGCACTCACAGGCTGCACTTGCTAGTTATAATTACCTAATAAGTAGTTTTATTCATAAAATAAGAATAATAACATATTAATTACATTTCTTTTTCATTGTGATTTTGACAAGTACAAGTGTATGTAAATACCTAAATGCTGAATAAATTCATTATTTCATTATTATGGTTGGTCTACAATCCGTGCTTCGGAAAGCACGCTAAGACGTTGGTCCCGATTGTTATAACATCATATATGACAATCGTATACCAGAGAACGGACAGTAGCGTATCCTTGTGTGTTGTAAGTCCTAACATACAATTAAATTTTCCTATATCACCAAAAAGCTTGTGCCCGCGCTATACAAACGTTGGATCTCTATTTTTGAAAACCGGATGCCTGTTATAATACCTATCTGCGAATCAAATTTCAGCGCAATCCGTGCAGTGATTAGAACTGTGTATTGATAGAACACTCACTAATGGTTTCTACTAGGTACCTACAGATTAAATTTACAAGATATTAGCACTAATTTCTTTGATAAAGCTTATTATTATTAGTTATCTGTGATTTTGTTAGATTGTGTAGGCGTACCCATTGATGAGATAACTAGTCCAATAAAACATTCGTAGCTAAGTACGACCGGTTTAACTCCAATATAAATATACAAAATGTTTGAAATATACACTCAGAACCACAACATTGTACTTTACACCCGCGTTATACTGCTTCAGTGATGTTTTTAGCTTATATGTTAATCCAGCTTATAAACTTTCCCTGTGCAAACTTTCAGCCAAATCTGTTCAGTAGTTTTTACGTAAAAGTGTAACAAACATACATCCAAACGCTTATCCATATACATCTTACAAACTTTCGCGTTAATAATATTAGTAAGATATTTAAAAAAGGTGATAATAGGGGGCAATTCCTAGTAAGGTATTGCCACTCCCCCCCCGTCCTCCCCGGGATTGGGGGCCCTTCGGTTTCTACGCCAGTGTATGGAGAGGGAAATTATACATAGCTAGCCGTTGTGGTGGGGATGAATAATGCTGTGCCTACCAACAACAAACAAATATTGATAATTAGCTACCCGCGTGCGATTTCAGGCCCGTAGCTCCCGTTCCCACAAGAACATCAAAATTAAATATAGCTTATGTTACTACTGGAGAACGCAGCTTTCTATTAGTGAAAGAATTTATGAAATCCGTAGTTCCGGAGCCTTTCTTTTTTTTTTGTCCGGGGGTAAATGCATTTACGCATACACACCGCCGCTGCAGCGTATTTGCGCGCTGACGGTGGGATATGTGGGACTCTCCCTCTATACGCCATTGGCGGGGCCGGGTAAATAGTTCCGGAGCCTGCAATCAGGGCCGGATTTAAGGGAGGGCATCCAGGGCAACTGCCCGGGGCCTCCACAATAGAGGGGCCCCCACAATAGAGATATTAAAATTAAAATCTTTCAAATTCTGACGAATAAACTCTACAACTTTTCTTTTATTTATGTTCTCGGTGTTGTAGAATCATGATTAACGTAATAGTTCTTAAATATTGTAATAACGGTTCTACATCTATACTTGTTAACTTAAATAAAACAATCATTAAAATATCGGAATTCAAATCGCCCTGAAAAGTATGTACATACTTCAAATTTTCTACACATTTAGTGTGAAAGTAATTTGTAGCCAGGGGGGCTCTTCTTCTTTTTTTCCCCGGGGCCTCCGGACTTCAAAATGCGGCCCTGCCTGCAATGCAATCCCATAAAGAATATAATCTTTCCTCTTCATAATAATTAGCATAGCTTGGTCAAATATTGCTGACATTGCAAGCACTTTTTTTTAGGTTTAATGTTAAATAAATGAATCATATTCCCAGGTGGAAAGAAATAACAGACACAATGCACGTATTTCAAAAAAAATGTACCTGGATAATAAATTGCAGGACATTTTGCAATCAGTGTTACTATGTAACATTAAAATATTGAAATTAACAAATGATTAATAATAATTTAAAAAAAAGAGTCTTCTTTAATATACATTAATCTAATGAATGTTGTAAAACGGGCACCGCGATATTCTTGACAAGTATTACCGCCATTTTGTCTGACGAGTATAATCTCGTTTGTTATTAATCATTCTAATGTAGGCTTTTTTGTTATTAGATGTACATATGTATTTAGCCACTAGGCTTTTGGTTTGGTTTGGTTTTACCCATGAGGAGTATGGACGCCTCTACACTCCAGGCGTTCCTATAATTGGGCAAATGGGCCACTGTAAGTGTGGCCCCGGAGATCCCGCGGTGCCATACTGGCCGCGGGTGCCGTCGGGGGGCCGGACTGCTTATGCGTACGGCCCCCGCCAACGGCGGATCGTAGGAGTGTCCGGGGGGTTTTAGTGGTGTAGGGTCCTCTCCTCGTTGTATGAGTTTAGCATACCACGTTATGGAGAGGGCGAGCTCCACATATCCCACCACCAGCGCGCGAATACGCTGCAGCAGCAGTGGGAATGAGTCAATGCATTTACCAATGGAAAAAAAAATGGCCTGCAAGTTTTCGGTCCATGTGGGACTTAGACGGTCTCTGGCTGGGGGAAACTTCTCGATTTTTAAAGGACTTTTGAGTTTGAGCAACTGTCGTTCCACGAGATCTTCGGAAACTAAATGACAATATTTATCATATATAAGTAAATACTATGTTATGCTTGGTGAAGGTGTCACATTAAATAGAGCATAGGTACCTACACCGCTGACTGCCCATCCGTGGCTACGCCTATGCCTACAAAGTCAAATTCGAAAGCGGGCGGCAAACCTAATTTATTAAAATAGTATTTTTTATTTCTCGTGACATTTTTTATCACCTACTTTAGGCAAGAGTTTCTTTCAACAATTCTTATAAAGCTCTAATAATAGTAAATAGTAAAAAAGCGGTGGCATACAATCATACGGCCCACCTGAAGGTAATAGTCGTAGCGTTGCCGACCCTGTAGAATACTCATGGCCAGTTATGGTTTATTCTTTTAAGAAACGCGCTTTCTTAGGCGTTGATCTCAGATCTGCCTTAAATGACCACAGCCATTACGTTTAATCCCTGATATTTTGAACATTCTGTTTATGGAAAGAAACTATAGCAACATTGTTAAACATTTCAAATCTAGATAATTCTTTCAGCATTAGAATGTTCCATTATCCCTGAGTAACTTAGGCTATATTCAATTATAAAGTTCTCTCGGGAACGGAGAGTTACGCGAGTAAAACCGCGCGCGGCAAGTTTGTTAGACGAACCAACGTATATTATACTTATAATATAGAATAATTTAGATAGATGATACGTATTCTAAGCATGGGTGCTTCTTAGGAGTGGGTGATACAAAACGTATATAGATATTGAATCTATATATTGGTGCAATATCTAAAATCCGATATCGGCTTAATCTGAATCTATATATCGGGCGAAACACTATATTGCTCCGTATCGCGTATCCGAGCCGAATTACCGAACCGATTTACCGAATAAACACAGAGTATACACGATGTGACACGATCTCTACCGACGAAATAACTTAGCAGCCGGCCGAGAGAGGGAGCGCGTGATTAATAAAACCAACGTAGCTTAATAATCCGTAGGTGCTATTCTGAACCTTATGCCACATGCAATAAGTCTGTTTGACGAATTGTTTTAGTATTTTGGCAAGATTGTGAAAGGAATTTCAACTTTCAACTTTATTCTAAAGTAGTATTGATGCATATTACATTACATATTATGCAACGTATAATTTATTATAAAACTTTTCATAATGCAGCCAGTCCTAAGCCTGGTAAAAGTATGAAGGACAGTTCATTGGTGATGACGATTGTATGTTTTCTCTAACTACGTAATAAGCTTTTTCATCACGTGAAATTAGTGATGTTTGGAAACTTCAGCTAAGTATCTAGACAAAACCGTTGTTTGTAATTTAGCTCCCTAGAGATAAATCGTATTACGATATTTATAATATCGCATACCTAGGTGGTTCTCACAATATGCTTTATGCAACGATACAACATCTTGAGACGGATTACGCGTATCTGTAAATATATAGTTTCAGAAAATATATAGTTTCGAAATCCGATATCAAATATCAATATATAGTTTCGATTTGATACTGTAAAAAAGCTATATTACCCACTCCGCTTCTATAAACTTTAAAGTAGTCTAAGCAGTTATATCAGGGGTATTTTAGTGACTTTTTATAAGGAAAAAGTCACGTTCAAAAATTGCGGGTGTAAGCAAACCTGAGTCGTTGTTAGTGATGAAATAAAATTTGTCGAGCGACTAGGTGTATCGTTTGAGCGAAACCATTGCGAGATTCAGGAATTCTGAACCGCGCCATCTAGTGGACACTTGTACAAGTAATGCCGGTGTACATTGCATACTCTATTACGCGTTACTGAACGAAATTGAATAAAATTTAGTACACAGTTAAATTAAAAACTTCATTAACCAGTTAGGTTAGGTTAAGTTGTAAACATCACACCAGTAAATAATATATTTTGATAGGAAAAACCGACATTCCCCTTGCTCTATTAAGAAACCGGCGCGGCACAACAATTTTATCTCCTGAGACAAGGAATAATAAGGATCGTGTTTCAATTATAATATGCATTAATACAAAAAAAAGGTGCTATAAATTTTCGCTTTTACACATATAATAATTAAACTAGTAGATGTAATTTGTACATTGAAGATAGGTATTTTGAAAAACACTTTCTAGGCACGCATGTATCATCTTAGGCCTTATCTTCGCCTTCCATCAAGCGAGAATATGGTCAAACGTAAGCCTATATTTAATAAAAAAAATAAAAACCTATATTGGACGTTCTATTACGGACACTAAAGTAAAAAATGCAATTTAATATAATATAGAAAACTTTAACTGATATTTAATTTTTGGACAAATATTACCTACAAATGTTATAATTTAAATATTTGTTGAAGTAATAAGAATCATTTAGAAAAACTTAATATTTAAACAACACCTTTTCTGAGTTTAATCTTATGAAAGTCCATTGATGAAACTTTCGTCAATATAAAGTTCTCTGTTGAAAATATACTATTTTTTTTCCTATTTTGGGAAATTATGATGATTAAATTAGAACAAGAGATCCCAACAACAACAAATAGCTAGGGTAGGATTCTCGCTGGCGAGGACCGCGTTGCGCCCCTACCCCTGCCCTGTGATTGAGCGCCCGTAGTCGGTGCTGGTGATCACATCCTCTTTGTATATCTACCTTTTTACTTCAGTGGCACCCTGGGTCGTGGTCCTAAACCCCATAGGGTGCCCTCAGGTGTGTGCCACTTAGATATAATGTGACCACTTGCAATTTGGATGCGGTTTTAATTTCTTCTTATAATAATAATAATAATTGGTTAATTGCAATAAATATCACAGGACAGACGGACGGACTTTGCAGTCTGTAGACTTGTATGATTACTTAGTCGGATATCTTATAGAGTAAGAATTATTTGTTAGTTATAATTATTTATTATTTTATCTTCTTACATTGTAATTCTGACAAGTACAAGTGTATGTAAATACCTAAGTGCTGAATAAAATTCATTATTTCATTTCATTTTTTCAACCTGGGGGCTTAAATGCCAAATGGCTTAAAAATAAAGTTAAATGCATAATCTTCATAAAACTTCACATTGACTAATGCTGTCTGCCATCGTTTGATAACGCTTCGGATTGACTTAGTTGAGGTCAAGACCCACTCCTCAGACAGCCACTGGCTTCGGGTGATGAAGCTCTATGCCCATCATAAATACAAGTCATTTTAAAATGGTGGATGCTCTTTGATCGTTACACAATTTACATAAAAATAATATAAAATCAGGTTATTGACTTTATAGCCAAATTAATATTATTAAATGAAAAGGTTTCGATGATGTAATTTACATAATTTGTATTAACATGCTCGTAAAACTTTTTAAATTTGGACGTTTTTTAACCCTATGCTGTTAATCATAATTGGATTTGGTTTTACCTACCGTGGAGCAGTATTTTGCCCTGTAAAATCTCGTGCTTTATCGACCGATGCAATCGGTTACAAGATCTGCGTGTATTTGTGTAGT
The DNA here is from genome assembly GCA_947037095.2 of Nycteola revayana. NCBI lineage: Eukaryota > Metazoa > Arthropoda > Insecta > Lepidoptera > Nolidae > Nycteola > Nycteola revayana. The sequence goes on along the minus strand of OX344842.1, from coordinate 4,004,638 downwards.
TATCAAAAACTACAACCTTTCGTGCCTCGGAAAACACGTTAAGCCATTGGTCCCGATTGTTATATCATCACCTATAATAATCGTATACCAAGAAACGGGCAGCAGCGTTTCCTTGTGTGGTACAACATAATACTGCGGTCACAAAGCCGCCTGCCAAGCATGGTGACTATGGAAAATACCCTCCCTCGGGAGGAGGCCCATGTTCAGCAGTGGACGCTGTATGGGCTGATGATGATATCAAAAACGACTCTTTTTTTTCGGACGGACATTTATGTAGTCAGCCACGAAGCCTTCTTGGCTACTCCACCGGAGAAAAAGGCGAAGCAAGATTCTACTCTTGCCAGGCCTTAAAAAAGCAACTACCATTGATTACTCTTCCTAGAAGCTTTAATCAATAAAATTTGCGCTCGTTTTCGCTTCGCTCTAGTTATTCATCTCGACATATGCCTTTTTATTATAATTTTTATTTTTAATAGTATTATGTAGTTAGCTAATTCATCGAGTATAAAGGCATATAGGGCTCTAGCTTTATTAAATATCCTAGGATCAGGGCGGCCGCTTTCTAGGAAGATTGGGGAGTGAATGAAAATTTTCGATAAATTAAATATTGTCATCTATGTAATATCTGTGTAATTAAAAATAATGAAATGAAAAAAGTTGTATGACAAATATTTTTTGTTTTGATCGTTTTTTTTTAATCTGCGTTTTTGGTGTTACCTTTCAAGTAATTACTGCACTTATGTTGTTATTACAAGTTTAAAGGTGGAAACATATTCGTCAAGACGCGTCGCGTTGTAACAATAGGTTTCCGCCTTAATTGAACTATTGATAACATTTATAGGTAAGTACCTATATAATTTTAAAAAGTTAACTTATTTATTTATTTAATAAGTAATTAAGTAAAAATTAAATAGGTATGAGAAGATGATCACAACTACAGTCTCTATTCTTTTAACACCCGAAATCCTGTGGGACAGTTTTTCACAACACGACCCTAGAGAAATTAGGTGCAAGGTCGCGTTCTTACCTAGGACCTAGACCGCTTCCTGCAGGATTGGCTACAACATGCTATTGAAAGGGATGGTTGGGAGGAATTGGAGGAGACCTTTGCCAGTGTAAGTTAAAAAAAATGAAAGTACATGATTTATTGTAGGCTAATTTGGCGCTCTTATGATTTAAATATTTGCACTTTAAGTATTTAACTCCCAATTTTCCCGAAAAGGGCATTTCAATTTAAATAACTCTTTTGTTATTTTTTTTTTATTTCAATTTTAAAATTAAAAGATTAATTTAATCTGGTCAAACTGACAATTAATACCTAGAATAGGTACGAACGTTACAATTTGTTCAATACTACGGGTTGTAGTTCAAAATGATTTTCTGTGATTTCATTACCGACTATTACATAGATCCTTGCACCTAATTCAAGATGGCAAGCAGTGATGGACCGTGACCTGCAAATATAGATCAGCTCTACTAGCCTATTAGATTCAAGTCTATTTATCGACAGCCAATATGATCACAGCTACCTATTACTACGCATTAATTATTGTAACAATTCAAATTTATTTTCTGGTTGGTTGAGGGTTTACTCTTTGTACCTCGGAAAGCACTTTTTTTGTATACCAGCAGCGTATCTCTGTGTATTATAATATAACACTACGGTCACCAACCCGAATACCAAGCGTGGTAACTATAGCAACACCCTCCCTCCGGAATACCTAAAATGAAAAGGCTCTCCAACAAATTTAGATATGGGGTTCGTCTAGAACTCGCAAACTGGCAACTAATTAACATAAATAAAATCAATAGCATTTTCCTAAAACTGAAACCACAATCTAGTAAAAAAATAACCAATAAAACAATAATTTCTAGAAAAAACATGTTTATGCCATATTCAACGCTATGGCTAGAACTAATGTCAACTATTCATGCATGCTATTACACACATTCAAATACTTCTTACACGCACTACGCATGCGCCGCACACTACGCATGCGCGGTACTCTTTCACGTCAAAAACAATCAAGTACATTGTCTCTGATCCTTTATAAAAATTTCTAAATTAATTTTATCTAACGCGTTTCGACTCCCTACCTTACCTACTTCCATAACAATCCAAATAAAACCATCAAAATACGATTCAACACAAACACAAAACTGAAAAATTCTGGAAATCTTGAATATGGCAGATGCAGAGAAAGTGCGAGCAAAAAGCTCTCAGATGGGAGCGAAGAGAAAAATAAAAAAAACTCAACAAGCATCTAGTAACTATTGGCGCCAAAGTCAAAACCATAATTCAAAATTATTGTTTATCCTAAAACCTATATTTTTATTGTTCATTGCGAACATAACATAAAAGTCTTTTTGTTTTATTTCTAGACTATATTTAGCGAAGATTTATAAAAATATCCGCATCTTCGAGACTTTATTAAGAAACTAGTTTGGATCAACAATTTCATCGACTATTCAATTCCGTGTATTCATGGTCGTAATACTCTTGTAATAGTCTATTTACATACACGTATTAGGTATAACATGTAGGTATAGCACATCTATAACATATTTAATATTTATTGTAAAATATTTATGCAGATAATTAAATATTTAAATTAAAAAATATTATTCGTATAAGTTTTTTCCAAGTAGTTTATAACGAAAAATCTGTATATAAATGAATAATACCTACTAAACGTATGTCATAATAAGTTCCTACCTCGAATTATTTAGCGAAAATTGCGGATGTCTGTTATTATTAAAAGCGTGTATTAATATAGACCGCTCCGCATATGAAAGAATACTGAACTCCATAAGAAAATGTATCTACTAATTAATAAAGCTGAAAAGTTTGTTTGCTTGAACGCGCTAAACTCAGGAACTACGATCGCCCATTTATCGAGGAAGTATTATCGCTAGGGGAGAGCTAGTTGAAACATATCCCTATTAATGAAATAGGTAACTACTTATACTGATTCAGAATCGGGCACCTATTGTAATATACCTACCGGTAATAAGGATATGTATGCTTTGCGACCAGCCATTCTATCGCAATCTGATAGCGGAGCACCGTCCAACGTTTTTTTTTGTATTCCCAACATAACAAGTGGAACATACAAAAGACGCATTGAGCAACGTACATCTGTCACTTCTCAATCGGATTGCTGGTCGCTAAGCATTATGCTTAGCAACAAGCAGTAACCGTCGCTGCCGGTACAGCGCGTCTTATTTATTCATTTTAAAACTTTAGCACAAGAAAGTACACTGGTGGACTTAATGGCAGAGGCGTTCTCTACCAGTCCACCATTGAGTGTTGCAAAGATATAATGGTAGTTACACATCAACCAGACTCGGAAAAAAATACCTTCAGTCTAAATAAAATACATAGAACATCTTAAAAGCAATAACTACCTTCTTTTAAGTATCTAAAATACTAAGTACACCTAAAAATAAAGCACCTTGTTAATCGAAATCAACAATAAAATTGTTGAGCTATCTGCAATGTATAGTATTTGCTTATGAAATATTATTATCTATATTGTAAGTGTAACAATAGTGGCATCAAACGACAAAATCTTCATTATTTGTTACAAACAAAAAAAAAGTCTAGATGGATGTTTATTTCATTCGAATTAAACTGTCAAAGAAGCAAAAATTGGGAACTCCTGATTATGTAGACATAGCAATACTTGAATATAGGTATTACGATGTACCTATCGTTTACAACGTCAACTTTGATTGATACAATCTCTTATAAAATCCTTAATTTACGCGGGCGAAGTCGCGGGTATCATGTATATGATAGTAGGTACATATAATCTAAACTATGTCTAGATTTAAATTCTGGTTATGTCAATGACAAAACAGCTTGGGAGTGACTTGCTCTGATACAATACTGCTTTTTAATAATTGTAACATCAAATTTATTTAAAAAGTATTCCTCTGAGTTTCTTGCCAGTTCTTCTCAGAGTTGCCACGTCCAGAACTGGTGGTAGTAAAAGAAAGGGACGCATCATAAAAACATGGTTTAAAATATTTTAAATGTGTCTATATGAATAAAGAATTTTTGACTTTGACTTAAGATTATGAGAATCATTAAATTATTAGGGAGAGCACCAAATAAAGGTCTTTCCCTTTCAAAAATTAAAAATCAAGCATGTAAGGTAGATGCCGTCCGTTTAATTCCGGCGAGAGTCACGAAACCATAGCGAGATGTAGCCGGATCGAACAGCGCCATCTAGTGGCTGAGATTACAACTACCGGACTCCCCTCATGTAAGTCTTATTTAAAACTGGATGTTACGGACTACAGAACTATAATACAATGACTTCGATAAAAATGTTGAATTACTAGATCTAAAGTTGTATATAGTAATACATGTCGTTACTAAGAAGTGGTAGGACGATTTGAAATCGTGTAAGTTATATGGGGTTCAGATATTCATTATGTTTGATTTTACTGTTTGTTTGCTTAGCGGCATCAGAAATAAAATGATCTGAGATAAAATATTTACTATCTACTTATTTATTTATTCATTTTATTCCTTGCTTCTGCTTACAGTATACAACAAATCATTTATAGGTATTAATTTTTAATCTACGTAAAATAAGCACTGTACATCCTACTAATATTATATAAATGCAAAAGTGTGTATGTGTGGATTAACACATACAAACTTTCGTAAAAAAATCGAGTAATTATGGAATATGTGTACCGTCGTGGCAGAAACGCGGCAGAAGCGGCACTCAACATCAACGACGTTTACGGAGCTAACACTACAAACCAACGCACCACCTGTTATTGGTTTGCTCGCTTCCGTTCTGGAAATTTCGACCTGAAAAATAAACCTCGCAGTCGTCCGAAGACTTTGGTCGACAATGACGAATTAAAGGCGATTGTGGAAGCTGATGATACACAATCTACGGCTGAATTAGCAGCAGCTTTCGACGTTAGCGTCAAAACAATATTGGTCCATTTGCGTCAAATTGGCTTGGTAAAAAAGCTTGACAAATGGGTGCCCCACGAACTCTATGATCGCCAGCGCGAAGTACCTACGCGTTGAGACGTGCCTTGCACTGCTCAACATACACACAAATGAAGGAATTTTGAACCGAATTGTTACCTGCGATGAAAAATGGATTCTGTTTGATAACTGCAAACGCTCAGCAAGCCCTAGAAAAGTGATGGCCACTGTTTGGTGGTCTAGCGCCTGTGTGATTCATCACAGCTTCTTACCAAACGGGGTGAGCATTACTGCAAATGTGTACTGTGAAGAACTGAACACAATGATGGAGAAGCTGGCACATCTCCAACCAGCATTGGTCAATCGCTCGTCTCCGCTGCTCCTGCACGACAACGCGCGACCTCATACTGCACAACAGACGGTCTCCAAGTTGCAAGAACTGGGGTTGGAAGCTCTCCGTCATCCGCCCTACTCACCAGACCTTGCGCCTACAGACTACTACTTTTTCCAGTATTTGGATAACTTCTTGGCGGGAAAACTCACACAATGCCTTTGAAGAATTTGTTGCCTCCCGTCCAGCTGATTTCTTTAAGAAGGACATCAATAAACTGCCACCGCGTTGGCAAAGATGCATTGATGATTACTTCGATTATTACAAATAAAAAATACATGAAAAAAAATCGTTTAAATTTTTTCATACAAAACGGTAATTTCATAGCTAAAGACCTATTACATACATACATACATACTCTCGAAAAACATAACCCTCCTTATGGCGCAGTCGGGTAAAAAAGGTTTTATCATCAAAATTTTATAAATATACTTGCTGATGCCCGCGTCTACATCTGCGTGATATTCCTTCGATAAACATAAATTCTGTGTTATATCATCAAAATCAAAAGTTTTAAAAATGTTGACCGGGGATGTAAGGTACCACCATGCAAAACTTCATTTAAATCGGTCTAACAGCTTCGGAGAGTATCCCGTACAAAACGGACAAACAGACAGAGAAATAAAAGAATTAAAATAAAATCTGGATTTGTTCTATTTTATTTCTAACATCCATCTGACTGATCTGACTCGGTTTATTGCGTTTTTCTTCTATGCACAGACATTCGACCTCTACAGTTTTATAATATGTATAGACGATAGAAAAATCTACTGCCATATATAACACTAATTCTTTTTAACGCTACCTAATATACAACCGGTTAGGTTATTATAATATTAACGAATTATCGGGGTCAACATACCTTTCATAGTTCACGCAAAATATTTTAGTTTTTACGTAATATACCTACAGTTTATGATACGCAGGGCAGGATTTCTTAAACTGTGGTCCATTACACTTTAAGGGGTCTATGTGACGCCTATCCCTAATGCAAATTACGTTATCAAAAATCAGAGCGAGTGCGCGTCGGACTGGCGCACCGAGAGTTCCGTACAATAGGCATGAAGAATAAAAAAATCTATTTAGTCCCTTAATTTGGTTACCAAAAAATAATGGGTACTTTTTTTTTTCGTTCCTTAAAAGAAATGACGAAGATACACCGCGTTAAATTCGATGTGACGTCATTTCCTGAAATTATTCATATAGATCGTTTTCATTGAAAATCGTAAGCCAGGAAACCGGCAGTAGGGTTAGATGGTGGAATAAATATTAGTGTGTCGTGAGCGAGGTGTCATGCGTGGTGGCATGGCTCCCCCTAATGCACATGATGCTTAGTTTAGTGCTGATGATGAAATAATGAATGTATTTAGCACTTAGGTATACATACACTTGTACTTAAAATCGCAATGAAAAAGAACTGTGATTAATAGGTTATTATTCTTATTCTATGAATAAAACTACTTAGGTAACTATAACTAGCAAGTGAGTCTGTGAGTGCTGCTAATTGTAGGACATAACAGACAATTTACACCGTCTGTCATTAATTCCTCTACTCATAATAAGTTCGTATTTACATTAATTATTATAGGTATAAATTAAAAAAATTATAAGAGCATACAATTAAGTGACACACACCTGGGGGCACCCTTATGGGGTTAGGACCACAACCCAGAGGTGCCACTGATATCAAAGTCAGATTTATGGATATAAATGGAAGTGATCGCTGGCACGGCCTACAGGCGCTGGATCACAGGGCAGGGATAGGGGCACAACGCGGTCCTCGCCGGCGAGAATCCTACCCTAGCTAACCTGCAACCTTTCACTAGCTACCTAGGTGGACGACCCGGAGAAGAAAGGGAGAAAGAAACTCCAGGCTTCTTTTTTTCGTCATCTTTTGTATCACAGTATGGCCATTTAATTTTTTTTATATATGTTTTTTTTACAATTATTCATTAAATGAGTCTGAAGAATCGCCAGAAAATTTGTACACTTATAACTTCACAAATTTGCTTAATTCTTTTTTTATTGTATTCATAATTATGAGGACAAAGGTGAAATTAAAGAATTTAGAACCATCCAATGTCAGTAGCAGTACCAATTAGGCTCATCACCGGCCACGAACTGTTAGTTATTGATAAATATGTAACCAAAACATTGTTTAGTCTATAATTATGATGCAAATCCGGTAGTCTAGAACAAGCAGTATACAATTATTGTACATCAATTCTATGTTTCGAACTTAGAGGTCGTGCGGTTGACCTTACACATTATTTATTACTAGAGTCACCAGAATACTAGGAGATTAGTAGGGCTGTCGTGTAAATTAAGCTATTCTAAATTAATCTACATATATTTATATTTTCTTCATATATATTAATGTATATAAGTAAACAAGCATCATTAATCATCATCAACAGCCCGTTTACGTCCACTGCTGAACATGGGCCTCCTCTTAACAGACCTTGGCAAGCCAGGATCGTAGAGGGATATTGCCATAATCACCACGCTTGGCAGACGGATTGGTAATCGCAGTAAGATGTAAACCTTGAGCTAATAGATGCTGCTGCCCATCCACCAGCCATATGTCCCTTAGTCGCCTTTTACGACACCCATGGGAGGACATGTGGTGGTCTATTCTAAGCCGGAAACCACACGGCAAACAATAAACAATATTAATATTATATTATAAACTATCTTCTTCAACTTCAATAGCCCATTTACGTTTACTGCTGAAAATGAGCATCTTCTAAATAGAGCTTGGCAATCCACGGTCGTTGAGCAATACTGCCATAATAACAAGACTCGGTAGCTGGATTGGAGATCGCAGTAAGTAACTTCAAGCTGACAGGTCGTCTTCTCGTTCACGGCACCTCCTGTTCTACACGGACGGTATTATCTATACAGGGTTTCCCAAAAGGTTAAGTAGCTGGGAAAGGGGGTGACAGGGGTGGACACAATGGTCACTAGAAAAATAAAAAAAAATCCGCTCTGGGTATTTAAAAAAAAATGGCATTTTTTTAAAACTTAAAATTTTACACCTTGTTATTTTTGATGTTGATGTTGATGACCTTGTTGTTATTGAAGATTACATAACAGCATTTTTTTTAAATACAGCCATTTTTGTAGGTACAGTTAGCACAAGGTGTAAAATTTTTAGTCTTTTAAAAAATGCCATTTATTTTTTTAAACACCCAGAGGGAATTTTTTATATTTTTCTGGTGACCCTTGTGACCCATCCCTATCACCCCCCTTCCCAGCTACGTAATCTTTTGGGACACCCTGTATACATAATAAATTACTGCAGAAATGTATGTACGAGTTTAACTTGAAACGAAATAGTTAATTAGTAACGTAGACGAATAATTCGCGCTTGTTATACGTAATTTACTATGTATTAACACATTTAAAAACATTATTTTCATTTACCTATTTAAGAACAATATTTATGATATTATATACATGAAGTGTTCAGTAAATGGTATGAGTCAACTGCATGTGAATTCATACATATTGCGTTCATACAAATCGCCATCACATATTATGTTCATAATTAAACAAATTTTACTGTTATATTATTCTTAATTATGAGTACAAAGTTCATATAAAATGTATTTTTTTGAATGGCAATCTGCCGACTTATTCTGCCATATCTATTTCAACATTTTTTGAAAGGCGATGCCGTATAACGTCATGTAGTGAATTATAAAAATTCAGCGGAAACATTGACGGACTTTATGCCAGAGATATTCTATCTTTCCCTTGTCGGTGTTACCGATTGACCAACCTTTTTATTTATATTTAAAATGTTTTGATCGGTCAAATATATATGAGATGTCAACATAATAAATTATTGCTATATACGTATAATACTTAGTGTTTTGCTAATGAATACAAATTGCTATTTGATTTTCTAATCTAGAAATGATAAACAAGCACGCTAAGTGAACCGAATGTGATTAGGATAAAATAACATAACTCGGTCATAACTATTTAATAATCTGTGCCTTAGTAAATTTCTACTAATATGATAGAAACGCAAGATCGTGAGGATTTGCGTATGTTCGTCCCAAAAGATAATATACGGCTTTTGTTTTACCTTTCAATCTTTGGTGGTATCCAAAGCACAAATTTAAAAAAAAAACTCTTTACTTCTTACTCTTCCTGGCGATCTGCAAGAGTAGGAGAAAGAGAAGAAGAAGAAAAACCACGGGTGGCACAAACTGTGGTTCGTATTTTAATTATTATTTAATCCATTTTTTTTACCAAACTAAGAACACAAACAGAAAAGAATCAGCCAAATTGCAAAAGCCATTCTCATGGTATCCCCATACAAACATCATAATCATCATCAACAGCCCGTTGACGTCCACTGGTGAACATGGGCCCCCTCTTAACAGAACTTGGCAAGCCAGGATCGTAGAGGGATATTGCCATAATCACCACGCTTGGCAGACGGATTGGTGATCGCAGTTAGATGTAAACCTTGAACTAATAGATGCTGCTGCCCATCCATCAGCCATATGTCCCTTAGTCGCCTTTTACGACACCCATGGGAGGACATGTGGTGGTCTATTCTAAGCCGGAAACCACACGGCGCACAAACATTTTTCATTAATACATATCTGTATATTTCTGATAGTTTTTTTACACTTTGCTCCTTATTATGAAAATATTTGACACATATGAACAAGACGAAGATAATGATGAAGATATTCATCATGTATCATCGACAGCCCTATATTAATAATTTAATTACGATAGGAAGCTACTACTAAGAAAAATTCCTGCGGTGGCGCAGAAGTCCATCGAAATTAATTTAGATTTTACTAGTCGGATATTTTCCTACAAATAAAATTCCTAAATACTAAATTTCAACGCAGGGTTGACATAGTCGCCACGTTTGGCAGGCGGATTAGCGACCACAGTATTATAAATATCATATTCACAGTTTACCGCTTCTGTACATTACTGGTGCTATGACAATCGGAACCGGGCTTAACGTTCATTCCAATTCCAGTAGTCCGTCAACCAACCTAACCTGGAAAATCTTTGAATTTACGCATATATATTTTTGTGCTAACCAGGAATCGAACTGACGGCCTCACAGATTGGAGGTATACCTTGTACTACGCTGCAGAAGTTGTAAGTCCATAATTAAACCTAATATTTTAATATGCCCTAAGCCGTGGTCCTAGCCCATTAAAAGTGCCCTCAGACGTGTGTCGCTTATATGTAAAAATATTGTTTAAAAACGTGCCTACTTTCTATAGAGCTAAACAATAATAATATTAATATTTTAATTATAGAATGACAAGATTTAAATTTTAGTTGCCATATGTATTATTTGTAGGTATTTAATTATATTAATATTATTATATAACAATTGACAATTTATATACATTGTGTATATAAATTATCAAGTACAAATGTATGTGTACCTAAATGTTTAATAAATATCATTTAATTCGATTAATATAAACCCGGTGTGTCTCACTGCAGGGCGAAGACCTCCCCTTCCTTCTTTCTATTTGCACTATAACAAGCTACCTGGGGCCAATCCTTCAGGGAACAGTCCAGTTGGACTCGTTCCTGGTGTTAAGAAGTCAATCTGTTGATTATCGCCCAACTTGTTTGCGATATGCGGCAGATGCGGCTCATGTCTCGTGGGAACTTCATAATAATATATAGCCTTCATCGATAAATGGGCAATCTAACACTGTAAGATTTTTTCAAATCGCACACAAACATTCAAACAAACTCTTCAGCTTTATACATTAGTATAGATGAGACCTTTTAATTATATTGTAATTTTTAATCAAGATCTTCTGCCGAGTCCCTTTTAACTTTTCTATATACATACTGCACATACGCGTAGTAAGTTAAGTAGGTATGTTAAGAGTATAAAGGTTAAATAACAATAAAACAGTGTTGCTCAAAGTTAAAACTCAACGTACTCGTACTATAATACATTGATGCGTATTAATATCATTACCTAATTAAAAACTACAAGATATAATGTAATCACTATTCTATATATAATGCAGAATTATACGCATGCAGTGCAGTTAATTAATCTATACTAATAGGTATATAAAGAGTTTGTTTGTTTGCTTGAAGTCATAAAATCTCAGGAACTACTGGGTCGATTTGAAAAATGCTTTCAGTGTTAGATAGCGCATTTATCGATAAAGGCTATAGGATCTATTAAAATATAAAGTACTTAGGGGAACGGGAGTTACGCGGGTGAAACTAAAGCGCGATACATACTGCTACATATTTTGTTATATACTTTTAAACATCATATTAATTATCATATTATTTCTCCAGAGCAAGTAGTGGTACAATCTCTGACACTTAGGTGGAAATGGTCCGACCACGTTCAGAGAGTAACCGATTGATAACCTTCCGATGCTCTCGTAGACTCCAATGTCCAAGTGCACAAAACTGCCCTAAATAACTAAACGTCATAATCCCTCAATCCCATCGCCAGCGACCGCCCTGAGCCGAGGTTCAAGTCCCTCAGTGGACACCTTCTTGCGCAGGTTGCCTAATTTGTAACAATTTATCTAGGCTGGACCTCGACTCGGCTTTCGCTTTCGCGGCAATTTATGCCTGGTAAAATAGCAATAGCCTTCTGGGTAAATACATAATATCCGTCCGAAAAAAAAACTGGCGGTACGGCGGTAAGAATAGACCATTTAAAAGATGGAATGGCAATATCGTCGAAACTACAGTCAGGATTAGTAAGATAGAGCCACTTCGCAATGTTTTAAGATGGTTTGTATCGCAAATGGCTTTTGACTTATTTTTAACTACACTTAGATATATATAAATACAGCTCCATGGTTTAAAAACTATATAAAAATAAAGTTGCGCAAGAGGGCGCCCCTGTGGTACTTGGACCTCGGTTCGGGTTGGTCGCTGGTAAAGGCATAATTGACTTTTAGATTTATAGGCGAGTTTTGTGCAACTGACCACAGGAGCGTCCCTTTTTTTTTTTGTAGTTTTAAACCGTTTATTTGGCTGAAGCCTGCTCTCCACTAAAACATACACTGCCATCCCTATACGTTTATGAAATGTGTAAATTTGTTAGAAATCACCTTTAACTCTATGAGCACGATGAGAAGGCCCAATTTAAAAGGAAAATAGTACAAAAACCTCTAATAATACCTCAAAATAGATTTAAATGTTGTAATAGAAATTGCTACACCATGGCGGTCAAAATTTATAATAAAATAACAGAAAAAATACGAAAAATGAATAATTTAGAATTTAATAGAACTTTGAACCATTGTGACAGATGTTTTTATTCTATAGATGATTATTTAAATCTTAAGCGGACATGATGTATCACTATGTACATTTAAATTCTAATTATTGACATTTTTTATATATCTTCTAATAAATAAATTGATAATTTATAGAGATACTATCTTGTAAATTAATTTAATATATTTTATAATGTTTATGTGCTTAATTAATATATTTGATGCAAGACTAAATTTTATTATGTTTGTGATGTGTAATTGTGTATGAGGAATGAAATAAATGACAATGACATTCATGAAATTTCATGATTATTACTGTTTTGCATATTCTAGAAATATTTGCACGACCGTTAACTCGAATATAGTGAGTCTAAAATTATTTTACCATGTTATTAGGTACCGTATTCTAATAGTGGCAGACTTACACATTTGCCGCAAGTAGGCTATTAAAAATTTGCCGCCCCTACAATTTAACTACTTAACATTTTAGACGTTAAGAATTTTTTTCTTCAAACATTTGGCCAAATCTGCCGCCCCGTAAATTCTGCCGCCCTAGGCTTCAGCCTACTTAGCCTGCTGGTAAATCCGCCACAGTCTAGCAAATAAATAAATTTCATTTCATTTCAAAACACACGATTGATAACGTTTATAAATCTTGTTAAATATTCGTAACTACAGTGAATATTGGTGAGTTTAGTTTCTTCTTTAATTTATTCAAAGCAGTGACATTCTTGGTATTTCCTAAAAAACTTGTTTGGTATCCGCATCGCAGTGTCCGTGTAGTGGCCGTATCGAACCTCACGTGTCTCTCCGCATTTTGACCATTTTCTTCTTAAATATTGTAAGAATTATATACCTAATATTTTAAATTAATTATTTGAAATCTTTAAAAGCATATGGGCATTATAACTTTGTACTGATTTTACTCAATATATAGATGTGTGACACGTCATTATAATCTTTAAAGTTATATTTTAACTCACACACTGATTTAACTATTTTCGACTCGCATTATGTATTAATTTAGAAAAACTTTTTTTGTTTAATATATAAATAAAAAGGATATAATTTATTAAATTCATTTGGATTTTTTTGAATTAAAAAACAAATAAACTTTGTTATTTCAATGACATAAATGTGATGAAATCACGGAAAGCGAACATAGTTAATCCATACTTGACAGGACACCCTTACTTGTTCACATTAAAATAACTTGCACTCATGGAAAGGGGGCCTGGAGATCTAAGACACAGGCCTAGGCTTAGTTTGGACTCCAGATCCTCCACAAATTGCATACTAGCTTTTAAAATTGCGGAGATGAAAATAAAACCTTTTATTATTATTATTATAATAGTATTTCTGTTTATAAAAGATGTAAAATATAGACAAATATACAATATGTAAAATATAGACAAGTAAAGTACTTGTTTCGAAATAGACTTTTTGGTAGCGATCGCTCTATTAGCGATACATTTGCATATTTATAAAAAAAAATACATTCGAAAACATTTTTTTTTCCTAGTTCTCTTTATTAATTAAATAATTATTTAAGTGGTGCTCCCATACAATAAACGTGTTATTTTTAAATATCATGGTGTAGATAACCGTAGGGAACCCTTTGGGCGCGATTCCGACTCGCACTTGGCTGGTTTTTATTAATAACCATTTTTTTTATGTTTAATATTAGGCATCGAAGGTCGTTCAATATACCTACGTCATCCACGTTGTGATAAATTATGTGAATCTTCTATTAAAGTAAGTTTTCTTAAATAAATGATAATTCAGAGGGCCTAACAGTGGGGCAGCAAGCCCTACACGAGCACCGTATCAAATCTTGTTAGAGGTCCACATACTTTCGGGGACCCTGAAGCCCCAGGCCCCAATCATTGGCGCCTAGACAAGTGGCTTCCTGAATATTTTCGACCGAATAGAATCGATTACCCTTGAATTTAATTTTGTCTGTAACAATTTTGGAAGTCATGTTAATTTTTATGTTAATATTTTTTAGCTATTCATCGAATAGAAAAAAACGATAGTTTGTAATTTCGGCTAGCTCAAAAACGATTCGGTTGAAAATGTGTTGCAGTAAGCATCCCATACCACAAAAATGTTGATCTGCTAAGGACAAGTATCAAATATAATAAATAAAAAAATGCTTATCTATGGTTATAAGTAGTTAGTAATATCTGAGATATAAAGTTCACGTTATCTCTTGGCCTGCCGATAACTTATTAATATTTCTTGTATGAGTTCTCTATGATCCTGTCAAATTAATATTGCATAACCAAAATAGTAGAGTTGAAATATAATTGTAACTAGTACCTACCTACTCAAAATTATGTTTTCTTTAGCTGTCCTAACATAATTATGTAAATTTAACGTATGCTTATAAAATACGTCATGATCAACTATAGTTTTTTTTTCCATAAATTAGATAAAAAAAAATAAAAAAATAAGAGAATAAAGATTTTTTTATTTTTCTTGCAGCGAACTATATACCTCATCATCAGTCCGTACAACGTCCACTGCTGAACATGGGCCGCCTCCCGAGGGAGGGTATTTGCCATATTCACCACGCTTGGCAGGCGGGTTGGTGACCGCAGTATTATGTTTTTACCACACAAGGAAACGCTGCTGCCCGTTTGTTGATATACGATTATTATAGATAATGCTATAGTTTGGAACCAACGGCTTTACGTGTTTTCCGAGGCACGCAGGGTAGTCCGTCAACCAACCAGACCCGAAAAGAAATCTTAGAATTTACACAAAGATTTCTTGTCCGGCGTGGAGATCGAACCCACGACCTCCGAGATTCAAAGCGAGCCAAATACCGCTACGCTACAGAGGTTGTATACCTAATAAAGCTTTTATTTAATTTAATGTTTTCATTAAAATATATCATCGTGCCTAATACACAATATAGATACATTTATTTACTCTACATTTTCTTTAATAAACAAATAATAAAATATAATTTTATATTAATAATTATGCAATGTATCTGCTGTAACTTTTAACTTTCTTTGTACAATATAAACCCTATTGAAATTTAATAGGTAAATTTGCCTAATTATCATATAATATGTATCTAAGAATTTATATAAATAAACATTAGTTATTAATAAATTTAATAAAAAAAAAAACAAAAAATTTTGTGTTAATAGCATCAACCGCAATCCTAATATTAAAATAGCTTTTATGTAGCTTATGGATTTTAAAGCTATGCTTAGACTTTACATGCCCCATATTGCTTAAAAATCTGTCCAATTCCCGAACTACTCTTGGTTTATTCCACTTTGAACACCCAGGTGATATCACCTAGGTGTTCAAAGTGGAATGAAACAGTGTCCTCTGATCACCTACGAATAATGATACTAGCTGGGTGATTTGATTCGTAGGTGATCAGAGGATACTGTTTAATTCCACTTTGAACACCTAGGTGATAGATACCTGGGTGTTCAAAGTGGAATAAACCCTACTCTTAGTTTACAAAAAACTGTAAAGTAAAGCGACAGTTGCACAATACCCTTATCAACTTTAAGTCATAATCCCTCAATGCCTCCATCAACGACCGCCCTGAGCCGAAGTCAAAGTCCCACATCGGGCGCCCTCTTGCGCAAGTTGCTTAGTTTGTAGTTTATAAACCATTTTTATTCCTTGTTGTTGTGGGAGGAATAAATATATTATTATTTTTAAATTGGTACATTTTACTGCCACGGGCCCATGGCGACCCGGTCATTTGAAAGGCATTCATGGGGCCGAAACCAACATTGAAGAGGCCTTTGGTACCTTTTAATATAAAAGTGAGATAGCTGCATCTATGAAGGTCTATCCACTGATGTACCATTGAGATATACCAATGGACAGACCTCTTATTATCATTTTAATCGTCTTATTTTATTTACTTTGTGACTTGAGCCTTAAGAAATGAATAAAAAGCGCGAGATGGCGCCACCTGAGGGGACCGGTGCCCGAGGAGAGGACCCTACACCACTAAAACCCCCCGGCCACTCCTCCGGGTACGCATGAGCAATCCGGCCCACCGACGGCACCCGCGGCCAATATAGTACCGCGGGATCTCCTGGGTGAGGAGACAGGTGCCCTAGAGAGCAGGCTGGTTAGTTTGTAGTTTTTAAGCCAGTTATTGGACCTCGGTTCAGGGTGGTTAATAGTGAGAGAATTAAGAAATATTCACTTTAAGATTGTTATAAGGGTTTAGTGCAACTGTGGCTCTACTCTCGGGTCTACAAGGGCTTCGCACGGTTCTTTGCAACACAGTCTACAGCTGAACACTGGCTGGCCCAAATTTGCGCCATAATACTCGATCATCTGCTTTCAGCATCCATATTACTGCAACCACCCTTTTCAGCTTTAAATATTTGGGCTTAAAAGCTTCTATTAATAATAACCATATTGAAGGGAAACTAAGTACTGTTCGCTTAATACCTATTCCTTGTTTTAATTATGATGATGAATTTTCCATCCTCAGATAAAAAATATCAAAAGAATAAGTTTGAATCGGTACAGAAGTTCAACTAATTTTAATAAAATACGCCACTACAAGCATTTTTTATTGTCTGGATGGACCTGAAGAAGAATGGCAACAAAACCAGCGCTACTGGCATCAGTATAGAATTCAGTCGGATACTCAGAATTGAAATTAACAAAGATGGGTTCGCTCATTATTTCTCGAGTAAGTTCTTTAACGTTTTCCTTTTCAAAACCCCAATTAAGCTGAACTTCCTTTCATATAAGTTTTGAAATATAAGCAGTTTTAAGTTCGTAATCTGTTATATGCTGGCTAAAGTATCCGGCTAAACCTAGTAATACAATTGCTTCCACTTTTCTTGGGTTTCGACTAACCTGACCTTGGCTTATATATATATAGATGGAATGGGCAAAATAATTGGACTAGCAAATTCAGACTGAGATCGTCTCATCGTTATCTTACTCAGGAGGTTGTTTATGATTTCCCGTAGGTAGTTTTCTTCACTCTTCTCTAGATAAATGTGTAAGCCCGGTAAACGATTATGACAGAATTTGTGAACTTTATTTTCACTGAACCCATTCGAAGTTCAAACAGTGATCTTGGCTGCATCCAAAATTAAAAACTAAGAAAATTCATTAATCTCGGTCATTAGTAGAAGTTCAAGCTACCTTCTTCACCTATGAGCTGAGTAGGTATTTATTACAAGTACATTACTATATTCATTGTTTGTCGGCTTATAAATGACAATAGGCGTGAAGACTAAAAAATATATTTAGTCCGTCAGTTAGATTACCAAAAAAATATTGGATACGTATTTTTTTTCATTTTTCCTCAAACAAAAAATTACGAAGATACAGCGCGTTGAAATTTCGTGTGACGTCACTTCTAGGTACAATTTTACTTAGTAGTTACGTCACAAGCCCGTCTCCTAAATTATAGTTTGTTGTTGCTCTGTATCTTTGTCAATTTTTATTGATATGATAAACAAAAAAATACGTATACAATATTATTAGATATATGAAGAGGAAACTACCATCGAATCGACCTCAACTATATCTGACTAAATTTTAGTGTGGCAGTTACGTATCACTATTCATCGATTCGTTTAAATACAAATCGCTTCGGTTTAGATTCATAAGTAAGAATTTTATTAAAATAATGTCTGATAAAAGTAGGGATAGGTATAATGAGTATTTCAATAGAAATATCTTCAACCACAGCCGTTCTGATGTCGTAATTACTCTTTAGACTTAACATACGTTCGGTACAAAGGTTAATATTTCGTTGTTTACCGCGCGATTCGGAACGATTTTTAAGAATCCTCCACGTGCCCTGTTTTTTTACAAAATGTACAGGCGCTTAAACTAACTTTCTGGGGTAGATTCGAAAATGTCTTAGGTTTATTACGATAATCGCGACTTATATGACCTCTCTTTTTACTTTAATTTATTAACTCGTTCGCTATGGGAGTATTTTTGAGCTGAAAGATGCTGCCCATCCATCATTCGATTGGCCCTTAGTCACCACTTACGACACCCATAGGAAGATATGGTGGTCTATCTAGGTCTTGTAGCCGGAAACCACACGGCTATGGCCTTCTCCGGCGGTATTTTATTTTGGGACATACTCGTTTTGGTTCCGCATCAATAAAATAAATATGACAAAGTTTCTGAATGTTATATGAATGGAAAAATGGTTGGGACCGAGTGCTCTAATTACAGTGTAAAATACACGCAGCGTAAGGGAAAAATATGACGATTCCAAATAAATGTGACTATTGTTACGTAGTAAATGATATGTGAGTTTGGTCTTCAGGTTTCTGCTATTTTTATTGTGTACTAGCTGACCCAACAGACATTGTCCTGCCTTAACTAAAACTTTATATTAAATTGAACTACTTATATGTATTAGGCGTGATAGCTCTGAACTAACCGTGGTGTGCACTAAGGCCCCTCGCCCACGGCGACTTTTTGCAGCGATGCAGTCGCGCGTTTCGTAAACGCGCAACAGCATCGCGACTGAATCGTGGTTATGTGGGCGATAGAACACAGCTAATGACCGCATTGCGACTGTATCGATGCAAACGCGCGACATCATCGCTGCAAAAAGTCGCCGTGGGCGAGGGGCCTAAGAGCAGCAAGAACTCTGTCTATGTTATGTCAAACGCCATAAGGCCAATGGCATACATTAATAAGTTTATACTGTCAAAAGAGCTTTGGTTATTTTTGTAAGGTATTCTTCAATTCTGTAGTTTTCCGCGCAATTTTCTTATTTTTTTATTCACAAGAACCTTTTCTTGGCAATAACAAACACAACAAAAAATAATTAGCGTAATCAGACCAGCATTTTACGCGTGATGCCGTGACCAAGGAAAATAGGGATTCATTTTTATATATATAGATATTATGCCGCTTTTTTTGTCAAGGCACGGTACTACTGGCACTTAACGGATGAAAAAAGGCTTAACGAACGGGGTTTAGATCATTCATACAAATGGATGTGCCTCATTGTAATTATATCAATCACCATAATTCATTACATCTGGGTATCTTAACGTGTTGTTATAAAACCGCATTAGGCTAGTCTATACACGAACACGGATGTCAGCCATATTCATTCTAGATTCAATGTAGCATTTTAAACAGCAGCTAAGAAAAGTATTTTTGACAGATTCTATATCAAATGAATTGGTTAGTTAATTTCTTTACAGAAAGACTTGGATTTCCATGTGTTTCTTGCCCACCTAAAAGAAACCTCTACCTTCCGCAATACGCTTGCTTGTCTCCGCTGTCAATAAGCTAACGATGCGCACCATTCCATCGCGAACGGAGAAATTTGGACACTCTTTTCTTTGTCACACCTAAAAATAAAAATTCTCTCTCAGCGCTCATATTTCCTATCTTATTCGACATGAGGTTCTTTAAGTGATTAAGCATCATGTTGGCCGAAAGGATGGGGACGGCTCACTAGCCGTCCCCATCCTTTCGGCCAACTGTACAACTTCTGTGCTGGCAGTAGCTGTTCTTGTACTTCGACCCCTCTGCCATTCAATATAAGGTTCATTACGTTCCTGATCCTAAATTAAACAATTTGGGTAGCAGGGTTACTATAATGTACTTATTTTAATACAATAATCGGAATCGCTAGAATATAATTAATGCGGCTAAATATAGGACATCACATTGAAGAATGCATGACTATCAATCCGATCTTGTAATATAAAACGGCTCTGTTTATTAACCACTCACACGTCCAGGGATACTTTGGTATCCAAAAAAAAAAGGGCGTTGTACGTCCAAGGATACTTTAGTATCCATAGCGACATATTTTATAAAACCGTCATCTATCGACAATATGCGTTACTTTTTGCGTGTTTAAGTTGTGTAGTCGATAGCTGACGAACTACTTTACAATAAAAATCAAGAGATGGCAGTGTAAGAAGCCTCAACGAATAAAAACAAACGTTTATCTGCAGTCCACTC
This sequence comes from Nycteola revayana, assembly GCA_947037095.2. Lineage (NCBI taxonomy): Eukaryota > Metazoa > Arthropoda > Insecta > Lepidoptera > Nolidae > Nycteola > Nycteola revayana. Next base: position 3,984,048 of record OX344842.1, on the reverse strand, counting down.
TACGCTTTGTGTTTAGTGAACAAGTGTTTTTTAAGTTCCAGCGATTATGTCGTCAGTACTTTAGTTTTATTTATTAGTTCATAGATTATTATACATAAAAATAAACTAGATGATTTGTGCTTTATAATTAAGTATACATATCACAGTTTTAAGAGTAAAATCGAGTCATATTTGGAATTCAAAGTGTAGCTGTTTCGAAAAAAATGGCGTAGGAGCGGCCATTCTTGTTGTTGATCCAATTTTAGTTATTTTTACGTAGTTTTTCAGTAAAATATTGTTTAAACAAAGAGTAATAGTTCGTCATAAACATAATAATACACTTTAAAAACTGAAATATACAATATTCACGGAAGATTCCTTAAAAATGTCATTGTGTTCCTCAGGTGTTTAGGCATGGATAGATTGCTATCCACGGACGGAACTAAAATGGTTCAAAATAAGGATGTGTACAAACGGCAAAATATGTTTGCAATATTTTTTTTCGCTTTGTGTGGTGGTGATTCTTTGTTTGTTTGATATAATAATGTTATGTTTGTTAATGATTGTCGACTTTTGCTATCATTTTTAAATTAGCTTGATGGTTTCACCTCACTTTATTTCCCTTGTGGTGTTTTAACAATTTAATTCTCATATTTAATCAAAATCACTAATATTTTGGTTTACGGTTTTACGCCTATTTGTGTCGTGCATATTATTTTTTTAATATTGATGTCATTATTGTAATAATTATACCATGTGCATACTTAGTATTGCTTGAAGATACGCTGCTATTAAAATGTGAATGTTTTTTTATAAGTTACTGGCTACTGACCCCGATATTTTTAATGCATCATGCACATTATTATTGCCTTTTTCCTTGATGATATTGATAGTTTAAATTAATATATTTAAGAATTATAAAACATACCTACAATAATTGACTATCACCTAAATTTAGAATAAAAATACCTAATTTATTTTAAAACAAATCCTAAAGTCGTGTGTAAAATCCTTAGGCGGGCGGCCATCTTGCCGTAATTTCGGTATCGGAGACGAAATCTAGGTCGATCTAGATTACTGCAGGAACGCGTTTTTTATTTTGGTTTAATGGGCTACACTGTTCATTTTAAGTAATAAGATATTGATGTCAAAAAAAAGCTTATTTAATCTAGTTTAATTATTATTAAAAAACATTGCGAATAATTAAAAAATGATTCGGTAAAACTTGTTAAAAGAAATATTTTACGTAAATTTAACCCGTATTGTTAAGTTAATTATTTTTTTATGATTAGCAGATTAATTGTTGAACTTTAATCAGTACATATTTTGATTCCTTAATAATTCAGCTTGATACTGGTAGGTTTTACCTTGCTATAGCTGCAATAGTTTGCTAGTAAATACACTTTGAATCAGTAACGGCACGAGCGCTCGACGCGGTTCGGTTCGCGGTTCGCGCTCGGACGTTCAAGGGGTAGGCGACTATAGTCGCCCGGACGTTTGAGTGGTTAAAAAAGCTAGCGGCAATGTAATGTAACGTAATATACATTACAGCTGCGATAGATAAACCAATAAGTAGATAGATATTACTTACGCTTTACTTATTCCGCGAATTCTGTTGCGTCACGGGGATTTTTCTTTGCAGATATTAATTGATACTTTAAGTGTTGGAGATCGCACTGCTGAACGTAACGATCGATAATAATATATAGGGATACCGTTTTTAAATAGCCAATGACAGTCGTCTGTCATATTTTGAAAGAATATTGGAAGTCTGTAGATATTTATAGTCTTGTATTTTATTCATTTATTTAATAGGTACCTACCTACATTATATTTTTGATAAGGTTATTGGTCCAGTCTCCAATAGGATTCCTTCTCCATCAAGTTACGCTACCAACTTTGTAAGATTAGAATACCAACATGTTTATTTTTCATAGGTACAATAATTATTTAGCCTGCCAGCTGCAAAACAATCACAGAAAATCAGTTGTCAGTCAAGGTTCTCCTACAGACGAAGGCTGGAATATACGAATGAAATATGATCGATTGAAGTAGTCTCTCGTAATATCTAAGGAATGTTAATTATGACGAGTACCTACCTCATAGTTCGGCAAGCAATAGTTGGTGTATCGAAATATCTAAAATTATCTTCAGTGTACGGCAGAATCTCGAGCGTCGATCACAAGTGGGTGCGTGGTGTTTCAGCGGCTGAGTGCAGAGTGCAGACGGTGGTGATGCGCTTGCGCGGGGTGCGCCGCGCTGGGTGTGGGTGCGCGCGCGCCGGACCCGCAGCGCGCCAGTAGCGCGGAAAGCCCCGACCGGCACACACGATGTTTGCGCATAAGCACGCGCTCGCCGCCGCGCTGCTGTGCGCGCTGGCCGGCCAGCTGGGCGCCAGCCTGCACTGCGCCATGCGTCGCGAGATTTCGCCCTGCACCTGCCGCCGCGAGGACGCCGGCACCGGCCTGGTGCTCGTGCTCTGCCAACGTATCACAGCCTACGAGGAGATTGCGCGCGCCCTCACCGACAAGTTCAGCCCGGAGACCAAGATCGGCCTGGACATCTCTTACTCGCAGCTCCCCGACCTCGCTGACCACAGCATCAAAGAGCTCGGCCTCTCTATCACGAGACTCAAACTGAACTTCGACAATTTAAGGCAAGTCGATTCCGAAGTATTCTAACCGGATCCGTGGTTCGGTTTCGTTGTGCGGTTCCCGTGACGTGTGCACTTGTGAATCTACGCAACTCGACTCGATATGTGTAAGCTCTTTGTTGTGTAAAATAGCATTAAAACTGTGATCTCGATAATAACAAACAATGTGTAAATTCAACGAGAAAACAACAGGTCTATGATAAGGGGAGCGCGCTGCGATGAGGATCGGTCGTTATCGGCGCAGTGGGCGGACCTCACCAGGGCTGGCCGCAGGCGCCGTATCTCGCCGACTCCGGCGCGTACCCTCGCGCCTCGCCTCGTTTCCTACAACCAATTTGTTTTTCTGCAAACGAGTATGTGATCTAACCGTCACTCGGTAAATTTCCCTTCGGAGTGGGTTTATTATTGTAATAGCGCTTATCAGCTTTATTACTACAATATTATTAATGCAGACGCAAACACGAGAAACGAATACATAGTTATAGAGTAGATAGTCCGTCGGTCGGTCCGGCGAACAGTATTTTGGTAGCATTATTACTTACAAAACAACAATTAAGTCGCCGTGACCCGTCGTGAGCTCGGGCTGGGCTCTTATTGACCATTCAATTGATCTTGACAGATTTTCGAGTCATCTTAATTACCTATTTCATTTTCGCAATTGAAAACCCTTAGTTTAATTCGCAATCGTAATATTCTTGGAATACACAATTAAATGTCAGTAGCTGATGCCGATCTACATGTGTGAAGTGTTTCAGAGTGTCGAATATTGCTCGATAAGTTTTAAAATTATGTGAATTTCATAAATTAATCATTGTTTCATTAAAAGAATATTTAGGTAGATATTGATAATGATTTCGGATAACGTAGAAAATTTAATGGATTAATATTCATTATTGAAATAATTAGTTTCGGTCGAGTGTGAGAATGGCTAGTAGACGTGGCATCTCGATAGTTAGCCTCGGGTTATCTGAGGTCGCTTCTAAGGCAGTAAAATTGAATGATATCATATTGGTCGTGCCGTATTCACTGTATTTACTCATTAATGGTAAACTAACAAATTACTGGAGTCATTGTTTAAACTTGTTTATGGACATGATATGCTCGTATTCTGTTCGATGTGAATGCTGTAGATAGTTAAGTCTAACTTAAAGTCTTCGAAAAATAAATACTAACTCTTTATATCTATCTCTTTCTAACTTGGGTACATAAGTTATTACATGCTATGTTACTTTTTTAAGTAATCGTAAATAGGTACATAGATATAATTACTATTAAATGAAGAAAATTCTTTGACTAGTCCAGCTTTATAAAATCGAATCAGTCCATGTTTGTTTCTATCATGCTATAGGTACGATAAAAATCATTCACAACAACAGTGACTTGGTACTTATAATATAATTATAGACATGTTTATTAAACAGATTAATATATGGTACTCGTAACCGAGAAAGTTTTGTTTATTAATTACTAGCTGAGCTGCGCGGTTTTACTCGCAAATATCTCTTTGCCGTAAGAAAATTGTCTTAAAATATAGCTAACGTTAGTGCTTTGTAAAATTCGCAGTCATATCAGTAATACCGGAGAATGCATCGAACATACTAACTTAATCACTTTTTACTTCCACTTTCCGATGCCCTCGTAGACCCGAAGTCCGAGAGGCCCGCGAACTGTAAAGTAGAGCGACAGTTGCACAAAACTCCCCTAAAAAAAACTAAAAGCCATAATCCCTCAATCTCCCCGTCAGCGACCGCCCTGAGCCGAGGTCCAAGTCCCACAGGGGACGCCCTCTTGCTCAGGTTGCTTAGTTTGTAGTGTTTAAACCATTTATCTAGGCTGGAGCTCTGCTCGCCATTATGCCCGATGATGAAGCAAAAGACCGTCCGAAAATAAAAAACTTTTACTTACCTACTTACTTTAAAATACATATGTCCATTGTCCACGGCTCCGAGCGCATAAAACTTTAACATAAATACGTAGGTACGTACCTTTAATTAATTGAGACATAACCTCTATCTAAGCCCGTTTATCAGCCACAATTTAATTTTTTCACGAAAAATTTCTTCATTACTTAACTACGTATGTACCTACTGTAAAAGGGTGGCATATATTTTGGTAGCTCCTTAGATATATTTCGGTTAGAGTGTGGCATATCGATGTATAAGATACTTATCGTTTTATAAGTATACACACATTGTTGTATTACCACAAACTAATTGATTTTATCATTATCAGCCCGTATAACATCCATAGCTGAACATGGACCTGCTCCCGAAGGAAGGTTTTAGACATAGTCATCACGCTTGTTAAGATTAAAATGTACAGACATGTAAAAGTTCTCATTCGTGTTCTTTTAATACAACATATTTTAGTATACCCATTTATATACTATGCATGAGTATATAAAAATGTATATTTGCTATGTTTCTATCAAAAGCTAAAACTGCAAAACTTTAATCAAATTCTCATTTTGATATTTACCTGAAGTACTCTTTCTAAACTTTTAATGTAATGATACCTACAGTTTTTATAATATAATATATATTTCTATACTTAAATGCAGCTAGTTTAAACCAAAACTATCTTAAGAACCTGACCAAGTGCGATTCGGACTCGCGCACGAAGGGGTCCGTAAGATTTTCAAGTGCCTACCTGTTCCTTTATTGAAATCGTGCAAAAAAGGCAAGAAAATCCCGTTTTTTGTATAGGAGCCGCCCTGTCTAGCTATCGCGGTTTTTGAAATACAGCCTGGTGACAGACAGACAGCGAAGTCTTAGTAATAGGGTCCTGTGGTTACGGGTAACCCTAAAAAGACTATTTATTCTAAATCTATGATACTTGGCAGTGTTCTCAGAACGCTCGCAACATTGCTGCTCATTGAATTCCGGGAGTCATTTCATAGATCATAAACCTCGTTATTTTTCAATTTCGAAAATTAGAAACTATAGATGTGTTTTCAAAGAGCTAAAATACCTAATTCATAAATAGATAAAAAATATTACGACCGGTGTCGCTTTTGAAAATAGTTAAAATTGAAAAAAAATGCCGTCGAATGAATTCCTTTGGAAAAGGAAGAGAATATAACAAAAAATATAGTTGTATATATATATTTTATTTAAGAAAAAAATATTACGGGCGATCTGAGGTCGGAAAGTGGTAGGGGGTGAGGCTTTAAAGGTTTTAAGGGTATAAAACGGTTAATCTCGATTTCCGGCAAAACTACAAGTCCTAAAGTAAAGACTTAAATGGCAAAGTTGTAAGTAATAAAAAGATATACAACTTCTATATTTACGCTTTTTCCCTTAAGTTTTTGTTTTTTTTACTTTTACAACAAAAAAACAATCATGAAATCTGGTGTAAACTAACCTTATTGTGCCCCAAACACACTGGACTGTTTTTGATTTAAAATAATATATTTTTTAAACATTATTTAGACACGATATCGAAAAAGCATAGGTTGCTTTTTCGATATAGTGTCAAAATAAGGTTAAAATTTTCAATTGAAATTCTCACCTTTTTTTTCGTTCAAAACTTTTCTTTTTGATATGTAAAAAAATGTGATAATGTACATAACAATAGTAAATCATCTCAAAAAATGCAACATAACTTATTTTTGTATTTATGTTCAATGTAGAGCGTAACATTCTATGTTATATTGATGAACAAAAATAATTACAAATCCATAAAACATAAATATTATAAAAACATAGTAGTTCTAAATATTAATAACTAGCTTCCCGCGCGCAGTTTCACCCGCGTAATTCCCGTTCCCGTGGGAATTTATAATTAAATTTAGCTGAATTTCCAATGCTGAAAGAATGGGTTGGTCCTATCTGATCGCGCGATCCGTTGCCTGTGGAAACGGATCGCGCTTCAAAGGTGCTTTCTGATCGCGATATCAGTTTCACCTAAAACTAATGTATGGAAAAGTGGAAACCAATTTATGAATTTTTAAAATACAAATTTTTCATCTTTATAATATTACTATAGATATATGTAGATAGGATTTTCAGGGGATTTTATCTAAAAAATGAGACTACTCATAAAATTTATGTAATAGAAAATATATCAATATAGGTAGGTACATGTAAATCGTGATATTGAAATGAGATACTTTATAATGATTACATCATACATTCTGCATCTTTGCAAACATAAGCATTTTTAAGCGCTCTCGTATGAAATTGCAAAATTGCAGATTTTTTATTGTAAATTAGGACAGGCTATCTGGAGTTTCAGCAATAGGAAAGAAATCAAATCGACTTGAAAGTGTTTCTATGATAAAATCCCTCTGAGTTTTTTGCCAGATCCTTGACTAAGTGTGGTAGGAAACACCTAACTAATTAACCCCCCCTCCCCCCCCAAGAAAATAATAAAATTTACTGGTGAAGAAAATAAAGTTTTTATTTGAATAAAAGGCAACAAATAAAGTGCCAAAAGAAATATCTTTTTAATATTAATGTGATGGGTGTGCTTGTTTCTTGTCGGAAATGGATTCAATTTTTGGACGCCATTACGTAAATCTTGTCGCGAACCCCCTGCCGTCGAATGGCGAACCCCTAGGGGTTCGCGTACCCCACTTTGAGAAACCCTGCATTAAACAATCAATTTATACTTTGAGGCGGTCTCTTGTGACATTACTGATTTTCAGATTAGGTCTAAATTTTTTATTGCGACTTGCAATTCTTGTTAATTCATATCCTAAATTAAACCTTTTATATGTATTTACCATTTTATCACCATGTTACCAACAGACCTCAAACATATGAACAACATCACAAAAAACGAACTGTCATGTTATCAAAAAGCCCATTTAATTTCATTTAGGTTTGATAAAGCTAAAGTATCATATGATTTTATTAAACAAAGACAATAGAGTAAAATTATTGAGAGTTCAAGGTTTAACGACCTATCATTTTCAGGTTCCGTATATTCATGTATGATGCACGGGTGGCTCGGTGGTTAAAATACAAAAAGTCAAAATCCCTCAATCTCATCGCCAGCTAACGCCCTAAGCCGAGGTCTTAGTCCCACAGGGGACGCCCTCTTGCGCAGGTTGCTTAGTTTGTAGTGCTTAAACCATTTATTTAGGCTGGAGCTCTTTTTGCCTTTATGGCCCGTGAATCAGCAAAAGGCTCGTGGCTAACTACATACATAAATAAGTCTAAAAAAAATGCTTGGTGGTTACCACAGTGACTTCTGAGATCTGGTGTTTTGGGTTCAATTCCCACACGGAACAATTATTTGTGTGAACCACGAATAGTTCTTCTGAATCGTAGGCACCTACGTTATGTCCGTCAATTGTGTGTTTGTAAAGTCGGGTCTAATGCGGGAGTTGTCTTGTTAAAAAGGAATAAAAGAAAGAAAAATGTGAAGGCGCTACGCCTTATAGTATAAACTTTTGGAACTAGGAGAAAAATAAAGCCAGTTCTCGTACGATTTATGAACATACAACACTACTAAATAACCTTTATAACGCAGACGGTTACACTTAATCAATCACTAAATATTATAAAACAAAGTCCACTTACCACATCGTCTATCTGAACGCGATAAACTCTAAGACTACCGAACATTAACTATTGAAAGGTTCTCTGCCTTTTGGCCGAATGTTTTTTGCCAGATTTTCATTTGCCAACTAACGTTTCGCAGAATTTTATTTCGCTTATACTAATTTGCCAACTTATCATATAATTCGATAGCGATTCACTTCTGGCACACTGTAACGTAGCGTTTTTTTTATTTGTAGTTTAAATCTTTTGGTTTTTTTAGTTTACCGATAATCTGTAATAATTGGTACGGTTTCGGTGTTCTTATTGTGGCAACACTGAACCTTGAGTTTTGTGCGTTGACCACATTGGATAGTCGACGAAAGATTTGCTAGACAGCCATTTTTTATTTTGGAAAGCGAAGCATGGTGGCTTGAGCTATTTTTTTTTTGTATCGTCGGAGGGCGATAGTTTGAAGGCGGCCGAAATGATGACTGTGGTCTAAAACGGCGGAGTTAATTCTCATATAAAGTTTGGAGGTTTTTATTGGTAAGTTTTGTCGAGGGTCAACGTGAGGTCAAAGAATCCTTTGTTCGAAATTGGCGTCTAAAACTTTCGTTCCTTCCAGTTTACGTGTCTCAGACCGGCACGAGAGTTTTGGGAGGCGGGAAGGCTGGTGGAAGTACGTCAAGTTTGGGAACAACGTTTTTCCAGTAAGAATATTTTGTATTATTTTTTCTATGCCAGTGACGTGGCATAGCTTTGCATTAGACAAGAGTTAGTTCTAATCGAATCAATTTTGTTTCTTTTCAGCTGGTCGGGATTTCAGTATTTCAGTATTTCAGGATTTAAGAATTTACTTAAGAAGTTAAGAATTTCATTTAAGGATTTAAGAACTTATATAACAACTTATTTAAGAACTGTTTTAAGAACTTATTTAAGGCGTTAGGAGTTTCATTTAAGTATCTACTTGAGAATTCATTTAAGATTTTATAATTCAATTTTGGAACTCATTTGAGAATGTGGAAGACTTCAGAAGGAGCAAGGTTGGTGTCTAAATTTTGTTATCTTTAAACTCAAAGTAGAATGTTCTACACCGTAGTACTTGGTTAAAAATTTGATATAAGGACTATGATGGTGACATACATTAGGGACTAACCACTTATTGTCATATTAGTACAGTAGTATAATAAATACTGTAGAACTTTGAACCCAGGAAGCGACTCATGAGGTACTGAGCTAGAAGTTGGCAAAGTTCTATGTATTTCATTGAATCTTAGCTTTATGTATAAGCTGTTTCATGTTTCATTGAAGAAAATAATAAATGAGGTTATGTCCAAAATTACTAACAACTATTTTTATTTTATTTCTTTTCGTTAATCTTCAGAGAACCAATGGTATTTGTTTTGTACGGTGGGATGAATCCGGGATAGATATCCGCACCCTTACAAATGGCGCCCAACTTTATTTATTTTATTAGTACACTGTAGTATTATAAATACTGAGAACGCTAAATTTCAAGTAAGCATCTATTCAGTATAGTAGGTGAGTTTGTAACATTGTTACAAATGGTGCCCATTTTTTTTTGTTAGTTTGATCAGTGTACTTTTACATTTTTTTTACAGGGCAGTTGATGCCCAGGTTAATTTTGTTATTTTGAACATTGTTTTTCTGAAGGTTTTATATGTCATCATCATAGATTCTTTGTATTTTGAAGGTTAGTTATTTCACATTAAAAGTTGAATTTTATCTTGATATGACCCATGTTAACATAGTTTAATTGAATACTCGGTACACACTGTAGTAATTTCTCATGATTTGGTGATAGAATAACAAGCGTTTTGACTTGTTTTTTTGTGAAACAAACTGGTTTTGTAACTTGTAATTTTGAAGTAATAGTTTATGCAAGGAAAACTTAAAACATATTTTTCCATTGAGATTAGCTTAATCTAATTTTGAAATTTAGTCATTTTATGTAACAATATACATGTATATGCTCTGATATTTGAGTAATTAGAGTTTTAGTTGTGAAAAAGAAAGTAATTTTGTTGGTTCATAAACCAACTTTGTTTTTTTTTATCCTTGTATGATATATACTTTTGAAATTTATTATATTATTGATGTTAAAGGTATAACAGATATAAAGTGTAGTAATTATTCATTATTCAGTGATAAGTAATACATATTTTAACTTTTTTTTTTTGAACTTTGATTGTTTAAAACAAACTTGTTTGAAGTTTTAATTTGGAGGTTATAGTTTTACAATGAAAAGTTAAAACTTATTTTTTTATGAAGATTTGCTAGATTATATTTGGAGATTTAGTAATTTTGTGTAATAATATACATGTATATACTCAAATGTAATTGCATTAGAGATTTCTTTGTGCAAAACAATTATAGAATGTTAACTTTGTTATTTCATAAACAACTTTGTTTAGATGTTTGTATAACATCATAATTTTGAAACTTATATTTGACAAAGGTTAAGTTATACCTATTGCTATACTTAATACAATTTTATATTAAAGTTTACAAACATTTTGTAAGTATTTCACCATCATAAAATAGACATTTTGAGAATTAATTTTGAACATTGAGTTACATTATGGAGCGTGCTGTCCAGTTTCATTTTTTATTAAAGGATGAACTTACTTATGAAGTTGATATTCGTTCAGAGACACCGGCTAGTACGGTAGGTGATATTGTGTGGAAGCGTTGCTATGTGCAAAGCGACGCTGCTAAATTTAAAATGGCTAAGCTTGCACCCAAGTACGAGAAGTGCAGGGTTAAAGCGGTTTTGTCTCCTCTAGTTTACGAATTAGAGAGAATGGATGGCCACTCGATTGGGTCGTGGCATATTAAAGACCTGAAAGGGTCGTAATTTTGCGTGAACAGTGGACGTGCGGTCCGCAACTTGTTCCCAATTTTGATTGCTCGCCGCACCGCCACTGTTGACAATTCACTTTTGTTTTTTTTTGTGTTTGTTTTGTGCCTGTATCGTGCCACCTTGCCCATCTTATTTTGTCGGTGATTTTGTTTTGTTTTGTGATCTGTGGACGCACGGTCCGCTTACCTCCGCTCGCCGTGCCGCCACAGTTGACGGGCGAAGCAGAATCGTTTCCCGACAAACTTTGCATTGGCGTTTAAATGATTGGCATTTAAACTCCATTCTGAAAGGAACGTGTTGAACAGATTTTGCTGTTTCATTACAAAGTATGGGTGAGGAGAGATAGAAGGCATGTATGAAAGATATGTAAGATGAGGTGTGAATGAGAATATTAGGTTGTTTTGAAGGTTGAATGAAAAGGTATAATGTTAGGGCAAAGGCAGATTTATGGGTGGTCACGAGTTAAGGTAATGCGGGATGGACTAATTTTTTTTTTTTGTTTCCTACTGTAAATTTATGCCAGCGCTGGTAATTTTATTATTACACGTAGGAACAATTTTGTATTTTGTTTGGGATTTTTATTCCATTTTTGCTCATAAACCAAGATGGGTTTATGGTGTTTGAAGTTTTAGGAATACCGTTATGGTATTATTTTGGTTCGGATATTTTTCTGTTTTTGTTGTGTAAACCTAGATGGGTTTATGTTGTTGGGAGTTTTGGGATACCTATATAGGTATTATGCTGTTTGGGGTTCCATCCTGTAGGTAAATGTTTTGGTTTACGATATTTTGTTATCTTGTTATAGCAAGATTTTCAGAACACATGCATGTGTGTTCTGTAAGTTTAGGTTTGTTTGGTTAGTTTTGGCTCGGTTTTGGTTAGCTTTGATTAGTTTTAATTTTGGTTGTGTTGTTTTCGCCCGGTCAACAAGAGAAAATTAAGGAATGTTCAACATCAGTCCTGGCGTTTGGTATCGGCATTTTCAGTTGGCGTATTTACTGACTGAAAATGCTGAGGTTAGTGTGGAAAGCCGAAGATAGGCATTACCATCACGAGCCTGTACGATTATTTACTGGTTGGAAAGATTTATTTGTAGGAAAATGATATGCATGATATTTTCCTACACATTTTGTCTGGTAACTTAACATAAGCTTGTTCTTGTTTTGTTGGCACCTCCATTTTAGTTTGTTTTGGTAATTTAGATTTCATTTTATTAATCCATGTTGGTTATTGTGTTTAGATTCCAGTTGACTATAAACTTAGTTGTTGAACGTTGGTTCTTTTAAATAGTAATTGTATTATTTTTTTTTTTTTTTTTGTTTGTTTTTGGGTTCATTCTGGGGTTAATATTTTTTTGAGGTGGTGTCGGAATTCAGTTCGGATCGGGCTTGTATTAAGTTGCTTTAGAGTTTTTTTTTATTTTTTTGTTTTTTTGGACATAATTTCATAATCTCATATAACTTCACAATTTTTTTAATTTTAGACATTTGGTGTTATTATTTTTTTTTCTTTTCAGGCATTCTTATATTGCTTGTATGTTTCGGTTGTATCGCTGAGGGCAGCGAGCGGTTCATCTACGTTGAACCTTTCATTGGGGAAGGGGGGTATTGTAACGTAGCGTTTTTTTTATTTGTAGTTTAAATCTTTTGGTTTTTTTAGTTTACCGATAATCTGTAATAATTGGTACGGTTTCGGTGTTCTTATTGTGGCAACACTGAACCTTGAGTTTTGTGCGTTGACCACATTGGATAGTCGACGAAAGATTTGCTAGACAGCCATTTTTTATTTTGGAAAGCGAAGCATGGTGGCTTGAGCTATTTTTTTTTTGTATCGTCGGAGGGCGATAGTTTGAAGGCGGCCGAAATGATGACTGTGGTCTAAAACGGCGGAGTTAATTCTCATATAAAGTTTGGAGGTTTTTATTGGTAAGTTTTGTCGAGGGTCAACGTGAGGTCAAAGAATCCTTTGTTCGAAATTGGCGTCTAAAACTTTCGTTCCTTCCAGTTTACGTGTCTCAGACCGGCACGAGAGTTTTGGGAGGCGGGAAGGCTGGTGGAAGTACGTCAAGTTTGGGAACAACGTTTTTCCAGTAAGAATATTTTGTATTATTTTTTCTATGCCAGTGACGTGGCATAGCTTTGCATTAGACAAGAGTTAGTTCTAATCGAATCAATTTTGTTTCTTTTCAGCTGGTCGGGATTTCAGTATTTCAGTATTTCAGTATTTCAGGATTTAAGAATTTACTTAAGAAGTTAAGAATTTCATTTAAGGATTTAAGAACTTATATAACAACTTATTTAAGAACTGTTTTAAGAACTTATTTAAGGCGTTAGGAGTTTCATTTAAGTATCTACTTGAGAATTCATTTAAGATTTTATAATTCAATTTTGGAACTCATTTGAGAATGTGGAAGACTTCAGAAGGAGCAAGGTTGGTGTCTAAATTTTGTTATCTTTAAACTCAAAGTAGAATGTTCTACACCGTAGTACTTGGTTAAAAATTTGATATAAGGACTATGATGGTGACATACATTAGGGACTAACCACTTATTGTCATATTAGTACAGTAGTATAATAAATACTGTAGAACTTTGAACCCAGGAAGCGACTCATGAGGTACTGAGCTAGAAGTTGGCAAAGTTCTATGTATTTCATTGAATCTTAGCTTTATGTATAAGCTGTTTCATGTTTCATTGAAGAAAATAATAAATGAGGTTATGTCCAAAATTACTAACAACTATTTTTATTTTATTTCTTTTCGTTAATCTTCAGAGAACCAATGGTATTTGTTTTGTACGGTGGGATGAATCCGGGATAGATATCCGCACCCTTACAACACTGTAACCTTTTTGTTTTTGTTTTCCGGAGTAAAATGCATTACGCATCCCTTCGCTGGCGCAAGGATCCCTATTGCGAGATCCTTACGCCAGCGAGGGATTTGTGGGACTCTCTCTCTATCAAATGCACATGCTAGAAGCACTGCAATGAAGATATACCACCTAAAAACCCCCCGGGTGTCCCTCCTTCTGCTGTTTGGTATGGGGGACCCAAGCACCATTATCGGCTCCTAATGTTCTCCTAAACTCTCGCCCCAATAAAAGGGCGAGAGTCTTCCCTCCCCTTGGACCCATGGCGGCTGTTAAGCACCCGCGAGGTCCTCAATACTACTCCTACAGGGACGCCCGAACAACCTCCTCATGAAATTTCCCTAGGGAGCATAGTTCATGTTCTCCGGTCCCCAGGGTCACCCCCTATGGCGGGAGGAGGCGGGTTCCGACCCTCCGCCTCCGGCCAATGCGACGCCTACGGAGCGAATGAGAGCTGGAATCATTTTCTCTCACCTGCTCCGCGGCCTCCCTCTGTGAGACTACTGTCTCACCGAAGGAGGCCATCGACTCCCACGATCCGTCGCTCTGGAGCATCTTCTTTGTGATGGTCGAAATCGAGAGATCGTCCCCTGGGCCTGGCGACCTGGGCGACGAGCGCACTGCGCTCAGACGCCCGAGCCGGACACTCGGCCAGCGTGTTTGTCCCACTGATGCTCTACTTTACAGTTCGCCTACCTCTCGGACTATTGGTATCTGAGGACATCGGAAGGTTCAAAGAAAAATAATGGTCGAGAGGCTTTAGTAGGTATTGGTATATTCCCAAAAAAATACCGTTTTGTTGCATGTTAAATTTTGTATACGTTTAGTTCTTTATCCAAGCAGCTTTTGCCACGACACCGCGCAAAATAAATACAAATTGAGCAACTTGCGAAAGAGGGTGCCAGTTACTGTTCACAGACTTCGGGTCTGCAAGGGCATCGGTTGAACGCAAACTTAGTAAAAAAGCTGGACATAGTCATGTGACTTTTAATTACTTTCAACTGAATAAAATCGATTACGCTTAAGTTTTATTTTGTTTGTCATGGTTTTAGAAATTATCATTATAGTATCGCCATTTTTAGTTAGTGACAGAAAAGAAATGGCCTTCGTTTAGTATAGGTAATTTATTTTGACAAGCCTTAAAACAGATTTGCGATATGTTATCGATTATTCCACAGTAATATCGTAGCTAAAGCAGCCGACCAACCAAGTATAAATGCCTGTTTAAAAAAAATCGGCCAAGTGCGAATAGGACTCGCGCTCGAAGGGCCGTACCATTTTCATGTGCCTAGCTGTTGTCGTTATAAATAACGAGCGAAAACGGGCAAAAAAAAACACGATTGCATGCACGAGCACCCTTAAATATTTATTTTATTTTGAGTATTTGTTGTTATAGCGGTAACAGAAATACATTAATTGTGAAAATTTCAACTGTTTAGCTATCGTGGTTCTTGAGATACAGCTATGCTTCGCTATACCTTACACGTAAGGCGAAAACACATTATTAAAACGCCACGCCACGCCAGTACGCGCGTGGCGTCGTGTCGGGTGTTTATAGTGTGTTTCTGGTCTATAGAAAACAATACATTTGATTCGACTCAATACGCGTGGCGTGTCGTCGGGTGGCGTGGCGTTTTAATAATATGTTTCCGCCTTCCGTGCCTTGAGAGGACATGTTAAGTGCAACTGCGTAAGCGTACGAGCTTGTGCACTATAGTATGTCTTGCGCAGATGGACTGTAACAAAGATTTCCTCAGGGTTTCGCTGCCGTATGGCTAAAATCGGTCAACAGGACTATACTATATTTCTATTTTTCGTGTCGATATAAAACTGAATCAAGGCAACTTTTGATTTAAAAACGGGGTAATCATTTTGTAGTGATGGAAGCCTTTAAACGAATTGACCTGCGATTTAAGATAAATTTTTTGCGTCATCTCTATCTATCTTTTTGCTCAAATCTTTATAGTTTTGAGCTTGAAAAGGACTGAAAATAAGCAGATTAAAATTACTTGAACCTATGTTTGGGGCGCCCGTACGTATTAACTAGATTATCTCCTATTGCAACGTGCTCATATTTACAATGTACATTTATCATAGCCGACTCCTTAAGGGTAACTTTTTTTGTATAAAACATTATTATTATTATTTTTCTGAACTGATTTCTTGTGTGTTATGTTAAAGTATGTCCCTCGGTACAGCGTGCCTCCTGGCAAAGGTCTCCACTAGCTGTTTCCATTGTCATATCGGGAGCTACTCTCCTCCGGTTGGGTGTCGTTGTGAGTTTCAACTCATCCATCTTCTTTATCTCTTGCTTCTACTGCGCTATGAATTATAATTTCTCAGGGTTCTCCAGAAAGTAACAGTAGAAGTAGAAATAAGTTATTATTCTCTGCCACTTAAACTGTTTTTATCTCATCATATGGCCCGTCCACCTCTGCTATTGCCGGTCAATAAAGGAAAGAATGTCTGTCACTTTAGCTATGGCCCTTAGTTAAACGTTTGTTATTCTTAGTCCCTTAATTCCAGGGATCTCTAGATTATTGAGGTTTGTATCTCTGTTGTTGTGTCGCCCATGATTCATATCCATAAATGTATAAACTGTCGGTGTTAATACTTTCATAGATAGCAAATCGTCGTGCCAATTATCAGCAACATGTAATAAAACACCGTGTATACTTCTAAAGTTTATAACCTTTGTTAAAAGATTGTTACTCTGAGTTTGAGTCGAGCCTAGTGCTGCGTTGAATGAATACATCATGATCTCGTTTTGTAATTTAATTACCCTTTGACCCCAAGAACGACGACAATTATGCATCGGTCCAACGAGAACTGGTACTCATGTATGTTACGTAGGTACTTAATCCTCTACATGACTTCAAATAACGAAGGTCCACTGTTCAAACTGATTTATGTATGTACACCGTGATATTTTAATTGTTGCCAAAAAATTACAGCGAAATAACTTATTACTTAGTAAAATCTATGTATAACTAGCGGCCCGCCCCGGCTTCGCACGGGTGGACTTTTATACCCTACCCCTGCCCTACCCTACCC
Organism: Nycteola revayana; assembly: GCA_947037095.2. NCBI lineage: Eukaryota > Metazoa > Arthropoda > Insecta > Lepidoptera > Nolidae > Nycteola > Nycteola revayana. The sequence continues at coordinate 3,967,123 of OX344842.1, read as the reverse complement.
CTACCCTACCCCTACGCTACCCCTACCATACCCCTACCCTACCCCTACCCTACCCCTACCCTACCCCTACCCTACCCCTACCCTACCCTACCCCTACCCTACCCCTACCCTACCCCTACCCTACCCTACCCTACCCTACCCCTACCCAAAAGTATTCTATGTCCTTCTCCCAGTTCTTAGCTACCTCCCTACCAATTTTCAGCCAAATCGGTTTAGCCGTTCTTGAGTTATAAATAGTGTAACAAACACGACTTTCTTTTGTTTTGAAAATGTATTCTGCTATTCAGGGCGGAGACAAATCCAACGAAACAAAAACCATGAAAATTGATCCAGCCCATCTCGAGTTATAAGTGTTGTAACAAACCCGTCTTTGTTTTATATATATAGATTATACTTTTTCGATATAATTAAATATATAGATTTAATGGGCTTAGAACCTATGTTAGGTGCTAATTCATCATCAGCCCGCATAAAGTCCACTGCTGAACATAGGCCTCCTCCCGGGGGAGGATATTTGCCATAGTCACCACGCTTGGCAGGCGGGTTGATGCCCGCAGTATTATGTAGTACCTCACAAGGAAACGTTGCTGCCCGTTCGTTAATGTACGATGATTATAGATGATATTATAACAAAGGTCCCTCAATCAACCAGACCCGCAAAGAAATCTTAGAATTTACACAAAGATTTCCTGTCCGGCGTGGGAATCGAACCCTCCGAGATTTAAAGCGAGTCAAATACCGCTGCGCTACGGATGTTGTCATTGTGCCAGGTACTAATTCATATAACACAAATTGCCTTGTATTGCAAATCACTCGAGATAATTTTACCATGAATATTTATTATCATTACGTCTCCGTAAGGGATTTTTGTTTTTTTGTTTAAACATAGCTATATTTTAATGTAACATTTCAATAGAACCTACGTAATATTAATGGCAAATTGACCTGCTACATATTTTTTTATATTTTTCATAAGATTTTAATTTCTGCAGTGCGGGAACCACTCCCGAAATTAAAACCTGTGTTGCATGGGTCTTTACAATCTCTTGCTTCACGGGCACAAAGCACACCCACGGGACGGACATGTGTATAGCTAGCCTCAATTCTTCTGCATTCAAATGACTCAAAAACTACAAAGTAAGCTACGTGGGCAAGTGTTCGCTCCCTGTGCGGCTATTTTGGAGGAACCGGGGCATTAGCCCTGGATGGCCTCCCTTAAATCCAACCTTGAATAAAATTAACTATAACTTAGGCAAACCAAATTATGATTAAATTATTAATTTGGTTCCTAATTAAAATTCAGCGCCATATGATTCAAATTAGATGTAGGTAAATAAATGTAGCTAAAAGCCTACTAAAAATTGTTCTCGGAAAGTTGACACCGTGAAACGGAAATTAATTGTTCTAAAAATGCATAATTATGTATGTTCAAATCCGATATAAAGTGTATGTGTTTTTAGAAAACCATACACCTGCAGTACTACGTATGCTTTGTACTACAATACGATCGCAATTTGTCATATGCACACGGTTCAAAAAGTTTTTAGATAGATCGATTGCACTTTATGAGACTATCTCTCCCACACTCCCACCACTGTAACTTATGTAAGCTAGGATCAACAGCGGCACACACGGAATAGTCTTTAAGCAGTTAGGCTCAGGCTGGTCCCGGGACACCTAAATGTCTTGCATCCCGCAGAATTTCATCAGAAAGTTTATAGAAAAGTAAATTCCACTTCGTTGTATGTCTCCAGCGCAAAGCCTTATGCTGCTGAGATTAGGTATGTCTCGCTCATATCTAGACCTCAGAAGCATAAGGACATATGTCTACTGTACTGGAGAAGCATTTTGTCGTAAGTGCCAGTTTCCGACAAAAGCACATACGATGAATGTTTCGGACGTATAATGGTACATCCGACTTTATGCTTCTGAGATCTAGATATGTATATGAACGAATGAGATATCGATTGTACTATTAAGGCCCTGCGCAAACGGGCCACCGACCACGGCCACTGGTGGCCAGCGACAGCCCCTTAACATACTTTTTCATTAAGTAGCGAGTGTCCGCCACCGGCTACACGTGGCGCGTCTATACAAAATATATGAAAAAGTATGTTAAGTGGCTGTCGCTGGCCACCAGTGGCCGTGGTCGGTGGCCCGTTTGCGCGGAGCCTAAAAGTATTTCATTTTGCTAAGTATAAGCAGGGATTAACACATCAATTAAAAATTTAAAAAAAAATTTGCTCATCATGCTAAACAAGAGTTCATTTCATCAAAACATTTGCGACAAACAAAAACAATTCACACATTACGGCAACTGTATGATATGTCACCCAACTGAAGTTTCCGTTCACACGTTTCATTTTTCTTTACAGCATTGGAAATTACATAATAGGTATAACTTATAAACGGCAGTAGTCAAATGGCTAAGGCGTCGGTCTTGTCATGGGGTCGCCAGTCCCTAGCACTAACGACGAAGTGAACCCACTCGTAACATAAGCATTTTAGCTTAACACGAGGGGTTAACAAGAATACTAGTAGTGATCAAAAACTCTGCATCCATCTTAAGACCCGACCAAATCGGTCAAGTCATTCTCAAGTAATGCGCACCTACATATATATATATATATATAATGTTCGGTGAAGTAGCAAAAGCCACGTGGTTAACTTTATATGTCAGTGGCAAAAACATACTAATCGTATTAAGTGATTAATTTTTATTTATTTATGTAAATTATGAAGTGAAGAAATAATAAATGAAACGACAAACTATATAAAAATTGTTTTCTTTTAAACAAGAAAAACTAAAAATCGCGCTCAGGCCCGGACAAATGCAAGTTGGCCATCTTACTAAAAGTCACTAATTAAATAAATATTATTTTTGTATTAAATGTTTAAATGACAACCTCCGTAGCGTAGCGGTATTTGGCTCGCCTTGAATCTCGGAGGTCGTGGGTTCAATCCCCACACCGGACGTGAAATCTTTGTGTAATTTCTAAGATTTCTTTCCGGGTCTGGTTGGTTGAGGGACTACCCTCCGTGCCTCGGAAAGCACGTTAAGCCGTTGGTCCCGATTGTTATAACATCATCTATAACAATCGTATATCAAGGAACGGGCAGCAGCGTTTCCTTGTTTGGTACAACATAATACTGCGGTCACCAACCCGCCTGCCAAGCGTGGTGAATATGGCAAATACCCTCCCTCGGGACCGTGTTTCATGTTCAGCAGTGGACGTTATACGGGCTAATGATGATGATGATGATGATGATGATGATGATTAAATGTTTGATACTGGTTGCTAAACAGCTGTTCATAAAAAAAAAAACATTTTGATAAGACCCAAGTACATACATACATATCTATTTGTATATTATATACATGCGTATCACATTAATTTCAATGTACATTAAGTTAATCGTAAACAAGTTTTATTGAGTCAGAGAACAGATAAAAAATAAGATATTGAATAATCTCATATTTGAGCCGGAAATTGAGAGAACTATGACATTTGATTCAAATTCTTCTAGAATAATAAATAAAATATAATAATAAAAAATATACCTACATACATTTTATATAACTGTAGCTGAAATGTTATCTGTAGGTACTTTGCGAATCATTTAAAAAATGGAAAGGATTTTTTAAATTTCATCAGCAGTTAGTATATCTATTATACACATCACGTTACACAAAATAAAAGAAAGAAGCGGAACATAACGTAAATAATGTACCTACAGGGACAACCGGCGGCTTTATTACGAAATGCGATAGTAAGAATAGGATAGATTCATCATCATCATCATGGGCCTCCTTCCGAGGGAGGGTTTTTGCCATAGTCACCACGCTTGGCAGGCGGGTTGGAGACCGCAATATTATGTTGTAACGCACAAGGAAACTTTCCCTACTATCCGATTCCGACAGTCCGACAAACGGTTTAACGTCCTTTCCGAGGCACCTAGGGTAGTCCCTCAACCATCCAGAACCGGAAAGAAATATCAGAATTTACACAAAAAAATCTTGTCGGATCGAACCTACGACCTCCGAGGTTTAAAGCGACCCAAATATCGATACGTTACGGAGGTTGTGTAATTTGTTTGTTGTGAATAGATAACGGACTTTTTTATGAAAACCCTGTCGTCACCGGCTAGCAAATTGCCGTAGAAACGCGACAGCAAATCCAGGCATGGCACTAAAAGAATCTATGGCCGTAATGAACAACTAGCAAATAACTAGCATCAATCAACCATAGCATGCCATAGTTACGCGACGTTGGCCTCTTTGGCGTTTTGCGACTACGGAACAACTACGGCATACGGCAATATACGTTATCTCAGTGCGGATCTTGTGCATTGCACGTTAGATCGCCTCTCCAAACAGCCTGGTGACAGAGACACGGACAGCAGAGTCTTAGTAATAGCGTCTATTTTTTACCCTTTGGGTACGGAACCGATATATTAATTGCGAAAAATTCTACTAATATTATAGTTTAAAAGTATAGACGGGTGGATGGATGTTTGTTACTCTTTCACGCAAGAACTACTGAATGGTTTTGGCTGAAAGTTTGCACACGGATACCTTATAAGCTGGATTAACATATAGGCTACATAATATCACGCTCCGGCTTACTGGAGCAGAGTGACGCAAGTAAAACTAGTAGCGCAGCTAGTAATAAAATAATTAAATCTACTTAAATTTATTCCAGATCATAAAATTGCATTTTTACGTAGGTAATTATGATAGTAAGATAAGTAGAACGATATAATGAGTCCATCATTTATTAACATATCATTATATAAAACATTTATAAATATTTAATATATTTATAAATATTTTTTTTTAATATAATTTATAGTTCTATACCCGGATGGGTCGAAATAGATAATTTTAAAGTTAATAAATTTTTTCACCGATTGTCATGTTTAATCGATATGCTTAGTAGATACATACCGTTGCGGTGTTTTTTAGGTAGTGAGGTAGATTTTTGAAAAAGTTCATAAATTATTTTAAATCGCGAAATTGACATATTGCTCCCGCCTACGAAGCTGGTGGTCCTGGTTTCGAATCCCGGTAAGTGCAAATATTTGTGTGATGACCACGAATATTTGTTTCTGAGTCATGGATGTTTTCTATGTATTTATCTATCTATATAAGTATGTATATCGTCGCCTGGTACCCATAGTACAAGCTTTGCTTAGTTTGGGGCTAGGATGATCTGTGTGACACTGTCCCTAGATATTATTATTATTATTATTTACAAGGCCACATAATAGTAGGTGACCTAGTAAATACGTCAATTTTGCGATTATAATGTACGTGTTTAGACACATACATGATTTATTTTGCGCTTTTAATAATGTGGCATGTCCATATTATTACATTTCAATTTCCTTTCGTTATAAAATGGCATCGGGCACAGGCCAATGCGAGCCGATCGGCGAAAATTATACCTAAGGAACGAGACATTAAAACAAGTGTAAAAAATCCAAGTATCCAACCAAAAAAAACTAATTTTCCTTATGGTGTGTTGTCACGACTGAGAAACACTAGTATAAATAATGCTGCATAATATGTAATAAATAATCTTAAAAAATTAATAAATTTATTCAAATTATTGGTTTGCGTACTACCCCTATTTTTAGGCCTTAATCTAGCAATGGGAGAGCTCTTCGTATACTTTTTTATTGTACCATTTAAAAGTTATTTCGGTCAAGATATTCGGCGAACCAATCCCTTGGGAATGACAAGCTTAGTACCTACTTAGGCGTAATCTTTTCGTTCGTGCACGGGCTTCATTCAGTCAACTACATTGTCTCTGACATTCAGCAGCAAACTATAACTTGATAATAAGGTCAGGATTTACACCGCGTGTTCACGACCGATTATCTCGCTCCTGGGCGTTATGTCACGCCAGAAACGTATTCGCGCATACCGCGTATAAAAGTTTGTATTGCTTCCAAACTGCTCAAAGTAGATTCACGCGACGTGCCACCGGGTCACCGCGTTTCTTTCGTAAACGCAACTTATATTCCGATCTCCAACAGCCTTTTTCTTGGCGTCGGACCGCTCCTTCGAATCCGCGGCTCAACGCATTTGACTAGCCGACACGAAAACCACGCCGGCGAAAAGTAACGACCGCGAACACGACACGTCGTCTCACATCCCCAATCCTGAGATTTCAAAACACTTTCCGAATCCTTCAAGCAAATGTGTAAACACAAACTGTAAAGTAGAGCGATAGTTACACAAAACTCTGTCTTAATACGGCTTCGAGATTTAGATTTTTTGCACAGTTATCTTAGTTTGTCGTTTTTAAACCTTTTAATAAGGTTGCAGCCCTGCTCTGTGTACGCAAACTATTCACTATAATTATATTCCATTACTTTACAAATCCGGTGGCACAGAGAACAAGCGCAGGGTACTGACCACATAACGTCTCCGTGGCATGGACAAAACACCACGAACTTCCTGACTTGAGGTTGGTAATCGTTTTTTCTCGAAAGAAAATTTCTAGAACCACAATATTAGGCAGCCTCGAGACTGGAGTTTACCCACTAGTTCCGTAATTACAGTTGAAGTTATTAATAATAATAATGGTCTCGTTGGTGTCACCGGACGGTGACACCAACGAGACCATTATTATGTAGGTTATAGCAAACCAAGTTCCAATTCTAATAGCACCTCATTGATTTTAGCTTTCTCCGTTCGTATTCCATATAAACTTTAGCCTGAAATCAAATCTTAACCTTCGATACCCTCGAAGACACGAAGTCCGAAAGGTCTGCGAATTATAAAATAGAGCGACAGTTGCACAAAAAAGGTTCTTAAGTTTTAAATCATTATTCCTCAATTTCCCCGCCCTGAGTCAAAGTCCAAGTCCCATAGAGGGCGCCATCTTGCGGGTGGCGTACGTTTGTAAATTTTAAATCAGTTATTAAGGCTCGCGTTTATTCCTGGTGAAGTAGCAAAAGCCTAGTGTCAAAACACATAATATTTCTGTCCCAAAAAAAACTCAATACTCCAAGAAATGGATGGATTTACAGGTAAGTCACAATCACTTAGTAACTTTTTCATAAAATATAGCATATAATAACATAGCTTACGTTATCCAGGAGCTGATAGTAAAAAAATATAAAATTGTATGAGTTGTATTTTAGTTTATTCGTTGCGCACTACAACATAGGCCTGTTCTTTATAATACATACGTATGCATATAAAATATCCTTATGGTGCATTTAATGGAAATTAAGATATGTTTATTAGGAAAAATATATAATAATTAGCAAGTGTATGGCACATGATTTTGGAGGGTAAGGCCGCGAGGCGCCGCGACGCCGTCGAGAGGTCGGGCGTCCACGCGACTGGCGCCGCCCTGCGGAACGCACTGATAACCCCGGATCGTTGACCTCTCACATTTATGTTTACAGGCCCACGTCACTGCACTACCAACTATATAATATTAGTGTTAAAGAAGCGACCCTGTATCATGAGTAAAAGTTAATTGAATTTGCTTAATTCATCCTTGGAACGGGAACTGGGATTCACCGCTGATGCGCTTTCCAATTAGTTATGTTTTGCGTTTTTACATGAAGGAAAATCAGTGCATCTCACATCAAAGACAGAGTGTTATTACCTGAATGAGAAATAAATTCCAAAATATTCTAATCTACTACTAAACTTACTAAAACAAAAATATATCTGAATACTTATACATAAGACGTAAATATATGTATCTGTTTTTGTCAATAATATATAAGCCTTTCAAATTATTTCATCAGCGTTGTTATTAAAACGAGGTAGCAGTTTAAGAACTAGTATAATGCCACTATGAAAATACACTAGGGCACAAATCGAGACGGGTCGTTGCGGGATGTACTACGCAAATGATGTCCGTGACACGTGTCGCGCGTTTTTGCCAGACATGTCGTACTATTTCGTCCGACTTTGCTTGAAATGTCGACGACACAAGTCGTGGGACATTTGTCCTTTAGTGTATCGGCGACTAAAAGCTGGCATCATTTCTTATTATAAAGTGAAACAATATATATGCATCGATCGTGAAACATAAAAAGAAACATCGCGAATTAATATACCAACCAGCCGTAAATATTTTCCCAAATGATGTCCCTGATGATCCCTGTGCATATACAGGAGCATTCTACTGCCAAAACCGGTGAGAGATCAGTACAGGAGCGTAACACTTAACGTGCTCTACGAAGCTCTGGTGAAACTTGACCAACTTCTTGACTTCGGGCTTATACTTATTACATTACAATATTCTCGAGAACATTACTCAACTCGATAGTCCAGCGGGAACCTTACGGTCGAATATACAACCGGTAAACCAAAGAGACATAATACTGACCTACCATCACCAACTAGCCTGCCAAGCGTGGCGACTATAGCGAAACCAACCTTTGGGAGGAACCTTGTTCATCAGTGGACGTTATACGGGCTGATGTTAATGATGATGATGTGTATATTATCTACAATTCTAGACTAAATGTTATTAAGTATAATGATTTTATTGATATTACACTGAAATTAAAAAAAACAAATCATTGGCATAAATGTTAATACAGGTATTAACATTTATGCCAATGTTGTTTAGGTCTACGTGATTATTGTTTTTCTACTTTACATACTAGATCAGGTATATGTTATAGACATAAGCAAGAAATCTATGTGTAAAGTCTAAGAATTCTTTCCGGGCCTAGTTGGTTGAAAATCTACACTCCCGTGCCCCCGAAATCACGTCAAGCCGTTGGTCCCGATTGTTAAACCATCGTCTAATTCGTCGAAATACGCATGAAAACTAAAAAATCAATCAAGTCCGTCAGCTAGATTATCAAAAAATATTGGACCCGTATATTCTTTTCGTTCCTCACACAAAAAATTAGGAATATACAGCTAGTTGAAATTTCTTGTGACGTCACTTTTAGGTACAATTTTACCTAGTAGTGACGTCACCAACCCCCTCTCCTGAACTTTATAGTTTGTTGTTGCTCTGTATCTTTGTATTTTTTTAATTGATTTGATAAATAAAAAAATGCGTGTCCAATATTTTTTAGTAATCTATCTGACGGACTCTATTGATTTTTTAGTCTTTATGCCCTTTGTATAGGGAAGTGGCAGCAGCGTTTCCCATTTCGTTTTGTTGTTATATAATACTGAGGTCACCAACACAACTTTTTTTTTTTGTCCGGCGGCGGGATATTCATTTACGTATTCCCACCGCCGCTGCAGCGTATACGCGCGCTGGCGGTGGGATATGTGGGACTCGCCCTCTCTATAGCGTGGTATGCTAAACTCATACCACGAGGAGAGGACCCTTCTAACCACTAAAACCTCCCGGACACTCCTTCGATCCGCCGTTGGCGGGGGCCGGGTACGCATGAGCAATCCGGCCCCCCGACGGCACCCGCGGCCAATATGGTACCGCGGGATCTCCAAGGCCACCTGTCGAGCGTAGTGACTATGGCAAAAATCCTTTCTCGGGTCCTCCCGCCTTTCACCGCCTCCTGGCAGTGGACGTTATACAGGCAGATGATGATGCAAAACAATACATTATTACTCCTCTATTTCCTCTACTGTTTTATTTTGTAACCCCAGTTTAGTGATCAAGAGTGATTGACAACCGCTTAAGGTTGTTTGCAGGCCGACAACGGTAACAACGCAAAGCCTATTCTTAAATAAAATTCATCATCGTCATCAGCCCGTATAACGTCCAGTACTGAACATAGGCGTCCTCCCGAGGCAGGGTTTTGTTCATAGTCACCACGCTTGGCAGGCGGGTTGGTGACCGCATTATTATGTGGTAACACACCAGGTTCCCTGGTATACGATTGTTATAGATGATGTTATAACATTTGGGACCAATGGTTTAAAATGCCATCCGAGGCACGGGTGGTCCCTCAACTATTTCCTCAACGATTCTCGTATGAAATTCATCATAAAATATTTAATTTTTACTTCTACATAACATTTCTAATTATATTTTTTATTAGTCTTATTTTATATATTAGGTAGAACTTACCTATATATTATTCAAATAAAACATTGAGAAGACCTACTAACAAGTGTAACGTAGTAATTAGCTTTCTGTTACGAATCAACAAGTTTGTCGCGACTGGGGACACCCAAACATAATACGTATTATCGTGAAAATGTAGGCCATTGTCTACTCAAATACAAATAAAGACAAGTGACTTGAAGAGACAGAGAAATTGTAACATTATAATAGAAATTACGGGTTTGCGCATGTAGCAGAGCAAAATGTAGCCCTGAGGCTTTTGCTACTTCACCGGGCATAAAGGCGAGCAGAGCGCCAGCCTAGATAAACACTACAAGCTAAGCAACCTTCGCAAGAGGGCGTCCCCTGTGGGACTTAGACCTCGACTCAGCGCGGTCGGAGATTGAGGGATTATGGCTTTTAGTTTCTTTAGGAGAGTTTTGTGCAACTGTCGCTCTACTTTACAGTTCGAGGGCCTCTCGGACTTCGGGTCTACGAGGGCATCGGAAGGTTTATAGCAAACTAAGGGTCCAGGAGGGCGAACGCGTCGGGGTTGGATAGAGTGGTCTCTGTGTAGTGGTGCTAGTTTCTTGCAGTCTCTGTACTGCTAGTTGGTAAGTTGTGATCTCGTCGTCCGGGTCGTCTTCGACGCCCCGATGCCGACGGTGTTTACGACGCTTTGTAGGCAAAGGCCTGTCATCGGCTGCTGCAACAACCAACGGGTTTGGGTGTTGAGCCGCGGATTCGAAGAAGCGTTCCGACGCCTCTTTCATCCACTGCTTGATGGAAGGCAGTTGGAGATCAGAATGCAAGTTGCGATTACGAATGAACCACGGTGCCCCGGTGGCACGTCGAGTGAATCTACTTTGGACAATTTGTAAGCGGTACAAACTGCTAGACGCTCGCGTAAGTCATAATCGGCCGTATACACGTGGTATAAATCCTAACCTTGTTATCAAGTGACAGTTTACTGCGTGAATTTAAAAGACAGCGTAGTCGACTGAGCGTAAGTGAAGCCCGTGCACGAACGGTTTCTAAATGCGCTCTAAAGTTTAGCTTTCGGTCAAGGATTACGCCTAAGTACTTGGCTTGCCGTTCCCAAGGGATTGGTTCGCCAAACATCTTGACCGGTGGAATGACTGTTGAATCTCGAGAATAGTACAGCGGCACTCGTTGTCGGATTGACTTCGATTCTCCACTTTCTGAACCATTTGCCTAAGTGTAAAGAAAGATTTGATTTTTGTTTGTATTTAATATGCTTCGAAACTACGTGCCCGATTTCAACAATTCTTCACGATTAGAAGATAGGCAATAATTTATTATGAAGTTCCCACGGTGACGGGAGCTAAGCAGGTAAAAGCACGCGCAGCAAGCTTGTAATCAAAGTATTTGTAATAAAGTAGGTACCTATATGTAGAGAAACAATGAGGTACTTAGCACAAAAGATAAAGAAATGTAATAATTATTGTCTCAGTGACTATTTTTATCCTTCGGTGGACTCCGTGACGTGTGATAGGTAATTAAGTAATGATAATTTCGCTTTATCGTTTACTATTTAGTAATATTTATAAATATTATTATATAATACTTACATTAGTTATATTATACCTGAATTCACACACGAACAATAAGCTGTGTTATTCGTAGCTTTGGTGTTTTAGTATATCCACGGTTTATCTGTTATATAGAATGTTTCTAGGGAATAAGAAAATCATTTAACGCCACGATATAAAAATTGAAATTCAAATTACAAAATATGGCAAGGTTTCTTTAATGGGTAACTAATGGCTTGAAAGTGATATACTTAAATGTAGATAACACATTTTTTTAAATTTATATACGAACTAGTTGTGCCCCGCGATTTTACCCGCGTCACTCTTCTCCAGTGGGTCGGAGCGTGATATTATGTAGCCTATATATTGATCCAGCTTATAAACTATCCGCGTGCAAACTTTCAGAAAAATCCATTCAGTAGTTTTTGCGTGAAAGAGTAACAAACATCCATCCATCAATCCATCCATCCATACTTACAACCTTTCGCGTTTATAATATTATATTAGTAGGATTTGATAATATACTTAAAGGCTTGAGTTGTTAGACCCAATCTACAATACAACCCGATATAACATAACTAATGAGATTAGATCCTCTCTTTCTCAAGGATATACAGTGGCGGATTTACCAGCAGGCTAAGTAGGCTGGAGCCTAGGGCGGCAAAATTTAAGTGGCGGCAAATCTGGCCCAAATTCAAAAAAGATCTTAACGTCTTAAATTTTCTATAGTAAAATCTTGAGTAATTCAAATAGTAGGGGCGGCAAGATCCTACTGGCGGCAAATGTGTTAGTCTGCCACTGAGGATATATGACACAACAATGTGATTACAATCTGACTGCCGATTAAAAAAGCAAAAACATGCAGATACAAATTACTCTAAAGTCTTCAGAACCTTTAACGCGACTAGTTACTAAAATTTGGCTACAAGGACAAGACCCGTGAATACCCCGGGGATATTAGAGCATAAATATCCTAGCCCGGACATGTCGAAGGGTATTTTTTAAACATAGGGGCTCGGGCACTGTGCGTGAGCTGCGTGTGACCTAAGACTTTAAATTTTTTACTAAATAATATGAAGTCCGGCTCGGACGCTCCCTGGACGCCCTATAAACTAGAACAAATCCGGGGAAACCCGGACGGATGGCAGCCCTACTTACACGTAAAGTTACACAAGTTATCATGTGCAGTTACCGTGCCAAGTTATCCGCACACCACAGAATATATATGTTCATCTATCAGCCTATATAGACTGATAGATGAACATACAACATACAAGTAAATATTTACTTAACAAATATATAATATTATATACACAAATGATATACTGCACATCGAGACTGGTCCCAGCGGGTTGTCCAAACACAATTAACTAACCCTCAGTCACGTGACTGAGGTCTGATAGATTATCGATGTGTAATTTGTTTTTCTTTCTCATTCCAGCGAACTAAAAGAGACCGTTTTCACCAAATTGGATTTGGTGGATTACTTCAGTTTGGCAGACAACTCGCTGGCAGAACTGCCCCGACACGTACTGCAGCATCTGCCTCACGTGAAGACCCTGGACCTCTGCAGGAACAAGATCACCAAACTTACCGTTGACGACTTTAGAGTAAGTATGAAATCTATATTAAACACTAACCCGTTGCGTTATTCAGTAACATTGTATTTTTAAGAATATTGTGCCATCGACTGAACGAGGATTGCGTCAAACGAATCTAATTTTCCAAGCACCTAAGTATAACGACGAAAATAACAATATAACCTTCAATTGTTTGAAGTTTTTCAAGTTATCGATCAATCTATCTCACATAACTATAGACAACTCTGTCAAAGTCACTCAAGATAATAAAACCTACCGAATTACTACAAAGTATTTTAAATAAACCGATAGTATCGTCACCGATATTTACGTCAACGAATGGGTACACTGAACTGCAAGTGAATAGTTGTCAAACTTAGTTTCGGTGTAATCGACCGAATCTCTTCGATAGTTCGGGAGGCAACCCATTGATATCCATAAAAATACTGATCTACCGTTAACTGTATTCAAATGCTAAGTTAAAACTAATAAATTTGAAAGATCTATTTAAATCCGTAAACAAAGTTGACTCTGAAAGTGATCACTTTCCGTTATATTTTGGAAACAGAAATCTCTTAGTAGAACATTGATTAACTCTATTTATATTGTTTACCCTTCTTGATTGAAAAAAACCTCCTATATACCCATTCGTACTGAATAATAATAGCATCATTCATTCATATTTTTTATCTTTGTTCTATATATAGAAACAATCGTGCGGCGATAGTCCAAAACGCATGCGCGTTGAACCTACCATTATTATCTATTTGTTTATTGTTCGTTTTTATTTTACACAATAATTAAATTGTTAACTTGTTATATTTTAAAGGACATACAAGAAGTGGAGCATTTACTGGTCGCTAATAATTTAATATCAAAATTCGAAAGAGATGCTGTTCCGAAAGCATTGAAGCATATTCATCTAGGCTATAACAAACTAAGCTCTCTAAATGGCGCCTTGAGGGATCTAGACGACTTGGAGTGGATTTTTATTAATGCAAACCATTTGAAATCAATAGAAAATGAGTTACCGATTGTAAGTAATGTTCTGGCAGAAAGTTCTATACCAGCTAGTGTTTCGCATTATAATCATGTAATTTGTCATTGCAGAAAGCTAAAAGGATAACACTAATTCACGCAGCACACAATGAACTCCAAAGCTTACCAAAAGATTTAAAACAAATGCCTTCGCTGGAGTCTCTGTATTTTTACGACAACAACATTAAGACACTGGACGGAGCACTGCAGAAATCTAGAAGACTAATGAGAATAGGTCTCTCATTCAACAAAATAGAAAGTGTTAGTAGTATTCATCATAATATCTTTTTCCCAATTATCTCACCTTAATTGTGACAAATTACACTAAAGCTTATTTTTATTTTAGTTGGCTGAAGACGAATTTAGAGAAGCTGAAAAGTTAGCCGAATTAGACATTGCTTACAATCAACTCGCTTCACTAAATGGCTCTTTAAAAAGCTTAAAGTCGTTAAGGTACTTGAATTTGACCCACAACTACATGGCCGAATTTTCTCTGCAAGAAATCAAAGGCTTGAAAAAATTGTCTGTTATCGACTTGTCTCATAACAGAATAAGCCATGTCACTGGAAATATGGAGGTGGGTTGTTTATTGTACTATATTGTATTGTATTTTTACAGCCAAATAATTGGATTTAAAACGAATTATTTTGGTTATTACAGAATTTAGTGGATGTAGAGACTCGCGTGCTGGAGTTAAGACTGGATCATAACCGGATACTCAGCTTGGGTGGTGCACTGATGGGTCTACATGGACTCTTAAGGCTTAATTTGAGTAATAATCTTCTCCAACAAATATCACCAGACGACCTGATAGGTCTAGAAGATCTGAAATTACTGGATGTGTCGCATAACCACATAACCACGTTAGAAGAGACATCGAAGGTATGTTTACTTGAGAACGTTGAATGTCAAATGTAGTAGTTAAGGCTTTGCGAGCTCTGCGACTTTAGCACGATTTATTTTTGGTAGATATAATGCTAAGTAATTGTTGTTGTGTTGATTTCAGTTTATAAGTAATTCGTGTTTTTATTTTTTATTTCAGACATTCTTGCCGTCACTTGAAGAATTAATTGCGCATCATAACAACATAACAATGCTCGATAAAGATTTTCACGGGCTGCCGTCGCTCTGCATAGCTGATTTATCTTACAATCGCATTAAGACTGTCAATACCGATCTTGTATCTAAGTCGCGATGTACCATTAATGGTGTACCTAGCATATTGAAGATTTACCTTCAAGGTACGTTTTGTAGTATGATGACAAACGACTTGAAGATTTAATTATTTTAAGTTATATGATTTCTGAATCATGCTTTCATGAAAATATATTTTAAGATAGTAATAAGTTTGCAAAGCGATTTTTCTTTTCACAGTTGTGTTATAAAAGCTAAATTGTCTATTATAAACATTTTAACTGTGCTCCTGCGACCTCAATGTATTTAAAATCGAATGCAAAGATTTGCGAAAAGTAGTATCTAATTTCAGATGAAGAGATTTTATCGTTGCTACATGTAAAAATACATTACAGATAATCCTGTGCTATGCGAAGATCTGAGCGAGGTGTTTGACAGCTTGCATGTGCGCATCAGCGGCTCGGCCACATGTGTGGCGCCGCAAACCGCCTCGCCGATCCTGATGCGGGCCCTCAACGATGTGGTACCACAGCCTGAGAACATGCCCGTAATAGTGGTGGCCGGGCCCGAGGGCCTACAGCCTGATGGCCCCGCGCCGCCCGCCTCACAACTCGTGTACCGGCGCGTGAGTGCGCTCTTCGGCCACGTCCTGCCGGAACGCGAGGGGGGGCTACCCGTGGTCGTCGATCCGCCCGTCACGCTCCCGCCCGCCGACACCAATGTGGTTGTGAAGTGGCCCGATGAACGGAGAACGGACGAAGTGCATCCGCTGGCCGATCACTTGCGTCTCCGGGACTTGAACGCTTCGCCTCAGTGAGAGCGAGCTCCGACGGCTGCGCTCGCCGACCTCGTCGTACGGACCGCTTCTCCTTAACAAATATAGGTACTGCCAATAATTTAGGCTAGGGCAGAGTGTCCCCGGTACGGTCGGGAGTGAGGAGATATTGAATTAGATAGGTACCGTCTCATTCTGTTAGGTCTGCGATGTAAATAGGACGCTGTGTTAGATATACTGTCGTGTATCTCAAAAATCCTATTCAGAAAACGTCGAGCAAATGTGTAATATGACTTTAGTATGTAGCAAGTATTATCTGTATGGTTAAATTTCTCCGTGGCAAAATATGAGGGGTGTGTATATAAGTATGTATGCTGTTGTGTTAATGCTTACTTCTTGTGTGTGGGTTAAAGGGAGAGATGTTTTGTCTTGCCGAATGTAATCAAGATTAAGTACAAAAGCATCATGATCATTAAAAAATCCACATAGTTAGTGCATTTTTTAATGAGCATTATTTTACTTTAGCAAATATGAGCCTACGTCATTATTTTGTTGAAACCAGCAAGTGTCGTCCTTTCTCTTTAACCTGCATACGTAGTCTAATGTTAACATTGATAACTGAAATATTATTTGTGCTACTTATACTATTTGTTACAAAATTATTTTTAAATGTTATTCGCGTTTCGCCCCTGTACTAGCACCTGTCATTTTGTTTACCTAGATGCATAAAGAATAAATAATAACACTGGTTTTCTTATAGTAATGAGGTGGTGTAGGTCGTATGGTGTATTACGTAATAAGGGAATTCAAGTCTTCCATAGTGGCCAACCTGCAGACGATTACGTATCTAGCAATACCGAGTGATAATAATTGTTCATAAATTGCTATTGAGTATTTTGTATCTCCGAAAACAACGCTTGCACCGAGCATCGCAAATTGTATATTGTATAAACGCCAGGCCATTTCATTTTTAAGTAAAACTATGTTTTTAACTGTGTGAAAATTTGCAACCAGCAGATAAAGAGATTTTGAAGAGAGATGCACTGGTACTCTGCTCCTAGAAAATTTTACGTCATCGCCAAGCTGGTCAGCCTTAATATAACAATATACATCGCTTGAATCACAAATTGATATTATCAAATTCGATAGAATTTTATAGGAACATAACTTGATGACTTGTAACATTTATAGAAAAAATAATTAGTTGTTATTTGTATACCTACCATAGTAATAAGGGCTACTTTTTATATCCTCAGATAAAGTTGTCAAAGGAATAAATTTTAATATTGACATTACAATAATTTTCAAATCTAAATTTACTCCTCTGAACACTGTTATCTGAAGTTTGAAAATTATATAACTACCTATACTAAATACTAAGCATATTAAGCACTAATTAAAATTGGATATAAATACAACTATATTTTTGTTTACATACTTAAGTATATATTTGAATAAACTGAGAGGCTATAAAAATGTACTCCGTTCTGGTTACTCTTAAAAAACCTTTTTCATTCTTAACAGAATGTCTATTTATAACACGTTTTTATTCGTACCTAAAATACCTATTTACGTGAGAAAATTATAGAAAACTAGAAGGCAATTTATATACCTAAGCAATATCAATAAAATCGTAATACCTACACCATAAAATTTCAATATCGCCATTCTATTCGTTAATTTATTTCATGCAATTTACTAAACGCCAATAAATCATCGGATCTTATGTTTATAGGCATTGATATTACAGAAATTGTAAAACTTTTTAAGACATTTATTTATCTTGGCAATTCATTTTTCGCCAATTTTAAATATCTTTAAAATCACTTTATCCATTATCCGTCTAAGCCTAATTAAGTTAGTAAAAAAATTGTACAATTAGCCAATATGCAAAATCTATTTGCAAAGTTACCAAAATAGCGTAATACCAATAAAACCTATACCACCAAAATTACGAAATGTGTAGAAATACCTAACTAAATAAGTTAAACAAAAACCAAAGATAAAATTGATGATGAAATTACTGTTTCTAATGTTGGATGTAAGTAGCTATTATACGTTGTAAACCAGTGTAATTATAATTACTATTGTTGTCATAATTTGTATGTTTGTATGTATGAAGTTGTATAAAGTTCGGAGTTTGAACAAGTCTTATCTGCTAGACGTATATTTAACAATAAGACAATATTATATATTGACAATAAGAGGAACACATTCAATATGGCATGATTCTGGTTGATCAATTTAGATTCGAATTATACATACAATTTAGCGTCAGATTTTTTGCTCGATATCTGCCCAGACTCCATAGAAAAGATACCAAAGATGAGTAATAGAATAATAGTTATTTGTTATACAAGAGTGCAAAGTTGCTTTTTAACCGCGTGTTCAATTTTGATGACCGAGCAAGCGAGTGATTCAAAATTAGAATCCTGAGCGTTAGCGAGGGAATCAAAAGAGCACGAGGTGAAAAATCTTTGCACTCGAGTGCAACACGTAACTTTTCATTCCACCTCAGCGAGGAAATGCGTACAAAGCAAATTGAAAAAAGAACACCAAGAAGGTTCCTTTTTTTTGTATTTTAATGACCTGGTCACTTGGACCTTTAAGTCAAGTCAAGAAGGTTCCGAGTCTGAGTTTTTAACAAATTAAAAAAAAGTTGTATGATATATTCGGCACCATAGAGGTAGCAGTAAATAGGTTTAATGTTTTTTTTAATTCACAAACTTAGTGCACACGATGTTCTAAATTCAATTTACTTTATCCTCTAGAGAATAAAAACGGCTTTTCCACTCAGATATTGAAGATTAAAAATACTCTTTCCGAGATGGTGGGATGAAAAAAAAAATATATATTGAGAATTCAGTGACAGTATATATTAAGTAGTTCTACGCATATTTTAAAGTGTTGAACGAACGTGCTATGAAGCCTTATCCACGGTGAAATCTTGTAACAATACCAAAGCTTCAACATATGGTTTCAATGTGCGACAGAATCTATACAAACCGCGCGGCTTTATCGATACATATGCGCAACAGCAACTGTAGCCCTTTATAGGGTTGGGTGCTTTCACATTTTAATGTCGATGGTGTATCGTGACAGCATCAATATAGTAGCGATACACATAGCATCGGTACTAAAAATCGCCTTGGACGAGGACACTAAAATCTTAGAACGGTCAAGCAATGTTTATAGCCCATGAGTTTAACTCTGTGAAGTAGTTATAAGGTGATGGTGGCTTAGTCAAATAAACGCCGCTATTAGAGATGGTAATCATATCAAATTTGTACGAATGAAGTACGAATGTTAAAAAAAACTTTTAAAATTCGTTGGTATGAGAGAAAAATATCTTGAGTGTGAAGATTATACCTAATATTGTATCGTTACAAAATACAAATATTATTTTTACTTTCAAAAATCTGAATTTTGTAGTATGGGGATCTATTATTGTAATAGTTAAAGTCCATATTATGCTATCCGCGCATCTTAAGTTCATTTTTTACGATTTTAAATACAATATGGAGTTTGATGATGAACAATAAGCATCTTCATCATAATTTAATATTTAAAGGTTACCTTTCATTATAAAATATGCCGTTAACTGAAAACGTATGTTATTGGAATCTTTGCACAATGGCAGTAGGCACATGGTGGACTTAATGTCATAAGCATTTTCTACAAGCCATTTATCATATTCATTTTCATTTTTACCGCCATTGACCTTTGAACGCCTTTTTTGCTAAAGCATACAAAGAAACTTAGTTCTATAGCAATTTGATGGAACCGAAAGAATGTGTGTGTAGAAAGAAGCATTTACTCGCTTCTGCATCATGGTGATACATCATGTTCATAATACCGAAATATACACTAACTATTATAGTTTAGCCGAAACCGCTGTATTGCGCCTTAGGTATGGTTGCGGTGAGGGGGTAGGGTGAAGATCAATCTTCTACTGACCACCTCCTTCCACCTCGCCACGCTTTTGGTCAATCTATTAGCAAGGATTATAAATATTTTTCAACAATAAACCAGAATGATGTCAGACTGAACTATATAGCAAATAAGATTAGTTCGGACTACTTAAGTTTTGCAAGTTAACTATTAAAATAATATATAAACCCTCTCAGCCAAAGGTCATGATATTTTGATGTAACTAAGTATGTGGTTTGAATGTTACTGTATCTAAAATAACTTAATAAACTTCGTAGTGATAAGGATTAGATATTTTATTAGAGTAATTTAAAATGTCGATTAACAATACTAATAAAAATATAAGATGATAATTATAGGTATTATTTTTTTCGTCTATACTTGTTCAGGTTTTTAGTAAAATAAATGAAATATAAAATGCCCTCTTGATTGATTTTGGCCATTGCTTGCGAACAAATTGTATGGAGATTGGCCCTTTGCCTGAGACATATTAAAATGAAAGAGGGTGTATGCAAAAAATGATGATTCTTTACGTGCTCTCTAAAGCACGGATGAATCACCTCAAACCTTACCGTTGCCAGTACGTAAACGTAGGGTGCCTGATTTGTGCAGAATACTTACCAGGATTGAATAGGTTACCGATAGGCTACGTACCGTTGAGACCGTCGTATCAGCTGTTTCAATTATACGGAGCACCAGGCTACAAGGGCCCAGAAAGTCGGCGGTAAAGGGACTCTCCAACAAGTTTTATAGGAGGCCCCGTCTGCTGTCCGCTACGCCTACGCCTATATAACAAATCGTATCGATAGTGGCACAAAATCAAATGAGTTGTTTTTGCTTTGAATTATAACATTTTTTGTGCCACTATAAAATTAAATCTGCAAAATATAACGTAAGTCTCACGTAAGTATAGTCGTTACTATATATAGGCATAAAAGCGAAAGGTCATTCATTCACTCATCACTACAAATGATGAATCTCAGAAACTACAAGTGCTATGAGTCTCAAGTTTTTCATAGGGTTTCCTTTTAGACCATGGTGGCTTGTTAAGACGCGATTTTCAAAATTCCTAGCTGGTGAAAAGGTGAGGCAAAGTTTGTATGGGACAACGTGATTCCTTGGTCCCATCTACCTACTTACCTCAAATTTTGTATAAACATTCTTTAACAGAATTTATGGAAGAAATGTTTCGTATTTTATTGAAATTCTTCCCCTAAAGGTATAAAAAGGGGTAGAAAATTATTTTGTGGAAAGATTTGCTTCGAAGTTGATATCAATACCCCGTAGTGCTTTGGATTTAAATAACATTTTATTTGAAGATTGAAAACTGAAACTTTGACACATGTTTAATAATAGGTAGGTAATTATTTGAAAGTAAAAATGGCTGAAATATTGTTGTTTTGGATGAGAAACCTACCAATGAAATTTTAGAGATAGAAAAGTTTTATTTGTGATTTTAATTCATCTATGCCTGACGCAGAGTTATAAATCTCGCTTTAAGTTTCGGAAGTCACAATAAATCTTTGTGTAAATTCTAAGATTTCTTTGCGGGTCTGGTTGGTTGAGGCCTCCGTGCTTCCTCGTGCTCTGTGCCGTTAAGCTGTTGGGCCAGATTGTTATACATCATCTATTCCAACATAATCCAAGAAATGGGCAGCAGCGTTTACTTGTGTGTTACAACATAATACTCGGTCACCAACGGTCTCCAACCAGTGACTATGGCAGAACCCTTCCTCAGGAGGAGGTATGTTGAGCAGTGGATATTATACGGGCTGATGATGATGAATGTTATATACAATGAAACTGGTGGAGGTCCAATTATTTATATTATGTAAATTGAAGACTAGCATCCAACGCGCGGTTTCGCCCACGTAGCTACTGTTTCCGTGGTAACATAATAAAATATATAGGGGAATTTTGTGCAACTGTCGCTCTACTTTACAGTTCGCGGGCCTCTCGGACGTCGGTTCTACGAGGGCATCGGAAGGTTCTTTGCAAACTAAGGGTCGGGGGGGCGAGGGAAACGCGTCGCGGATAGAGTGGTCTCTGTATAGTGTTGTTAGTTTCTTGTAGTTTCAGTACTGCTAGTTGGTAAGTTGTGATCTTCGTCCGGGTCGTCTAGGTCGCTCCGAGGCCGACGGTGTTTATGACGCTTTGTGGGCAAAGGCCTATAGTCGGATGCAGCAACAGCCAAACGGTTTGGGTGTTGAGCCGCGGATTTGAAAAAGCTTTCCGACTCCTCTTTCATCCACTGCTTGATGGAAGGCAGTTGGAGATCAGCATGTAAGTTGCGATTGCGAATAAACCACGGTGCCCATCGGCTCGGTGGCACGTCGATTGTATCTACTTAGAACAGTTTGTAAGCACATACTGCTAGACGCGGTATGAGCGAAAACGATGCTCGCGTTCTTACGTCATAATCGGTCGTATACACCTAGTATTAAGTGATACCACCTTAACCTTGTTATTAAGTGATAGTTTACAGCGTGAATTTAAAAGACAGTGTAGTGTAGTCGACTCAGCTTAAGTAAAGCACGTGCAGAAATGGTTTCCACATGCGCTCTGAAGTTTAGCTTTCGACCAAGGATTAAGATTGCGGTACTCACTGCTGACCTTAGTTGGTAACTATAGAGAAATATCTGCGCGGATATTGAAATCTACGTGGACGAAGTCGCGGGCAACAGCTAGTTAGCTACTATAATACAAAACACTATAAAATACCCTCGTGGCGGAGGAATCTCTGGACAGCAAGTTCCAATGTGTGTAGTTGGCTAGTGCTTCCGATGCGGGAGCACGTAAAAAGATAACTCTTTGTATTTTGGCGGTAGCTAAGGTGAGCCACTTTTCCCGGCCACATGCTCACAGTGGAACTTTTAACGAGTGAGGGATGATGTTTGCCTCGTCAGATTTGTCTGGCTCATTGGGAAATATTTTAAAATGTTATACATAACAATATATATAAAATAAAGCCTTCCTAAAGTACAAAAGTTCCCATATTTTTTGACCTTTGAAAGTGATTGTCAAAAGTGCCCAGGTGAGTCTGGCAACTATTTATATTTGTTTATAACAATTTCATATATGACATAAATGTTAAAACCAGCCTTCCAACTTTGTCGTAAGTTAATATGATTTTTCTTTACCTTCCTTACCTGCTACCTGTAAAACGGCCCCGCTTTCAGCTTAGCGAATATCCAATCCTTTCTACATTTTTGTTAAAATACAGATCTTAAAAATATTATCTTACCTAAAATCTCGTAAGTCTACGGTATCGGTGACTAGGATCTCACTCTAAAATAGCATGTTTAAATATTTTTCTACACCGAGCATGGACAGCCAATATGAAATAAATTTTATACTCACTGAATTATTGTCTATGGATATTTTTATTATCTGTATTAAAATATCAGCTGCTGTCAGGGTGATCTTTGTGTATTGTCAAGTTTGATTTGTAATGTTGAAAAAATACAGTCTATTGCAAACAAATTGTCTTCTACCCCAATTTACCACATTTTCATTTTCCGCGTTAATCTTAAATTAGCGACAGATAAGCCGTTACTAAGTTTCTAGTGATGTAAGAGTGTTCGTCGGTGTTTATTACGTATTTCTTGTGTGGTGCTACAAATTGAATTTGCTTCCGACGTCTTTTTCAAGGTTCCGAATTAATATTAAAATGAGTAACGCAGCGGGTGGAACCCACAACTTCAAAGTTGTGTTATTGGGTGAAGGATGTGTTGGGAAAACGTCCTTACTGTTGCGATACATCGAAGATAAATTTAACGACAAACATTTAACTACACTCCAGGTATGTACGCCGTAAAATATCCGGTACCATTGTTATGAAATAGTTACTAACATTTCCTACATATGTTTTGCTTTCACGTTTGAAACACATTCAAAAATAGAATCTTACACGTTACTTAACTGAAAACCAGTAACTGTATGGAGGGATGGAGCTGAAAATCCTAATTGCTTAAATACTTGTTTCTTATGTCGTTTTATTCTCTAGGTATCTCCAATTATTTTGCTATACATAGCTTTTTAGTCAAATAATTACAAATTTTATCAAGATTACAGGACATTATCCTCTTAGTTCATGTATTAATTACATGAACTAAGAGGACACAGTAACAGCAGTTAATAGCTTAGAATTATTCAATACTTCATTTCAGATTCTTCCACAAAGTCATAATTAATATTGGTGATAGTTTTCTTTCAAAGATGTGATAGCTCTAAGCCACCAATGCAATTGTTATTAATTGTAATCCTTACTAATATTATAAACACGAAAGTTTGTCAGTGGATGGATGTTTGTTACTCTTTCACACAAAAACTGATGATTGGATTTGGCTTTGCACGGGGATAGTTAATAAGCTCCATTATAGCTTGACCGCAATTGCTGTACCGCACCCTAGGAATAAGAATATACCTAGGGCGCGGTACAGCGGTTACGGTCAATCTATAACATATAGGCTACAAAATATCACACTCCAACCCACTGGAGCTGAGTAACGCGGGTAAAACTGTGGGCTAGCGCAGCTAGTTTTCAATACTTTTAATCACAGAATTTGTATTTGTACCTATATAATTTTTATCGAAGGAATAACAAACACCACGCGGACGAGGTAGCGGGCATCAACTAGTCTATTATAAGTCTTGGTGAACCAATCAAAATGGTAGTATTGCCAAAGTTATAAGCAACTTACATTTTCTGTTTTATACTGTATCAGCCAGTTTATGTGGACTGCTGAACAAGAGCCTTGTCTTAAACAGCTCTTGGCAAGCCAGAGTAGATGAGCGATATTGCTGTAATTGCCACCCTTAGCACCCTTTCCCTTGGGGATTTGTAATTGCAGTATGATGGGAGTGTCTTTAGAGTGCCGTTAGTTAGTTGAACATATAATTTCCGCACTTAGCCTCATGAGTGGGCCATTGTACGTGAGAATGATATATGGATATGGATCTATGGGAGTGTCTTTTAGCAAATAGATGCTTCTCATCCATCAATTCTGTTTTATTATCTATGTTATATAGTCTGAATTCCAATTTCAGGCTACCTTTCTGAACAAGCGACTGAACATAAATGGGAAAAGGTTGAATCTGTCTATTTGGGACACTGCTGGTCAAGAGAAGTTCCATGCGCTGGGACCTATCTACTACAGAAATTCCAATGGAGCCATTTTGGTATATGACATCACTGATGAAGATTCTTTTGGAAAGGTAATCTTTGCTATAATGATTTAAGATTATTGAGGGATCTACAATTCCAAACCATTGTCGTCTTTTTTTCTTTTATAGTGAATAGTATTGTTGTTAAAGTCATAAGTATTTTATTGGCAATTTTGTCTTTTAATGCCATTTGCTACAGAATCAGAAGACACAAGTACAGCATCATATACTTAGATATTCTTCATCAGCCCGTTTAGGTCCACTACTGAACATGGGCTTCCTCATTACAAAGCTTGGCAAGCCAGGGTCGTTATGGGATATTGCCGTAATCACCGTTCTTGACAGGCGGATTTGTGATTGATGATTGCAGTAAGATGGGAGTATCTTTGAGGTGATAGATGCTGCTGCCCATCTATCTGCTGTATGTGTTTTAGTCGCCTCTTATGACACCCTTAGCAAGATATGGGGTGGTCTAGCCAATCCACTGTATACCAAAGCATCCACAACACCTTCATTACAACCAAGCCGTCATTTGTAAGATAACACTGCAAACACTTTTCTCAGGTAAAAAACTGGGTGAAAGAGCTAAAGAAAATGCTGGGCTCAGACATTGTGCTGACAATTGCTGGCAACAAGATTGATTTGGAGCATGAAAGAACTGTGCCACTGGAGGAAGCAGAGAGGTATGTCATTTGGCATTTGCAAACAATTTGGAGCAACAGAAGAAACAGTAGCAATGCTGTAAATAGCCTTTTCTGCACCCTGTGCGAGCTTCCATAACTGTGACCATGTTTTTTTTTTAGATAGGTATATTGACCTTATCCCTATTATACGTCCCACTGTGCCTCACTCACCAAAACTCGCAAGTGCACTAGTGCAAAAAAGTTGCCCATCCTGATGTTATTTAAAAAAAATTATGAGCAATTAGTAGCAAACCGAAAAAATTATAGTCCTGTCTGGTCTAGTCACTGAAAACAGTAGTATGTGAATAATAACTTCACTTTTATGTAGTTAAAACTTCTGTAATTTGTGCACCAGCCATAGTCACAATTGGATTAGTGTTACCTGGAAACATTGCCTAAGTAAAGAACTAATGGTTAACCTTGGCTCGCTAAGTCATGCTTTAAGTGTCGGTGGGTTTGATCTCCACCCCAGACAAGAAATCTTTGTTTGTTTAGATTTCTTTCTGGCACTAGTTGGGTGCGGAACTTAACTCCATGCCTCGGAAAACATGTAAAGCCATTTGTCACGATTGTTATAACAACATCTATAACAAACATTTACCAGGCAACAGGCAGCAGCTTTTTCCTAGTGTGGTACAACATAATACTGTGGTCATCAACCCGCCTGCCTAGCGTGGTGTATATGGCAAAGCTCTCCATTGCAAGGAGGCCCTTCAGCAGTAGATTTATATACAGATACTGATATACAGGCTGATGATAATGATGGTTTGATCCATAATCGTGTCTACTGGAAACTTTCATTTTTTTAAACGAAAACTATAGAAAATAATATAGTTTATTGCTCTAACAATATAATTAATTGACTATAAGCTAATTTGCCTTATGCCGCTTTTTAAGGAAAATTCATGAAAAAGGCAGATATTTGGCCAGCTTATCATTGCTTTCATTAAGCAACATTTTCATTTTTTTACGTTTTTGTTAAAATTATTTGTATATCTCAAAGTTTTTTTAGTAATACTGCTAATAAATCATTCTGCCAATAATAGCAACAACTAAAACATTGTGTATAGACCTAACTCCTTCAAACTCTTTCTCCCCATTTATTGGCGAAAATAAGTAGTCTAATAATAAAGGCGAGACTGATAAGCAACTGCTAACGTATATTTATCCGATAAACATGCCATTGTTTTGCTTTGTCTGATAAGATTATTTTTACTTTACAGTTATGCACAAATGGTTGGTGCGAAACATTTTTACACCTCAGCAAAATTAAATCAAGGAGTCGAAGATCTATTCCTGGACTTGACGAGAGAAATGATGGAGAGACAAGAAAAGAATGTCCAAACTAATGTGCACCGAACATCACAAGTCCTGGTAGTAGATGATGATGCTCCCCCAGCACCAAGCTCATGCTGCTCTGGCAATAGGAATAATTAAACACTATATACAAGATATGGCGACGAGTATGGCAGCCTTAATAGATCGAATCGAAAACACGAAAATTTACCAAAAAAATGAAATACATACATTGTTTAATCTTCTTGTTAATTGATGGTTAGATCTTTCGGTCTACATTATATGGCATATTTAAAAATAAATTACCCAAATCTATTCAATGAGTCGATCAAGGTAATCTCATATTTCTTATATGGGTCTTCTCTAGTATAGTGAATTAAATAAATGTTTGATGTGATAATATATAATCATGCATACATACCGAAATAACACAGTGGCTATGACTGTTAATTCTTAAGTGTATTACTCGTAAATTGTTGGGGAACATAATTATGTCCTCTTGCTATATGTTATTATTGTAAAAATATATATATAAGTTATATATTATTTTAAAATAACAAATGAGCAACCATTAATCTATTCATAATCTATTTATCTGCGAATTGTGTTGTTCTAAATATAATTGCTATGTGTAATTATTTTATTTTAGCGAGATTCTTATATTTTTTCAACATTTTATTAATTACAATGGTGCGAATGCTTTTTTAA
This sequence comes from Nycteola revayana, assembly GCA_947037095.2. Lineage (NCBI taxonomy): Eukaryota > Metazoa > Arthropoda > Insecta > Lepidoptera > Nolidae > Nycteola > Nycteola revayana. The sequence continues at coordinate 3,939,250 of OX344842.1, read as the reverse complement.
AAATGTATTTACAAAACATTAGGCTCAAGCTAATAATTTACAAGTTAAATTGAGTGTGTGCCTTATTTGCTGTCATTTATTATATTATAAATTAATTCATAAAGTTGAGATCGTGTTTAAGATTTAGACAATTGTGTTCTGCATTTAAACTCGGATAATGCAACCAATATGATAATGAATACGCTTCATGAGATTTTACAACAACCAATTGAAATTATAATAACTCATAAAGTTTAAATGTTTGGTAAAATCAGGATTAAATGAAGGTTGGGTTATTTTAAATTGATAATTTAATTCCAGAAATTAAATCCAATGAAAAATTATAGTTTTTAGCATCGGCCATCAGCGATTTTATAACTGCATTGCGAAATAACGAAAGTATGCATTTCAACTCGTAATTTGTTGTAAATAAATCAGGTAATGCATTTGACAAACACTGATGGTCGATGTTAAGAATATTTAAACCATTGGCACCCGTGTAGGATTAAGTTATCTTCGAGTTTATAACAGAGCCACGTGTGCACGTCAAATGACTGATTGTACTAAATTAACGAATTTTGGCTAATTTTAGCGATGTTAAATTCTGGTTTATAACGAATCTAATAACTTAGTAAGACGATATACTCACATGAGTTGATGTAATAATTATTTAAGCTTTTTCAATTGAACAGTTTGGTTTCATTTATATTCTCTATTCAAGTTTTTAACTATTTAACATGAGCCGTTTCTGTCATATGAAATGTGCGTTATATGAAATTATTAATGATTGGAATAAAGAATATGTATAGACAAATTCTAAATATAATTGTAAATGAATATAATAAACTGTAGTAGGATCAGGAAATCTGTTTACACTTTAAGGTGCGAATTCGATTCAGTTTAAAAAAAAATTTTTTACTGAATCAATGACTTTACGTAGATTGTTTTGTAATTTTTAATATGTGTGTGAATGAGACCACATTCAATGTACTTGAATCTGGCTTAACATAAAACTTGAGTGCAAAAGTTATGTCTGTAATTTAATCAAAATAATCATAATCAAAATGTGATGACATCTAATAATTATTAAGGCGGAAACATATTGTTAAAACGCGACGCGACCTGATGAAACGCGACGCGTGTCGAGTCGAATCAAATGTATTGTTTTCTATAGACCAGAATCACACTATGAACCGTAGCGTCGCGTTTCATCGGGTCGCGTCGCGTTTTAACAATGTTTCCGCCTTTATATTCTGACTGATGTGACAAAACAAGTCGGAGCCAAATATAGACATTGTCGTCTCCAATAACATTTCGTGACCTTCATACTAACTTGAAGTTACAAACATGTACCGGTTACCTTCTAATAAATTATTTTAAAATATTTTTGTATCACATTTCTCAATATAATTACTATACACGCGAATTATTCTATTGAATTCACACCTTTAAGTATGACAAATGTTTTAACTTCAAATGATAATTAGATTTTTTTTTTAAATATACATGTTTGTATGAAATTACTTTAATATAGAGACTGAGGCATAAGCAAATAACACTGTTTTCGCTATTTGATTACGATTATTGTAGTTGTTTTAAGATTGACGTTATGTTCTCGGCAACACATTTTATTCTCGTTCAAATATTTTCAAACTGCTACTCTAAATTATTTTAGCACTCACATTCCATTATTTCGACATACTGTGATGTCGCGTTATGACATTTTTTAATCAATCTAAATATAGGTATCTTAAGTAAATGAAACAAAATTTCAGTTAACAATATTTTAATATTCACTACTTGCGTACCTGTCACTAAAATAACAACAACAAAATAATGATTTGAATAGCGTATGTTAACAGATTTTTATTACTGTTCATAGCTTTTTTAATGCTAAAATTATTTAACTTCCTCAAAGAAGGAACAATACACCTTTGTATGTATGTTATTATTTAATTCAATAAAGAGATGAATTTGCCAATATTTTTTGTTCTTATTAAACCTATAAGCTATAAATATATTCATAGTTTTACTATAATCCAATCCACACACAAGTTCATGTAACTTTATTAAAATATCATGCACTATAACCCAAAACGACCAGCTGAGCGCCGAAACTATACTAATTTTCACTGCACTATATTCATAAGCATATTATTATTATTTATATTGGAAAAAAATTTGGAATATAAAATCATATGCTGCAAATGCACGTTTGTTCTTCGAGAGTAAAGAGTATCTGGAAAATTAAATCTTAATTTACTATCCCACAATTTGTACATGGATTATTGATAAATTTTCAACATTAATATGTCTTAACCCGACCACTCATAGCAGCGTAGCGAATAGTAACCGTGGCGACGTTCATAGAGCGTATGCATTCAACATGCATGTACGTTAAGTCCACCATAACAACGATCCGTTTCATACATGTATTTTTTTTAATAACAGTAACGTGGAACAATTACAGCTACATGCCGCTGGTACACGATTTGATTTGAGCGAAACCTAACATTCATGTAAACATATGGACATGGAAATCTTAATATTGATATAAAAAAACACACTTAGCAGATTTCACAGTTGAAAAATAATTTCCTTAAAAGTTTAATATTATTGCTTATTTCGTTATATTGAGACAATTATTGCTATGATTTAGTACCAAGGTCTCAGATTCGAAAATGTTAATTAAAAAAAAATAACTATTTAATTTAAGGCAAAAGTTATTTTCTTATTACAACTATTAAACTTCGTTCATGCATTTGTAATTATCAGTTATTCATTTTTAAATGTAAAATTAAATGCGATTTGAACACACCAATGATACATTGGGACATTAGGGATTTTTTTAAAATAATTAGGTAGTTAGTCCTTTTAACAGATGTCTTGAGGAAATAAATATTAATTCTGTCAAAATTTATTTCTCTGGTAATTTTTATCTGAGGATTGAAAAAATATCCCTTAGCCTAATGCTTATTGCATTGATATCGTGTTGATGAATGATATATATTTTTTTTTAGTTTAGTAATCATCAGTCAATATAGTAATATGCTTAGATATTTTATCTTGTTGGGGTGTACACTATATCTTATACAAAATACTGATATAAACCAACCCCCGTAGTTATAATAGTATAGTATAGGCAACATAGTTTTAGTAACAATTGTATTAAATAGTTTACAAGTGATATAAAAAAACAAAAAACAATAATTAGTCTAGCTAATTTAGTTTTGTACAATATTTTAAAATTTGAATCGCAATCTAAAGGAGTAATATATATAATTATCTTTATTAACTACTTGTAAGTGTGCGGTTGTGACATATTACAGATGCAAATGCTGATTATTTTAAAAACTTGATGTTAATTTGAAATAATACAAATTATATTATATATAATTTCTATGTCGGATACATAGATTCAGAATAGATACTATTCACATAGTAAACATGAACAAACTAAGCGGCTACTCAACTACACACGTAGATATAATCTAATTTGTGTTTTATGGCGTAAATCGTAAGGTATATAATTTATTTCTAAGTGCTTTACTCCTTCCTCGCGATACTTTCTTATTTGTTTTTTTCACAGCTTTAGACAAACGTTTCAACACTTTCATGTCAATGTCATTTAAATGGATAAACTTTCTGGCGTGAGTGACTTTACAATCGTAAATGAACTTCTGCATATTATCACAGTTTATTTTATTTGTGGAACTGGAAAATAACTTGGTATCATCTAGATCTACTAGATTGTTTGGTGTGATGTGGTGTCACTTCTCCGTTTCGAATTCCTTAGAATTAACCTTCTTTGGGGCTGATTTCTTATTGATCTTGGTCTGTTTCTCTTCGATGATCTCCGTAATTTTTGGTGTATGTTCTTCTGGTTCAAAAGGCGGCAGATCTAATAGATATGGCATCATGCTTCGGGACTTTTCTTCTGAAGACAGCCATTCCATCTGTAAAACACATTTAAATTGTATGAAACAAGAAACCAGCTCAATTGGGCAACAATGCTGATAATTAGTTGAACACAAGTTACATTTGCAATGGCTGAATTTTAATTCAAAATACTACACCAATCTGTAATAAATTCTTACTTGTAAAATATGGTGTAATTTCATTAAATAATTAAAGCATGTTAAGTTTGTTTACAAAACATCATCTATGACAATCATATACAATATACAATCACCAGCATCTCCCCGTGTTATAAAAAGTTCAGTAACATACGGTGGCTATTGGAAAAACCCTTTTATCCAATGATGTTATATTAAAAAAGAGATACATATGGTATATGTATCTCTATGGTATATGGTCAGGCTTGAAGACTGGTACTACGAAACTAAGTTTAATTGGCACACTCGAACGGGTATATCTATCTCATTTTTGCACACACAAATTATCACGCTGTCTTGTTTAATCTAACGTTTTAAATAGAAATTCTCTAGGGACAATTTTTATCTTTATTATATTATCATTGCTAGTAGCCATAAGAGCAATCATTTATTTATTTAATATTCAAATATCTATCACTAGCTGCGCCCCGCGGTTTTACCCGCGTAACTCTGCTCCAGTGGGTCGGAGTGTGATGTTTTGTAGCCTATATGTAAATCCAGCGTATAACCTATCCCGGTGCAAAAATTAGCCAATTCCGTTCAGTAGTTTTGGCGTAAAAGAGTAACAACATCCATCCATCCATACTTACAAACTTTCGCGTTTATAATATTAGTAGGATATTTCAAACTGATTGCCATACCTTCTGCCGATGATCCCTGACTGCATCATCACAGATATCGATGCACATCTGCTCGGTGAGCCGGCCGTCGTCCGAGGCATAGGCAGCCGCTTGCCAAGCTACACCCAACTTAGACAGCGCTCGACCGGACATGCCCGCGGTCCTAGCGGCTAACGTTGAACATAAAGCTCCATAGTCGAACTGGTCGACGCTCAGACGTCTGTTGAATGTGTAAATAAATTAGAAAAAGCAGAATATGATAATAAAATAACAATAATTTACGAAATAAATATGAGAAAAAATTTAATACATAACTAAGAGCTTATGATAAACTGAATTGTAATTGAACTTAACAATGCTTATAGAGTATATGTATGTCCTACGGTCAACAACTTGTTTTTACACAGAAAATAAAATATAGTTAAGCACAAACTAAAAAACGATGTTGAGATATAGAACAGAAAATAAAAAAAGATTTACCCTACCATTAGGGCCAGAATTGGTGAGCCACTTCTAGAAAAATGTGTTGAAATGCTTAGTGTCCAACTAAATAATTCATTTTCATCAATTCATAGTTATAAATATAACATCATAGTTAATTTTCCCAACACACATGTTTAAGCCACATTTGTATGTGGTCGAAATTATATATAGCTTTATTTATTATTAATAAAGCTATATATAATTTCGACCACTGGGCGACCAAAAAGTTTTTACTTCACGTATTAATAAATAGATAATCTCACCTCTTTCCTTCAGAAGCGGGTTTCAGAACAAAAGTATCGAAATACAGTCGAATCAATCTTTCTCTCTCATCGTGTCCGGGCAGACCAAACTCGATCATTTTGTCCAATCGATCATTGATAGCCGAGTCGAATTGTTGAGGAGTGTTGGAGGCTAACACTAACATGATGCGACTGCTTTGGTCCGAGGTGCGGTAGAGGAAAGCGTTGAGAGCCGCCCTCAAGTCTTCGCTTATACGTTCGGAAGAACGCTTGCGTAGGAACGCGTCGGCTTCGTCAATGAAGAGTAGGACACCTGGAGAATATTTAGTCTATGTTAAAATTTGTTTGATTGCTTTTTGAATGTCCAATATTGTTGTTGATAGTTTCAAGTACGGTTGTAAAACATATGTTATCAAAAATTAAAACTAACAAGTTATAAATATCTAGAATCTAGTATATTTTATAAGATATTTTTGTAAGGCATGAAACATTCCAATTAACATGAAGCAAAAAACAAATATAAATCTTAATGTTAGCAGACCTATTTAATTTAGACATAAATAATTTGTAACTAATAGCGATACATAGGAAGTTATAGAGTGTACACTACTACTTAGCCACGAGGCTTTTGCTAATTCACCGGGCATAAAGTCGAGCAGAGCCCAGCCATTAGATAAATGGTTTAAACAAGAGGGCGTCCCCTGTGGGACTTGGACCTCGGCTCAAGGCAGTCGCTGGTGATGAGATTGAGGGATTTTGACATTTTGTATTTTAGGGACCAACTGACTCCATTCTGCTGTTAGTCCATCTGTATGTAGATAAACCTATATATATAGAATGTTGATTCAATAATTACACATTGTATGTCAGATCAAGGCAACATTTAATAGCTGATTGTGAAACACTAACCTCGTTTGCTAGTGTTAGCCCAGTCGAACACTTTGTGGATGGCCGCGACTGCGTCTTTGCCCATGGGCGCCACGTCACCACCGGTCAAGATAGCGTAGTCCATACCAGAGTGCTTTGCCAGTTTCTACAAACAATATATTATTACTTATAGTATTTAAGAATAAAATGCGTTAAATTTTAATTATATGTTTGTATGGTCAAAACTCGACTGTCTAGTTCTAGTTAAAGTTTATAGAAAGTCATCGACTTTGTTTCTGTGTGTGTGTGCGTGTGTGTGTGTGTATGTGTGTGTGTGTATATGTGTGTGTGTGTGTGTGTGTGTGTATGTGTGTATGTGTGTGTGTGTGTGTGTGTGTGTGTGTGTGTGTGTGTGTTCATCGGCAACTGCTATTCCCAAAGTGGGTTCCAAGGAACCAGGGGCTTCCATAGTAAAGTCACCAGAGTTCCGAGTATCGCAAAATAGTTTATTTTGGAATGTTATTTAATTTTACAATAATAGTTATAGTTCAATGTACCTATTATGTAATGACATTTGTATGAAATACTAATGAAATAAAACTTAAAGTACCTATTGGTATGTAGCCACTTTCTGTAGATGTCTTCATGAATTATTACAATGGTGTTCTTGAATATTTTAATGAATTGTAATTATTGTAAATGACGAGTATATAATAACAACAATAGCGAATTCTTCGTCTACTTCGTATAAGTTTGATCAACACTTTGATTTATTATTATTATGTAAAAAGGTGAGTGAAAGGGAGAATTTAATCATTTGATTTGTAACAATTTAAATTGGGGTTCCATAAAATAAAAAGTATTTGGTGAGTGTTTCATTAACTTAATAGTTTAGCAAGCTTCTGGTCTACTATAACAGCGAACCATTAAGAGGACAATCTTTTAATTAAACAAAGAAGGCATTTTTATAACAACTCACCTTCGAGAACAGTGTTTTACCAGTTCCCGGTGGTCCATACATCAGCAAGTTCCTATAAAAGCCTTTATTCAAGCGGGTGTTCTTGGTAGCTATAGCGATGTCTCTCAGTCTTCGCTCAAGGGTTGGGGCGAGCACTACGCCGGCTAAAGCATCAGTGGGTTTCCGGAAACTGGCAACAGCCTTGGAGACGGTCAGTATGGGGTGTTTCACCGCTTCCAGTATGGAGAATCTAGATGTTTCATTGACAAGAGTAGGTTTTCCTGGAAACAGAAAATATTGTTTAGTTTGTGCAGGGGATTCTAAGTATTTTTTTAATTCCGTAATCCAGTGCTTTGTATATAAATATATTTTTTTCTTTATTTATGTTTATAAAAAGTATAGACATAGATTAGACGCTGAGAGCAACCACAAAAATATCACGGTATATTTTTACAAGACTGTAACATACCAACTAAAAAAACTGTAGAATGCAACAACCAAATTGAGTATACACAACCTTAAAATCTTTATAATAACTTTAACGCGATAATCTGATCAATAAAATATTACTAACCAATACGGGCTTCAATAAATCTAGCTGCCACTGATGTGGCACCCTTAGCGGTGTAGACACCGAGAGCCAGCAGCGACAGACCACCGGCTGCTGCCAGGGTCTTATCCCAGTCCGTCACCAAGGCGTTCAGACCAGTGCCTACAACGCTACCGGCTGTCCTGTAGAAACATAAAGATTGATATTGATAAACACAGAACTATACTAATGTATGCTATTTTAACAATTAAATTATGTAAAAATTTCCTAGAGTTCAAGTAACTGAAATGGCCCCAAGTTAGAAGTCTTTCAGTTTGCTTGAAACATTTTTTTTCGCACGGACATTATTATGTAGTTCGCCAGGACGCATTTGCTAATTCACCGGGCATAATAGCTCAGACCCCGGTCCCAGTTAGGTTCTATCCCTGGTCCCAATTGTTATAATAATATCTATCAGCAGCCTTCAATCTGATCCTCTTCGAAGTTATACATCTGTTTTAGTGTTCTTAACTCTGATCTTGGTATGAATATAATCCGTACCAATATATTACATGCATAATAAACTCTTTGTATTCTGTTAAAATAAACTAGACCTTAGGAAAGTTTAGGCTATGTTTCATTGTTGAACCTTCAAAGTTGCCTATTCTGCAGCCAAAGTCATGGGGAAAAGTTAGTAAGTTATAATTATATACTCACTTAATACTCTCAAGAATAGTAGTCCTATTCTCAGCTGCCTTCAATCTGATTTGCTCTAGGGTGATATCTCTGTTCTCCCTGTCGGCCTTGGCTCTGGCCCTGGCCTCAGCCTCTATGGCCTTGAGTTTGTTCTTCTCACGGAGATCCATCTCGTGTTCTATGGTAGCACGACGTATGGCCTCCTGTTTAGCCACACTCTCTTCTTGTCTGGAATTAGAAGAAATATATTTTAAAATCTACACTCAATATAAAGCTGAAGAGTTTGTTTGTTTGCTTGAATGCGCTAATCACAGAAACTACTGGTCCATTTATCGAGGAAGGCTATATTTAATCATTAAGTTCTTACGGGAACGGGAGTTACGCGGGTGAAACCGCGCGCAGGAATCTACTTATTTATAATAAGAAATAAAAAAAAGTAGCTGACAACCATAAATTTCAATAAAGTGGTATTTCAAAGCCCCATCCAGGATCCCCAGGATCCCATCAACTTAGATAGGTTTTTTCTATTAATTAGGCTTAGACAGCAAATTGGGAATGGGTCGCCATATTCAGCTTTAAAGATATAAATGAAGATAGATAATAGTGTCTAGTCAAACAGCTATGATTTTTTTAATGGAAAAATATAACAATAGTACGTTTATGTCTATAGAATTTTACATTGTAGATATTTCAAATGAAAAGATATTATAAAACATTTAAAAATGTTTGTCCTTATGTCCATATGATACACCATCAAATAGATATACCCAAATTAATTACATCAGAAAATCAATAATGCAAAAATGGTTTAAGGCCACCATTCTTAGTCTTGTTGCTTGCCCAGCTGAGTCAGATTCGACTATTGACCTCTTCCTCCAAGTTGGTCCTACCTAGTTGGATCTTTGACCTAGGTTAACATATTCGGTCACAATTTCGAGAATGGAGTTCCCAACAGCTGTCGAGGTAGATAATGGTTATTACTTACAACAACAATGACATGCATGTGTCAAGAAGACAGCCAAATATGAAGATGGTGAGGATGATGTTGGGAGACAAAGGCCAAAAAGTATGGATGTGTGAAAGATGACATGTCAAGTGAGTATGGCAGTGACATCTAATAGGGGCGAAATGAAAGAGGATAACAGATTGCACTAACCCCAAATAATGATGATGATGGAGCAGGGCAGGAAGATAAGTAAATTGTTATTATAATAAACTTACTTCTTCAATATTTCATCTTGTGATCTCTGTTGCTGTGCCAGCTGCTCCTCATACCGCTTCTTAGCCAACTGGTCCTGGTACTGAGCACGCATTTGATGCTGCTTCGTTTCCTCCTACAAACCAAACAAATCAAAATAGACATTCCATGGTATCTAGCTTTTACAGAGTCTTTTACTATATATATTATATCTATATTAGTTAGTTAATTGAACGTATAATTTCCGCACTTAGCCTCATGAGTAGGCCATTGTACATGAGAATGATACGATCATCCATACCATCCCAACTCCAGCCAGAAGTCAAGGAGTTGTCTTATGTTTTTCAGGACCTCTCCCATGGTCTCTGGATTGTTTAGATGCTCTGTGCGCTGGTCGCTTACACTCTCACAGTGTAGAAAAACGTGAGCCGGTGTTTCTTCAGCATTCATACATATATATCATATCTATATTATATATTTTACTGTTCTTTCTAACCTATATCTAAACTAATATTATAAAGAGGAAAGATTTGTATTTTTGTGTGTATGCTTGTAATAAATAAACTCAAAAATGACTGCCGATTTCAAAAATTCTTTCACCTTTCATTGGAAAGCTACATTCACCCTGAGTGATATATATATTTAATTATGAAGTCCCCACGGGAATTGAAGTGACGCGGGTGAAACCGCGAGCGGGAAGCAAGTCAGTACATACTATAAAACAAAGTCGCTTTCTCTGTCCCTATATCCCTATGTCCCAATGTATGCTTAAATCTTTAAAATTACGCAATGGATTTTGATGCAGTTTTTTTTAGATAGAGGAATTTATAGATAGAGGGATTCAAGAGGAAGGTTTATATGTATAATACATCAGCATTGTACTCGTGAGGAGCCGGGGCAGGTCGCTAGTATTATATAAAAAAGAATCCCCATTTCCCTTGGTCACAGCATCATGCATGACTAGCTGGACCCATTTTGCAAATTCTTTTTTTGTTGTGTTTGTTATTGTCAGGAGTGTTGTTTCTAAGAAAGAAACCAAATTCAATTTTCTGATATAACCTTAGCACTTTTGTCAATGAATAGTTTTTTAATTTAATCTTATAGTGTTTGACATAACATTGACAGAATGCATGCTGCTCTTAGTACATATCACAGTCAATTCGGATCTATCATGCCTAATCATAAAAATTGAAGTTAATATAGTAATGTCTGTTGGGTCAGCTAGTAAGAAATAATTATTATTGTCGACTATATAATTCCGTTCAAAAACAGACCCAATTAAATCTAAATACATTTCAAATACCTTTCTTTCGTCAGTTGCAATGGCAGCCACAAATTCATGTTCAGATAACAAATTCAAATACTATAAAAAAGTAACTACACAATAAGTTATCAAAGCGTTAGTTATTACCTGTAAAGTCTTTCTCCTCTCCTCATAGTCTATTCTCTTCTGTTCTACTTTAGACTGTTCAATGGCGGCTTCATATTCTTTAATCTTTGCCATTTGTTCATGTTGCTTGGTGCTTTCCTGCAACTTACTCAGTTCCAATGCCTCCTTAGAATGTTCTAGAAAACATTACATTGAGCATAAATGGTTTGATTTGGTTGTGATTGTGACCTTCAAGGCGTTTATTATGTGCTTGGCTATGTAGTAATCACATTAGATTACACAGGAAAAGTAACAGAAATAGTATATTTTATATCTTTAGATTGCTGTTGCCTACTACTTATATATCATTTTTAACAAGTTGACTAAAAACCATGTTTAGCCAGTAGGCCGCGGCGGCATTATATTGATTCACTCAATGCATCCTCATTTCACTTTAAATACAATCCGCCGCTCAAAACACCAAACATATTTTGAAAATAAGGTCAAATGCCTTCTTATCATAAGATTTATTCTGTCGCATTCAATGAACATGATTCAGTACTGGTAAGCATATAAAAAAATGGTATGCCTCTCAAAGATAAAGTCCAAGATCAAGTATTTTAGACTGTAGTCATACTAGAACTCTATTTTAATTATATTTCAATAAGCGAAAAAAAAGAAAATAGCGAGAGGGCTCCAAAGTGAATCATTTAAATGCACATATACGGTAAGTTTTAAGTAAAGTAGCACAAGCGCGAGCCAGGCCATGAGTTGTAAGGTTATGCGGTCGCTTATGCAATAGCGCGCAATGTGATTGATAAGGTCTCAACATCTACTTACTTGATCTTTCTAGCTCTCTAGCTGCTTGAGCAGCCCTCTCTAGGGCGCTAGAATCGAACCGATAGGCCTCCATCGCTTTCTTTTCAGAATTTGTTAGGTTAACTGGGGGTGCGGCTGCACCCCCTGAATCGGCAGGCCCGTTTTCCGCCGGCGGCTGCGGAGGCTTTGCACTGTAGCCAAATAACCAACTCATTTTAGCCTCGCTATCTGGTTTGATTCATAAAATAAGAAATTATCCTAATAAGAATTAAATTCCTTTTTCAAAAATCACAACACGAGCAACAATGAGCCGCAGATCGAATTGAATGACAGATAGAAAGAAATCATTCATTGAGAGATTAGTGTGACCACCCTAAAAATGTTCTTATAAAAAAAACCTCATACCGGGAAGAATTTACTCTTAAAAAAATACATAATATCATTAAGGAGGGTATTAGTAATTTTTAACTATTCATACTGAAATGAAATTATTCATTTTAACAAAACGACGTTTGTTAAAGCCAGTTTATCGTAGACATCGAACTATCATTCAGTATAGGAATTAAATCTGCAGTATTTAAGAAAAGACGTAAAATTTTAATTACATTTTGTATATTTTATTTGTATTGTAAGTTAAAAAACTATGGGACCGGTTTTATTCCTTCTGGCACCATGAGAAAGCTATCGAAAATCATGTTCCCACGGGAATATAATCTAGGTTGATTATAAACATTGAGTACCTATATATAAATAAAAACCAATCGCAAAGATACATACAGTACACACAACTTAAAAGCCACTACAATAATTTGTTTACTGCGTTTTTATTTTATTCGAAATTATTTTTGATAATGTTTGTAGAGTTTATACGACAAAATAAGAAATGAATAAAATCACAGTCCCTTTTCACAACAAATTTTAACATAACATTTAACATTATATTTTGTTTTGAAATAACAAAAGTTTTCACAGGTCGACAAAGATTTTAGTGCACAAATGGATTAGGTATTTATGTATCATTTCAGAATATGATGTTTCTATCATGTTGAAATTTGTTGATCTATCTTCTTTGACTTAGTCATAAATAAAAACAAATAAATTGAAGTATACTGTTGCACAAAATTTTCTCCAAAATTATACTGAAAAGTAGGTAGTAGATACCACGTTTCATTTCTTTTTACCACTAATGCACTGTCATTAGTGCTGCCCTCTCTATTATATTCTGCATGACAACAAGTTAACTAAAACCAGTTTTAAAAAGTTGTCTCCAGAGTGCGCTACCAAGCAATGTGTTATTGTCTTAATTCATATGACAGTTCCAATTATATAAATACTTAGTACAAGTTTGTTTTTTTAATGTTAATAAAGTACAAAACTTGTTTGTGACTATAATAGTGCCTTTTATTATATTTTCTATTAAGTGGTTGTGACCATAATTAAAAATCCGGACAAAAAATAAGTTCTTGAAGTTTCCATGCTTTTTATCAAGGAATGGCAGATTTTCCCAACGATAGTAATTCTCCGCAGCGTGACCAGTGAGTAAAAGACCTTGTTTTTATGTATTTTAGCCCTCGTCTTCTGCTTCCCATGCTAAAAAACTAAGATTCGTAACTTTTATATAGGTTAGTCCATTATTTTTATAAGTATTTTTCATGAATAGTGTCTATATTTGTTTTTGGAGTAATTAATGTCATTAAATATTTTATTAAGATGTAATGTTTATCAATAACATATTAGTGCCATACTGATTAACACTTGGTAAATAGTTGTATATCGTTTTTTTTAATTAAACCTCGATAGACTCTATAATTATTGTCAATGTGTCTATAGTTAGGGTTGTCAAATTCTAAATTTAATTATAGAATGGATAAATCAATTCAAATATTTATTATATAAATAAAAACAATTGAAGACATTATACATAGACATTTTATAACTTATCAATAATTCTTATTAGATTCTTACTCATCAATTTATAATTACATCTGATATTTGATAGATTATGCCTCTCTGCTTACTGGATTTATCAACCAAATTATATATTCTTCTTAATACTTTACTGTCTCCAATAAGATTATTAAACTTCTTGTTGGATGCAAAATCAGAGTTAATGTTTGATAAGTGCAGGAAATTGATATTATGTGACATTCTGAAGCTAGGGTTGCCAACTTTTTTTTTACAAGAAAAAAGTATATTTAGGTCTGAGAAGAATATAGAACAGTATTTAAAAAAAATGAAGAGTAGTAGAGTGTCAGCGTATCAGTTCAATATATAGTGTTAAGCATTTTGACGCTCTAAACAGTATTTTGCATACTTTATTTTTGTTCAAAAGTAAAAAGTATAATGTAGTGAAAAACAGTATAATACTGTTTTTAACAGTAAAGTCGGCAACCCTACCTGTAGCTGATCTCTTCAGCCTAAGATTTTCTCTGTTATGATTCAGTTTGATGATACAACTCCTACATATATGCTACATATATCCTTAAATACATACAACCTACAAGATTTTCCATCTTAATAAAAAAAAAAAATAGGTGTGTGCCACTTAGATATAGTGTGACCACTTGCAATTTGTATGCAGTTTTAATTTCTTCAAATAAAAATAATTGATTAATTGCAAAAAATGTCACAGGACAGACGGACAGACTTTGCAGTCTGTAGTTTTGTATGATTTGCTATTGCCTACCTACTACTGTTAATTACTTAGTTGGATATCTTATAGAGTAAGAATTATCTGTTAGTTATAGTTTTTTATTATTTATTATTTTATCTTCTTACATTGTAATTCTGACAAGTACAAGTGTATGTAAATACCTAAGTGCTGAATAAAATTCATTATTTCATTATATCTATTGGCAGTGACAGATGCCAATTTAAGGGATCATCTCTTGAGGTTTACTCATGGATAAGGTGGCCCGTAGTGGATTGCTTAGGGTATCACTGCCTATTGTATTATAAATTCTATTACTTGTCACAACATAGTGTCACACCGTAGGTAGATAGAGAAAGACTCATAGGAAGCTAGGATAGGGTCCGGTCGTCCTCGCAAGCAATTTATCACATGCCATAATAATATTGGTTATTTTATTTAATAACATTATTGTTGAAATGTAAACTAATTTACAAGTTAAGTTTGTTTTTTCTTCTTTGTTTTCATTATCATTGTATTTGACTTATTATATGTACAATCAATTCGATCAATCAATCGATTATCAATAAACATTGTCATTTAATTTACGTTTTCATTTCATTATTAACTTATTAGTTAATTAAGACTTAAATCTATATGGCAATGTTAATCCACAATAAATCTAAGCATTGACTACCTCAAGGCATCTGCTACCATGACCAAAGGACAGGGCACTATTCCTACCAATAAAAACAGACTATTTGATAAATGCTGTTAATAAATTATACAGTTTATTATATAATAAAGCTGAGAATATGTTAAATTTCAGGTAATAGGAAAAGATAATTGGAGTCAAATTTAATATCATAAGAAATAACTAAACAATTATAGCAGCGGTATAAAATAGCAGAGGACTGATCTCTATCTGGGCCAATTAACTTGCATTGGCATCCAGCATGATGAATGCTGGTAGACTCCTTGTAACCTATTCCCACAATCAATATTATATTATATTAGCCATTACTGTTCCACTCCAAATTAACATTCTTATCATACAAACACCATTACACAAATAATTGTACTGCCTTGCATTTGTTGGTAAAATTATAAAACTTTACAAATACTTTAGAAATGCTACCGCCCCACATATAAAGCACTGATGACAATGATGTTATAACAATCAGGATCAACGGCTTAACGAGCTTTCCGAGGCACGGAGGGTAGTCACTCAACCAACCAGACCCGGAAAGAAATCTTAGAACTTACACAAAGATTTAAAGCGAGCCAAATACCGCTATGGAGTTTGTTGTTAGGTTATTAGTTGAATATGAGTTATTCATAAGAATGTTGCCCACCATCTCCTCCCGGGGGCGCCGCAGGACCCGGCTAAGGGAAAATTCACAAGAAGATGCCCATCATCTGGTTATTTTAGCAGCGTCTCTTTGAACTACAAGACCTAATACTGCGCTTGCCAACCCGCCTGCCAAGCGTGGCGAGTATTGGCAAAACCCCCCCATGGAGATCTATGAGGGAGGCCTACCTCCAGCAGTGGACGTCCTACGGCTGAAATTATGAACATAGGCTATAAAAATCCACCCTTGCGAAAACGGGGCGGGCCGTTAGTTTATTATATTTCAAATAATAAATAATAATATGTCTAGTCGTTTTTAGGTCGAAAACTTAGAAAACGCCTTTTGAAAATCTCTTATCATGATTTTACGCTGTATTGTAGTGAAATTCCTTGGTTTGCAATTAACTTTAAGGAGTTAATGAACATAGACCCATTATTGTATTTTACACTTGCAAAATAAATAATCTATTAAAATTTTAACAGGCAGACGGAATATAGAACCCATCATATTTTGAACTCTGTTGGATTGTAATAAAGTCCAAAACCAATGATTTTAAAACATCCTTATGACCATTAAGGGGTTAATATAACTGATTAAATATGCCATATGACTTCGAATTCCCAATTCTATAATATTTAAAGTGCAAATTTTGAACCTTAATTTGACTGTGTAAGTTACCTACTTGCTGTTATACAAGCTATACAGGGTTATTTTTAAACATAATCAACCTTTCAGGGGGTGAAATTACTGATGATTATAAGCAACTTTTACTATGGGACCAACCCGCGAAAAAAACTTCACTTACCTCGACAAAATGTATGGAACAGCCATTTTTCTCGATTTCAGGTTTGGTCCGTTATAATAGTTGCTTATACTTATTATCAGTACTTTAACCATGTCATCCTCTCCAGCACGACCATGGATGATTACCTTAATTTTAATGCGGTACATATTCATGAAAAAATGTGTACTTTATTGTACTAACGACTTTAAAAATTGTACTCACATATTTTCGGTGTTATAACATATCGACCGTGGTCGTGCTAGGTAGAAACTTTCTGCCACGACCACTATAGATTTTAGGTATTTTTATCAACTTTAACATCAAAAGCTATATTAATAAATTGTACTAAAATGTACTCCATTTTAATATATAATTTTAAGCAGTCGTTTACCAGTTTTAAAGAGTTTTTTTTTCTTCGGTGCAGCTATTGTCCTTTGTTACGCTATTACTATATCTAAGTAGGCAAAATTCAATAAAATTACTTTTTGTATGGATACATAATTGTTTTATTATACGACACGTAAACGTAACACCTTTCACCCCCTGAAAATGTTTGTTAATGTTTTAAAAATAACCCTGTATAGATCTTATACGCTAAAATAAACATTTTGATACCCATAAGTAGCTACACTTTGAAGACACCAAGGTTGAAGCTATGCCCACTGTTACTGCCCAGTGAAGCTGAACAAGTCTGTTTTACATCTACATAATTATGTCCATTCGCTAAAACAAATGTTCCAGAGAATAGTGTTTATACAAAGATTTAAAAAAACATTTTCCCCCATTATTTTAGTATCTATGCCGTGTGGTTTCCGACCTCGTCATTTATTATCAGGGTTGTTGTGAGAGACGACTAAGGCCCAAACAGTTGATGGATGGCTGATGGCGGGAGCATCTATCATCTCAAGGTTATATACTATTATAATGAGATCATCAACCCATATGCCATGATTATTGCAATATGCCTTAACAAGCCTGGCTAGCCAAGGTCTGAAAGAGGTTCAGCAATGGACGCAAACGAACTGTTAAAGTATATTAGTAACTAACAGAAAAAGTTTATTTGCCTTTTTCTATAAAGTACAAAACATCTATTGCAATTTACTATATTCAGCGAATATTACGAATCGTTTCGAAATTGTGTGCGTGAATTTATTGTACCTGCATTCCTATAACAACGTCGAACCATTTTGGCAATAACTTGAAAGCAATTTGTGCTGCATATCTCATATTTACTCAGCTTATATTATATTTCATGGAGTCGGATTTGCACACAACACTACAACTTATCGTGCAATAGTTGACATTTTTTACAACCTAGGTAGCTAGTTGAAATGTTGAAAAAAATACGCTGCACGTATGGAGACACTTTTACTTTATTAATTCTTTTTTATTGCAATCTGAGACCCAAAGTTTCATATGTGTTTGTGATATTAATAGCCTTTAAGTTAATCAAGTTTGGAATATCATTAACATAATTATGTTGGATATCCATTCAAATTTTTGCGTATATAATATTAGTGGTATTTCTAGTTACAGCAACCATATTATACAAACAATAGAAACGTCTATGTAATTGGTCTCTTTAGATACCTACTAGATACATTTATTGAGGAAAAATATAAAGCCTGTATTTTATCAGAAGACCTTGGCCTTCTTTGCTGTTCTACAGATAAAATGTAATACGTACTTATGCTTCTATTTCACCACGGCAAAAGCTGCTGGTGCTGAGAAGCTGACTGTTGAAATACACTAAAACTTCTGAGCTCGTAATGTTACATCTACAATATTTATTTATTTTTTCCCGGAAGGGATAGGCTGCTTTAGTGAGCTTGACATGTATAAAGCATCCGTCCAAGAAATAACCAATTGCCAAAGTAAAAATTTGCAGGAGATTACGCATTAGGCCTCCGTATCCATGTCAGATTAAACAACTATTTAAGTAGGTAAAATAACATGCAAGATTTGTCAGAGACACAACATCACGGAATACTAGGTATTCAGTTAAAACTTGTCCCAATAGCATAAGATTCTGTATTGTATCTCTTCGAAGAGCCTCTTCTTCGGAGAAGGATATAATCAATCAAAACAAGAAATAGAAAGACAATAGTTACTAGCATACATAATATCCAATGCTCACAATACGGTTTCGAGAAGTTGCTGTCATCGTCGGGACGAAGAAACCAAAATCACGATACTCGATTCCAAACAAACATCGACCTCCAGCTTAGCAATTGAACGTAATGACAACACTCCCAAGCTTGAAACGTAGTAAATGTTACACATGAAAAAAAAACATAGCAAAACAAATGTATTCAATAATGTTTTCCAATGACCTCAAAAAACAGAAATAACAATTTAATGATACAAGATATTTCTAGAAAAAGTATTATTCTTAACGAAATTCTGAATAGACTACACAAAAATTTCCGTATTTTTAAATAAATTTGTGTATAATTTGTCTTGGATGTTTGGCAAATGTTCTGGAAGTTCGTTGCAAATTTTGCTGTTGTAGTGTATGATGTAATCAAACGCATATAACCTCATAGAAAACTAAAGAAATAAAGTAAAGGTCATGTCATCTAGGAGAAGATGATAAGTGAATAGTAGTGGCTTGTGTCTTGCTCGCGATCTTGCGGGTCATATGTACGTTTATTTTTGGGAAATATTATCAACAATTTTAAGATAACACTGATTGTAGGTGTGCAATCAGTGTTATCTCACAATTTTTTTGTTTATATTTAACAAAACTAAAATATTTTTCAATAGTGATTCAGCAGGTAATGTACAAATTTTGATTACTTTACCTAATCTGTACTAATATGTAGAGTTTGTTTACTTGAACACGCTAATCTCAGGAAGTACTGGGCCGAGGAAAGCTATAGGCTATATTTTATTATGAAGTTCCCACGGGAAAGGGAGCTTGGGTAGTTTGAATGTTGTTACATTTGGGGAGGATTCTTATACCTACAGAAAGTATTTTTTTATAGAATACCTGTATCGACGTCGAACTTTATAATCTTATGGGCTATTTGCTTTCGAGTATGATATAAACAAAAAAAAAATCGGAGAGTTATTTTCAAGATTGGTTGGTCATTGTGTCAGTTTTTCCTGGTATGGGAACCGAACACGAGCACTAGATATGCCGTGGTATGCCGTCTGACGCGCTAGCTTATACCCCTTTGTAATCTTAGCGTCATTTCAAACTCACTTTGCCCGATTACTATGAAATGCATTATGCATTCACTATGGATAAAATAACCTTCCGAATGAGCAGTTTGACTTTCAAACTGAAGATATATAACTGAAGGTATATTATACATGAGACACTAACGGGTAGTGTAGAAGGAGATTACTTCTCAACGTGGTGCAAGGCTCTGTTTTTTCGCCATTCATGTTCTAGCTTTACACAAGTAAACTAAAACAAAGCCCATCTGGCACTATTCGCGGACGACACAACTTTATACTAGGCCGCAGTCTTGCCACCATTAACGACGAATCAAGTGTCTTGGGCAAATGATTCAGAAAGTAGAGAATCGAAATAAATCCGACATAGAGTGCCGCGGTACTCCTGTCGAGATTCAGTAGTCCACCGGTGATTCCACCGTTAAAGATTTTAGGCAAACCCGTGGAAACTGTAAGCTAAACATTTAGGCGTAATCCTTGAACGAAAACTAAACTTCTGAGCTCATATTGAAAACTTTCGTGCATGGGCTTCAATTAGGTATGTACGCTCCGCGGACTACACTGTTTTTTATGTTTACACAACGTACTCTTAATAATATTGTTATAATTTACATGGCAGGTATACGACCGTTTATATCTAGAAGTTCTTTGTACCGTTTACAAGCCGTTCGAAATAGACTCATTCGGCGTGCCACGGGGGCACCGTGGTTCATTCTTAACCGCAACTCACAATCTCCAACTGCCTTCCATTTGATTGAGCCGAATCCTCGGCTTAACACCCAAACCCTGTGGTTGTTGCACATTCCGAGTATAACCCTTTAAGCACTAAGCGACTTAGAACCGTGGCGTCCTAGATGAAGATCATAACTTACCAACTAGCAGTACGGATCCTCCATCCCCCGCAGCCCGCCAACGACCGCTCTGAGCCCAGTCCAAGTCCCAAAGGGGGCTCCCTCTTGTGCCGGTTGCTTAAGTTTTAAATATACGGGCATGAAGGCGAGTACTGCTCGTTCTTATTTTCAGTGAAGTAGCAAAAATCTCGTAGCATATGGCCGTCCGAAAAAAATTGAATCCGCCAATTAATTCCCTTACACTGCGCCACTTACCGCCATTTCCAAAAATAAAATCTGCAGCATTCCGCGTGGTAACAGTGCGAAGTGTAAAAACAAGTTGTAAACAAACAGCTGCCAAATCTACATAACATTAGGTACATGAGATGACGATACGTGTGACGTAGTGTTTGCGTAGCGTTTCGTATTGAATGATGTTCTAGAAGCTTCTAAGTTTGGACGCTACCGCCACTGGTTACTAGGTCATTCGATCGCTTATGAATAGTTTAGATAACGGTGTATATTATTGTTTTATACGTTTGTATAATCTGGGTGGCTTTATATTATGACGCGGCATTTAGTTAGCATTTTATATTTTGCAATGTTAGACATGTAATTTCAGACCAACCGCCATGATATTTAATTCTTGGATCAAGCTCAGAGTTCCTTATTTGTTGCTCTTTCTATTTTGACCATCGCATATGAATCCTCATTTGCCGTGTCGTGCCGGCTTGTGTGGTTTGCGGTTTTGATTAGTCTTCTTCATGTCTTTACAATGGGTGTTGTAAGCGGCAATTAAGGTTTATAAAATAGATGGATGGAAAGCAGCCTATCTATCAGCTCGAGGTTAGTTCTCTAGATCTCACTGCGATCACCAATTCGCCTGCCAGGCGTGGTGATTATGGCCTCAATGACCAGACTTGCCAAGGTCTGTGAAGACGAGGCCCATGTTCAACATTGGAGGTAAATGGGCTGTTGAATAATCCCCGAAGCTAATAGGCTTATGCAATGGTCTTTTTTCTTATGACTTTTATGAAAACACTGCACCAGTCGTGTACTCTGTTAGTTCAAGCCACCGATTTAATACTTTAGTATATGGTACTTAAGAACTAAATTCATTTGTCAGGCCAATATCGGTATAAGTCTCGGCAGTGGTTGGGGCTACTCTATAAATGCCGTTCGCATACGGTTCTTTATCCGATGTTAGAGTGGTCAAATATTATCATTTATCAAATAACGATGATCAATGTTTAATTGGACATTCTACCTGTTTAAGTGATTGTTAAATGTCCCAAATATGGGACATATCATAGTTAGCTTATTCGATTTGGTTATTGTGTCAGTTAATCTATTAGTAACATTTTCGTTCAGATTCTAGTACAAACATCAGTTTTGATAACTTTGCCCTCATAAAATAAGGATTTCTAACATATATTTGTCCTGCCTAAATCAGTTTTAGAGAATAAGTATAATATACGGACAAACAAATAGACAGACCAAATAAAATGAGGCCAATATAATAATATTCTATCAAAAATTGTTTAATTAAAATTTTACCAGTGAAAGTTCCGCCAAAATCTGTGCCGCAGTTACTGAGATTAGCTGGAACAAACAGACGCACTTATTGACAGACTTATAAACTGACAAGACTTCTGGTTCGATTTTAGTATTTTGTTTTTTTTTTTCTACATATATACATTCATAATTATGCATTTAAAAAGAAACCTGTTATTTTTTCATTACAAACATACAGTTCAATTTTATTAAACTGTGTAGATAGATATTTCCGAAACTGAATTTGAATTGGTATAAGTTTAAAACTATTTTAGTTATATGTGGTTTTCAACCATTTAAAAAACCGAAGGGTTAGCGCCTGGCTAAGGACCGACCATTTTAAATTAGTTTTATACCTTTAAAATGATTGTTTTTCTTTTATAATTGAAGACGTGAGTGAACGAAGGTGATAAGTCACATAATTACAATGTTGAGTGAAGTTGAGGTTGAAGTTTTACCTTTTTTGAGATAAATCGCTACAAAACTGATTTTTGTACTAAACTATGATGCCAAATTGTGTCAATAATCATAAATAAAATGAATATTTTTTTATAATATAATAAAAAAAAAACTTCAAATATCAATCAAAAGTTAACTTTTTCTGCACCTTAAGCTATTTAAAATTAGGTTTTAATATCAATAATGGCAACAGGTAGACGCTTAAAAATGGTACGGAACTCTTCGTGCGCGAGTCCGACTCGCACTTTACCAGTTTTTTCTTTGGGTGCTTTGAATTGTTTTCGTTTTTTTGGCATATTAGTTATCTCATTATCTTCACGTTCGTGTTGGTTATTTACTCCCCGAAAGAATAATAAGGTCCTCTTGCATTGTACTCCCTGCATGCTCGCTTACAAGAACTAAACATTGAAACTGACAATAACAAACTTAACAAAAAATTAATTAGTGAAATCGGTCCACCCGATCACGCGTGATGCCATGACCAGGGGAAATAGGGATTCATTTTATTATATATAGATTAATTGTACGCAGCAAACAGAAATATATAACAATACGAATTTTTGGGCTAGGCGGGCAAATATGGCGTAGCCTCCTATAACTACCAAATACCCAAAACCCGTCTATCGAAATTCCTTCGCGATTTCTTTATAAATATCGCTCTCTCGACCCTTACTTTGCAATAAACCTCCCGATACATTTGTAAACACGAAGTCCAAGAAACGTACGAACTGTAAAGTAGTACGACAGTTGCAAAACACCCCTGAAATCTTCAAAGTGACCATTCCGCAATCGGCCGGCGGTTAATAGGCGGAAGCCCTGCTCGCCTTACCCGGTGAAAGCAAAAGCCACATGGTTACAATCTGTACGAATGAATAAATAATTACTTGTCAATCCCTGCGTTATTACAGTCCGTAGTATGTGTGTATCATAACCAACATTTCTACTACAAAAAGGAGGAATCAATTTACGTTACATATGTTACGTAATTAGTTTGCAGTTTATAAAAACTTGATAAAACATTCATATTTGCATTGTAAAAATGAACACGTATAAATGGATGCTGACTCTTTGTACCGTACCTACTGTGACCCTTTTAATCTGTAGATAACAACCCGCTCGTTGGCAGCAGATTATACTCGTTACCGGTGTCACCGCTTACCGATGAGAGGATTGAAATAAAGACTAAATATGAACTAACACTACAAAGCATTAAAAATAGGCAAATTCACAATTTTTTGAAATTATTTTATTAAATGAGATTAAGAATGTGACACATAGAGATGAAAACGATGTCAGTCATTTTGGTCTATTCATTATCTGTGTCCTTGATCAATCGTCATTACTTAGAAAATATAATAGTAATGGATCGCGTTCTTGTTTTTAAACTAGACGTCTCAAATTAACTATTACTAAATATTAAAGACAAAAAAAAACATATTAAGTTTTATGAACATAAATTATTACATTTAGGTTCCTTAAGACAAATACTTTCATATGGGTCAACTAGCCTTTTTTTTCTTTTCGTGGTGAGAGTCTTTTGTAGACTTCCCACCGTCTTGGGGAAAGACGGTGGCATGGGCATGTAGGACTCCTTCACTTGCTCCCGGCTCTATGTAGCTGATGACAGAGGCATTCGGTACCCACTAAAACCACCACGGTAGCCTTGCCTCCGACGTTTATTTTTGTTGCGGTGGAAATGCATTATAGTTAATATTTTTAATCGTTACTGATTTAAACACATAATTAGACACGGTATTATTTACGGTGAAGTAGCAAAAGCTTAATGTAATAAAAATATTATATTAACATTTGACAACCTCCGTAGCGTAGCGGTAATTGGCTCGCTTTAAACCTCGGAGGTCGTGGGTTCGATTCCCACACCGGACAAGAAATCTTTGTGTAAATTCTCAGACTTCTTTCCGGGTCTGGTTGGTTGAGGGACTACCCTCCGTGCCTCGGAAAGCACGTTAAGCCGTTGGTCCCGATTGTTATTACATAATCTATAATAATTGTATATCAAGGAACGGGCAGCAGCGTTACCTTGTGTGTTACAACATAATACTGCGGTCACCAACCCGCCTGCCAAGCGTGGTGACTATGGCAATGCCCTCCCTCGGGAGGAGGCCCATGTTCAGCAGTGGACGTTATATGGGCTGATGATGATGATGATGATGATGATGATTTTTTTTATATTAATATTTATATTATATTAAAATTCAACATAGGTTACACCAGTCGTGAAACATGATTCATAGATTGATAGCCTCGCAGATTGATTATATGTATTAATTATATGAATTATAGTGTTCAGCGATGTTATGCATTCCTCTTAACTATTTAGAAAAAAGATAATAGAAATAAAATTAGATTCTTTTAAATATCTTGTTAATTTCCTAAGAACACAGGTTACAGTAATATGGACTATTTCTTAAACGATCCCTGAAAAATAGAGAAGGTTATCGATTCGACTGATTGTTTCTTTTATATTTACAACAAATATTTATTCCAGGTAAGTTGCGTTTTGTGGTATACACAATATGAAACCGCAAAAAGTAATTCATTGTTACGCTAATTTTAAAATACGGCTACGTAACACCATCTACAGCATTATAAACCCTTGAAAGAAGTGCGTTAGTCAGAATACAGATTTACTCGAATGAGCACCTTAGTTGTGGACAATCTTTTGACTTCGCGTTGTTTTAGTTGTAAGTCAACTATCCCGCTTTTTCGTGTTGGTTGTTGTTTTTGTTCGATTGGTTAATGATGTGATTGAGAGAAAGGATAAAGGATTGAGCGGGTGTTCTGTTGCAGGTAGTGGGCACGCCAGCAAAGACCGGCGTGGGCGTCCCTCATGACGCGATACGGATATAGAAGGTACATAACAATATTTAAAAACAGAATCAAGAAACATGAAAGCATTTACAAATGTGCAACATTCAAATAAGGAAATCGTGGAAATGCAACCTGTTTCCTTTACCAGTAGTAGTTTAATAGCAAACTGTTTTTATGTTGAATGTATTTTTCCAATATCTTGGAAAAGTTTATTGTGTTATGCTGAGGACATGACCTAATTTCAAACTTAATGTGTACTAGAAACCTTTTGCGGCCTGCCACAGGAATAGAACTAATCTATAGCCCCGAGTTTTTATTTTAAGACGTATTACCTGTTTGCTTCTTGTTATATCAATTACATGTTTTTAGATAAACTATTAGACAACATATATTTATTTTGTAGAGCACGCAATACATATCTAGGCCTCAGAAGCAAAGAACGGATATAGGTACTATTAAATTTCAGAAGATTTTTGGTCGTAACTGCTAGTTTACGATAAAGGCATATATGACGAATGTTTGTTTCGCCGGATCTTCTCAGTTGGGGCGCATTGGATCCGGTGGTAGCATTAAAGCGCGTCCGTCGTTATATGCTCATGGTCCATCCAAATAATGACAATTGTTTTGACATAATATAGACAGAACAAGCATTTTGTGTCGCTAAGAACAATATAAATAAATAAATTATAATAATTACATATAAATATATCTATATATATAAAAGAAAGTCGTGTTTGTTACAACACTTATAACTCGAGAACGGCTGGACCGATTGCCATGGTTTTTGATTTGTTGGATTTGTTTCCGTCCCGAATAGCAGAATACATTTTAAAAACAAAAGAAAGTCGTGTTAGTTACACTATTTATAACTCAAGAACGGCCGAACCGATTTGGCTGAAAATTGGTAGGGAGGTAGCTAAGAACTGGGAGAAGGACATAGGATACTTTTGGGTAGGGGTAGGGTAGGGTAGGGTAGGGTAGGGTAGGGTAGGGTAGGGGTAGGGTAGGGTAGGGGTAGGGTAGGGTAGGGTAGGGGTAGGGTAGGGTAGGGTAGGGTAGGGGTAGGGTAGGGGTAGGGTAGGGGTAGGGTAGGGGTAGGGTAGGGGTAGGGTAGGGGTAGGGTAGGGGTATGGTAGGGGTAGGGTAGGTATAGGGTAGGGGTAGGGTAGGAGTAGGGTAGGGGTAGGGTAGGGCAGGGGTAGGGTATAAAAGTCCACCCGTGCGAAGCCGGGGCGGGCCGCTAGTGATAATATAAAAATAATTAATTTTATAGATATAAATAAATAACAAATATAATTAATTAAATTTTTCTAATTAATGTTTGACTATTAATTACAAGTGCCTGTAATTGGTTTACGTAAAAAAAAGTTTTTTTTTTTTTTTTTTTTTATGTTTCTGACATATAATGGCACATTCGACCTTTTGCATACATAGTTCATTTAGTTTTTGCTAGATTCCAGCTCGACATGCTCGATGTAGTAGCAAAAGCTCTTAGCTAACTACATATGCAAATCCGGTAACAAAAATTAAATCAATTTCAGAGCCGTTTTTCGGTTTTATTTGGGGGGAAATGCATTAGGCATCCCACCGCTGCGGCGGGTGGCGGACTAAGTAGCTGTCTTCTTTTCATTGTGAAGGTATAGTAATACTACGAGGCCAAAGTTCGGAACCGAAAATGGCATCAATATTATATCTGTTGTAAGTACTTAATCCTAATGGCTTCGTTAGAGAGACTTTGTGGATTTTTTTTTATTTCGCACCTAATTAGTCTAGGAACTACTTATTTCTTGAATATTTTGAATCGAGCTGCGCCCCGCGGTTTGCTCGCGTTACTCTGCTCCAGTGGGTGATGTTTTGTCTATATGTTAATCCAGCGTATAAATCATTACAATCCATTCAGTAGTTTTTGCATGAAAGAGACATCTATACATTCTAACTTTCGCGTTTATAATATAAGCAGGATTTCGATTTTTAGAAATATTCAACATTAGTTCGACTTTATTTTCTATTAACCGTTGGTTAAGTATAGTGAATAAATTATGGTGATAGTGTCGATTCGAATATGATAGTAGAATAGAGAACTTAACGTAGGCGGCCACCACGACCTGCGTAATTTTTGGTCCCCTGTCCGGACTTACCCCTTGCCTTAGAACGGTCGCTAGTGGGAGGATTGCGGAATGGTGACTTCTAAAGGAAGTTTTGTTCAATCGTCGCATCACTTAAAAGTTCGTGGTACTCTCGGACTTCGGGTCTATGAGCCACTACACAGAGACCAATGTATCCGACCCGCCGTCCCCTCGTCCTCCTGACCCTTAGTTTGCAAAGAACCATCCGATGCCCTCGTAGACCCGAAGTCCGAGAGGTCCGCGAACTGTAAAGTAGAGCGACAGTTGCACAAAACTCCCCTAAATACTAAAAGTCATATTCCCTTAATCTCATCCCCAGCGACCGCCCTGAGCCGAGGTCTAAGCCCGACAGGGGGCGCCCTCTCGCGCAGGTTGCTTAGTTTGTATATTTTAATCCATTTATTAAGGCTGGAGCTTTGCTCGCCTTTATGCCCGGTGAAGCAGCAAAAGTCTCGTGGCTAACTACGTAAGTCTATCCGAAAAAAAGGGTCTATGAAAACTAAGGTAGTGGCTTCGTGGTGACAGAAGAAAACAATAACTAACGCACAAACAAAACAGTTTAGGTAGGTATGGAACCTTCATCAAAACATTATAAAGATGTAACGAGATTTGAGTAGATTAAATAGTTTGTATTGAAACAAGTTAAACTTAGTATGTAAACTCGTCTCAGTGACCTTCGACGATATTATTATATACGTATAGGTAGGTAATTATTACACAATATTTATATACGACACATACTCGTTTCCAGTATTAACGTCCCAGCTATTAACATTTAAATTATCTGTTTTAACATTAAGAATTTATTTCCATTTTTTCGGCAACGTTAAGCGTAACTAACTGACTGCACCGGTGGCTCAGTGGATACGATAGTTGCCACAAATAGTTATTCTGAGTCTGGGTGTTCTGTGTGTCCGTGAAATGAATGTTTGTAAAGTCCCCCGCGACACAGGGATTTATTTCCCTAGTGCGGGAGTTGTCTTTTTAAAACAAAAGAAATAAAAAAAAAAGAAATAAAACTATCTATATATATATTATATACGCGAACCAAATCTTTGTAGTTACTTACCCCCTGAAGTTTCTTACACTAATATAGTTTACTAACTTCACGCACGCAGTTTCACCCGCGTAACTCCCGTTCCCGTAGTAACTTCATTACTAAATATAGCCTATATAGCCTTCCTCCATAAATGGTCTATCTAATAACTGAAAGATTTTTTCAAATCGCGCTATTAGTTCTTGAGATTAGCGCGTTCAAGCAAACAAACAAACTCTTCGGTTTGATATATTAATATAGTAGCGACCCGCCCCGGCTCCGCACGGGTGCAATGCAGATGTAATATACATATAAACCTTCCTCTTGAATCACTCTAACTATTAAAAACACCGCATCGAAATCCGTTGCGTAGTTTTAAAGATTTAAGCATACATAGGTACGGACAGACAGCGGAAAGCGACTTTGTTTTATACTGTGTACTTAGTGATACAGAGAAGGAGTGTAGAATGCTAATATTTTTTGTATTATAGTCGAAGTTTGACCTCTAGTCATACTACATTTGAAGTTAATAAAAGACCATTAAATTCGAACCAACAACCACTAAATAGTATAAAACAAATCTTAAATAAAGTCCCTAACTCCTTGGCCGGTCAGATAGAGTGGTTTCAAGAATATACGGGGCCGAAAATTAGAATTAAAATGTTCATGTACATGTAGAACTGTAAACGCGAGACGGTGTAATTGGCGATGAAGGAGTAAGTAACGAAACAAAACACTCAGAGAAGCCAATTTATTAAAAGGGGTTGAAAAGTCGATTGCCTAAAAGAATAAATCGGAGTTGTACTTACTTTGAATTTCGAATGCAATTAATTGTTTATTCATGTTTCAAAATGCTAGAAATGAAATATCATTGAAGTTTTCCAATAATTGGCTCTTAGGTATTTGGGTGCATTAAATCAAAACATTGTTATAAAGATGTATAAGTGTGTTTCTGTTTACAGAGATGTGATTTTATTTTTTACTAGCTTCCCGCGCGCAGTTTCACCCGCGTAACTCCCGTTCTCGTGGGAAATTCATAATAAAATATAGCCTATGTCCTTTCTAAGGCTCTAGACTATATCTGTACCAAATTTTATTTAAATCGCTTCAGTAGTTAAGGCGTGATTGCGTAACAGACAGACAGACAGACAGAGCTACTTTCACATTTATAATATTAGTAAGGATAAGGATTAAGAATTTAGATGCGGGCACCGCCGCCAATCAGTTAATTAAATATTAAAGATAGAAATTATGGGCAAATGCTATATTATTAAGAGCAAAGATTTGATTTCTTCTTCTTCTTAAATAGACAACTCCCGCACTAGGGAAATAAATCCCTGTGTCGCGGGGGACTTTACAAACATTCATTTCACGGACACAAAGTACACCCAGACTCAGAACAACTATTTGTGGTTCACACAAATAGTTGTCCCGGGTGGGAATCGAACCCAGAACACCAGGTCTCAGAGGCAACTATCGTAACCACTGAGCCACCGGTGCAGTCATTTGATTGTTGGTTTGCATTGGCTTCGAAACTATGGGACTGATTTCAAAAATTCTTTCACTATTAGAACCATTACGCTATATTTAGTTATGAAGTGCCCACGGGAACGGGAGTTACGCGGGTGACACCGCGCGCGGATGCCAGTTTTAGGCCACGTCCTGGACGCCAGCGGGCGGATCGGTCGGCGCGGGCGGTGCCTAAGGCAAACCTGACGCCCGCACCGCTGTCGTCTAGAACAGTTTCACACAAATCTATGAACTTTGATAAAGACGCGCGTGCCGTCGCCCGCGCCGCCCGCGCCGCCCGCTCCGCCCGCTGGCGTCCAGGACGAGGCCTTAAGATAAAGGAAGACTTCCTCAAATGTGCTATTTCAGTTCAGAGCGTACAGTGAAATGCTTAATAGTTCAAAGCGGCCGTAGCCCAATAGTTAGAGACGTCGGACTTGCGACCTTGTGGTCGCCGATTCGATCCCCACGCATTGCACTACTGACGTGCACCCACTTAGTCTTGTAACACAAGCATTTTAGCTAAGCACGAGGGGTTAACAAGAATACTAGTAGACTGCAAAAGTCTTCTAGAAATGTTTATAAATACACAACAAAACGATTGAACGTGACGATAGAACTTTAAATGAAGAGTGACAGCCATCTATCGGTTGTTTCCGACGCTTAAACATATATATCCATTGTCCAGCGACACGTGTTGCCAGCGATGTCAGGTGATGTTGTCGGACGACGTTAGACATGTAACCGGAAAATAATAAGAATAGTAAGTTGATCAACTTACTAGTCAGTTGATAAACTTACTAGTCAGTTGATAAATTTACTAGTTGGTTGATAAACAAACAAGGTTTCGGGTGGTTAAAAAAATAATCCTAAACTTAAACCAATAAAATATTTATGATCTGTTCCAATTTACTTTTTATTTTTATTTGTTAGCTCTATCAAGTATTACTGTTGTAGTTGCGAATAATTCGTAATTTTACTTTAATTAGTTTAGAAATGATTCTCAATATACATATAATTATTCAGGTACAAAAAAGAAACTAGCAACCTGATTGGATAGAGCTACTGTCCATCCGTAATAACTTCAACTTATTTTTTTATGAATATAAATAAATCACAGAATATTGTTTTAAGTCCAAAACTACAGGACGACTAAATCATTAGAAAAGAGTCGTAGTACTAACCTAAAACTACTTGTGACTGATTTTGCTAGTTCAAAGTACTTTTGACTGCTTAAGAGTTTTGATTACAACATATACATGTTACGGCTAAAGGTAGGTGTGAACATAAACTTAAGATTAGCCGGCTAAACCTAGGTCTAGCCGACCACATTCATTAAACTTAGATCAACCTGAATAAGTCCCTGTTCAACTCCATTGGTTTAGGTTTAGGTTATTTTTTTTTAACCACCCCAACACCGTTTTGTGCCGTTCATAGGTATTGTTTAATTTAACTAAAACCTAGAATATCACGACGCAAACTAACATGTTATCGAACTTAAGCTCCTTCTCGAAGATAAACCTAAGTTTAGCCGGCTAATCTTAAGTTTATGTTCACACCTTCCTTTAGCCGTAACATATACATATATGTCGCAGGCGAAGCAGTCGAATCAACCATTCAATGGGACGGTCAATTTAATTGAATGTCTAGGCCAATCGTTGATTGTACTTACAGAACTTACACTTAAGGCTTATAGTAAGGCTTTTTGAGTTTGGCTGGTTTAGGTTTAAGTTATTTTTTTACCACCCAAACCTCAACGATTTGTTTAGTAGCCCTTTAGCCATTTTATTGAATGTCGGCGTCAAGTTAACGGGCTATCCGTCCCATTGAATGGCCGACCCTGGCTAAATATACACCGTGATTTTTAAGTGGTTGCTAATCTCGGCTAAATTATTAATTTTTTGTTATTTATTCATTTTGATCTTTGAAATGACTTAGAATCAAAACTAGGTTAGGGACACCCGTTCGTTCACTAGAACTCATTTTGATAATAATATATTCATTTATCAATTGCTGTCTTTAGGGTGACTTTTTGTACAACTCATACGTTTATATTATAATTAATTTTGACTTTGACTTTTAAGCTAAGTGCAATATTCCAAAACGGGTCCAAATGTTTAGAGTAGGTAATAAGTCGAGACATTTTGAAGTGTACATATAGGCAAAGAGCAGGGATTGCCGGAAACTTAATTTTTCTATTTTATATTGGAAACAAATTATATTATTTATCTATGGTAGTTGATTACCCAATCACAAACTTTAAAAAGAAGTAAAAGACGTCTTTGTTTAAGACCAAAAGTATAATCTTATTAAAACGACATGATTTCTTACTTACTTTGCATTTTTCCCAAACTATATTTCATGTCATGGACCTGTTCTTTGCCTTCACCCTTCATTTATAATACACATTCAGGAAACTTCACGGGAAACGTTAGATTTTAATAACGCATCGTGCCATATTGTACAGTTAACGGATATGCACATGATATTCCCCAGATTGAATCCTCTTATAGCCATTGTGGTCACCCCGCTATTGTTTATAGGCGAGCGTGGAACGTTGAACATACATTGAACATACATATACATTAGACAGAAACACGCTTGTACGATAGCACCCAAGTTAATAGAAAATTATATACTTACTTATAAATTTTTGCATTTATTTTTCCTTAATAAATTTCGCAAGAAATAAACTAACAGTGCCAGAGATCCGAAATTTATTAATATAATAAGTATTACCAGTTTCTTGTACAAAAATCGTTTTCTGTGAATCAGGACATGTGGGATCAGGTATGGTTTTTTATAAAGAATACGGCGAGAAGTGCTATCTATGAACAGAGAGTTCTGTCCACGGTGATTCCTATGGACCGACATATCTACGAAAACTTTGTCGAAAACTTTGTAGAAAACTTTGATTTTTATTAAGATTTTTATTCACTTTGATTATGTACCTATATGATGGTATCGTATAAGCGTGCTACTGTCTAACGTTTCACGCTCATTGTAGACCACATCATATTCAGGACAATGTGTGAAAGAAAATTATGAAATCTCCATGAAGAAAGTTAATTTTTTACCAGTAATGCTGCGTGCGAACAGTTAGTGTTAAATCATTATTACGGCCATGTTGAATGATGATGTATGAGAAAATGAAATTTGTTTATATCTTATTTCGAGCGCAGAAAAAATAACGTAAGTGCTGTTGAAATCTGACCAGCCGTTCTCGGGTTATACAGGGTGTCCCAAAAGATTACGTAGCTGGGAAGGGGGGTGATAGGGATGGTCACAAGGGTCACCAGAAAAATATAAAAAAATCCCTCTGGGTGTTTAAAAAAATAAATGGCATTTTTTAAAAGACTAAAAATTTTACACCTTGTGCTAACTGTACCTACAAATATGGCTGTATTTAAAAAAAATGATGTTATGTAATCTTCAATAACAACAAGGTCAAAAATCAAAAATAACAAGGTGTAAAATTTTAAGTTTTTAAAAAAATGCCATTTTTTTTTAAATACCCAGAGCGGATTTTTTTTTTATTTTTCTATTGACCATTGTGTCCACCCCTGTCACCCCCTTTCCCAGCTACTTAACCTTTTGGGACACCCTGTATATGTTGTAACTTACACGACTGCGTTTTATATATATACCTATAGACATACCAGATTTATATGACTTTACCTTATTTTATGTTATGAATAAATGAAGTACAAATAGAACGGATCATCTTACATTGTATCAATAAAGTTTCGTATTACAGGAAGCAACAATATCATCTTCAATGTATGCACGTATAGAGCTCACTTCAGAACACACGTAGGTATAGAAATCTCCCGATATTCCGAAGTTAGAGTCCTCTTATAGGCATTGTGGTTGCTAGGCTGTTGTTTATAGACCGCAGCTTGCGGCGCCTTCACTAAGGGTTTCCTTTGTTGGTAGTAGGTACATGTTATTGAATGTTTACCTTAAACGTTTGATCATATCATGCTCAAAGCTTAGTAGAAACTTCAGATTCTGAAGAATAATATAATACTAGTTGAGAAAATACTGGCCTAGGGCGAGCCGAACTCTTGCATGTGGGGTTCCGAACCATTTTTACAACAATAACTGTAGGCCCTATATTATATAAGGATTTTAAAAGAAGGAACCAAATGGCTTTTTAGGGTTCCGTAGCCAAATGGCAAAAAACGGAACCCTTATAGATTTGTCATGTCTGTCTGTCTGTCTGTCTGTCTGTCTGTCTGTCCGTCCGTATGTCACAGCCACTTTTTTCCGAAACTATATGAACTATAATGGTGAAACTTGGTTAGTAGATGTATTTTGTGAACCGCATTAAGATTTTCACACAAAAATAGAAAAAAAACAATAAATTTTGGGGTTCCCCATACATAGAACTGAAATTCAAAAAAAAATTTTTCATCGAACCCATTGTTGTGGGGTATCTATGAATAGGTCTTCAAAAATGATGTTGAGGTTTCTAATGTCATTTTTTTCTAAACTAAATAGTTTGCGCGAGAGACACTTCCAAAGTGGTAAAATGTGTGTCCCCCCCCTGTATCTTCTAAAATAAGAGAATGATAAATCAAAAAAAAATATATGATGTACATAACCATGCAAACTTCCACTGAAAATTGGTTTGAACGAGATCAAGTAAGTAGTTTTTTTTTAATACGTCATAAACCGTAAACCGCAATTTACCTTTCATTCAATCAACTATTATTAACATCGATCAGAGTTACAACGAGCTACAAGAACGTTTATACTATGTTACTTGTTGTATTCTTGATATCAAAAATAGGTAGGCACTTGCAACTAGTAGGTACGGAACCCTTCGTGCGAGAGTCCGACTCGCACTTGGCCGGTTTTTTCTATTTTCATAATAATAATTTATTAATAAATACATTTTATAAATAATGTGGATATAGGTTCGATAGTCAATTGTTTTTTTTTCATTTCAGCAACATACCAAAAAATACTAAAATGTTACTTATGGAAAAAATATTGCGCCAAAACAGCATCCACCATTTTTGTGACGTAATAATTACAAGCCCAATTAACGTCAGAGTTGAAGATTGTTAACTTTGTATTGCGAATTTTGTTTTGTAAGCAAATTCGTTATGTCATTATTATATTTTAGTGAAAATGAGCTTTAATATTCGATAACATTGGTGCGTGGCGAAAGATTATTTCGTTGTTTATCCCAAATAACAGTTCTGAGGGATATGTTTGGTTAGAGGTCACCATTAAGACGCAACGTTAGCACTTTAAGTATTATCGATGAATATTTCAGAATATGGCATTTGTAACTGTCATAAACGCCGCCAACGCCGTAAATGTGGCAGAGTTTTGGTCGAAACATATTTAATTTAAAGGAATCATCGACACGGCAAAGAAGAACTGTCATACTAAAATTATTGATTATTTTGCGAATGTAAAAATCAACAACGGATCTATTGTTAATAAGCCTTAAAAGTTAATAACATCAGTAGACCAAGGAATTTTAATTTCAGGTCTGTTATTACCACGTACTTTCGAAAAATAAATAATCTTTAAATAAGAATATCAAATAAGAAATGCCAATTTCCGACAATTCCCAGTTAAATATCCGAAGTGCGCCTTAAATAAAATACTTAAAAAAAGTCTCATCTATATATCTCTGTGAGTATAATTTTGAAGTAAGTTTTAACCTTTTTATAGATGTATTATTAATTTTCCCACCAGTTTATTCCCAATGAAGCCTTGACATTCAACGGGGTAATGCTGCCTTTTGGGAACCTTGCCAAGTAGAATAGATTTAGAATCATCATCATCATCAGCCCGTATAACGTCCACTGCTGAACATGGGCCTCCTCCCGAGGGAGAGTCTTTGCCATAGTCACCACGCTTGGCAGGCGGGTTGGTAACCGCAGTATTATGTTAAGGGCAAGGAAACGCTGTTGCCCGTTCCTTGCTATACGATAATGTTATAATAATCGGGACCAACGGCTTAAAGTGCTTTCCGAGTCACGGAGGGTAGTCCCTCAACCAACCAGAGCCGGAAAGAAATCTTAGAATTTATCTTAAATCTTAGAAATGTTTGTATTTCTTGTGCGGCGTTAGGATCGAACCCACTACCTCTGTGATTTAAAGCGATTTAAATACCTATGCTACGGAGGTTGTTGAAATAGAAGTAATGTGGCTTTCTTTTAGTAAAGGGATTTGCAAAATGGGTTCAGTCGATCCATAGATTACCTACAACAACCTCTCAAACAATTCGCTTACCTCTTTATAATATTGGCACGCAATGGAGATTGGAAAGCACGTCAACCAACCAGGGGGTCTACTCTCTAAGCACGAAATCGTAGTTACAGCCGTAATTACGGAACGTTTCCTACTAGTAGTAGTAGGCTACTACGGATCACCTACGGACATAACGCAGCTTTAATGTGATAGTGACACAAAATAAGGTTATGATTCAACACAAATTGATCCGTAATATCATGCGATTTAAATCCATTATCGTTAAGTTACACATTTAGTTTTGTGTCACTGTTACATTGAAGCAGCGATAAGTTTCGTTCGGGGTCCGAACTAAGAATGAATGACTAAATGATATGACAGTTCATCCTACTATTGATGTTTTTTCGCCCGTCCGAAAAATTGAATTTGACACTTGTTTTGACGGAATGTTATGTCAGTTTTCGCGACAGCAAAGTTGTTATCGTTCTCATGATAGATTTTTTAAGATTTTGTAAATAGCTCAAAATATTTGAAGTCAATGGCTGCTTTTCAGACCCGGAAAGAAATCGTATCGTGTGGGGATCGAACCGAATACAGCTATGCTACGGAGGTTTGATTTAGAATAGGTAAACCTTTAACGGTTAGTAGGTATGTTTAGAATTCATTGGTTTTGATATTTATTACAAGTACATAAAGTTCAAAATATGGTGGTAACTATATTGCCACTACCCATTAAAGGGTAGTATTATTTTATAAGTTAGTTTTTTTTAAATTAGCTTCTTTTAGTTGTATATATATTTATTTTTTCATGTAATAAAAGGTTTATGTTATGAAGCCTTGATGTGATTTTTTTTTTACTTTACTTTTTCACCCCATTGGCGTCAACTGCTGAACACAGCCGCTTTAACATATCTTGGCAAGTATGTGTCGTTGAGGGATATTGCTGTAATCACCACGCTTGGCAGGCGGATTGGTCATCGCAGTAACATGGGATGGATGGGAAGCAGCATCTATCAGCTCAAAGAGTGAGCTGATAGATGCTGCTTCCCATCCATTAGGTGTATGTCCCGTAGTTGCTCATACGACATCCATAAGAAGATATGAAGTGGTCTATTCTAAGCCGGAAACCACACGGCAGTGAAGGTTATGTTTCCAAAAAATCCAACCGTGCACCTTTTTTTTTCTTACTCGATTTGGGGGTGCACTGCCGTGCCCCCAGAAATAGTAATACATACTTACATACATATAACCACGCCTTTCTCCCATGGGGGTAGGCAGAAAGTACAGAACGCCACCTGCTACGATCCTTACACACTACCTTTGCCTCGTCCACGTTCATACATCTGGTCATTCACGCACGCCGGTTGCGAGTACTACCAGAGACTATATATTATATTAGTCTCTGGTACTACGCAGACGCACCTGACCTTTCTGTAGAACATCACCTATGAGGTCAGTGTATGTCCTTCTAGGGCAGTGGTTCCCAACCTTTAAGCGATGGAATACCATTTTACAAAAAATTTATCTCGTTACGGACCACCTGTTCTGCATAATCACACTAAAATTAATACTATTACAATAAATTATGTGTGTTATAAAATACTATGTTGAGAGAATAGATATTTTGCTGCGTAGCAATATCTTTTGGGCAGCTTCAAGTCCATTTCCTGTGCTACCATGGACCATCAGTGGTCCGCGGACCACCGGTTGGGAACCAGTGTTCTAGGGCGTCCCCTCCCGGCGTTTCCACTCACATCTGCCTTGTAAATATCTTTTGTTACTCGCATTTCATTCATCCTTTCCACATGACCAAACCACCTAAGCATACTCTTTTAATTTTTTGTCACTACATCTTCTTTTAAACCGCAACGTTGTCTAATTATAAGAATATAATGACGTTATACAAAAAGATGATGACAATGATGTTATATTAAATCTCGTGGATCGTCGTGGGATGGATCCCCACACCGGACAAGAAATCTTTGTGTAAATTCTAAGATTTCTTTCCGGGTCTGGTTGGTTGAGGGACTACCCTCCGTGCCGTCATTTGTGAAAATTTTAACTGTTTAGTTATCACGGTTGATGTAATACAGATTGACAGATAGACGGACTGCGGAGTCTTCGTAATAGGGTCCCTTTTTTACCCTTTGGCTATCAGGCAAACACAAATGCCATACTGGAGCACTCTTCTTTGACGTAGCTAAAGCGTTCGACAAAGTTTGGCACAATTGCTTAATTTATAAGCTCTACCAACTCAAAGTGCCGGACCGTCTCGTGCACATCATACGAGACTACCTCTCGGGGAGAACCTTTAGGTATCGTGTAGAAGGAGATTACTCTTCTCCTCACCCGATCCAAGCAGGGGTGCCACAAGGCTCAGTACTTTCGCCACTCCTGTTCTCGCTTTACACAAGTGACATCCCGAAACCCAAGAAGGCCCATCTGGCACTCTTCGCGGACGATACCGCTTTATACTACTCGGGCCGCAGTCCTACTGCAATTCACGACGCTCTACAATCCGCATCAAATGCCTTAGGCAAATGGTTCAGAAAGTGGAGAATCGAGATTCAACAGCCCACCGGTCATTCCACCGGTCACGATGTTTGGCGAACCAATCCCTTGGGAACGGCAAGCCAAGTACTTAGGCGTAATCCTTGACCGAAAGCTAAACTTTAGAGCGCATGTAGAAACCGTTCGTGCACGGGCTTCGCTTACGCTCAGTCGACTACACTGTCTCTTAAATTCACGCAGTAAACTATCACTTGATAACAAGGTTAGGATTTATACCACGTGTATACGGCCGATTATGACGTACGCGAGCACTGTATTCGCTCATACAGCGTCTAGCAGTTTGTACCGCTTACAAACTGTCCAAAGTAGATTTACTCGACGTGCCACCGGGGCACCGTGGTTCATTCGTAATCGCAACCTGCATTCTGATCTCCAACTGCCTTCCATCAAGCAGTGGATGAAAGAGGCGTCGGAACGCTTCTTTGAATCCGCGGCTCAACATCCAAACCCGTTGGTTGTTGCAGCATCCGACTACAAGCCTTTGCCTACAAAGCGTCGTAAACACCGTCGGCCTCGGGGCGTCCTAGACGACCCGGACGACGAGATCACAACTTACCAACTAGCAGTACAGAGACTGCAAGAAACTAGCACCACTACACAGAGACCACTCTATCCGACCCGCCGGAGAAGAGTGCGCCCGCGAACGCGACGCGTCCCCCCTCGACCTCCCGACCCTTAGTTTGCTAAGAACCTTCCGATGCCCTCGTAGACTCGAAGTCCGAGAGGCCCGCGAACTGTAAAGTAGAGCGACAGTTGCACAAAACTCCCCTAAATAAACTAAAAGCCATAATTCCTCAATCTCCCCGTCAGCGACCGCCCTGAGCCGAGGTCCAAGTCCCACAGGGGACGCCCTCTTGCGCAGGTTGCTTAGTTTGTAGTGTTTAAACCATTTATCTAGGCTGGAGCTCTGCTCGCCTTTATGCCCGGTGAAGTAGCAAAAGCCTCCTGGTTAACTACATTAAAAAAAAAAAAAAAGAAAAAAAAAAAAATACCCTTTGGCTACGGTATCCTAAAAACGAACTAACAAATAACAAATAAATTATAAACATATTGTATTTGTAATTTGTTATAATAAATAAATAAATTGTAACACACACAAGCTCATAATTCGTATCTGATATAATTCCCGTCACTACATAGTATAAAACAAAGTCGTGTCCCTGTCTGTCCCTTTGTATGCATCTTCAACAGCCCGTTTATGTCCACTGCTGAACATGGGCCTCCTCTTAAAATACCTTGGCAAGCCAGGATCGTTGAGGGATATTGCCATAATCACCACGCTTGGCAGACGGATTGGTGATCGCAGTAGGATGTAAACCTTGAGCTAATAGATGCTGCTGCCCATCCATCAGCCATGTGTCCCTTAGTCGCCTTTTACGACACCCATAGGAGGACATGGGGTGGTTTATTCTAAGCCGGAAACCACACGGCTAATGTATATGAATGCATAGATCTTTAAAACTACACAACGGTTTTTGATGTGGTTTTTTTTAATAGATAGAATGATCTAAGAGAAAGGGGTGGAAATGTATAATACTTTTTTTTTTAAAAAGTTTACTAACAGAGTTTTGCCCTCTACTTATTAACCCCCCGTATTCTTGTTAACCCCCCGTGCTAAGCTAAAATGCTTGTGTTACGGGTGGGTTCACGTCGGTTGTGCAATGGGTGGGGTTCGAACCAGCGACCTCAAGATCACCAGTCCGACGCCCTAGCCGTATTCATTGGGCTTCGGCCGCTTTCTAGACATTAGCATTGAACCCGTGCAAAGCCGGGGCGGGTCGCTAGTAATTTCTATTATGAGACATGTTTCATTTGTAGGGCCGACAAGACCGTCACACAATTTGATAATGTTTCCACGACCCCTGTCCTTTGCAAAATTATTACATTAAAACAGCAGTTCCGAACTTAAAGTAAAATGATTCAGAAGTGGTCAGCAGTAGTCAGCACGTGACAGTAGAGCGAGTATAAAAGCGATGAAATACCTATTATGAAATTTTACTTTGAAACACGATATAGAATAAATTGACTGCAGTAAAACTGAAGAATATTTGAGGTGATAGATACTGCTGCCCATTCATCAGTTGTCCCTTAGTCGACTTTAACGACATACATAGGAAGATATCATGCGTCTCGCCCTCCCGACCCTTAGTTTGTTAAGAACCTTTCGATACCCTCGTATACCCGGAGTCCGAGAACTGTAAAGTAGAGCGACAGTTGCACAAAATTTCCCTAAAATACAAAAAGTCAAAATCCTTTAATCTGATGAGACCACCGCCCTGAGCCGAGGTCCAAGTCCCACAGGGGACGTCCTCTTGCGCTGGTTGCTTAGTTTGTTGTGTTTAAATCATTTATCTAGGCTGGAGCTCTTCTCACCTTTATGCTTTAAGTAGCAAAAGCATTGTGGCTAACATAGGTCCGTCCATAAAAAAAAACACACATTGAATACAACCATTAAAAAATAATAATTAACACTTTTAGCTACACTCGGCTTTATTTTATACATTTATATTTAAAATTTTCTTAATAAATGGTGTCCACGGGAGTCCGCCGGCACTGCTAGTTTACGTGTCATTCGCAGTGTACTCCCCTACCATGATAATAATATGCATGTTTAAGGGAGGTGAGTTGGAAACACGTCTTTTAGACTATGAAAAGGTTATTGTTTAGCTGGTGCGTATTGAGTTGCTGGAATGAGCACCCTTTACAAAATCATCGCATATAATTTATATTACTGACAAATGTTAGGGGAAGACCTCGACGAACGTTCTCTGACCAAATCGGAGACATCCTCGCAAAAGGTCAAATAAGATCCACCCTAAACCGACGTGCTTGTATGAATGTTTTTAAAAAATAAAGCGACACTCATAATGTTAATACTAGAACTAAGCATAATCATGCTACACGTCTCCACAAAATAAGCAATTCTTTTATGGGTATACGCTTCTACAACAAACTTCCTAGTAATGTTAGAGATCTGTCTATAAACAAGTTTAAACGATATGTGAAAGATAAATTATGTAGAAAAGCTTATTACAAAATTTCAGATTATGTCAATGACAAAACAGCTTGGAAATAGTTGGGAGTGAGCTGCTCTGAAACAATACTGCTTTATTAATAATTGTAAAATCAAATTTATTTAAAAAAGGATTCCTCTGAGTTTCTTGCCAGTTCTTCTCAGAGTTGCCACGTCCAGAACTGGTGGTAGTAAAAGAAAGGGACGCATCATAAGAACATGATTGAAAATATTTTAAATGTGTCTATATGAATAAAGAATTTTTGACTTTGACTTTGACTTTGAAGAACAATGTTATGAGAGTGAATGAAGCGAAAGATGTGTGTAAGGATCGTAGCAAGTGGAGGTCCATTGTTACTGGTTAGAAGTAGATACGAGTAACTGGACCTAATAATTAGGATTCGTTTGTCGGAAACGCGCATGTTATCCTGTTTTATATCTCCGGTTTATCATAATTATCATCATCACCCCATATAACGCCCACTGCAGAACGTCGGCCTCCGCCCGGGGGTGGGTTCCGCCAAAGGTTGGTGACCGCAGTACTATGTTGTAACACACAAGGAAATGCTGCTTCCTGTTCACTGGTATACTCTTGTCATAAATAATGTTATAACAATCGGGATCAAGGGCTTAATATAATTTCCGAGGCACAGGTAGCCCCTTAACCGACCAGACCTGGAAAGAAATCTATAAATTTTGACACAAGGATTTTTTGTACGGGCGTGGGGGGGGGGGGGCGAATTCACGACCTCCGATACTTATATTATATTGATATCGTGGGTTCGATCCCCACGCCGGATAGGAAATCCTTGTGTAAATTTTAAGATTTCTTTCTGGGTCTGGTTAGTTGAGGGACTACCCTCCGTGCCTTGGAAAGCACGTTAAGCCGTTGTTCATTTATATATTTTTGTGTCTATTGTTTATAATGATTAAACTCCAAAACTACTGTGCCGATTTTAAAAATTCTTTCACCATTCGAAAGCTCGATTCACCCTGAGCTTCATAGGCTATATTTAATAATAAAGTTCCCACGGGAACCGGAGTTACGTGAAACCGCGCGCGGGAAGCTAGTTTTATTATAAAAGTTGTAATATTGTAAAGGAACTCGTTATCGGCAAAACGGTGGTGTGCAAGCAGTGGCTTCCTTGGTTTGGCTTCTGTTGAGAAATGGTAAAGTGGAGAAAGACTTTTATTATTTAATACTAAGATTTCCTTGGTAGAATTACACAATACATTTGTGAAGCACAACTGAGCAACAGAAACTCGTACCTGACGAAATTTTTTGTTCAACCCCTTTAAGGAAAAGGATTTTTTATATACTGGTATCTTAATTTTATTGGTTACAAGCTTCCCG
Organism: Nycteola revayana; assembly: GCA_947037095.2. Taxonomy (NCBI): domain Eukaryota; kingdom Metazoa; phylum Arthropoda; class Insecta; order Lepidoptera; family Nolidae; genus Nycteola; species Nycteola revayana. The sequence goes on along the minus strand of OX344842.1, from coordinate 3,895,927 downwards.
CGCGCGGTTTCACTCGCGTAACTCCCGTTCCCGTGGGAAATTCATAATAAAATATAGCCTATGTTCTTTCTCAGGCTCTAGACTATATCTGTACCAAATTTCATTTAAATCGCTTCAGTAGTTAAGGCGTGATAGCGTAACAGACAGACAGACAGACAGACAGACGTAAGGATTAGTAAGGATTTAATTGTTGTTCGTATATGCTTCTTGTTACTAAGCTTATATGAACATCATACATATAGATATTTGAATAAAAACCGGTCAAGTGCGAGTCAGACTCGCGCGCATCAGGTTCCGTAGCCTCTATATCATTTTCAAGTTTTTTTAATAATCAAACTGTTACCGTTATAAATATCGATCAAAAACGGCAAAATGATCATGTTTGTTGTATATCCGCTTGAATATTTATTTTATTCTATTATTAGTATTTTTAATATAGCGGCAACAGAAATATCTGCATCATCTGTGAAAATTTCAGCTGTCTAGCTATCACGGCTCATGAGATACAGCGTGGTGAAAGACAGACAGACGGACAGCATAGTCTTTATAGTCTAAAAATAAAATTGCCAAAATGGATGTACAGTTAACATAAGAGATACATTTACACATTGGTAAACGCATTCTAAATTTATATGTACACGTGTATGAGAAAAGTTTACTATTATCTGCATTTTCACGTAGCTCGCAGCGAACTCTTCACCTATTAAGAATAACTGGCTGTCGTCGTAGTGACATGAACATAATATATATTTATTTATTTATTCACATTATTTGATACTGACGGTGTTAACCTATCTCTTTTGATGACTGTACTATGCATGCATTTTCTGTATTAAAAAAAATATATATTTGATGTTTTTCTTTCTTTAAGAAGGGATAGGTTATTAAACATCACGCTTTGACCCCCTGGAACCGAGTAGCAATACAACGCAAGTTAATACTATTATGTAACGAGCTGGTAATTGCATAATATTACCTTGTTTGCGTCACTAAGGCAATCTTAAAATAACCTACGATTCCAGTGTTATGCGCATATTATACAATTGTTTACAATTTACCTAAAATGTATCATCATCATCATCATCAGCCCGTATAACGTCCACTGCTGAACATGGGCCCCCTCCCAGAGGAGGGTATTTGCCATAGTCACCATGCTTGGCAGGCGGGTTGGCGATCGCGGCATGTTGTAACACACAAGGAAACGCTGCTGCCCGTTCATTGATATACGATTATGAAAGATGATATTATTATAATCGGGACCAACGGCTTAACGTGCTTTCCGAGACACGGAGGGTAGTCCCTCAACCGGTTGGTTCTTTATGTCAATTCTAAGATTTTCTTTCCGGGTCTAGGAAATAAATCTTAGAATTTACATAAAGATTTCTTGTCCGGCGTGGAACTCCAATCTACGACCTCCGAGGATTGAAGCGAGCCAAATACCGCTACGCTACGGAGGTTGTCGCCTAAAATACAGTTTTACAATCTAACAAATAAAATTGAAGTGTCTCTTTGTAATGCAAAAATATTTTTATTTTTATTTTACACAGGCAAAGTCGCGGGCATCTAGTGGGCTAGTTAGTCTGCACATTAGTACAGATTAACTAGCCGCAAACTAACTCTTCAGCTTCATATTGAAAATTTAGTTGTTTGCTTGAACTCGGTAATCTCAAGAACGACTGGTCTGATTTGAAAAATTCTTTCAGAGTTACATAGCAAAATTATCAAGGTAGGCTAGGTAGTTTTACAATTTAAAAAATAAAGTTGAAGTGACTCTTTCTAATGCAAAAATATTTTTATCTTTATTTTACACAGGCAAAGTCGCGGGCATCTAGCGGACTAGTTTGTCTGCACATTAGTACCGATTAACTAGCCGCAAACTAACTCTTCAGCTTCATATTGAAAAGTTAGTTGTTTGCTTGAACTCGGTAATCTCAAGAACGACTGGTCTGATTTGAAAAATTCTTTCAGAGTTACATAGCAAAATTATCAAGGTAGGCTATATTTCATTATGAAGAAGTAACGTGGTTGAAATCGCGCGGGAACCTAATCTATACTTAATATTATAAAGAGGAAAGATTTGTATGTAAGTATGTTTGTAACGAATTGGTTCAAAAAGTAAAGGACCGATTTTAAAAATTCTTTAACCGTTTCAATGCTACATTATCATTGATTAATATAGGCTATATTTAATTATGAAGTACCCACGGGAACGGGAGTTACGCGGGTGAAACCGCGCGCGGGAAGCTAGTAGATAATAAAGTTAGATAGAAATGTTGAATCATAACAATTTCTGTTCTCCCTAGCCTTATTCACAAGAATATTTTATTGTCCCTGTCACCACCATCTTTCAAATCGTCATCCCGTAGTAGTGCCCTGTTAACTTACCGTAGTGATGGCTGTCACTGTCAGAGGCAACAGGTATACATTTTATTCCAGTCAAGCCGCGGGGTGCCCATGAGTGCATTAAACAATGAACCCTAAGTACATATTGGCATGGTTCATTTTGTGAATATCCACTGTTTTACTAGCTGCAGACAGTTGGACATGGGAGATGGAAATGTTATTTATACTTTAATACGATTTTTTTGTCTGTTGATTTGTTTGGACTCGAATGAAGTAGTACTTAGTACACAGGACTAAAAAGCTAGCTGGCTCATATCAAATTATGTGACAACTAAGTAACTTTGACTTCACCCGCGTAACTCTTGTACGTGTAGAAACTTCATAAAAAAAATGTAGCTTAAGTTAATTCTGCGGCGGCTGAATCAGCTGTAAGCCTCAAGAGGCTAAAGTATAGTGCTCTCGATAGTGGGCTGGGTACTTATTTGAGCCTTTTGGGGTTGAGACGCTAGGACCGTGAGGTCCAGGTGCCCATCGAATTTATAAGGATCTTGTCGTCTGGTCGAAGCAACACGAGACCGAAACGCTGGCCTATATTTTGTCCAAAGATTAAGCATTGCCATACAACGTGGCAATGCTGCCAGCATTTTGGGAATGTTGCCAACTGGTAGTGGTTTATTAGATTAGTGTAGGGTTTTTCATTTTAGGTTTACCATACATACTGTCTTTTTTTTATTCATTTCTATTTGTAAATATTTAATAGTTAATATAAGGTATACGTACTATTTACCATATATTAAAATAAAAATATTCTCCATAAGATAGCTATGTATAGGTAAAAGAATAAGATTAACATGGAAAGACTTTTCTAAGGGATCCAGTAGTTCTTGAGTTTACCGCTTTCAAGCAAACAAATAAACAAACTCTTTAGATTAGAACTATTTAGATACATAACTATATAATAACTTGATATCAGTGTTTGTCATTAGGTATCCGAATTCTAAATATAATAATTTCAGTTAATAAAACTGGAATATACTGTATAAATTAAGTTTGTAAATATTGTTTGCAATAAAATCTATCAGCCATTTTTGGACGTCATAATTCTAGTATAAAAAAGGGTTTATTCTCCCCGCGGTGTTACCCGCGACGCTCTGCTGCAGTGGGTCGGAGCGTGATATTTTGTAGCCTATATGTTAATCCAGCTTATAAACCAACCGCGTGCAATCTTTCAGCCAAATTCATTCAGAAGTTTTTGCGTGGAAGAGTAACAAACATCCATCCATCCATCAATACATACAAAATGTCGCCTTCGCATATTAGTAAGGATATTGGGCAGTTATAATAATGTTAAAGTACTTATTTTCCTTCACCCCTCCTATTATACAAGGTGTAACGGAAAGGGTATTTACATAGAAAGAGAAAGGCTTCTTTGGATCATAACAAACGATATGGCAAGGGTTTCAACACAAAATAAAATAAAATAAAGTCACTATTATTTTGCAAACAGACAATAAAAATGCGGAACCCTTTATTCAGAAATACCAGAAGTAAGATGTTTATTTTTACTTGCAAATAGTTCGTTGACATCGATCAGCTGATTGAGTGGATGTGTTTATTTCAATTTGAAAAGTTTGGTTTATGGTATCTATGAATTTAAAAAAATCATTACTTCCGGACTTGTAGAGATAGGATTAAATAACCCTTGCCATATCGTTTGTTATGATCCAAAGAAGCCTTGCTCTTTCTATGTATATACCCTTTCCGTTACACCTTGTATACATACTTTGTTTAATTTCACAACATTCATGGTTCTAAGAACTGAGTATAAAGATATAAATTTGTTCGCGATCCTTTAATACAACAATAATGACGTCATAACGCAGATAATAATCGGTAGAACAAAATTGCTTACACCGTATACCCTATTTTCCTGATCTAGTAAAACCATTCTTAACGATATGAAAGCAATTTTTAAAATGTCTAAATGTTATTTTATGTTTGGAGTCTTAAGCCTTGTATTCGAAAATAGATAACATATTCTTATAGGAAACCATTGAAAAGCTTTATCCTTTTATACACATTTCATCTCCTTGAAAGATATTCTTCATCTTGATGTAGCAAGAGTGCAAGACACACCGTGGAGTATTTTTGTAGATTTAGTGTTTTGTGGAAAACACGGTTGTAGATTTAACTTTAATTTTAGTTTTTATGAGTACATAATTGTTATTTTAATTGTTAAATTAGTGTCGTTATTATGTTAATGTACAAAAAAAGAAGGTATTATTATTATTCATGAAATTATGATTAGATTGTAAAATAAAAATTGATTTCTCTTATTATTTGTTGTATAGTTTTCAAATTTGTTTCTAGTGAATTTATTTTTAATTTTAAGTAAAATTTTAAGAATTTTAGCTTGATGAAAATTTATTTATTTTTTGTTCATATGCGTGGCTTCGTCATTGGGGCCAACTAGAATACCAGCGCTAAATTCATCCATTATGTGTGGATGTAGCATAAAGCTGAAGTTGGTACCTATTTATGGTGCACTTAATAGATTCTGTCTATTAATTAAATTTTTATTAACGGACAACCTCCGTAGCTTAGCGGTATTCGGCTCGCTGTAAATCTCGGAGGTCATGAGTTCGATCGCAACACCGGACAGGAAATCTTTATGTAAATTCTAAGATTTCTTTCCGGGTCTGGTTGTTTGAAGGACTACCCTCCGTGCCTCGGAAAGCACGTTAAGCCGTTGGTCCCGATTGTTATAACATCATCTTTTATAATCGTATATCAAGGAACGGGTAGCAGCGTTTCCTTGTGTGTGTGGTACAATATATGACTGCGGTCAGCAACCCGCCTGCCAAGCGTGGTGACTATGGCAATATACCTTCCTACGGGAGGAGGCCCATGATCAGCAGTGGACGTTACATACGGGCTGATGATTAATAAATTTTATCATGTTTTTTTTCACAAATCAGTGCATAATATTTTATTTTTCTTAGTTTTGAGTTTGGATGTGCTTTGTATCCACGAATGATGTGTTAGTAAATACCTCATTGACACGCGGGACTTAACTTACTGCGAGAGTTGTAAAAACACATAAAATCACTATTTATGTTTAGTAAGTTACTTGCAGTGCGACGATGAAATGTTTAGTCTCATCGATCTGATCTCATGGTTCTTTATTTGTGTTGTAGAGCTTTAGGGTTCCGGATGTTATGATAGGCGTAGTAAACCTTGCGGTTAGGTAGTTGGAGAACAGTTAGTGAGTGTATGTAATAGAGGCGGATTTACCAACAGGCTAAGTAAGTTGGAGCCTAGGGCGGCAAATTGGACCACATTTTCTATTCGTACAAAAAAAACTTTACGTTTAAAATTTACAATAGTAAAATTTTTGTAGTTCAATAGTAGGGGCGGCAAAATTAAAATAACCTATTTGCGGCATAAGTGTAAGTCCGCCAGTGTGTATGTTTAGGTCAATTGTTATATTTTAACCCGTCTTCATGACTTGTACTTTAACAGCTTTCTACCTGTAAAGTCCCATCTAATACGGTAATACCTTTTTAAAGGTTAAGCGGAATATACGGACTAGTGATGTAACGAATGCTGGATTTTTCACATTCGCGAATGCGAATGCGATTGCGAATATTTATCTTTAACATTCGCGAATGCGAATGCGAATGCGAATGCGAATATTTTAAAATTAAAAAAAAAAGCGCCCGTACAATCTTTGGCAGGTTTGACGTTTCGTGTCGACCATGTTTAAATTGAACATAGCCGAGCCGACTGAATTTAGTCACAGAAAGTTCATTCTAAAAGTTTTGTTTTGTTTTGAGTTGAGGTTAGTTTTATGTTATTTTTCAAATTTAACTAATATTTAAGGGACAAAGTGGCATAAAAGCATGAGTAAAGCACACATCAGCGAAGTTTGGACTTATTTTACAATATGTGATGCTGAAAATGTTAATTGCAAGTTGTATTGTATTATTATTTCATATGCATGCATATAATAATTTCCTTTTTGATTATTAAAAACATTCGCTAAATATTCGCATAATTTTTGCGAATGCGAATGCGAATATTGAAAAATACGCGGATATTCGCGAATGCGAATCCGTCCCAACTAGCAAAACAGTCTCAGAACTCGCACTTTTTAAGAGTGGTAGGCTTAAAGCGCTCTTATATTTGTTTTAGAACATACCATCGATCCTATATTACTTTTAGACAAGCTGGTATGGTCACAAGAACGCTCAGTCTCATAACCAAATCTCATATATGTATATAAGAGCATTTACTAAGACTGGTTGCACTTGAGAAAAACTTGCTCTTATATGGGTATTTTCTAAGCTCGTTTGATTTTATATTAGACTTGTTAAATGCTAATGTAAGATGTCAGACTAATATCAGCATAGCATAAGAGTACTGTGAGTACGTGCATTTCTGATCTTATTTGAAACTAATATAAGATCAATAGCACTGGATAAGTATGATATTAGAGTGATTTTGGACAACATATTTACAATACAAAAGACAAGACCTATTTAAGAGCGTTTGATCTTAGATCGATTTTGGGAATAACTAATTTTAATAGTTTTAAGAGTAATTTTGCAAACGCGCGGGCACTGCTAGACTGGTGCGCACCGCGCACCACTCCTACGTACGCCACTCCCCGCGCCACCGCCGCCCCGCCACCGCCACCCGCGCCGCGCGCGCCGACTTCGTGTCCGTATAGCCTTAAGATTAAGTTCTTTTTTTTTCTCTCAGTCGATTTAAGGTTTTATGTAAAATTGCGAGGAACCCTAATTTATTCCAATATGGAGTTATCTTTAGTAGTTATACCGAATGCTAAAATTAGAGTAAACAATCTTACATTAGTCTAATAGTGCATTTGTAAAATGCAGCTATACTAATGGCGACACTATCAATACAAATTAACAAATAAAATAATTTAACGAGAACACGAAATACCTTATTTAACAAGGCGCATGAATTTTGAAGCGTAAAACGAGGTCTAATTAACAGTAAATAATAAATTCCAATATGATTACTGACCGTAAAACTACTTTAACTCGTACTTTTATACTTTTAATATAGTATAAACATTAACTTCACGCAACTTTAATTTGTTTTATTTTAATTTCCAACACTCGAACTTTTAAGTTGGATCTGACGTAAAATTCTCAAAATATTCTAACTTTAGACCAATATAAGCCTATGCAGGCTTATAAGATACTTACGTAAAAGCAATATTAGCCTAAGTCGGCTTAAATTAATTTTGGCTACATTTCAGTAAGTGCAAACAGCATTCAATTAGACTGATATTAGATCGATATTAAACTAAATATGCTTATAATTAGTGCCCAAACCCAGGCTTATATTATTATATAGGAGCGATGTAAGAGCAAAAAAACAGTAGTCTTGAGATTGTTGTAAGCCTAGTTTTTGCTAGTTGGGGTTACATCACTAATACGAACAAACAAATAGACACACAAAATAATCCTAAATTCAAATCGGAGGGACTTTCTCTGGTAGATACCTAAATTTATAAGTTCTCACAAAATTTCCTGTCTACGTATCTAATATGGCCGTTAAAGACGTTAGAGGAACAAAGAAAGAGACATACATTTTATTATGTTTTTGATCTTATATATAATACTAGCGACCCGCCCCGGCTTCGCACAGGTGCAATGGTGATGTATCATACATATAAACCGCATTGAAATTTGTTGCGTAGTTTTCAAGATCTAAGCATACATAGGGACGGACAGACAGCGGTAGCGACTTTGTTTTATACTATGTAGTGATTACAAATTTTCCTGTCTACGTATCTAATACGTTAATGAGATTAGATGAACAAAGAAAGAGACATACATTTTATTATGTGTTTTTGTATTTTATATATTATTTACCATATGTTTTTATATGTAAAGCTTGTTATTAAATTATATGAAAAATGTTGTATTGAAACTTGTATGTCGCTAAAGACAGACACTGATTATATGATTAATTGATTATACAATACCTATGGAGTAGGATCTTATAAACATTTTATCCCGAAAAACTCCATTGTTAAGTTTCCGTAACCGTATGTATTATAGCTAAGCTTAGTATAAACGAAACTAATATATATATATAAACTTAAGTTATTTTATCTTTCCGTAGTTAATCGGAACTGGTGGGACAATTGGCGCGTGTCGTGTTTCTGATCGCTCCAATAGCGAGGCTTGGAGAATTGATTAACGTTCTCCTATAACACTGACCTGGTAATTTGATATTTGACTTGGAGCCGGAGGCTTTTTTTATTATCTCCTTGTTTATTTATGCCATGGAAGTCTGCGGCGGCATTAGGTTGTGTTATGGAAAATGATTTAATCTTGAACTAGCTGCTCTAGACTGATATTTAATTAAACTTCGTCTGCATGACGCAAGGATTTTATAAGCCGTCTAACAATGAAAGTCCCGTATAAATCGCTGCTATCGTTGCGGAGAGAAGGCTGAATACACGGACAAACAAAATTAATCTATCAGTATAAGTCCGGTGCAGCCGATACTGAGACTAGCCGGAACAAACAGACAGACAAACAAACATACTAATAGAAAGTCAGATTTAAAAAAATTGTATAGAATAAATGAGTGGTTTGATTTTCCTTGTTTTAACTGCAAATTTGATCATTATGTTTACACATCAAATATTCATTTTGACTACATGTTGAAGCTGCAATCTTTCGCCTATGTCACTACGCTTTGCAGGAGGATTGGTGTCCGCAGTATTATGTATATATGTAGGTACCCGTTAATTGGTGTACATTTGTCGAATACGATTTTTAACAATCGGGGCTAACGTAAATACAAGTATGTCAGTACAACTACTAAGTATGTATTTAATATCACAGTGTATCTGCTTTGCAAAGTAAATACCGGCACTCGGACGTGCCGTTCTATGTACGCCAAACTAAGTGCAAGTTTTCAAGGTCATCATAAATAATGATTTATTCATCATCATCATCAGCCCGTATGACGTCCAATGCTGAACATGGGCCTCCTCTTGAAAGAGGGTTTTTGCCATAGTCAACACGCTTGGCAGGCGGGTTGGTGACCGCAGTATTATGTCGTAATATACTTACGGGGATAGGCTGGTGTTGAATTATTGTTATTTAATTATTATAAAAAAACAAAATCGTTTACGTATTTATAATTGTGTAGGTTTTGAAAATCTAGATAGTGCACAATGTGCAAATTTGTTTCTCTAGTTAGCTTTGTTCTAAAAGAATTTCATTCATCAATTTCTATCTTGTAGGTACAGGGTTATTGGAAATGTGATGAATTACTGTTACGATGTTAGAGATGAGGTCAAAACAAACAGATTTTGTCACATAATGATGTGCCCTAATCTTTTGATAATAATCCAAATTGGACTTCGGTAAATGCAAAATTTATTCAAATATTATTTCATTTATTTTTCGATATTATGTCAATGTAAACAATATTTATAATCAATATGGAAATCACTTTTATGGTGTGATCCTTAAATTCTTTATTTTTACAAATACCATTTAGTGTGGGGTCTTTAGTCTAGTCAACAAGTTCAAATTGGTGGAAAATAGTGATAAAGCTCCTAAAAATATGAGTGATACCTCATTGGATTCGGAATGACGTCTAGAATAATGTTTTCGAAGGAATAATTAGCACGCAAAAAATTACAAAAGTTATTAATAATAAATTAAGTTGCCAAAAAAAAAGGATTTCATTGTTTGTCAATAACTCCGAAACTATTCATATTTAAGAATTTTCTATTCAAAACATCAAGTTCTGACTTTCGGAGTTCTGTCTCCATTATTTATAATTTTAATTTAACGCTGAAAATAGGACTCCGCGCGGCAGATACGGCATGCGCGCACCACTTCAAAAGTGAGTACCCCACAGAAAAAAATATTTTTTATAGTATTAAATATCAATAAAAAAAATTGAATTAATTATGGTGTATTTTGAACGCTTGAATGAAAAAATTCCTGTTGGAAAAAAGTTTTAAAATACCGCGCGGAGTCCTATTTTCAGCGTTAAATTAAAATTATAAATAATTGAGATAGAACTCCGAGAGTCAGGACTTTTGTATTGTAAATTTCTTCCTCTTTAAGATGCTTTTTTTAAAAATTCTTAAATATGAATAGTTTCGGAGTTATTGACAAACAATGAAATCCTTTTTTTTTGGCAACTTAATTTGTTAATAACTTTTGTAATTTTTTGCTTGCTAATTATTCCTTCGAAAACATTATTCTAGACGTCATTCCGAATCCAATGAGGTATCACTCATATTTTTAGGAGCTTTATCACTATTTTCCACCAATTTGAACTTGTTGACTAGACTACTTACTCTACCGATGCCCTCGAATACTCAATGTCCGACAGGCCCGCGAACTGTAAAGTACACAGTTGCACAAAACCCCCTAAAATACTAAAAGTCATAATCCCTCAATCGCCAGCGACCGCCCTGAGCCGAGGTGCAAGCCCCACGGGGGGCGCCCTCTTACGCAGGTTGCTTAGTTTGTAGTTTTTTAAATATTTTATTAAGGCTGGAGTTCTGCTCGCTTTAAAGCCCGATGAAGTAGCAAAAGACTCGTCAACGTATGTCAGTCCAAAAAAAAAAGTGGACTTCTGAGCCATTTATACTTTTGACATTATATGACAAAATCTGTTGCCTTATCTATATCATTCTAAAATGAATACGTGAAATTTCGAGTTACCCTGTAGGTATACAAATGTCTTGAAATAAACAACCTACAATAAGATACAGATAAAAGCCTATTCTAATAAATATTTGGTTCTATTAAAGGATTCAATTGGTTGGCCCAAATGCCATTTCAATAGGCCCAGTCTCCCATTGTGCGTTTAGAAATTGTCAGTGACTGCGTTTGAGATGCATTCATTGACAAGTCAACTATACATAGTTGTTATTGCGTTAAGACTCTCAACTAACGTATCTTCATTTTATATAGGGAACGCTTCAGAGTTTATTCATTTTTTGTACAAATCGACTAGGAGCAGTCTGTGAATACGACCGACGGGGAACTGGAGTCCAGCACGGTTGGAACGGGACTTTGCCTTTCCCTTGACTTTACCGCCTTTGCCACGTCCGGACATGTTTGAATGAAAAGATTAAATTTACGTTGACACAAAAACAACGTGCGCGACCGAGTCACGTACAATGAAAGGGGAATGGTGCTCCCACACAACTGTAAAATGTAAAAAACATTTTGTTTATAACGATTTGATCATAATTATGGAAAATGTTTTCATGTTTTTAATAAACACTTCTAAACAATATTGTAAGTCAACGAATTCCAACATAATACAATATTTGTTAGTATCCAATTTTTAGCATGCAGTTATAATGCTTTTTTTTTTTATCAAAAAAAAAAGCCGATGTGAGTTTCAAATTTTATAAATATTTGTAAACCTTTTCTATCAAGTGTAGCTGCACTTAAAATATCTGACTTTTCCTAACAGAATGTTTCATTTTTTAGTGAATGAAATATTGCTACCAAATGTTGAAACATTTTGCATCTATATATAAAGCAGCAAACAACCTGCTGGTCTTCTTCAATATAACAGTGCGATTCAGCAACCGTTCTCCTAAGACCGATTCATTTATTTTAGTTTCCCCAGCAGGGTCTATCACCTATGGACATTTCGCCGACAGAACGTTTCATATGCGTCACTTTTGACGACAGCCCTTTACAGCAAGCAAATGTTTCACCGACATGACGTTAAACCTATAACTACTCCATAACCTGCTCCCCGCACCGTTGTATTGAAGAAGACCAGCAAGTTGTAGGCGGTTGGTTTTGTACTTCCGCTGCACAAACACGCTGTCTTTGCTTTTGAACTACTAAATACTTCTCTACTTTACTAACTACTTTGCTCACCGATCATAAAAGCCATCAAGATTTTAACCTCATTAAATAGTTTCAAGAAGAACAAGCTAAGAAACCTGCTCAAGAAAACCGTTGAGGCTTGGACCTCGTTTCAGGGCTAGCTTTGTGCAACTATCGCTTAACTTTACAGTATGGTCCTCTTGGCCTTCAGGTTTACGAGGTTGGAAGCTAAATTTTTTATTTTATTCTTGAGTAAGCAAATTATTCCACGTATTCTGTAGTATTCTGTAAGATGAAAGTATACCAATACTTTCATAGTCGAGCAGCTCATTGAGCGTACTGACCCTGTAATTTACCTCTCTTATACACAGACAAACTAGATTAATTCCCAACATCAGCCATATTAGATTCATTACTATTTGCCAAGAACCTGAATAAAAAAATGTAGGTATATCTGTAATTCAAGGTGATTCCAATCTGATATGATTGGGATAAAACTTACCACGTGTATTCACGCGCATGTTCCACAATGTGAGTGTATATTTCCTATTCATTCCTGAATATTTCATTTGGTTGAATCATCTCTGTGTTGACTATACATATAGATATTCTCAAGAAAAGGTGGCTGTCTTATGTTATCGAGGTTGTGATTGATTTTCCCTTATTACAAATACAAAACAAATTCCTTTATGTTCACACACTTAGTTAAATCGAGGAGCAATAGTGTTGGTGTATGGTGGATTTTATGCTTTATTAGATTAAAAAATATTCATGTTATATTTGAATTTTAAATTGTTATTGTTATCTTGGCTCAGAGTTTTCAATGACTCTAACGGCAATGTTTTTTCATCCTGGCAAAAATAATCAAAATCATTAATTTTGACAGAAGATGGACGATTAATTTGATAATTTTAATCTGAGGATGGATAAATTAGCACTCAGTGTAATACAATCCATGGTTGTTAACCATCGTTACCCTCGTGATACATATCGATTTTAAAACGACTATTCTACTAATTGATTTCGCTTAGAAAATTATGTTAATTAATGGTCAAAATATCAAAGGAATACAATTTTACTTTTGAGAGAATCTCTATAAAAAAGCTGTTCGTTTTAAAATGTATATTTTTTATCTGAGGATTGAAAAATTGGTCCTAAAAAGATTAGTCATTATAAGTTTTCGATTTCGAATGAATATTTCATGTATTAACAGTCAGAGCTATTTATGGGCTGTTGCCGCGATTCTTTGCGAACCCTATTTAAAGATATAAATATATTAACTGTGCCATCTGAGTATATCTACCAGAATATTTGAAGCCAATTAACTAAATACTGGACCTAAATAATGTTGACATGCCCATTTGAGTATGTTTCGCCGGATCGTCTCAATGAGGCCGCGATGAAACCGGCAGTAGAATACCCCACTGAGTTTGTTTCGTCGGCCTTCTCTCTCGACGATATTTTATGGTCCTTCTAACTAAATAATAACATACTCAAAGAACAGAACTTTAGACTATAAAATTGTAAATAAAAAATAAAATGGTAAGTATTTTCATACCTGACAGCTTTTACGCTAAATCTATTAATAAATATAAAATACAAACTATTTATTATTATTATAACTAAATTAAATTAATTAATCAAAAATATTATATTAATGAGCCAAATATGTTTTGACTAGGTATTTGTAAATGCCTGTAATAATTACGTAAATAAAAACTTATTTTATTTTAACTCTATTTTATATATTTTTTGTTGGTAGGTACTAGTATAGCTGGGTCAAACGTAGACGTACACTTCATCTATAGTTTCAGCTCGAATTTAACACAAAAAAATACTGATATCGTTAGATAGTGAAGACAATTCAGCTTAGGCATGAGGCAAGATTTTGAAATCCTCTTGCGCAACGTGGGTAGTCATTTTCTAAGTACGAAAAACTCAATATTTCGGTAATAAATTTAAATTTAACGAAGTTTAAGCCATATTTCTATTAAATTTTAAATAGCGCGAAAATAGACCTCAAGTGTCATGGCGTCGGCTATGACGTCGAGCTATTGTAAAAAATGTCATTGAGTCCGCCAAACTGGTTAAATTCTCTTTGATGGTTACAATATTGTGACGTCATGCGCCGTGATTGGTGTTTCAGTCAAAATGGCCGATTGCAGTATTTTAATCTTTTATTTTATTAAAAATCACATTAATCTCAAGGTTATATATAAAAATAAATAAGTGTAATAATTTCTTTTTATTTGTTCTTTCCCCTAAAAACATTAAATCTTTAATTTTTTGATACTGTCGTCACGCCTATTATAATGTAAAAGTATAGATGTATAACATCAATATCACCAAAAATGTAAGTATCCGTAAACTTATGGCATAGCCACACGAATAACTGTAAGAGGCAAGGGACAACTAGCCGACCTTTATTGCAATAATAAGAGCTCTTATTTGGGATAAGTGCACTTAGAATTTGTTTACGAAGGTACTTAAAAACTCTATGTAAAGAAAAATAACTTTTGTTGGACTGTTTTAATAATATTGCAGTAGGTACCTACTTATATCATAGAATGGCCACATGAATGATATAGATTTAGTATTTGAATTATTTACTTTTTTCTGTTTTAATTTTTCTGTTTTATTTTTCTGTTTTAATTACTTTACTCAAAATATAGCAGGCAGAACAAAAAAAAAAAATAGTTTTGGGCTCAGAATTCGAAAAAAAATAAACGGTATTTTTGTTTCATGGTGTTAAGATAGCAGCGTTTCCTTGGGTGTTACAACATAATATTGCGGTCACCAATCCGCCTGCCAAGCGTAGTGACTATGGCAAATACGGAGGGTACTTGTCTCGGGAGAAGGCCCATGTTCAGCTGTGGATGCTATACGGGCTGATGATGATGGTGATGACGACATTATTTGAAATCAAGTTTTCCACGGGAACGGAATCTACGCGGGTAACACCGCGCGTAGCTTCTAGTAAACTAAAAGTAAAGAAATTTCATAATCCTTCGTCCCCGGTCCTCCTCCGTAATATTTTTATCATCATTAATTAACAATTTGGTCGTTAATGCTGGCGTAATTTGCTCCAAATCGGAGGTACACTACGCGTTGATGCGTTTCCCAATGATTCGGAAAACAATATTACCTACCAAGCGATCATAGCACGGTTGACATCACAGAAATATCATGACAGAGAACAGCTTCAAGCTATCAATATTTTACACAGTTTATATATCTGAAATCTCTACTAATATTATAAAGACGAATCTTATATTTTTTATGAAAACGATCCGGCACGGGTAGTGGTAATGTAGGGGTAGAGTAGGGGTAAAGTAGGGGTAGGGTAGGGTAGGGGTAGGAGTAGGGTAGATGTAGGACACCGCATAAACGAAGTCTCTCCGGGCCAGTTTATTTTATACAAATGTTTAGGTCTTTTATTTGTCGATTGAGGCAGTACGAAGTCTGCCGGGTCAGCTTATATATAGAAAGAAAGAAAATACATTTATTGACGGCACATGCAAGAAAATAAAAATTGATTATTACTATTACAGTTATATGCACCATAAATGGGAACTGGCTTCAGCATTAAGCTATATCAAAAATCTAAAAGATCATTGCGCAGCGCTGGTATTCTAGCCGACCCCAGTTTTGAATTAGAAGTAGCTAATTTAAATTAAAACTAATTTATAACCTACTATCTATTCTAAATCTTCACTTCTTGGCACTATTGGTCTATAGAGCAGTGAAAGAGAGAGGCGTCGGAACGCTTCTTCGTTTCCGCGGCCAAACACTGAAACCCTTTGGTGGTCGCAGCATCCGACTATAGGCCTTTGCGCACCAAGCGTCGTAAGCACCGTCGACCTCGAGCCGTCGTAGACGACCCGGACGATGTGATCACAACTTACCAACTAGCAGTACAGAGACTGCAAGAAACTACAATGAAACCGCTTTATCGGACCCGACGGAGAAGAGTGCGGCTATGAATGCGAAGCGTCCAAGCGTCCCCCCTCGTCCTCCCGACCAGTACTTTGCAAGAAATCTTCCGATGTACGTATGTCCAAAGTCCGAGACGTAAAATGTAAATTAGACAGATACATAAAACTCTCTCAGGAGGCGCCCTCTTGCGCAGATAGCTTAGTTGTAATTATTAAACCGTTTGCCTTTATGCGGGGTGAAGTAGAAGAACCCTCGTGTTTAACTTCATTCCAACTATTCCAAGTACATGTACGAATATATTTAATTTTTACAGACAAAGCTCACTACTAATGTATACAAACCTGTTAGTAGTACCTTTGTACATAGTTGTCTTTTTGTTGTTACTTGTGCGTGTAAATAAATAAATAAAATAAACCTGAAGAGTTTGTTTTTTTGCGTGAACTCGCAAATTTTAGAAACTACTGCGCTCAAGAAGCTAAAATACACGTAACTTATCAACATAGTCGTCTCGTAATACTAGATGTGCAGGCTGTAACTCCTAATGTATGCCAGAGTAAGAAAAGCCTCACTCTTGTATGTAATTTGATTTTGTAGCAAAATATTTTTCTGGTGAAATAAAATTTATCTTTCCACAGAAATGTCATCAGTACGTATCACTATCTTACGTTATAAGGATGGCATATAATTTAGCAGCACCTTATATACTGATACTAACTTCCTGTAGGAACTTCTTAATTAATACACAATACAATACAATACACTTGCTTGAGATACAGGATAAACCTAGTTAAGGCTAGTACTAAACTATACCTAGAGTTATACTGTTCCTTATTTGTAAATATCATCATCATCATCAGCCCGTATAACGTCCACTGCTGAACATGGGCCTCCTCCCGAGGGAGGGTTTTTGCCATAGTCTGGTGAGCGCAGTATTATGTTGTAGTACACAGGGAAACGCTGCTGCCCGTTCCCTGGTATACGCTTGATATAAATGATGTTATAACAATCGGGACCAACGGCTTAACGTGCTTTCCGAGGCACGGAGGTCCCTCAACCAACCAGACGCGGAAATAAATCTTAGAATTTACACAAAGATTTCTTGTCCGGTGTGGGGATGGAACCCACGACCTCCGAGACCTAAAGCGAGCCAAATACCGCTACGCTACGGAGGTTTTGTAAATATAGACTTATTTTATTTTATTAAATTTATTATTATTATTAATGCAAACCAAATGTAAAAAACAATGTACCTACATAAAATAAAAACCAGTAAAAAAAAGTAAAAATATAATATGAACAACAGGCGGTCTTATCACAGTCAGCGATCACTTCCATACAAACTTAGGATGGAAATCGTGTTTTTTTTTGTTGTCCGGGGGTAAATGCATTGACGCATTCCCACCGCCGGTGCAGCGTATTCGCGCGCTGGCGGTGGGATATGTGGGACTTGCCCTCTCCATAGCGTGGTATGCTGAACTCATACCACGAGGAGAGGACCCTACACCACTAAAACCTCCCGGACACTCCTTCGATCCGCCGTTGGCGGGGGCCGGGTACGCATGGGTAATATGGTACCGCGGGATCTCCAGGGCCACACTTACAGTGGCCCATTTGCCCAATTATAGGGACGCCCGGAGTGTAGAGGCGTCCCTACTCCTCATGGGTTAGCCTCGAAGGGAGCGGGGCCCATGTACCCCACTCCCCGATGCCGAGCCTAGGGTGGTAGGCGGCGGGAGGATGGAAATCATACAAATATTATAAATGCGAAGGTTTTTATGTGTGGATATAGTATGTTCTTGATTTGGCTGAAAGTTTGCACGCGGATAGTTTATAAGCTGGATTAACATAAAGGCATACAAGGTATCACGCTCCGACCGAATGGGGCAGAGTGACGCGGGTAAAATCGCGGGGCGCTGCTAGTATCTTATACTTAGGATTAGAATGGGTAGCAATGAAACAAGAAAATGTATGAAAAGGGAAGAACGGCGTGACATTACAGGATTAAAAGGGCATTAGAACTATTAATACATGCCAATCTACCTGCCAAGCGTAGTGACTGGCAGACCCCTCATTCGGGAGGAGGCCCATGTTCAGCAGTGGACGTTGTACGGGCTGATGATGATGATATATATTTATTTATTTTTTATTATATATAGGCTTACGTTAGACCATAATCTCGCTTGATGGAAGGCGAAGATAAGGCCTAAGATGATACACGCTTGCCTAGAAAGTGTCTGTTCACTTTAGCCTTAAAGATGTCCAGATTATAGCGTTCCGGAAAAACTGACCCCGGCAGAGAATTCCACTCCTTAGCCGTTGGCATTATGAAAGAATCAGCAAATTCAACGAGCAGATTCAAAGTAAATTCAACAATCACACAGCAGTAACATAAAATAGTATTTTTCTACAATAAGTGAGGTATACAGGGTTATTTGTAAAACACCGGTAACCTCTCATGACTATATTACTAACATCATAAACAACAACTTTTGGTCTACGACTTTTTACAAAACATAATACATTTACCAAAAACAAACCTTCAATATTTTGTTGTCCTATCTAACACATTTTAACTCTGTATTCCCCGCTCCCCTCGCTATTGTCGGTACTATCGCTTTCTTTTGCTTTGCATAGACTTCGTAACATTTAAAGCGTTGAATTTAAATATTTTTATTTTTGTGTGTAAATCTGATGAATTAAAATATGATGAATTTTTAAAAGTCATAGAACAAAAGTTGTTGATTATGATGTTAGTAACGTAGACCTGAGAGGTTACCGGTGTATTACAAATAACCCTGTATAGTGTATACCTACATGTTTTGAATACCGGTTTTAAGTAAAGGGAGCGATTGAGAACGTCTTATTGCTAAAGGCAACGCATTTCAAAGATGAGCGGCTCAGACAGTGAAAGATTAAATATAGGATATAGCCTTATGCTGGATATTCTCAAAGAAAATAGGTAGGTAAAGGTAAAATTTTACAGACCGTTTTGGAAATGTTTTGATGATACGGAAAAACGCAGCTGTTAAATTATAATCTTACTAGCTTCCCGTGCGCGGTTTCACCCGCGTGACACCCGTTCCCGTGGGAATTTTATAATTAAATATAGCCTATATTAATCAGTGATAATGTAGAATTCAAATGCTGAAAGAATTTTTAAAATCGGACCACTACTTTTTGAGCCAATTCGTTAAAATGTTTTTAACATACAAATCTTTCCTATATAGAATAGAATTTTTCGTCCGCACAGCACCCGTTCACGTAAGAAATTCATTAATAAATTCATTCATAATTGACGCACCGGTGGCTCAGAGGTTACGACAGTGGCTTCTGAGACCTGGTGGCTTTAATTCCCTCCCATGACTATTATTTGTGTGAACCTCGGATTTTTATATCCCTTAATTTTTGTGACTAATGTAATGTAGATATAGATATAAACCAAATGTCGCCATCATCGCTGCCATTAAGCATAGGTAATATGAAGAAAAGTGCCAAAACATCATAATTTATTAATAAACATGTATGATTGCTTATATTACACATACGAGTAATTAGTAATAAATAGTGAACTTTAACATCCGCAGGCTGTTGCCGCTACGCAAAAATGTGACGGCGATCATTTACTTGATGAATCGCTAAAAGTAAAAAAATGTCGCGTTGTCATGTAACAGCCATGCAACCAACGACTAAAACTGTAGCTATTGACAATAAACCGCCAATAGAGATGAGTAATAAAATATATTTTTGAACGGTCAGTCAGATTAAACCTAAAATATGACACGTATTTTCTCTTTCGAATGATGAAGATGTGAATTGTGAAAGAATTTTATTACGACACTTCTAGGTACAATTTAACTTAGGAGTGAAGTCACAAGCCTGAACTTTGTTGCTCTGTATCTTTGTCATTTTTTATTGTTTTCATAAGTCAAAAAACACATGTTCCATATTTTTTTGGTAATCTATCTAACGAACCAAATTGTTATTTTTAGTTGCCATGCCTATTACTACTATCTGACTGCTAAATTAACGCTGTATTATTTTTAACGTAATAAGGCTTATTACGTAAAAAAATGATACAGTCACTGGTTCCTCAAAAGTCTATTTAAGCTAAAATAAACTAATTTTTAAAGCAAAGTCGTTAAAATTTGGCTAGCCATGATTCCTCGGGGAACAGATATTTGAAAATCTGTTTATCTTATGTCTTATACTAATATTAAAACTGAAGAGTTTGTTTTGATGTATGCTTGAATCTGAGGAACAACAGGTCCGATTTAAAGGCTATATTTTATTATGAAATTACGGGAATTAGGCGGGTAAAAGTGCTATACCCTCATGCGCTGCAATTGAACGTCTTTTCTTTACGGGCAAGGAACTACAGCCGAAACGAGCCTCGCTTACAGACGAGAACTTCAACATTAATGTTCATGAAGGGGTATCATATGCCAGATGACTAAATTGACAGATAAATTGGACGGGTTAGCATCGTTTCGTCTAAGATGTAACTGGTATATATAGCAATTCGTCTAAATAGCAATTGGTTATAACATTAGTATGCAATCGTCTTAAAATATGTTTATCTAATTAGTGGTTAGTCCAGAACGCCACTAGTCTATCTTAATAAAACAAATTCCAAATCTTAATCCATATGAATTAAAAAACCTTGTTTGTCGACTGTAATATCTGTAATAAGTATTACACACTAAAAATCATACCTGTCTTTTTTGCACGATGCAATTTTTATCACGTGTTAACGGATTAAATTTTAACGTTACTTGCGTAAAATTATCTGAAATGTTACGCTTTAACTTTTAACGAAGTTAACTTTTTCAGTAACGAAGTGACAGTATTTGATTAACGGTACCCAGTTATGCATAAAGTACAGGGTTGCCAACCACAATTTAAAAAAAATTGCAACTTGGAGTTGTAAAACCAGGACAACTGTTTTAAAAATAAGATGCAGTAATAGTGTAACAAAATTTCAAATAATATGTAGAAAAAGATGGTTAAGTAATTTCAATTCAAGTAATAATGTTTAGTGTGAGTGGCACAGTCGGAAGGGGAAGACCTCGACGAACGTTCTCTGACCAAATCGGAGACATCCTCGCAAAAGGTTAAATAAGAACCACCTTAAACCGACGTGCTTGTATGAAGAATGTTATGAGAGTGAATGAAGTGAAAGATTTTATTTATTTTATTTTTATTTATTTATTTATGTACACCCAATAAACATAGTGAAGAGAAAAACAAAGATGTGTGTAGGGATCGTAGCAAGTGGAGGTCCACTGCCTACTCCGCTGGGAAACAGGCGTGAGCTTATGTATGTATGTAATAATCATAATGTTAACGCGCAAATTTTATAATAATATAACCTTATAAGGGCGCTTTAAAAACCCAGGACGCTGCTTAAAAATTATCCAGGATTTGAATGTTTTTAAACTTTCGCGATTTGTACACATAATTTATAATAGACGCGGGTCTCAATCGCGGTACAATTTTAAGGCAAATCATTACCTTTTAATAATCCGACGTTTCGACATGGGTTACAGGCTACTATAAATTATATCCAGGACTTCCCAGGACATGTCCTGGGAAAACAAGACGGTTGGTAACTCTAATATAAAATAGTTTATCACAGCAGTTCACGTCTGCTGTGACCGGCCTCTGTTACCCAAATACAGTCTAGAATTTATTCTGTTTTTTTCTGACCAGGCAAATTACATATATCAGTCACCGGAAAATAATAAAAATCGTAATTTGATTAAACTAGTTAGTTGATTAACTAACGAGGTTTCGGGTGGTTAAAATAAAATAACAGAAACCTGGAGTTCAACAGGACTTATTGAAGTTGTTTTTTTTTGTTTTGTTACAACAGAGTCATAGTCTCGTTTGGTAAGGTTAGTGTATAATAATTAAGTGAATAATATAATCATTTAATAGCGACCCGCCCCGGCTTCGCACGGGTGCAATGCTGATAAACCTTCCTCTTGAATCACTCTATCTATTAAAAAAAACCGCATCAAAATCTGTTTCGTAGTTTTAAAGATACATAGGGACGGACAGACAGCGGCAAGCGACTTTGTTTTATACTATGTAATGATGCGCGTCACTGAAACTGGCAACTAAATTTAACAATATATTCATATTCATTAATTATTTCGTAAAGCCAATTTACATGGCAAAATTAAATTATTATAATATATAGGTATTTAATCCAAAATGCAAGTAGATATTAATACAATAGCTTATAAAAACACAGTTTGTGGTCAATAATATTTGTGTCAAAAATCATGAACATTATCAGAGATGTCAGCTAAAGTGAAGTTGCGAAGTGCGATCTATGAACAGAGATTTCTGTCCACAGTGCTTCCTTTGAACCGATATATCTATGAACAATGTGTCTGTGAACAAAGTTTTGGGCGAAACGTGATGTCTAGGAATAGAGATTTTTATTAACTGTGATTTCTGTGTATGGTATGGTAGTGGTATCGTTTCTGTCAAGGTTCCAAGCTCCTGCCATGGAGGCTGTCATCTATATTTAAATTATTCTCAGTATGTTTCAATTGTTAAAAAATGAAAATCTGGACGAGCGCTCCGTATACCTACTCGATACTTACTTGAAACTATCATAGTTTCCGCCACAATTTCCTGCTGCGAGTGGTATGCCCCATATGGTATGGGGATCACTGAACTAAAACTAAAACTGTTTAAAAAAATGTACAAATTGATCAAAGACTTTAAATTATGTCAAAAAGAATGATCTCGGAGTTTCTTATAGTCTTTCTTCTCCGGGTTTCACAACATAGGTAAATATATAAAGACTCAGGACGTAGGAAGCTAGGATAGGGTCCGGTCGAACATTGGTAAATCCTATTTAATATCATTATTGTTGAAATGTAAACTAATAAATTATCATGTTTTTTTTTGTCTTTCTCTCTTTTTATCATTGTCTTAGACTTATAATAAGTACGATCGATTCGTCTGCATTAGGTATTAATAAACGTTATCATTATCATTTTCCCTTTGGATTAGAATAACAAAATATATAATGTGTACATACTTAAATGCAATCATAAGCAGTAATGGAAGTTGATTGTATTAGGTACACTATTATGCAGGAAGGACAATGAAAGCCACGCCGACAATAGATCCTAACCCGCTGCGCTGTTAATCGAGAAATAATCGTTGATATCGGTACTATAGTGTTTATAATAAAGAGAGAATATTTTAATCTTCTGCTAATATATACTAGCTACTGAAGAGTGTGTTTGTTTGCTTGAACGCGCTAATCTCAGAACTACTTGACTGATTTGAAAAATTCTCAGTGTTAGATAGTCCATTTATCGAGGAACGATGATGAGAATGAATTATGATGTTCCTACGGTAACGGGAGTTACGCGGGTAAAACCGCGCGCGGGAATCTAGTTTAATAATGTAGTGTTGTATGAGTGCGTTTACGGCGATGCGATTTACAGGCGTGAATGAACGACGTAAGGTGAAGACGTGGTAATATAAGGTGTATGGGACGCAATAAAAAAACAACCAAAGACCGAAGTCGAAAAAAGACCTAAAAAGCTTGAGGACAGTATTAACTAAACATGAGAAGTATGTTATTTTTATTATTGCCCCACTCTCAGTTTACAAAGAAGTTTCCGATGCCCTCACAGACTAGAAGTCCGAGAGGCCCGAGAACTGTAACGTAGAGTGACAGTTGCACAAAACTCCCCTAAACAGCTACAAGTCATAATGAAAAGTCAATCTGAGCTGAGCAGTGGTACAAGTCCCACACAAGGTTTTGGTTGCTTAGCTTGTAGTTTATTAACCATTGAATAAGGCTGGAGCTCTGCTCGCCTTTATGCCCGGTGAAGTAGCAAAAGCATCGTGGCTCATAGGTATGTGGCGCTATAAATGCCCGTCGAAAAAACGCTATACCTCTACTATAACCAAACATATGAGATAAACAGATAGTGAGTAAAATGCATTCGTGTCAAGTATTAATACTAAGTCACCACAAACTTTTTAAATGTATTACAAGTTTTTCGACTTTTATATCTTATAATTGGGCTGGATTATTTGGACTAATTTTATTGCAACTTTCTCATTTTTCCTTTCCCTCTTGTACATTTTACTTTTATAGTTAGAACTAATACGCCTTTTATCTAACGTACAGCAATTAATCAGATCTGTGCATGATACGTTCCTAATCTGTACAAGGAGCTTAACTGTTTGAACTAATTGCTTTCGTATATTGTGGTATTTGCTTGCTTTTGAGAGCTTGATTATGAGAATTACGCCTAATGAGATTGGCTCCTTATTAAATGTGGCTTACCCAAAAAGCGTAAACTTCCGATGCCCTCGTAGACCCGAAGTCCGAGAAGCCCGCGAACGACACGACAGTTGCCCTGAAAAAACTAAATGTCATAAATTAATCCCTCTGCTAGCAACCACGTCCTGGCTCTCTTTGTTTTGGTAGTTTTTTAACCATTTAATAAGGCACGAGCTCTGCTCGCGTCTATTGCCTTGTGAAGTAGCAAAAGCCTCGAATAAGAGGTCCGCCCAAAAATATCTAAAAGCATATGATCTCCGTAGCAAATGCCTCGATACTGTGCCTGCGTTCGGCCACAAAAAATCTCCATGCATGTGATCTCTAAAAAAACACAAATTTACATTTATTTATGGGCAGAAACAATGTTGCGTATAGAGCGTATAGGCTCTAACCGAATTAGGAAACCAGTGACACGACATGGTTTCAAATCTAATTTCATCGGTGATACTGCAATACGGAGTAAGTGTTAATAAGGTTTAAAATCAAATGTAGCATATTCCTTTTGTGTCCTATAAATATTTACAAAGAAAATACTTCTAGATAGATGACATTACACCTTGCTAGCAACTCAGTCTAAAGTAAAGATTTAAAAAAAATATCAGTTGCCGCGACTTAGTTTATATTCATAGATTACATTATTAATACCAAGTACGTTCGTGCTGTAGCAGTCCCAAAGTCGGAGGTCCACACTCTTTAAGGTGAGTATAGACTAGAACATTTACTTGTAACAGAACATCGTTCATTCGCAATATGTGACATCCGTAAGGTTCAATATTGTGTAAAAAGGCAAAATAAATGCTCAATTTCATGTAAATGCTCTAGTTTATACTCACCTTAAGACCAACCTGAGCCGAGCTCCAAGCCCCATAGGGATCGCTCTCTTGCCTATACTGTTTAGTTTGTAATTTTTAATAAGGCTGAAGGCACTGCTCGATTTTACGCCCGGTGAAGTAGCAACTGTCTCGTTATTAGTCTTGTGTAGTTCGTGAACGATGAACGAATAGGATCATCTTCGTACTGTACTAGAAGAAACGTTTCCGAACGCTTATTTGTAATCGGTCTAATAGGTCAAATAGCTCATTTCGTACTTCATACATTGTAAACCGCGAGATCGTATAAGTGCGAGCGAGAACGAATAATGAAACTGACTGATTGTTTTTGACAAGTACGTCATACGAATTCATTCATAATTCATAATAATGTAGGCGGTTGATCAGAATGACAGTCCTTGAGTCCTAAGCCTGTTCAAGTATGAAGGAAAATCAAATATGTTAAATAATTACAATAGTAACCATAATTTGGTCACCGTGGTGATTTGGTGGCTGCTCTGTGGTCCGCAAATACGCTCTAAGTACTTAACAATGTTCCTAGAGAACGTATTTACTCTGTGGTCCACGCTGTCCTATATGGAAATGCTAACCGAGCGCAAAGACCGAATAGAGCTGTTAGAGCTTATAGAACGAACTAGTTCACTGTCCGAAATGAACTAGTACGGAGCGATCTTGAAAATGACCGAGCAGGCACAAGACTACTCGTTATAGTAGAGGTATAGCATTTATAGCGCCACATACCTATGAGCCACGATGCTTCTGCTACTTCACCGGGCGTAAAGGCGAGCAGAGCCCCAGCCTTATTCAATGGTTAATAAACTATAAACTAAGCAACCAAAACCTTGTGTGGGACTTGGACCACTGCTCAGCTCAGATTGACTTTTCATTGTGACTTGTAGCTGTTTAGGGGAGTTTTGTGCAACTGTCACTCTACGCTACAGTTCTCGGGCCTCTCGGACTTCTAGTCTGTGAAAAAAATTGGCAAAATCAATGCAAAATCGGAGATAAGGTACCTACTTACTCTCTGTTTACCTACTCGTGGTAGCAACTTAACTACTGGTAATTTGCTGCGATGGGTAAAGGTGTGTTGGTTACGACTAATTGTTATCTATTTGTGTCCATACATTCTTTATTTTATTTAAAGCGAAATAATTGATGGTCAGAAAAACTACCATAATGATGCTAGAGAATTATCTGTAATAACGGTTCCGGTGTAAGTATCTTTTTAAGTCTCTGAGGTGGTGGGTTCGATTCCCACAACGGGATGAGGAATCTATGTATACAATCTGAGATTTCTTTCCGCATCTGGCTGGTTGATAGACTACCGACCGTGCCTCCGAAAGCTCGTTAAGCCGTTGTTCCCGATCGTTGTAACATCATCTATAGTTATAGATGATGTTATAACAATCGAGTACAACGACAATCAGTAATCAGTTCGACTGCACCGGTGGCTCAGTGGTTACGGTAGTTGCTTCTGGGACCTGGTGTTCTGGGTTCGATTCCCACCCGGGACAATTATTTGTGTGAACCACAAATAATTGTTCTGAGTCTGGGTGTACTTTGTGTCCGTTAAATGTATGTTTGTAAAGTCCCCCGCGACACAGGGATTTATTTCCCTAGTGCGAGAGTTGTCTTTTTTAAAAGAAAAGAAAGAAAAGTATATCAGGAAACGAGCAGCAGCCTTTCCCGGTGTGCTAAAACAATACTGCGATTACCAATCAGGCTGTCAAGCTTGGCGACTATGTCATACCCCCCTGTTCAGTTAACAACAATTCCGATATTGATAAAAATGGCTTTCTCATTTCTTTCTTTTCTTTAAAATATCACAAAAAATCTTTTTACAATATTAATGAGCGATGTGCATTTTTATTTTTTAATATAACTGCATAATTACTTAGTTAAGTCACTACGTTTCTCTGTAGTTGCAAGGAGAAAATATCTTACTAAGGTTTCCTTTAAGTATTGTCCAGTTACTATTTCTATTAACAATTATACTCCATGCGGCTGCACCCGCGTATTTCTTGTTCAAATAATAATAAGAATTTTATTTTTATACCTGCTGAGCCTTCCTAATGAGTCCCGCCGTCTATTGCTGAATACTGTATGAAAATCCATTCCGCAGCTATTGATTTAATCGTAGTCAGACAGATACGACGGGCTGGAGCTCTATAGAGTCAGTTGACAGTGAAAGACCTACCTGTACTCTATGCTATTTGATTGATTTAATATTATCTGATATCTGTCACGTAGGTATAGGTATATTGTGTACCTAAGTTCTATCTACTAACACCTATATAATCCTAGCGCTGTATATTTTATGTACTTGCATGATTATTACGTTATGTTTATTTACTATCGGCGAGCGGCACGTGTAGATATGCTACCGCATCTCGGACTGTTACGTCGCGTTCTACTAACTAACCATCCATTACTTGTTTTATTTGAGTACTGTGAGTATGTGTCTAAAGACATCAGGCATTGGATGGGTTGTAAAGACTGTTAGTTGTACATTTCCGTATCTGGTCGTGGTATTGGTGAAGGCCAGGTTCAGGGGCAAACAGCGTCATCGCGATGCACTTTTAGACGATCGTGATTGTTGTAGTGCAGTTTAGAGTTTGTGATGGCGATAGAATATGCGCGCCTTTCCATTTTTGGTTTGTACACTGTAATTCGATATATAGAATGTTTCTGATCCCTACTTGGTCAGCATACTATTCGCTGACGTTGACTTTTTTATGTACATGCTTATGAATAACAATACTTTACCTTGGGTGTCGATTAACGTCATCAATTACATTTATTGGGTACGATGCAGTACTTTAAGCATGTATTAGGCAATTTATATATTAATCGCAGTGGTTTTGAAGTTACTCAAGAGAAAAGTAAGTAGGTTGGCTACGCAATAGGCAAAAGGTGGGCTATGGAATACAATTTTATAATTGACTAGTTTGCCGCGCGCGGTTTCACCGGAGTTGCTCCCGTTGCCATGGCAACTTCGTCATTAAATAGAGGATATGTTACTACTGAATAAAGTAGCTTTCTAATGTTGAAAATAGTTTGAAATCAGCGCAGCAGTTCCGGACCCTATTTAATGCAAACAATATAATAAAATATAATCAAATCATTCCTCTTTAAAACATTAGTATAGATATGTCGATCGGTCACTTAGTAGATCGTTTTATCAATATGTATTTCATAAAGATAAAACGTTAAGAGTTAGATAATCATAGCGTTTCCTCATTCAAGTTTATGAAATAATAATATTTTTCACATTAATTATACTTATTTGGCTTGTTTGGAATACATACTTAAATATGTCGAATTTACCGTATTTTTAGGGTTCCGTAGCCAAATGGCAAAAAACGGAACCCTTATAGATTCGTCATGTCTGTATGTCTGTCCGTCCGTATGTCATAGCCACTTTTTTCCGAAACTATAATATTGAAACTTGGTAAGTAGATGTATTTCGTGAACCGCATTAAGATTTTCACACAAAAATAGAAAATAAAACAAAACATTTTGGGGGTCCCCATACTTAGAACTGAAACCCATACGTGTGAGGTATCTATGGATAGGTCTTTAAATGATATTGAGGTTTCTAATATCATTTTTTTCTAAAATGAATGGTTTGCGCGAGAGACCCTTCCAAAGTGGTAAAATGTGTGTCCCCCCCCCTGTAACTTATAAAATAAAAGAATGATAAAACTAAAAAAAATATATGATGTACATTACCATGCAAACTTCCACCGAAAATTGGTTTGAACGAGATCTTGTAAGTAGTTTTTTTTTAATACGTCATAAATCGTAAACCGCAATTTACTTTTCATTCAATCACCTCGACTGATACGGAACCCGACTCGCACTTGGCCGGTTTTTTTTAATAAAGTCACCATTTTCCATTTCCATAAGTTTTCACAAACCTTTAAGAGTTAGTTTCTCAGTTAAAACCATTTATTATGTACTAGCTTCCCGCGCTCGGTTTCACCCGCGTAACTCCCGTTCCCGTGGGAAATTCATAATAAAATATAGCCTATGTTCTTTCTCAGGCTCTAGACTATATCTGTGCCAAATTTCATTTAAATCGCTTCAGTAGTTAAGGCGTGATTGCGTAACAGACAGACAGACAGAGTTACTTTCACATTTATAATAGTAAGCATGTTCTTTCTCAGGCTCTAGACTTCTGTACCAAATTTCATTAAAATCGCTTCAGTAGTTAAGGCGTGATTGCGTAACAGACAGACAGACAGACAGAGTTACTTTCACATTTATAATAGTAAGGATATGTTCTTTCTCAGGCTCTAGACTATATCTGTACCAAATTTCATTTAAATCGCTTCAGTAGTTAAGTCGTGATTGCGTAACAGACAGACAGAGTTACTTTCACATTTATAATAGTAAGAATAGTAAGAATTGTATGTATCATTCAAATTTATACAAACAAATTTGTAAAAAACTAACTTATTTCAATAGTAAGTGTTTCTCTAAATAGTTACTTTTGTTATATTAAACTGTTTTATAAATACATATTTTATAGGATCAGTGACAAGACTAAAGTGAATTGTAAATAACTAGTGACCAGCCCGGGCTTCGCACGGGTGCAATGCTGATACATTATACATAAAAACCTTCCCCTTGAATCACTCTATCTATGAAAAAAATCCAAATCCGCATCAAAATCCGTTGCGTAGTTTTAAAGATCTAAATACATATACATTTGGACAGACAAACAGCGGGAAGCGACTTTGTTTTGTAGTGATTCAGTAGAAATGTATGTCGCTGTATTTGTGATAATAATCTCGTAATTCAATTTGGTGGCTTTGGTAACATAAAAATTAGAAATAGTAGTGTTCTGCTGTACCACAATAGTTAAATTTATATTCATACACCTTAAAAAGAACTTTATTTCTGACTTAGTATGTATGAATGTCAAATTCATTGTTTTACCCGTGGAGCCTTCAAATAATAAAGTTTTTTTTTTTTTTTAAATCACATCATTTTTATGACATCGTATCAGCGATGTTCTAGCTAGAGACTTGAAATTTTCCTTCCAGTCATTCTACAATATACATTTAAAGAATCCTTTTCGTTACTAATAACGCGCATCCCGCCCACGGTTTCACCCGCATAACTCCCGTTCCCGTGGGAACTTCATAATTAAATATAGCCTATGTCACTCAGGGTGATAGTAGCTTTCCAATGGTTAAAGAATTTTTGAAAACGGCACAGTAGTTTTTGAGTATATTCATTACAAACATGCACACTCACACATAAAAATATCAAATCTTTCCTCTTTATAATATTACTAGCTGACCCGGCAGACTTCGTAATGCCTCAATCGATACATAAAAGACTCCTACCCCTACACTACCCCTACCCTACACTACCCCTACCCTACACTACCCCTACCCTACACTACCCCTACCCTACCTCTACCCTACCCCTACCCTACACCTACCCCTAATCTACCCCTACCCTACCCTACACCTACCCTAAAAAATCTTAGCAAAAAAATAAAGCTCAAATTGACTCTACATTTTAGTTAGAAAACGTTTGTATGGGAAAAATAAAAAGGCTGTTTTAAGGGGTTTTCAGGCAACTACTAATAAATTAAAAATTAATTAAAAAAACATTGTCCAGCGGACAAAATTGTGAATCTAAACCATTCCCAGATCCCCTTGAACACACACAAAAAATTTCATCAAAATCGGTCCTGTCGTTTGAGAGAAGTTCAGTGACATACACACTCACAGAAGAATTATATATATAAATATAGTATAGATTAAATAAAGACTGAAGAGACTGCTGTTCGCATAATTAAAGATGTTTTCAACAAAAAAGTTTTATTTGCTTATTCAACCGTACTAATAAATAATCAAACAATCAGTTTATCAATTAGCAGGATAATATTTCCTCGACTACTTCATCAGCTTTCATAAATACACAATCACAATGGCGAAATCAATTTATTATCAAATCAAATTAAATGAGGTAATGATTATAGAGTTATAGATGTATGTGCAAGATCGACTTAGCTTATTAATAATGTGTTAATTAAGCTGTCAACGCGAAATTCTCTTCTACGTGAGGGTGGATGATGAATTTTGATTGTCTTGGACATGAATTACTAATATTCCATAATAGGTTTTCCATATATGTATTCGTTTACGTATACTTTACAGAGATGCTAAAATTATTATCTCCATGTAAGATCCCTTCTTAGATTTCACACTTAGCTCTTGCAAATCTAGAATCTAAAGCAAAATAAAAGAAAAAAACAATAACAGGATGTGCATGATTTTAATCAGAATGATTTAAAAATACTTATGAATCAATTTATGCATCTAAAACTCATTCATATATTTGATCTTAATCTTAATATTAATAAATGAATCTAGCGCGAGTATTTTATTACCTGTATTTTATTTTTTATTAATTTTTTCAACTTCATTAAATTTATAAATAAATAAATTTTCTTTCTTTTTTCTTTCTAATATTGGGGCCTATTCCTAATAAAAACCAACCTTTCTTAGACGCTGTTCTGAAGTAAAAACATGAAATTGAAATCATGTTTCCGAATTCAAAAGAAGCCCTGCAACGGTCGTTTATTATTTGAGAGTTCCCTGGAGTCGCGAAGTTTGAAATGATTTTGTCGGATTTTTTCTCGATTCAGTCAGTCACCGAGAGCCGCCGAGCGATAGCCGTCCAGCGATAGTCGCCAGAGGCTTCACAGAGGGTGCATTCCTAGTTTCGGTGTAGCACCGACCGTTTGAGTAGTCAGTGGTCGGTCCTATCTTACCGTTGTAGTTCGGCTAATAGTGCGTCAGTCAGATGGCGGCGGCTCTCGGAGCGGTCGCGTCGCGTCGCGGCATGGCGCGCGAATACGCGCGAATGCACGACTATTGTTACCTACCCATGCACGAGTTGCAGCCACCAGCGCCCTACCTTTCCTACGAGCTTCTCCCGTGAGTATTTCTTTACCTCCGCGATAACAATGTTGCGTATTTCATAATTGTTATATATAAAAATTGAGACATTTTATTAGCTGTGTTTGTACTTTTGAAGTTTTATGTCGTATTTATAAAATATTTTTCTTCAACAATCTGGTACTTCGTTTGTTCTGCTCTTTTAGTTTTACTTGCCTATGTATATAGCGTTTTATTTTTTTAAATTAAAAACGGTTTTAACATTGCGTCGTCGTGTTTTTGAAAAAGTTAATACCTATGTTATAGTAGAAGAACAATATACTCGTGTAGTGTTTTTCTTGTTCTCGCGTGATAATTTAATCATTATTACATCAGTGTAATTATGGAATTGTTCTTTTAAATAACATGATTTGGGTGAGTGTTTAGTGAATCAGCATTTATCTTGAAAATATAAAAAACGACTTCAGGTACCTAAGTGTCCTACCAGCAAGCCCAGATTGTAACTAAGGTATCATAAAAAAATTACCACGTATAAAGATTTTCATTTAATATTTTTTTGTTGTTAGCATAGACTATTTTTTCAACAGGTAGGAGGGGTAGTGGGTGTATATTTTGGGGTGTATAAGTAGGTGTGTTAAGGGTGTCAATGGGAGGGTCCTATTAAGATAAAGGAGCAGTTAAGACAGTATTTTGTATCCACATTATTCAATTAGGTAGGTGCATACTAAGTCTTTGTATAACTTTGTGAGTAATTAATCTATAATAATATTATAATCGAGGTAGAGTTAGTAATTTAGTGAGGTTGTAATAACCTAATAGGAAACCATATTATGTGTAGGTGTCATCGGCTATATTTAAGTAAAAGGTTCCCCCGGGAACAAGATTTACGCGGATTAAACTACGGCACGAATAATATATAGAAATTTATCTTTATATAGGTATATATATATATATTTATTCTATACATAAATGTTTATGGCAATAAGTGTAGGCGGATATTAAAGTTGACGTAAAAAAATGTCCTTAGTAGGTACCTAACGAGTATTAAAAGATTTCTGGTATGAATTAGTATTAAGATTTAATTGTAATTAGTTGAGTTGATTTACATAGAGCGACTAAGATGTTTGCTCCAGTCTTAAATTATAATATTTTACATATTTTATCACTACATAATATCGAACACCACCCATTGCACTACCGACGTGAACCCACTCGTAACACAAGCATTTAAGCTTAGCACGAGGGGTTAACAAGAATGGTAGTAGACTGCAAATATAAAAAAATAAAAAAAAAGCAATGTCGCTTTCTCTATCCCTATATGCCTATACCCCTATGTATGCTTAAATCTTTAAAACTACGCAACGGATTTTGATGCGGTTTTTTTTAATAGATAGAGTGATTCAAGAGGAAGGTTTATATGTATAAATACATAAGCATTGTACCCGTGCGGAGCCGGGGCGGGTCGCTAGTGTACTTATAAACTAACTATCTTCCCGTGCGCGGTTTTACCCGCGTAGCTCCCGTTCCCGTGGGAAATTCATAATTAAATATAGCCTGTACCATCCGGGATGGTGTGGCTTCTCAACGGTGAAACAACGTTTTTTTGGATCGGTCAAGTAGTTTCGGAGCCCATTCAATACAAACAAACAGTCTCTCCTCTTTATAATATTAGAAGGTATAGATTTATTCATACGTTACGTACTTGCATAAATTTATACTTTTTAAGGTTTTATAGATCAAATTGTAATAAGTATTATAAACCCCTACAATCACATTTTTGAAATGAAGGAAATTATTTATCAGGAACTAGCTGCGCCCCGCGGTTTTACCCGCGTTACTCTGCTCCAGTGGGTCGGAGCGTTATTTTTTGTAGCCTATATGTTAATCGAGCTTATTAACTATCCCCGTGCAAAGTTTCAGTCAAAAGCATTCAGTAGTTTTTGCGTGAAAGAGTAACAAACATACATGCAACTTTCGCATGTATAATACCTATTCGTATCTATTGTGTATAATTTTGTTTTTTTTAATAAAAAAAAAATTATTAGTGTTATTAATATA
This sequence comes from Nycteola revayana, assembly GCA_947037095.2. Lineage (NCBI taxonomy): Eukaryota > Metazoa > Arthropoda > Insecta > Lepidoptera > Nolidae > Nycteola > Nycteola revayana. Next base: position 3,861,642 of record OX344842.1, on the reverse strand, counting down.
ATTAAAAATAAGCCTGAGATAATTAACTTGTTAATAATGCCGGCAGGAACTTTAATGCCTGTTTTCTCACAATTAAAAAATGTTTTTCCAACTGTGAAAAAACATTTTTATATATCAATTATTTTATAATACAAAAACATTCTTCATTAACTCGTAAGAAATAATAGTAGGTATTTTATTAAAGACCCTTATAAATAAAAATAAAATAAAATAGAAAATAAAATCTCTTTATTTCAGACATATTTGGTCCATAATACTGTTAGAGGTACAAAACTTAAAAACTATAATAGTGACATTAAAAAAAAAAAAAACTAATTTAAGTATTTCGCCCTTACTTAGATATCGATTTTTTTTTCGGACGGACGCCTTTTCTATTTCTGCCCGGCTAGCATAGGCAACGCGACTCGAGTCTACTCTACGGAGGCCGACCAATCACATTGCAGAAACGCACTGTCACGTGACACTTTCTGCAATGTGATTGGTCGGCCTCCTTAGTGTAGACTTGAGTCGCGCTGCCTATGCTAGCCGGGCTGGACCTCGGAAGCATATGGACGGATGTAAATTATACTTCAGAAGCATTTGGTCGTAAGTGCTAGTTTACGATAAAGGCACATACGACGAATGTTTCCGACGTATAATGTCACATCCGACCTTATGCTTATTAGCTCTAGATTTAGTCTCGATGCTTTTGCTACTTCACCGGGTATGATTGGGAACAGATCTCTAGCCTTAATAAATGGTTTAAAAACTACACACTAAGCAGCGCATGCCAGAGGGCGCTCCTAGTAGGACTTGGACCTCGGCTCAGGGCGGTCGCTAGCGAGGAGATTGAGGGATTATGACTTAGGGGAGTTTTGTGCAACTGTCGCTGTAGCAACAGTTTGCGGGACTCGGACTTCGAGCCTAATAAATTGCGCATTGGTCATTAAATATCTAGATGATTTTTCTTCTACAAACAAACATAGCTTTTCAGGTTGTTATATTAATACACCATTGCCATAGAATAAACTACTTATACGGCTATCGTAAAAGCTAGTAGAGTAATTCCCCGGATAAATAAAAAATGTATTATCATATAAATCTATGTAATTTTGTTTGGCAACCAATAGGTATACTATATTGTAAATATAAAAAAGGTAATCTTTGTAACGTTAAAACTAATTATATAATGTATGCTGTGTTTTTATGAATGTACGTGACACAAAAACTCTTTTTTACGAAAATAGCACGGCCGCTGAAAACTACGACAAACATACATTGCACCATCGAGGGCACAATTTTGATTTTCGACGAAGTGATAGAATGGTTCACGAATTTCTTTGATCCAGGCTCAGAGAGAGCCTTCAGTGTATGGCGTTAACTCCTTTGCTAAGCTTTTACAGTCCATTGGCCCGTATAAATGGTACCTGAGAGGTTTGACTGTTATACGAAATTTAACTTTATTCACTTGCATTAAAGTTGTTTTTTTATTTGATCAATGATTTTGGATTAAACCTTATGTTGACTTTGAAAAAGGTTCATCATTATACACTGTGATTTTAATAATATGACCATTTGTCATCAGTATTGCTATCAACATCTATATGAATCTAATAAAGAGTAAATTTTTGATTGTTTTTTGCATTGAATGGGCTCCGGAACTTCTGGAGCGATTCCGAAGATTCTTTCACCATCAGAATGCTACGTTATCCAGGAATAACATCATCATCATCAACAGCCCGTTTACGTCCACTGCTGAACATGGGTCTCCTCTTAACAGACCTTGGCAAGCCAGGATCGTTGAGGGATATTGCCATAATCACCACGCTTGGCAGACGGATTGGAATCGCAGTAAGATGTAAGCCTTGAGCTAATAGATGCCGCTGCCCATCCATCAGTCATATGTCCCTTAGTCGCCTTTTACGACACCCATGGGAGGACACGGGGTGGTATATTCTAAGCCGGAAACCACACGGTTAGGCCACACGGGAATAACATAGGCTATATTTAATGATGAAGTTCCCACGGGAACGAGAGCTACGCGGCTGAATCTAGTGTAGAAATGCCAACCGTCCTGTTTTTCCCATGACATGTGTTGGTTTTATGAATGTCTTGGCAAGTCCTGGATAGGTTTTACGCTGCGTTCTGCGTTTAAAGCGCCATGATAAGGTCATGGTTTTTTTTTTCATTTCGCGTATTATTATTTCTTAAATTTTACTAAATTAACCTACCTTTGGTGTCCGTGTGGTTTCCGGCTTAGAATAGACCACCCCATGTCTTCCCATGGGTGTCGTAAAAGGCGACTAAGGGACATATTATTATGGCTGATGGATGGGCAGCAGCATCTATTAGCTCAACATTTGCATCTTACTGCGATCACCAATCCGTCTGCCAAGCGTGGTGAGGTCTGTTAAGAGGAGGCCCATGTTCAGCAGTGGACGTCAACAGGCTGTTGATGATGATGAACCTACCCCTTTTATTTGATTGAATTTCTGATACTTTGTCACTGCGTCCTGTTTTTAAAACCATCTGTCCTTGTTATTCCAACTTCATGTCCTGGTTTATTTAATTGTGGTTGGTAACTCTTACCTAGTGTAACATTTAAATTTTGAAACAGACATATTATGTTTCTTACTTTACTTCGCTGAGTATAGCAGCGGGTAAAAATCATGGTGTATTATGTACCTAGTTTTGGGAACATTAGAAGGGCTGCTGTACCCACCAGCAGATGTTAATTAGTATCTGATTTATTTAATTGCTGCTGCAAGCGAATGCGTAATAAAATATACCTAAAAGGCGAATTATTAATATAAGATATAAGTAGCATGTAAGTTTATTTTACTAGATAATCATTACTCGACTTCTTGAACTGAATATTATCTAATTTGTGTACTGCATATTTGACGTCCTTTATGGCGTAGCGGTGTACGTCTTGTTTCGAGTCTGAGAAGGTTCGATCCCCACGCCGGACAAGAAGTCTTTCTTACAAACATAATCCAGGGATAGAGCAGCAGGGCTTCCTTATATGTTACAACTTCTGCGGTCACCAACCCGCCTGCCAAGTGTGGTGACTAAGGCAAAACACTGCCTCGGGGAGGCACATGTTGAGCAGTGAACGTTATACGGGCTGAAGAAGTATTTGTCACAAACATAATCCAGGGATAGAGCAGCAGGGCTTCCTTATATGTTACAACTTCTGCGGTCACCAACCCGCCTGCCAAGTATGGTGACTAAGGCAAAACACTGCCTCGGGGAGGCACATGTTGAGCAGTGAACGTTATACGGGCTGATCATGATGATATTTACAAAAATGTTGATCAATCAATTTTTTTTCTGGTTAGCCACAAAGCTTTTGCTATTGCGCCTGGCATAAATGCGAACAAGGCTCCAGCGTTATTAAGGGAAGGTGGTGGTATACCGGCAACCATATTAAGTGTAACGTTAAGTTAGATTTTGTTTTCATTTAATTCCTTTAATCAGGAAAATAACAGCTGTCCTAAATACCTGTTAAGTGGCATAAGTGTTCACTTATAAGGATAGCTAGTGCCCGTACTGTAGACAAGTGCTGTAATGACCACACTTATGCTCCCATTATTAATAGAAATCATACAAATAATATATAGAGGAAACTGAGAAAATTTTGGCTAAACAATTGTATTTCATTAATTTATATTCTTTTTTGATAATAATTTCTTGTAAATCTTTATCATTTACGCTTCGATCAATCCGTAACTACAAAAATTAACGACAAAACTCTTAATCAGTCGAAAGTACTTTTAACTAACACAATCAGTCAAAACGAACAATTTTTTTTCCGTGTTAAAATGCCTAACCTAACCTGTCGTAAAACTACTTTTGACTGATTTTGCTAGTTAAAAGTACTTTTGACTGGTTAAGAGTTTTGACTGCAACATTTACATACAGACACACTAACTCACACACACGCACACTACGCAAATCCTGTTTCAAAAAGATTCTCTTTCAATCTCCCGAAGAGTAAAAAGAATAAACTACTTATAAGCAAGTAGTTTATGCTTTTTTCTATCTTATGTTAGTCTTTTGTTTTTCTGCTTTCATTTCTTGCATTACAATATTTACAATATATAATAGTAGTCTCTATATTGTTAATCATTAAGCATGGTGACTATGGCAAAACACTGCCTCGGGGAGGCACATGTTGAGCAGTGAACGTTATACGGGCTGATCATGACGATATAACAAAAATTTTGATCAATCAATTTTTTTTTGGCGATTATTTGTTTTTTTCTGGTTAGCCACAAAGCTTTTGCTATTGCGCCTGGCATAAATGCGAACAAGGCTCCAGCTTTAGTAAGGGAAGGTGGTGGTATACCGGCAACCATATTAAGTGTAACGTTAAGTTAGATTTTGTTTTCATTTAATTCCTTTAATCAGAAAAATAACAGCTGTCCTAAATACCTGTTAAGTGGCATAAGTGTTCACTTATAAGGATAGCTAGTGCCCGTACTGTAGAAAAGTGCTGTACTGACCACACTCATGCTCCCATTATAAAAAAAAAACATACAAATAATATATAAAGGAAACTGAGCAAATTTTGGCTAAACAATTGTATTTCATTAATTTATATTGTTTTTTGTGAATAATTTCTTGTAAATCTTTATCGTTTACGCTTCGATCAATCCGTAACTACAAAAATTAACGTCAAAACTCTTAATCAGTCGAAAGTACTTTTAACTAACACAATCAGCCAAAACGAACAATTTTTTTCCGTGTTAAAATGCCTAACTTAACCTAACGTTAAACTACTTTTGACTGATTTTGCTAGTTAAAAGTACTTTTGACTGGTTAAGAGTTTTGACTGCTTTGACATATACGTACAGACACACTAACGCACAAACACGCACACTATGCGAATCCTGTTTCAAAAAGATACTCTTTCAATCTCCCGAAGAGTAAAAAGAATAAACTACTTATAAGCAAGTAGTTTATGCTTTTTTCTATCTTATGTTAGTCTTTTGTTTTTCTGCGTTCATTTCTTGCATTACAATATCTAATAGTAGTCTCTATATTGTTAATCATTAAGGGAAGGGCGAGACAACCCCAGCACCAAGTATTATTCATTACTTACTGGGGATGTTTTATGTATATAATATAATTGATGTAACTATTTAAAGACAAATAAATAATTTTCATATTATTAATTTCATTTTTCAACAATCCCATGATAACCCATAATGTTAAATGTTGTTCTTGAATACGTGAGTAAGTTTTCTATATTTGCTTACTAAAGAAACAAATTGGAAATATCAAATTTATTGGTTTCATTTTATGTGCGAGCGGTAGCGGGTACCCTAGCATTGTGCAGGCAATATAATTGAATCCAGATGGATAGCATGGTGAAATTGAATAAAAAACATTCTTTAAATATATTTGTGCAACATTAACAATCAGCAGATAGTTTAGTTTGTTTAGGTTTCCTATGGATTTCACTTATTTTAGTTGGACGAAAATAATGTTTTCGAATATGGGACACGTCAGTCTCACAACCAGCTAAAATATAGTATTTTTATTCTTTGTATCGTTCGAAAAGATAGTAATTTATTATCAATATGTTGCTCGCGACTTTGTCCGCATACAAATATAAGATACTACCTTTTACCCGCAGCTTCTCTCGCATAGAAGCCAGTGTCCCTATGTTACTTCTTATACCTCCAAGAATATGTGTCCAAAGTTTCATGATGAAGCGTAACAAACAAACTTACATTCACATATATTAGTAGGGATTTAACAAAAAAAATGAATGTCTCGTCTAAATCGGCACTGCTGTTTTGTAGATTAGGCGGAATTAATGGTCAAACAAAAAGACTGTCAAAAATAAAAACTAATAAAAAGTAGTCTGTTTATTACAAATCCTTGGCAAGCAGATGTCGTTGAGGGATATTGCCAAAATCACCACGCTTAATAGGCGGGTTGGCGATCGCACTTTAAGTAACCTTGAGTTTATAGACGCTGCTGCTGCTTTCTACCATTATATGAGATTATCTGAGACAAACTGACATACATATGTTTTTTATTGTGCTTTTATTATTAGTACTTTCTCCCTTTCTTCTCCGGGTCGTCCACCTAGGTAGCTAGTGAAAGGTTGCTGGTTAGCTAGGGTAGGATTCTCGCCGGCGAGGACCGCGTTGTGCCCCTACCCCTGCCCTGTGATCCAGCGCCTGTAGGCCGTGCCAGCGATCACTTCCTCTTATATCCATAAATCTGACTTATATATCAGTGGCACCTCTGGGTTGTGGTCCTAACCCCATAAGGGTGCCCCCAGTCGTGTGTCACTTAATTGTATGCTCTTATAAATTTTCTATTTATTCCTATAATAATTAATGTAAATATGAACTTATTATGAGTAGAGGAATTAATGACACACGGACAGACGGAGAAAATTTGTCTGTAATGTCCTACAATTAGCAGCACTCACAGGTTGCACTTGCTGGTTATAGTTACCTAAGTAGTTTTATTTATAAGTAGAATAAGAATAATAACCTATTAATTACAGTTCTCTTTCATTGTGATTTTGACAAGTATAAGTGTATGTAAATACCTAAGTGCTGAATAAATTCATTATTTCATTATTTCAGTACCTACGCATTTCTTACACATGTCAGCTTTCGCACAGTCTATCCAAAAACCTCTTATATTTCCTTTAATGTAGTGCATGTTATTTATTTGTATAAATTTATTAATCATTTACTAATTATCGGCTGATTGTAGATGTGTTAACTAAGTTTATTGTTAGTGTAATGACTAGTACACCGTGAAATGTTGGCGTTCAATTTATATACGTAATACCGAACGCCTACAACTTACCTACTAAATGTATAGGTAACCATAGTAATGTTGTATTATTCTCTGTAACTAGGTAATACTTGTGTACGTACTTGATATAATCCTAGAGAAGCATAACGTCGTATGTGGCATTATACGTCAGAAACATTAGTCGTATGTGCCTTTATCGTAAACTGGACACTGGATATAGTCATCCGTCTTAATGCTTCTGAACTCTAGAATTATGGGTCTTATTATACTTAGATAAATGTTGGTCTCGCGCAGATACCGCCGTCGCACTTTAAACATCCAGTCATGCTCGCGATGTATACATTATTTGCATTGTAATGTTTGGGTAAAAAACTGTGAAAAAATAACACTTTGATGGCGCATCCACACATGTCGAGCGGCACGGCCAGCGGCCAAGCCGGCGGCCTTCGGCACCCGCATCGGCATGTGTGGATGCGCCATAAGAAATGAGAAACACGTCTTTATCCAGGAGTTACAATTATATGCTCATATATTTTTTACGTGGTTTCACCTTAACAATAGCATCGTAAATTGCTTCGCTGGATACAATATTCCAAGGGATAGCCTCGCAATCCTGAGATCTAAAAGGTACATTGAAAACTGTTCAGGAGACTTATTTTTATGGCATCCCGTATGTTGCGAAAGTACACCTAACTTAGAAAACTTTTTTAATCATTTTCATCACATCCTAATTGTAAAAAACACATTGAAAAAAAAATCGGACCAGTAGTTCCTGAGGTTTTCAAGCAAACATAAACACAAACACAAACTCTTCTTCTTTTATATATTAGTATAGATTTGTTTGTACAAATTGTTTATAAATATTTTAAATTTCGACAAGTTACTAACATAAACATTACTTGGGTGATTGTCTCGCTGTGGCTGTGTCAACTGTCTGATGCTTTCAATAATAGAATGCAAATTTTATAAGGAAAATATATTTAATACATTTAGTTATAAATAATGCCCGATATATCCTAGGAGGGAACACTGAGAGCTCATACACGGGTCGCATTAAGTTTGTAGGTTTGAAGTATGCATCGGACTGCAGGACCATAACGAACCAATTACAATCGACCTTATGGCTATTGGGTACTCGCATTGCAGTTGACACCTCTCAAAACTTTGCTCTAACAAAAACATTCAATTTCCAACTTTAAATACTCTTAGGCTGTGGTCACATCGATAGCTAATATGTAGGTAGCTAGGCGAAGGGTATTAGTGTTTCGAAATAATTAATAGGTGTCTATTAATGGCCTGATATTGTGGCCAAAGTGAATATTATTTAGAACTAGCTGACCCGACAGACGCTGTCCTGTCTAACTTAAACTCTAAATTAAATTGAACTTTTAATGTTAGGTGTGATAGCACTGAACTAACCGTTATGGAGCAGCAAGCATTCTGTCAAAGTTATGTCAAACGCCATAAGATATCAATAAAAAAGTTTATATTGTCAAAAACACTAAAGTTACTTTATAAATTTTGATAAGTGGTAAAGTATTCTTAATTTTTCTAATTAAACGCCCAATTTTTTATTTAAGAAAGCCTTCACCAGACAATAACAGACACAAAAAAAGAAATGGCGAAGTCGACCCCGCCCTTCACGCGTGATGCCGTGACCAAGGAAAATAGGGATTCATTTTTATATATAAAAATAGACATATTTTTATAATGTAACACGTCAAGTTAAACTGTTAGATAATGAGCTGGTTAAAAATACGAAAAACATAGTAATCTGAGATGATTTTTGTTGGTTGGATTTAAATACTATTAAGATAGAGACTTCGGCCACATTGGTACTGCCAATTTGCTACACCAAGCAGTAGTTGCATATCTTCGCTGAAAGTTCTTCTTCGCTGTTATAAGTAAGCGACAAAAGCTAATAAGATTGAAGATCAAATGTACTAATCTAATATTTCTCCGTTCACTACACAAATAAAGAAAATAGTTCTTGGTAGACAAAATTATACCTTATTAGCGTATCAGACTATTTTATGCCCGGGAAAGTAGCAAAAGCCATGTGGCTAACTAAGTAGGTACGTCCGTCTGAAAATAAAAGTATCAGACTATCACTGACGATATAAATAATAATATCGTAAAGTACTATGCATGTCTAGGACCTAAGATAGACCTAAAAGTGTTAAATCCCTAATATACCTACTAACTTTTCCGCTAGTTTATTAGCTAAGCCAAGAAAGTCCAAGAAATCGCTTAGTAAATATAATTTTATGATATTATAATATATATTAATATTTTATTAATTTGGTCTAAGTAATTTAGTTGACATAAAATAAATAGTGTCCTAGAATCAGAACGTGAAACAAAAACTGTTCAATTTCGCAGACTTATAGTTTACTAGCTGCGCCCCGCGGTTTTATCCGCGTCACTTTGCTCCAGTGGGTCGGAGCGTGATATAACTTATAAACCAACCGCGTGCAAACTTTCAGCCAAATTCATTCAGTAGTTGTTCCGAGAAAGAGTACAAACATCCATCCATCCATCCATACTTACAAACTTTCGCGTTTATTATATTAGTAGTTTACATAGAGAAGGAGTGCAGAATGATAATATTGACCACTAGTTAATTTAAATAGTCTTGTACGATAAAACAAATATGAGCGCTCAGCACTAATATTAGGAAGATTTTGTTTTATGAACATTAAAGCCTATGCACACTACGCCTTTTTTACGCGCCGTCGCACAGTGGATCGTCCCCATACAAGAGGTTGGACATAGAAACAAAAATTGAAAAAGTATTAAATTTGAAAAAAAAATATATACAGTCGCATTCCTCTTTTGAAGAGCAACAAAAATGATTACTACGCGTTTTTTATTTGACCAGCACTTCACGAGCAAATCGATGAAAACTCTTATTTTTGTATGGAAACGAACACAAAAATGTCTGTATCTCATGATTCCCTCCTTGTTTCGATTTGCGGTTTTCATTACTGTTATTTACCTACTTTATGCCACATTTTCTCCAAAGACACATGGTGCCCCCAGAGGGCCCCTTCCGAAATATTTTTCCTATAGCAACTATCTTTGTTATTGTATTACTGACGGAATAGAGGTACATTTGGTATACTTATTACCGAGAATTAGTTATCACTAAGCAGTTCCTTAAATAACAGGTGCATTAGTGAATAATTTAATGACTTATTAAGGCTTTTGTTGTAATATAACAAAAGCCTTAATAAGTCATTAAATAACGCCAACCAGTACTAGCTTAATCTAATTAGTTATTGTAATTACTGAGAATTACACATAATTAAGAAAGTAAATGAAGAAAAGGCGCATTGGTATGTTCTATATATTGAAAAAAATATCGCTAATGAGTTGTGACATCGTATTAGTTAGCTAATAACAAGTCGAAAAGAAAAGTTTTATGATGAATAAGAAAATATGTATTAAAATCTTTTTAATGCAACATGACACTATAAAATATGTATTAAAATCTTTTTAATGCAACATGACACTATAAAATATCATTAAACCTTATAGTAAATTACAATTAAACCTATAATAATTTAAAAATAAAAAAATAAACAACTACCAATAACTAAATTAAAAATATTAAATATAATAAAAAATAAATAAATTAATACTACTATTTAGTGGCGATGCTACTGTGCTTCCGTGTATGATTTTCTCGAAATTTACGAAAATCCTTGTTTCTTGCTTCAGATGCTTCCTCAGACAAAAAACCTATAGGCACTACTGATAGGTGCTCCACTATCTGCGATCCATGAATCAGCAATTTATGTAAACTAGATGGCATGTTATACCACGGATATAACTGCACGAATAAATTTGCTGTTTCATCACAATATAATTTGAATTTTTTCGCCTGAAGAAATGCATTGCAAAATTACGGCGAGTCTCCTAATTAAATTGACGTCTAATTTAGTAATATCCGCAGTCATTTCAGGGTTTGCAAAAAACCTTCTAGCAGCATTTCCAGTGTTTGTATTGCCACTACCCTGCTTAACAACATCTAGAAGTAAGCCTGTCTTTCTTCGGAAAGCTGCTTGAATAGCTTCTTTCTTATCTTTAACAATTTGTTTGTTGTCGTCACCTTTTGCTTGCCATGATTTTATGTCCATTTTGTAAGCAATGTGTAATAAACATTCCATAGAACGAATCCAAGCATGCAACGAACTAAATCCATGCTTGTATAAATCTTCATTCACAGGTTTAACTCTCACTTCTTCCAAATTATTCATCTCGCTTGGGCGAGCTTTGCACAAATCACACACTGCTGCTGATGTTCCAGATATTATTGAATGCACTTTACCATCAATCATGGTTAACCACAGATTTTGCGTAACAGTAGCATAGCCGCAATCAGTTGGGATCAGTCCACGAATCTCAGTCTCAAATATCTCCATTTCAGCGTTCACGTTTGCCTCCGTTTCTTTCATAAACTTAAATGAAATCGGACAGTATGTGGTTGACGATGGCCGACTATTCTGCCACACTGTGATTCCACTAGAAGTCATTAACTTAAGAGGTACAAGACTTGCCATAAATACACTGCATAAATCTTGTTCACTGGTTGTTGTCCTTTGATGATAAATGCTTTGACTCGAAGCTCCATCAAAACCCCATTTACTGTGAAGCACAAGTTGTTCACCAGCATCAAAATTCGATTCAAGTGAATCGACCAGCCTCCTAACTGTGAGATCAAGGAGGGCTTGGAGCCGTATCTTTGCGGAAGTATCAGTCACAGTTACGTCTTCTTTTGCCGGGTAACACTTAAGCTTTTCTTTCACTAACATGTAATAGCTTGGGTATTTCGTATGACCTTCTTTAAAACTAAAGTCCCTAAGTGTGATGTAACGCCATTTTGATAACTGCATGCTAACATAAAGAGCAAGGGCTTTGTGAGTAGGAACTTCATGAAACAAAGTATTCTGTTTAGTTTCCAGGACATTCAAAACTGTTGAGACGTGTTCAGGATTTCCCAGCAAATGTTTCATTATTCTGGCCACATCATTTTTTCCGGCAGACTTAAGTGCACTTTCAACAGTATGTAAAAGCTCATTTGGACGACTGCAACTAGCAATATTTTCATCAACACGTCTTATTTTCTGTCTACTCGATAGATCTTCAAAGTGTTTGCCAGGAGAAATATATGTTGAAGTTGATGCATCCGATTTTGATGGACTGATTACCTCTTCTGCCTCATTTCTCATTCTCACCTGCCTCTTCAGTGGGAACAATATTTTCCTTAAAGCAATTAGGCCAAATTATATCGGAAGTTAACCACTCTCTGTTCTTGTTCATGAACTTGTCGACTGACCTTCTTGATCGCACCCATTTGGAGTAAATCCGATAACAAAATCGTCGACACCAGTTCTTTAGATCCGACACATCATTTTCACTTAACTGGACGTTACTATTCGACTTCAATGTGTTAAATAAATCATCACAGTCACGAAGGTCTTTATGATTACAAAGAGCAACATAAAGATCTAGATAAGTAGAAAAGCCACGGAAAGCCATAATGACAACACTTAGTAGAGGTTGTAATTACAACTGAAGTATATTTGCAAAACACACACATATTTAAAGGGCAGCAAGTTTGCAACTAGCAATGAACTTGATAAGCTAATGATGACATGAGCCAATCACAATGCATAGCCTAATGGCTGTTAACATAGTAATTACAATAACTAATTAGATTAAGCTAGTACTGGTAGTCGTTATTTAATGACTTATTAACGCTTTTGTTATATTACAACAAAAGCCTTAATAATAATAATATTCTTTATTTTGCAGACAACAATGATCCATAGTGTTAGTAAAAAAGAAAACAATAAAATTACTTATTCCTAGTGTTAGTAACTAATATATTATATGGAAGACAGAGTAGGTAAATAGTATTGTGAAAAGGACCTCCCCAAACTAATGTTCAGTGATTATCCTTCTCACAAAACTTTTAATTATCGGTGAGTCGACACTCTCCACAACAGTTTTTAGAATGTTGTTGTCACTCGCCCGCAACCGTGACAGCAGCGACGCGGTTTTCTTCCGAATAACGGCATGGAATCCGTCAGTTCGGTTTTGCGCAAACATAGCAGAAGCGCTGCACCAACGCGGCAGTCCCAACAGCATCCTAAAAATATTATTATACTGTATGCGTAGGTCATCCAGCGTTCTTTTGGTATAGTTGACCCAAAGATTCCCCGTGTAAAAGCACTGGCAATATGCCTTAAACAGTGTTATCTTCACTAAGGTGCTACACCGGGCGAATCTTCGGGCCAACATGTTACCTCGGACCGCCAGAGCCCTACGCTCCCTTTCAATATCAACACTGTCCTTAAGGTCGTCGGTGAGAATATGCCCTAGATATTTAAATGTTGTCACTCTTTTGACGTTCAAGCCATTTAGGGTAATGTCAGGTATAGTATCTGGACATTTACCGCCGGCCTTAAAGACAATGTATTCGCATTTCTTTACATTATACACAAGTCCGTGCGAGGCAGCATATGTCTGACAAACCCGCAGCACTTCATTTACCGCACCAGCCGTCGGCGCCAGCAACGCCATGACATCCGCGTAACTGATAGTGTTTATTTTAACCCCATGAACGCTACATCCCACCCGCATATTGCTGAGGTTCACGATTAGGTCATTTATATAAGCACTAAAAAGCCTTGGAGATGTCAGACCACCCTGCCTCACACCGCATTCCAATTTGTATGTTCCGGAGAGAGCATTGGACCACCTTATAACATTATCTTGGTTCCCATACCAATACTGTAGGATCCTGAGCACTCCTGCCGGTACACCCCTGTCCTCAAGGTCCCTCCAGAGCACATCATAATTGACCAGATCGAATGCTTTGGAGAGATCCAGAAAACAGGCATATACCGGCGTCCTACGATCAGTGTAATACTGGACGGTATGTTTGAGACTTACTATGGCGCTTTCCGTTGACAGTCCAGGTTGAAACCCGAACTGTGAGTCATGCACGGATAAAAATTCTTTCAATTTGGAATCAATCATACCGTCCAGCACTTTTGCCAATGTGGTTGCGAGAGATATAGGTCGATAGTTCGACTTATCGGATATGTCGCCCGTCCTGTTCTTAACTATGGGAACCACCAGTGTCTTCATTAGTTCCGCCGGCAAATAAGAGTGACTGAGGCACATGGAATAAAACAACGATAAAACCCTCGGCAGATGCACCCCAGCAAACCTGAAATGCTCAATACTGAGCCCGTCATGTCCGGGAGACTTGCCTCTGCTCATATTTTTAATTAATGTGGCAACCTGTTTGGCCGGAAAGAACATTAATGACTTATCTCCCTGAATTCCAGACCCAGCACTCATCATACCTACTGAGGGACCCAGAGGAGACCGCACTGAAAAATGTTCCTTGAACATATTCGCAATATCCCTCGGATCACTCCTCCCATCGACGTTCACCGATAGGCCAGGCTTAATATCAAGCTTACTCGTGTACTTCCAAAACTTGGGGAAATTTTTTGTTGCCCTTGCTTTTGCTATCATGTCCATCTTGATTTGCTCCTGGTTCTTTTGACACCATTTTAACCGAGCTTTAAAGGTGTTACGAGCTACTCGCATTTGGTCAAAAATAACTCCAGAGGTTGGCCGATTGTGTAAAACCCACATTTCATGTTTAAGCCTGGCCTCTCGGTGTGCATCCCTAACATGGTAATTCCACCCGCACAATGTCTTGTGGTTCCTACCTCTACCAACTGTCCCTGCCCTTTCATGAGTTTGCTCGGCTGCATCACTTAATGTCTGTGTTATTCTATCATACAATGCATCTAAAATGGCTCTGTGCTGGCCTAAATCACAAAAACCATGGCTACACTCTTGAAATTCTAGAGGGAAATCAATTTCACGCAGTCTACTGTTACATAGCTCACGGTACCTGTCAATTTGCGATTCATTTCGTTCCCCCCAAATTACTTTACTGCAAGGAGTTGGAGTTGTTACTACCTTAGTCATTAAAGTACTCACTAATGCACCTGTTATTTAAGGAACTGCTTAGTGATAACTAATTCTTGGTAATAAGTATACTAAATGTACCTCTTTTCCGTCAGTAATACAATAACAAAGATAGTTGCTATAGGCAAAATATTTCGGAAGGGGCCCTCTGGGGGCACCATGTGTCTTTGGAGAAAATGTGGCATAAAGTAGGTAAATAACAGTAATGAAAACCGCAAATCGAAACAAGGAGGGAATCATGAGATACAGACATTTTTGTGTTCGTTTCCATACAAAAATAAGAGGTTTCATCGATTTGCTCGTAAAGTGCTGGTCAAATAAAAAAAGCGTAGTAATCATTTTTGTTGCTCTTCAATAGAGGAATGCAACTGTATATTTTATTTTTCAAATTAAATACTTTTTCAATTTTTGATTCTATGTCCAACCTCTTGTATGGGGACGATCCACTGTGCGTCGACGCGCGTCAGTAGCGATACAGAAGCGATACGCACGCGAGTCAGACGCAGCCAGCAGACCTTTGCACACCTGCACGCTTATGAATCGATACAAACGCGCGTGTGTATCAATACAGACGCGATGCAAAAGCCACCAAATTGCTAACGCGCGTGTGTATCGATACAAACGACAACAAACTGCTCTGTAGGAGAAAAGCGCGCGACGGCGCGTAAAAAAGATGTAGTGTGCATAGGCCCTTATTTCGCCATGCAATCGCCAATTCACTTTATATATTAAAGAAATAAAACAATGCAATAGAACAAGGTATATATAAAGTGGTGGCATAATTGCTCCCATAGATAGGTAAATGGCTTAATAAACTGGATTTCAAAACATGTTGTGGCGGAAAAGAAGAATTGCGTTGCGAGACTAGTAAATGTTAATCAGAGAACTTAATTTAGTTAATGATAATCTGAATATTACCAGACAGTACCATTGTAATATTTATATAATCATGTAAACTACTCCTATTGTAGTACGAAATTGCTTCCAGCTATAGTTTATAGCTTTCCATGTAATCGCGCCCCAAACTTTTTTCAGTCAATTTTTCCTGTCGATTTTATTAGAACTTTCTCGAATTTTCACCTCTGAATTGGCGTTTTCAGCGCAGCGGTTGCATGCAATTCCGTTGTGTAAAAATACGAATAAAGAGAGCGCAGCTGTTATCTTATCAATTGATTGGTCCCTATTATTACATAATCGAAAATGTCGTAAAAAGTAACAAAGTGAAATATCAAGAAGCAGCATTTTGTGGAATAAAAATCCTTACTGTGCTCGCCAACTCGCCTGTCAAGCGTGACAAGTGACTGGCGGTGGGATATGTGGGACTCGCCCTCTCCATAGCGTGGTATGCTAAACTCATACCTCGAGGAGAGGACCCTACACCACTAAAACCCCCCGGACACGCCTTCGATTCGCCGTTGGCGGGGGCCACACTTCTGAGCCACACTTACAGTGGCCCATTTGATGATCAGGAACCTAGCCTCCGGCTGACATCCCACTTTGACACCTCTAATGAATCATTAATAAGTATTTTTAGGACCAATTGAGATCTTTGTAAATGCATTTTAGAAAGAGTGGTATACAGTAGTATTCATACATGAGAGGAAGTAAAACACGCGATCTATACAATTAACAGCTAAGTTTTATACGTGAATCAGATAATTGAGCCGACCGCGACCTTCAAAGGTACATGTACAACTTCTAATGAGACATGTAACTGTGAGCCGATAGTTCGGCTTGCCGTATCTAGAATATGTGACTAATTGACTACCATTGCATTATGCAGAGGTATTATTGTATAACAGAATCGAGTCATGAGTTGATTTTGATTCGTTGCTTTAATGTTACTCTACTCTACTAGTGTACTCAGTACTAGTGGTTGCAAAGCAGTCGAAATTCAACCATAATTTATATATGTTACGGCTAAAGGTAGGTGTGAACATAGACTTAAGATTAGCCGGCTAAACTTAGGTTTATCTTCGACAAGCAGCTAAAGTTCGATAACATGTTAGTTTGCGTCGTGATATTCTAGGTTTTAATTACATTAAACAATACCTATGCACGGAACAAAAAGGTGTTGGGGAGGTTACAAAAAAAAATATAACCTAATATAAACCAATGGTGTTGAACAGGGACATATAGAGGTTTAACCGCATGTGGTCGGCTAGACCTAGGTTTAGCCCGCTAATCTTAAGTTTATGTTCACACCTACCTTTAGCCGTAACATATACATATATACATAAAAATGAATCACTATTTCTCTTGCCTGCTGGGCCGATTTCGCTAATTATTTTTTTGTTGTGTTTGTTATTTTCAGGAGTCGGTTCTTATGAAAGACAAAAATAAGAAAATTGCGCGGAAAATTAGATTAGAAAACTTGACCTCTACAAATTTGTAATGTAACTTTTTTAATTTAACCTTATGACGTTTTACGTAACATTAACAGAATACGTGCTGCAAATATCGTCGAAGAGAATGTAAAAATAAAATGAATATCACTTAAAATGCATCAGTTGGAGTTATTAATACCAATTCGAATTCAATATTCATGGTTAAGACAGGACAACGGCTGTCGGGTCGGCTAGTTAAAAATAACACTCTGTATAAGTGGACGAAATTTCATAGGTACTCCTCCGTCTGAAAAAAAATCGTAAAAATAGTACAACACGTACCTATATCATATCTACGAGTATGTAGTCATCTCGTCTATAATAATAATAATAATAACTCTTTATTTAAATCAAGTATTGTGTGCATGCTATATGGAAGCTCTATCTCCTGAACTAGGCTATTGACCTGTATCTCAGGAGACAGGTCCTTCCTAGATTACATTAATCATATTTAAATAGGTGGTACAGAGGTAATTAAAATGAAATTATACAATAACTAAGGTAAAAAAAATGTCTATATCTATCTATCAATATTATATCAAGACCTCATAAGCATAATGACAGATCTACTAATTTATTCAGAAGCATTTGGTCGTAAGTGCCCGTTTACGATAAAGGCATATCGGCACGACAAATGTTTGTGATGTATAATGGTACATCCGACTTTATGCTTTTGAGCCCTTGAATTAAAGATTCACACACACTGTGTCGAAGAGACACGACCGAATTCCGGCGTTATTGCGCCTGCAATGCCTTTTCGATTAGTAGCAACACATTTCCTGAAATAACGTCACTGTTAGCGATGCACAGTAGCTCCAAGTAAATAGGTTTTATATTTGTTTTTTTTTTTTAGAACGTCGCTCTCGGCGTCTGTTTATAGCGCAGTCGCACTAACGTTCTTAAGAAAAATTAATGTCATCTAATTTGTCAACTGTTGTATGTAAAACGTGTAATCTATATATATAAAAGAAAGTCGTGTTTGTTACAACACTTATAACTCGAGAACGGCTGGACCGATTGCCATGGTTTTTGATTTGTTGGATTTGTTTCCGTCCCGAATAGCAGAATACATTTTAAAAACAAAAGAAAGTCGTGTTAGTTACACTATTTATAACTCAAGAACGGCTGAACCGATTTGGCTGAAAATTGGCAGGGAGGTAGCTAAGAACTGGGAGAAGGACATAGGATACTTTTGGGTAGGGGTAGGGTAGGGTAGGGGTAGGGTAGGGTAGGGGTAGGGTAGGGTAGGGTAGGGGTAGGGTAGGGTAGGGGTAGGGTAGGGTAGGGGTAGGGTAGGGGTAGGGTAGGGTAGGGGTATGGTAGGGGTAGGGTAGGGTAGGGGTAGGGTAGGTGTAGGGTAGGGTAGGTGTAGGGTAGGGGTAGGGTAGGGGTAGGGGTAGGGTAGGGGTAGGGTAGGGTAGGGGTAGGGTAGGGTAGGGGTAGGGTAGGAGTAGGGTTAGGGTAGGGGTAGGGTAGGGCAGGGGTAGGGTAGGGCAGGGGTAGGGTATAAAAGTCCACCCGTGCGAAGCCGGGGCGGGCCGCTAGTCTATAATATAAAAATGAATCGCAAAATGTGTTGGTAAGCGCATAACTCTACAAAGCCTGGACCAATTTGGCCAATTCTTTTTTTTTTATGTTCGTGGAAGTTCAAGGATGGTTTTTACGGCGAGAAAAATTCGAATAATTGCCTGAAAACCCCTTAAAACAGCCTTTTTTTTTTCCATACAAACGTTTTCTAACTAAAATGTAGAGTCAATTTGAGCTTTATTTTGTTAATTAAAAACTTGATTTTTTTTGCCAAGATTTTTTAGGGTAGGGGTAGTGTAGGGTAGGGGTAGTGTAGGGTAGGGGTAGGGTAGGGTAGGGGTAGGGTAGGGGTAGGGTAGTGGTAGGAGTACCGCATAAACGTAGTCTCTACGGCCCAGTTTATTTTATACAAATATTTAGGTCTTTTATGTATCGATTGAGGCAGTACGAAGTCTGCCGGGTCAGCTAGTCTATAATATAAAAATGAATCGCAAAATGTGTTGGTAAGCGCATAACTCTACAAAGCCTGGACCAATTTGGCCAATTCTTTTTTTTTTATGTTCGTGGAAGTTCAAGGATGGTTTTTACGGCGAGAAAAATTCGAATAATTGCCTGAAAACCCCTTAAAACAGCCTTTTTCTTTTTCCCATACAAACGTTTTCTAACTAAAATGTAGAGTCAATTTGAGCTTTATGATGTTAATTAAAAACTTGATTTTTTTTGCCAAGATTTTTTAGGGTAGGGGTAGTGTAGGGTAGGGGTAGTGTAGGGTAGGGGTAGTGTAGGGTAGGGGTAGTGTAGGGTAGGAGTAGTGTAGGGTAGGGGTAGTGTAGGGTAGGGGTAGTGTAGGGTAGGGTAGGGGTAGGGTAGGGCAGGGGTAGGGGTAGGGTATAAAAGTCCACCCGCGCGAAGCCGGGGCGGGCCGCTAGTTTCTAATAAATACATTTTGTGGTGGATTTCAAGTGTGTTTCTATTCAATTTAATTGCCACTGTCGCGTACAGTCACGATTTAGTATTACACCGAACTTCGGTTGGTTTTAAGTTTTTCGGGAGCTTATCTTAGTGTTCGACGCAACGCTTAGTGTGAGAAAAAGTTGTTTATAAACACTTTTTGTTTTGGACGGACTTGAGTTGTTAGCCACGAGGCTTTTGCTACTTCATCGAGCATAAAGGCGATCAGAGCTCCAGCCTTAGTAAATTGTTTAAAAACTACAAACTAAGCAACCTGCGTAAGAGGGCACCGCCTGTGGGGCTTGGGCCTCGGCTCAGGGCGGCCGCTGGCGATGAGATTGAGGGATTATGACTTTTAATATTTTAGGAGAGTTTTGTCCAACCGTTTATGAATACGGCAGTAGCATCCAGTTACTGAACATAATATCAAATTATTTAAATTAACTAAACACATATTTATTATATTATGAAAAACTAACGTTTCTAAACTAACAACATTAAGTATCCAATTTTTTTACAAAATCCCTAGTAAAGAGATGATGACGATCGATCCCAATTGTTAGCTGAACATAGATGAAATAAAAACAGTTGTTATAATTTCATCTATGATTAAAATTATCGTATAGAATAGACTTAATTTTGGATGAATTAAAATTTGGTTTTCTTTATTCTAAATTCTAAATTTGGTTTTTGAATTAATGTATGTAATAATAGAAATGTAATTTAAATAATTTTCATTTGTCTTGTTAGGCAGATTTTGGTGGAACTTTAACTTTTTTTTTTGTGATGTGTGATTACCCAAAATGAAATTAAATAAATGATTTGATTTGATTTGAAACTAAATTTTGATTTGACATCGATTTAAAGGCGCGGGATGGTCTTGAAACTAGTCGGACATAACTGATGATGACAAACCGTGAGTACAATTATATAAAATATGTGTACCAGTCACGAAAGTTTTAACTCTTTATATTTATCAAATTTATAAATCTGTTTCGTGTAACATATTCCACTTGTCTGATTCTTTTCATACAAAGAAGCTAACCATGTTTTTTCTTTATTTGTTATTATTATATTCGCATTCGTTTCCATTTAATGCGCTTATGTAATAATAGCCTTTAATACTCGATATTTTTTGATAGACTGTTCATTGAAATTCTACGAATTGTAATTGAATATAACTTTTTATAAAATTCCAAGAAATATAAGTTTGTAAAAATTTTTAGTCCATTTTATGTTAAAACGGGACGACGAACTCTATTGACCTTTGGTGTATCAATATTTTATTTTTAAGTTCATTTTTTTTTTTACTGGTATTTAACCTATTACCATCAGTAATCAGCTTCATGACAGCTGATGGGAAGAAAATGGGTATATATGGGGAATAAAATCTGCATAATTTAACTCCCCATATCTTATATTTGATTCAAAAAATGCAAATACAATTAGAATCTCTCGTGGTACAGACTAGTAACTGAATTTGCATAAATTTATCACTACTTACTAGCTATGCGACATTACAATGTATGTCCAGCAGGCGCGGGGCTGTGCGGGGGTTAATGCTATATAATATGTTAAGCATCCCCTCCGCCGCTGCGTTATTCCCTCTCCGTTAGCGATAGTATGTTAATCACACCACGAGAAGAGGGCCCACTAAAACTCCCTGGGTACTCCTCCTTCCGCCATTGAGTGTGAGGGTCACTAGGTACTGCTGTGCGCAATGTCTGGTAGACCTTGTAATGGTGCTGCGTGCTCTCCTCGGTCACTTCGGTGATTGCCCTTCCCTTGCGGTCGACACAAGGAGGCCACCTCTCAATGCCTAACCTAATCCTGTATTAACCTTAATTACCTACTAGGTATTCAATATTACAATTAATTTTATTTAGTTAGTAAGAAACTACTAATGCTTAAAAAAAACATCTGTAATAAAATACAAAATACTAGCTTCCCGCGTGCGGTTTCACCAGCGTAACTCCCGTTCCCGTGGGAACTTCGGAATTAAATATAGCTTATATTAATCAGTGATAATGTAGCATTCCAATGGTGAAAGAATTTTTAAAATCGGTCTATTAATTTTTGAGATAATTCGTTACAAACATACTTACATACAATTTTTTCTTCTTTATAATAATACAAAGTATAGATTTCGTTGAGCATATCTGTATTTGATGTAAACACATAGCCCTGCTATTTATTGCGTATTTCATATTTGTCAATACATGTGTTTACATTAGCAACTGGAACAAAAGAGGCTTTTTTTCCAGTACAAACAAACAATTCAGTTTTTTGATTTGTATAGATGTCATGTACCACTTCGATAATTTATATTGCCATAGCAATAGAGACTAAGACAGTGCGACATGATTTCTTTTCTTCTTCTCCTTCACATTGGCCTCCTCCTAAGGCCGCGTCCTGGACGCCAGCGGGCGGAGCGGGCGGTGCGCGCGGTGCCCAAGGAAAAGCTGCCGCCCGCACCGCTATCGTCGTGAACAGCTTCACACAAATCTATGAACTTTGATAAAGACGCGCGTGCCGTCGACCGCGCCGCCCGCTCCGCCCGCTGGCGTCCAAGACGCGGCCTAAGAGACGTAGGCAAGCCAGGGTCTTTGAGATATATTGCCATAATCACCACGCTTGGCATGGTAACTAACCTTGAGTAGATAGGTGCTGCTGCCCATCCTTCAGCTGTATATCCCTTAGTCGCATCTCACGACACCCATAGGGAGACATGGAGTGGTCCATTCTAAGCCGGTAACCACTCGGCTGAGACATAACATTGCCTAGTAAATTCTAAAAGCCATCGTGTACGAATATTATTCATGAATACCACTGTAAGCGCGATGTATGAAGGTATTAAGTACTTAATATTATACAAACCAGCTGGCTGCTGGCAGCGCCTGGCTTCGCCCGTCTGAGTCATGACGTCATCGATCTCTTACACAGATAATGTATATAAACCAACATGGCTGACATTATTTTCATCTTTAAATGTCAAGCAGATTTTAAAATATTTATTTGAGTGCTTTCTAGATCTCAAACAAATGCCATATTTATTCTTGATCTAGTAAAACCATTCTTAACCATATAAAAATAATTTAAAAAAAGTGTCAACTAGCCTATTGCCAATACAATGAAAATGAAGCATACATTTTGACGATATCACAGTAAACCTGCAGTTTTTAAACCGTTTTATAAAGCTGGAGCTGCCTTTATTTTTTGTCACTTACAAAGGGCCAAAAGGCTAGGTTGACAAAGCAAAAGCCTTGGTTGAAACGTCCCGAGCCGCCGAAAAAAAAGACAAAACAAATATGGCTACCCACGTTTGAATAAGCGGTAGGTTCTGTTAGTAGAATAACGTATAGCACAACATTTCAGTTTAAACCTAAATCTGACCCCACATTTGTTGTGTGCGTTCCTTAAGCGATATAGTTCCCTCGGAAGTGAGAATCAATGTCAAAATGTTAACACATTTATAACTCTGTAATGTGTAGTTTCATTCATTCTTTTTCAGTAATAGATACTTCTAAAGATTATATTAAACTAGCGACCCGCCTCGGCACTAGTCATTGGAGTTACTTTAACTATTATATAAACTGCATCAAAATTCGGTGCGCGTTTTTAAACATCTTAGCATACAGAGAGACAGCGGGAAGCGACTTTGTTTTATACTATGTAGTGACTTACAAGCTCTTGGTTTTGTACCCGGAAACTTACCGTTACGTCACGGAGGGTGAAGCCGATTGGTCCCGATTTCTATAACGTCATCTATAAGAAGCGTATACCAGGGAAAGGGGCTGCTGCAGTCACCAACCCGCCTGCCTAGCGTGGTGACTATGGCAAAACCCTCCCTCGGGAGGATGCCGATGTTTAGCACTGGACATGAGAATGAATTTACGAAACTATGAATTTAGGTATATCGAACACATTCCGAACGAAAAATTCCGAATTCCGATCAAAGTTTAAATTTTTGAACAGAAATATTGTAAAGTATTGTATGGTATTGATGACAATAAGATCAGTGCACCGTAATTCATTTACGATTTACTCGTCACTCTCATTGTATAATCCCAATAAACTATCTACATATGCAATCTGCATTGTATCGATACTAAAGATACCAAAGTTCACTAAATTTAGGTTTTAACTGTTTTTTTTTGTTTTATCAAAAGATTACTAGTAGAGTTTACGCAGTCTCCTTGTATACTTGTTAAGCCCTCGCTAAAATGCTTGTGTTACAAGTGGGTTCACGTCAGTAGTGCAATGGGTGGGGTTCGAACCGGCGACTTCAAGATCACAAGTCCGACGTCCTTGCCATTAGGCTATATACGGCCGCTTTGGTTTACATTCTCATTGCAAATATGCTTAAATTGAAAATACCCCGCAATTGCTGCGGTTGTACAGCGTTTGAATCACGATACGATATTCAGTGATCACAGAACTGTCGAACATTTACTTAACGGAATTCACAAATGAAACAGAAATATTCAGTTTGGTTATTTGTTCAATTTCCGTTGATTTAATTAAACCAGACTCAATTCTGCCGATGCACTACATCGAAATTTTGCTTACGTAATGAAGACGTGAGTCGATGAAGGTGATAAGTCACATAATTTAAATTTGGAGTAAATCGAAGTTAAAGTTTCACTTTTATTTTTTGAAATAAGTCGCTACAAAACTAATGTTTGTATATAACTATGATGCCAAGTTGTGTAAATAACCTGAAATATTAATGGTATGAAAGCAAGCAAATTTATTATATTTTTTATATTTTTTATTATTTAATTTGAAAATAAATCCTGACGTAACTCCTTTTTTCTTTAACGAAAATAACTTTTCTGCAAGTTTAGATATTGACAATGAGGTGCTAAGATGAATGTAGTTGTCTCGTAAAGCCTTAAATGGACGGTTTAAAAGATCTGTAGTCGTATTGTATTGACATATCACCGTCATCTATGCAAAAAAACACAAAAAGTCGAAAATGCGACCTTCATCCACTCACGTCTTAAATTATTTTTGATTCTTGTAGACTTGATATTTAGTTATTTTTTTAAAACAGTTGTAACTGGGTACATAGTCGTTGCTAAACAAAATCAAACGTCATAATAATAAACGTAAAAAAAGTTTTTACGTTAATAATTGGGTATATTTTCACCCATTTCATTGTAAGTGATATCGAATATATACTACAATTATGTTAAATATTCTGATTTTATAAATCGTTGGGTTCCCAAATAACGCAAAATTAAAAGTGGGTGATATTTTCTGTATTAAGCGTATTGCGCTGTAGCCAATCGCTAGGGCGCGGCGTCGGACTTGCGATTATGTGGTCGCCGGTTCGATTCAAACCCATTGGACTACCTACATTACGTAAAACAAGTATTTTAGTTTAGTACGAATGGTTAAGAAGAGTACGAGTAATGAGCGAAAACTCTGCTAGAAATCATTCAAAAAAAAACGTCTTAATTTTCTCAGTACGTTCAGTCTCCACAAGAAACTATAGAATTCCGTAGCTATCCTATATATAGATCAAATATTACATGCGATGTTACTATTGACATAAATATATACGAACAGTGTTGTCCTTTTTAAAATTCTGAATAAAATAGACACGTCATATTATGTCCCTGTCATGGTCGATTAGTGCGAGACTTTTGTCTTCAAATTATATTAGGTGTGTTTATTTCAATATTATTAGTCGTGTGGTGTCCGGCATAGAATGATTTTTTTTTCGGATAGACATACGTTGGTAGCCACGAGCCGTTTGATACTTCACCGGGCATAAAGGCGAGCAAAGCTCCAGCCTTAATAAATTTAAAAACTACAAACTAAGCAACCTGCGCAAGAGGGCGGTCGCTGGCTATTAGGTTGAGGGATTATGACTTTTAGTATTTTAGGGGAGTTGTATGAACCTTAACAATATTGTGTGCGTTCTCTGACCACGATTGCTGTGTCACTCAAATCAAAACTGTGTAATTGTAACACGAGCGCACGCGCATATAGCGTCGCGCGCTCGTATCCATCCAATTGAAGTGTCCATCGAGTTAATAACTAAAACAACTGCACTACAATGTGTTTCGTAACATATAAATTACCAGCTTCCTGCGTGCGGTTGCACTCATATAGCTCCCGATCCTTTGGGAACTTTATCATTAAATAAAGGCTATGATATTCCTCGATAATGAAGCCTTCAAACGTTGAAAGACTTTGAAATCGTTCCAGGGCCCCGATTCTACTATCGAAATGGCGTGTCCATGAATTGTCAATGACAGTTCAATAGTCGGTTTTATTCCCTCTATTAGTTCTGAGTGTTCTGGAGACTATTCAATGCAAAAAAAGCATAAATCTCAGTTTTTTTTTTTTTTTTTTTTATAAAAAAGACAACTCCCGCACTAGCGAAATAAATCCCTGTGTCGCGGGGGACTTTACAAACATTCATTTCACGGACACACAGAACACCCAGACTCAGAACAACTATTTGTGGTTCACACAAATAATTGTCCCGGGTGGGAATCGAACCCAGAACACCAGGTCTCAGAAGCAACTTCCGTAACCACTGAGCTACCGGTGCAGTCAAATCATTTATTTCTTTGCAAACATGGGTACAACGCATATATGTTTCTCTTATAAATTGGTAGATTCTCCATATTTCACCATCACCTAAGTATGCAAAATAGTATTTTTAGGCGACATCATTGAATACTCTAAGTTTAAAACAAAAAACGTAATTAACCCTTATCAAATCCAAAATATTACATAACAGTGGCAATAAAAACATAATAGTATCAAAATAAAGTCAATTAATGTCAATAAAATATGCAATTTCAAAATCAAAATGTAAATTAAAACAAGTCAACAATAGAGTCATTCTGGAGTAATTCAAGTCAAGATAAAAACATATTATTATGTCTTTTAAATTATTAAATAACGCAGTTACACCTAAATAAATTGGATGTAGCAGGTTTAGCATCTCTCATTCATATAATCATTGATCTGGTAATAACATTTCATAGCTAAAAAATCAAGTAGTTTCTTTTTAAATAACCCTATTAAAAAAAAAACAATCAATTCTTTCCTCTTATATTAGTTAAGAGAACAGTCTAGAACATTGACTGAGTTACGTTTAAGTTATAGACCATCGACCTCCATTGGGTTTGATCACCGTAACTGATGTTGCAACAGGACTGGTTGATCGGCTTATGTGAATAACTTACATAATATTGGGAACAAGATGCGTTTGGTCTAGGGTTGGCAGAAATGTTTCGGCACTGACCAGGAGCATGTTCTGGGGATTATAGTTAGATCACAACTTCGCTTACGTATTTGCTTACTGAAACATTTTGAGGATACAACAAGGAACAACAGAAATTAATAACTTATTGAATAAGAGAACTATCGGAAAACACCCGCTCCACATGAGCATGGGTATTGAAAAGCAGGGTTCTTCTTTTTTTTATTCTTTTATTTTATTATTTCTTACGTAAATAACATTCTGAGAGATTTGGTGCTGCATGCCGAGATACAGGTTTTACCTAGATCGGTTGCAGATGCTCCTATTTTGTATTGTATGTATAATAGCTTACTAATTTTTAAGTTTTTTCTGTACAATATTTTTTTGGTAGATAAATAAGTTAATTAATTTGTATGGTTAGCGTGCAGACCGGGACAATTGCCTTGTTGGCCAGGACAACGGGACCGGGACGTATGGCAGCCCTAGTTTAGTCGCATATATGACTTGCGATGTGGTTTACTTTAGTCAATAGTATTAACATCTATTCCAAACGATTTTACTTATGAAACATCTAGACCAAAGCGAAAGCGGCTCCACTTTCCGCAATACTGACAGGTTGTAGTTCACGTAATTTTTTTTTTAAAGATTACTATCACAGTTTTGCAATCTACTAGTATTCTTGTTAACCCCTCGTGCTAAGCTAAAATGCTTGTGTTACGAGTGGGTTCACGTCGGTAGTGCAATGGGTGGGGTTCGAACCTGCGACCTCAAGATCACAAGTCCGACGTCCTAGCCATTGGGCTACCGGCCGCCACAGATCCGCCTTTATTTCGTATATTGTCAACTAACCGTTGTATCTATAAAGGCTACCCGCGCGCGGTTACACCCACGTAACTCCTGTTTCCGTGGGAACTTCATAATTAAATATAGCCTATGTCACTCAGGGTGAATGAAGCTTTCCAATGGTGAAAGATTTTTTGATATCGGCACAGTAGTTTTTGAGATTATTCATTACAAACATACACAAACAAAAATACAAATCTTTCCTCTTTATTATAGTATTAGCATAAGACTTAGTACTTCGTAATATTAGCGCGCTAAAGGAAACAAACAAACAAACTCTTCAGCTTTATATATTAGTATGGGATAAGCTTGACATTAGAATGCAAATTATTGCTTACAGACTTTAATAATTGTCGTACAGATTTGATAACATAACCTCGCACCTTTTATTGTATACTAGCTTCCCGCGCGCGGTTTCAGCCGCGTAACTCCCGTTCCCGTGGGAAATTCATAATAAAATATAGCCTATGTTCTTTCTCAGGCTCTAGACTATATCTGTACCAAATTTCATTTAAATTGCTTCAGTAGTTAAGGTGTGATTGCGTAATAGACAGACAGACAGAGTTACTTTCACATTTATAATATTAGTAAGGATCATGTCCTCATTATATGTTCATCACGACGTTATACACCCGTCGGCGTCGGCCTGCATTAACCTACCAAATAATAATTACTATATAAAGTATTACAAGTATAAAGTACTAGCTGCGCCCCGTGGTTTTACCCGCGTTACTCTGCTCCATTGGGTCGGAGCGTGATGTTTTGTAGTCTATATGTTAGTTCAGCGTATAACCTATCCCGGTGCAAAATTTCAGCCAATTCCGTTCAGGAGTTTTGGCGTGAAAGAGTAACAAACATCCATCCATCGATACTTACAAACTTTCGCGTTTATAATATTAGTAGAATATCTACTGTCTCCGTAAGAAAGCCCTTAGTGATCTTCATAATCCAAAAAGGAGCCACCATGTAAATTTTGAAAATTATATGTATTAAGTTTCTTACATTTGGTGATAAATAATCTTTCACTTTGGCCAATACGGTTACACTCGCGCTAACTCCCATCTCCGTAGGAACTTTAATGATAATATAGCCTATTTATTGAAGAATAGGCTATTAAATAATTTTTATTTTTTCAAATCAGTCCAGTAGTTCCTGAGATTAGCGCGTTCAAACAAACTCTATAGCTTTATACACATACCTATTAGTATATATATGTTATTTTGATATATGCTTTTGCATCGGGGAGTGAGAGGGTCCTTGCCTCATCTTGCGCTTGTACTATGTAGGTATTTCAAATTTACTTCTTTTTTGTTGTTAATAAAAAAATAGTGATGTCATCATGATCAATCAGCCTTTAGTGGTCCACTGCTGAACATAGGCCTCCCCCATCGATTTCCAGCGAGTATGATTGCCAGCGGCCTGCATCTACTGACTCTCTGCGACCTTAATGAGGTCTTCGGTCCATCGTGCAGGCATCTATGCAAATATTACAAAGAAAGATTTGTATTTTTGTAGGGACTGATTCAATAATTCTTTCACTATTAAAATACTACATTATCCCTGAGTAGCATAGACTATATTGAATTATGAAGTTTCCACCAAAACGGGCGCTACGCGGCTGGAACCGCCCGCGGGGAGCTGGGTTTCTAGAACAATGGTCTCCAAACTACGGGCCACAGGCCAATTCCGGCCCGCCAGTGCCAACAATCCGGCCCGCGACAACTTAGACTAGTGTCATCGATCTAGCCGCGCATCTAATGTCTTATTGTTATTACTATTGCTGAGATAAGTTGAAAAAGACAGCACAATATGATAATTACTCGGTCGCGCACTTTGCTACTATTTTAGAAATAAGAATAGAATAATTTAAACAGTTTTGGCCCTTCGAACATATTGAAAATATCGTTATGGCCCTAAGGCGTCAAAGTTTGGAGACCTCTGTTCTAGAAGCACGATATTTCTCTTGCCGTTATCCCAATTTAATTGGGGTCGGCACAACATGTCATTTTCTTCCATACTCCTCTATTAGCCGCCATCTCGTCAGTCACCCCCTTCCTAACCATATCATGTTTTACACAGTCCATCCATCCCATTCTAGAAGCACCGTGAACTACAAACTTTTTACAACGTATTCTTCAGGTGAGATAAACTAGAGCATTTACTTGTAACAAAACCTCAAACAATTTGCCCTTTTTACACAATATTGAAGTTTACGTATGTTACAAATTGCGAATGATCGATGTTCTGTTACAAGTAAATGTCTAGTCTATACTCACCCTTCCGATGCCCTGGTAGACCCGAAGTCCGAGAGGCCCGCGAACTGTAAAGTAGAGCGACAGTTGCACAAAACTCCCCTAAAGAAACTAATAGCCATAATCCCTCAATCTCCCCGTCAGCGATCGCCCTGAGCCGAGGTCGAAGTCCCACAGGGGACGCCCTCTTGCGCAGGTTGCTTAGTTTGTAGCGTTTAAACCATTTATCTAGGCTGGAGCTCTGCTCGCCTTTATGCCCGGTGATGTAGCAAAAGCCTCAGGGCTAAATACATACGTCCGTCCAAAAAAAAAAAAATATATATATATATACTCACCTTTCTACAAACAAATTACTGAACTTGTACAAACATTTTAATGGCTTCTAGTTAGTAAGCAAGCAATATGTTTATTCAACTTGTTATATTAACTTCGGTTTCGTTCGTTTTCTCCCCTGCATTGCTATTATACTCAATTGTCTGTAGTAGGTAATAGTTCAGAACTAGAATAGACCTACTAGTGCCGTGAGCTGTTAGATTTGAATATGGGTCAGCGTTGAACGATGCGCATAATATTATGGAGGAAACCGGTGATGATGGACCGAGTTGTACCACATAAGTGCTATGAAACACCCTTTAGCTCGCCCACTAGTTTACAAACGTAGTTTAGTACAAATCGTAAGGGCATAAATGCCACAAAGGATCTCAATTATAATCTCAATCATTTTATTTAGATGATTCAATGACTTTTGTTTTTTTCTTCTAAATTGTAGTACAGTTTTAATCGGTGGTTTGTTCAAACGACAGTTGCACAAAACCCCCTAAAATAGGTACTAAAAGTCATAATCCCTGAATCTCATCGCCAGCGACCGCCCTAAGCCGAGGTTCTAGCCCCACATGGGGCCCTCTTGCGCAGGTTGCTTAGTTTGTAGTTTTTAAACCATTTTTTAAGGCTGAAGCTCTGCTCGTCTTTATGCCCGGTGAAGAAGCAAAAACCTAGTGGCTAACTACGTAAGAATATCAGAAAAAAAAAAGTTTGTTCAAACGTTGGCTGAAGTTGGCCCATATATATGCGGTTTTACCTGCGTGGTTGCCATTCCCTTGGTAACTTCATTATTTATTAATCCTCCTCTGATCCAGGAGTAACATAGGCTTATCTTACTCCTGGATCAGAGGAGGGTTAAACGTTAACAGCGCCGTAGGCAAGCATCTCATTGACGCCCCTATTTTAAAAATAACTAGGTACTAGTAAAAAAATGATCACTGTAGTTATCATCATCATAACGTCCACTGCTGAACAAGAGCCTCCACCCGAGGGAGGGTTTATGCCATAGTCATCAAGCTTGGCAGGCGGGTTGGTTACCGCAGTATTATGTTGTAAGACACAAGGAAACGCTGCTGCCCGTTCCCTGGTTGCCCGTAGATAATGTTGTAACAATCGGGACCAACGGCTTAACGTGCTTTCCGAGGCTAGTAGGGTAGTTAGCTGAGGTACCTCAGCTAACCAGACCCGAAAAGAAATCTTAGAATCTACACAAAGATTTTCTTGTCCGGCGGGGGGATCGAACCCACGACCTCCGAGAGACTAAGTCAATGACAACAGCAGGCGCCCAAGAGGTCAATGGAAAAGTTCAGAATTGAAATCGCATAGAAAAACATACCTTGAATCGATGTTATAGTACCTATAGGAGGATTGTACATTCAAATGAGCAGTGCGCATTTAACGTGATCGGAACTGCATTATAAGCTGACGTAGAATGGATGTGTTATGTACGATGTAATAAGTCACATGCCAACCGTTACTGAGATTACCCGGGGCAAATAGACACACAAATAGACAGATTTAAAAAAACCTTTTGTGTTTTTATTATTAGTAACCTAGATACTGTTATGTGCGTTTAATAAAAACTTGGAAATTCAATTTTATTTAACAAACACTGCAGTATTAGGATTTCTTACCTGAAGGGTAAAAACGGGACCTTATTACTACGACTTCGCTGTCTGTCTGTCACCAGGTTGTATCTCAAGAACCGCGATATCTAAATAATTGAAATTTTCACAAATTATGTATTTCTGTTGCCGTTATAACATTGTCGTTATAGCTGCAATAGAAGCACATCACTTGATACCAAAAACAAAATAAAATAAATATTTAAGGAATGCATACAAAGGAATATTATATTATAATATAGTGTAATGTTGTTTACCTAATCAATGGTAGAGCACCTTTTTTTATTAATTGTTTTGTTCGTGGGGAAATGCATTTACGCATTCCCACTGCCGCTGCAGCGAATTCGCGCGCTGGCGGTGGGATATGTGGGACTCGTCTTCTCCATAGCGTGGTATGCTAAACTCATACCACGAAGAGAGGACCCTACACCACTAAAACCCTCGGACACTCCTTCGATCCGCCGTTGGCGGGGGCCAGGTACGCATAAGCAACCCGGCCCATGGTAAGGGTGCCCACACTTCGTGCACGAGTCCAACTCGCACTAGGCCGGTTTTTTATGTATTTGTAAGTTTCGTTTTAATCGATGCACTTGAGTACTTTTTTCTGATGGACATATGTTTTTTTTAAGACTTAAATCGTGTCGCGGGGGAATTTAGTAACACATATTTCACGGACACAAACACCCAGACTCAGTAACACTACCCGTGGTTCACAAAAACAATTGTGCCGTGGACATCGAAACCACAGTATCAGGTCTAAGAAGCCACTGAGCCATTGGCGCAATCGAGCGTCTTCACCGGGATATTACTTGTATAAGACAAGAGGAGGACTCAAGCTTTATAAAATAACTCTTAAGTAATATGTGACTTAAATAGTTCATTTTTTTATGATAATATAAACAGGTAACCTCCATGGCGTAGCAGTTTACAGACTTGCTTTAAATCTCGGAGGTCGTGGTCTTCCCACTCCGGACAAAGAAATCTTTGAGTACCTAATCAAAGGCCCTCCAGGAGGAATAGGCATGAAATAAAAAAATCTCTTTAGTCCGTCAGTTGGATTACAAAAAAATATTGCAGAGTTTTTGAAAACTACTAGTCTTTCTGTTAACGCCTCGTGCTAAGCTAAAATGTTGCGATAGTAGAAGTATTTAGCTATGGCTCGCATCGAATCTTGGAACTTATATTCGAGAAATATTATTAACGTTGATTTCAAGTCATTTAAAACCAGTGGAATAAAAAATACTTTATCGATGATACTGTAAGTGTCTAAACACACTATGCCGAAAATACGCGCCCGAACTTCTTATTGATTGCGTCTGCTATGCTATTTCGCGTTCAACTATACAATTTCAGACATAAATTCAGTGGCAATGTATCCTTTATAGCAACATCATAAGCTACAGAAGTCTGCGTAATTTTCGCAGCTATGATCGGCGAAATACGTCGGAACGTAAAATCAGCCGCGTAACTTTGGCATAGTGTGCTTAGAGACTAATACCGCGTAACTAACAGTTGTTAATAAGGTATCATTTCATCTGTACAGAAATATATTCGTTGTTTGTGTTGTAAGGGACTCAATAATAAAGTGTTACATTTAATCTTCAACCTTATTAGCTATTCTAACGCGGTATTGTAGAATCACTGACGATTTACTTAGGCTTGGCACCTTTTGTTGATTTATATATTACCTTTTACAAAAAGTTTCTAAATATTTTGGGAAGTTACTTTTGGGAAATACAGGAAAAAATATGAAACATTTACTACTACATAGTATAAAACAAAGTCGGTTGCCGCTCTCTGTCCGTCCCTATGTATGCTTAGATCTTTAAAACTACGCAACAGATTTTTAATGCGGTTTGTTTTAATAGATAGAGTAATTCAAGAGGAAGGTTTTTGTATGATATATCAGCATTGCACCCGTGCGAAGCCGAGGCGGGTTGCCAGTTTTAAATATTATTATTTATTTTTCCACGTGTATGATCCATATAGTGTCGGATTAAGATTCTGTCCGGAGGTCACCGGAGTCAGCTCGCTCGACGAGCTTTTTTTAGCCCTCCACCTATTTTGCATTTTGCACTGTTTTCAATGCCGTGCGGTCTAAATTTTTGAATGGGGTGATAGCAAAAAATATAGTACATTTGACTGAAATATAGTAAGATAATCTATAATATAGTAAGCGTTCACCAGTTTCAAAGCCTCTGTAAAATTATAAGTACATTCAAATATAATTATGATTAATTAAACGCTAAGTATATATAATGAACTTGCTTTTAATTTTGGTTGTTTTGGATTGAAATGGTATTAATATATCATCAATACATTTCCTCCACAGTTAATGGTAATATTTATTTTAATAACAAGCTACTGCTCGCGACTTTATCCGCGTATAATAAGGATTTAATAAGATACTAGTTTCCGCGCGCGGTTTCAAGTGCGTCTCTTCGGTTTCCGTAAGATTTTTTTTTTTTATAAACATTTCTATTAGTGTTGTGCAGTCTACTAGTATTCTTGTTAACCCCTCGTGCTAAGCTAAAATGCTTGTGTTACGAGTGGGTTCACGTCGGTAGTGCAATGGGTGGGGATCGAACCGGCGACCACAAGATCACAAGTCCGACGCTCTAGCCATTGGGCTACGGCCACTTAAATATGACCTATAGATTTCACCTATAAAAGAGTTATCTAACACTTAGAGAATTTTTCAAATCGTTTTAGTAGATCGTGAGTTATGCGCTTTCAGGCAAACAAACGTTGTACTTGTGTACTTGGTGATAAGGTGGGATAGACGGACAAACAAACAAAATTAAAATAGTAGATATATCTACCTTATCATCAGCCCGTACAACGTCTACTGCTGAACATGGGTCTCCTCCCGAGGGAATGTATTTGCCATAGTCACCACGCCTGGCAGGCGGGTTGGTGACCGCAGTAATAAGTTGTACAACACAAGGAAATGCTGCTGCCCGTTCCTTGATATACGATTATTATAGATGATGTTATAACAATCGGGACCAAAGGCTAAACGTTCTTTCCGAGGCCCGGAGGTTAGTCCCTCAACCAACCAGACTCGGAAAGAAATCTTAGAATATACCTACACAAAGATTTCCTGTCCGGTATGGCGATTGAACCCACTACCTCTTAGATTAAAAGCGAGCCAAATACCGCTACGCTACGGAAGTTGTCTAAAGTTCTGTCTGTGTATACCTTATCTATACATTATACCTTATAAAATTTGCTATGACAAATTGATGGTCACATCTAAATTGGTCCATTTGTTACTGATATTACTCGGAACAAACAGACACACAGAGCGGACAGATAAAAAATAACAATTGTGATTTTATTATTCATACCATTTATAAAGTCGTGTAAGTTTATTTTTATCACATCTATTCAAAAAGAGCTAGTTTACTCGTAAACAGGGACCAAAATAGCTCATTAATCCCTTAGGGACCAAAATTGATTTGAATTTGGAATGTGGATATTGTTAATAATGTTTCAATCAGCAAAGAGGTGAATCACAAACCATGCGGGAACAATGTATTGAATATGTGACTGGCTGAAAAATTGCGAGCGCGCCAAATTTAAAAAAGTTGATGAAAAATAAACAACGCGCGAAATTAAATGCATTCTGCTTTCGTTCGTAGTTGATTCATATTCAGATTTTAGAATTATAAAAAATGAGTGCGTCTTCCTCAAGTGAAAGTATTATTATGTCTTATGGTTCTTCATTGTACGTAAATAAATTCTTGTTCATAAGTTGCACGTACTTATTTTCTCATAGAGGGTGATAAAAAGTAGAGTGTCCACCTCGGGAGCAACACTATTTTAAGCTCGAGTGACATACTTTTAATCCCTCGCTGCGCTATGACTTAAAAAAAAACACTCTCGCCTTTAAAATAGTTGTTTGCTCCCTAGATAAACAATCTACTATTAATACCTCTTTTATTTTGCATTATATAAACAAACATTTCCGTTTTATTTATTTGTAAGTCTACAATTACTGGTATGTTGATGAAAAATACCGTTAACATTGATTGTGAATATTTTAATTGCAAAACTACCCACATTGCATACACGGATTTAAACATATGAGTTAACCCGCAGATGGAAATGGCTATCTATTTACGTATTAATATTTTTTTACTTGTATTCACGTACCGCAATTCGTAAACACTTGCTCCAAGCTCATTTGGATTGCATGCGGGTCCATTTTCCTCTTTGCTTTGACTTTTTGATTCAACTCGTATCAGACGATGTAAATAAACATAACGAAATATTGTATCCGCATGAATTATTTTATTTTTCTTTGGTAAATAAATATGTTTACAACATTTTTTTCAACATCGTAACATTGTTCTTGGATTTTGTTTTACATAAATCGTCTCTATATCTTAGCTGCGCCCCGCGGTTTTACCCGCGTTACTCTGCTCCAGTGGGTCGGAGCGTGATGTGTTGTAGCCTATATGTTAATCCAGCGTATAACCTATCCCGGTGCAAAATTTCAGCCAATTTCGTTCGGTAGTTTAGGTGTGAAAGAGTAACAAACATCCATCCATCCATCCATAATACTAACTTTCGCGTTTATAATATTAGTAGGATAAGGCCATGGGTTTGAAGTATACAAGGAATAACTAACATACAAGAAATTTACCGACTTAATATATGCATGCTTTTTATTTATATTTAATAACTATAAGAGTATGTAGAGGAACGGTTGGTGGTGTTCCTCCACAGAAAATGAAGATCTTCTTTGCCGGGCGAGGTGGTGTGCCCGGCGACCAACGGCCATTTGGTACTGTTCGGAACTTGTATATGTTCTAATTGGCTTGCGAACTTGTATTGCGCGATACAGGTTAGTTAGGATGCTAGGTGGTAGATGGCGCTGCTCGTCTACTAGTAGTTTGTGTGCGGCTACTGTAGATGTCGCTACAATATTGATAATTACTGCATAAATTAGATACTTTAATACTTTGTTTATAAACGACAGAACTTTAGACTTTTAAATCATAGATAAATAATAAAATTGTATTTTCATAACTGACAGCTTTTACGCTAAAGCTATTTATTATTATCATAATTATAATAACTCAACTAAATTAATTAATTTAATGTTAATAATGTATTATATTAATAAACCATAATATGTAATGACAAGCTCCGTAGCGTAGCGGTATTTGGCTCGCTTTGTATCTCGGAAGTCGTGAGTTCGATCGGACCACGCCGGACAGAAAATCTTTGTTTAAATTCTAAGATTTCTTTCCGGGTGTGGTTGGTTGAGGGACTACCCTCCGTGCCTCGGAATGCACGTTAAGCCGCTGGTCCCGATTGTTATAACATCATCTATAACAGGGAACGGGCAGCAGCGTTTCCCTGTGTATTACAACATAATACTGCGGTCACCAAACCGCCTGCCAAGCGTGGTGACTATGGCAAAAACCCTCCCTCGGGAAGAGGCCCATGTTCAGCAGTGGACGTTGTACGGGCTGATGATGTTATGACTATTTGCAAATGCCTGTAATAAAAACTTTAATCTGTATTCTTTCTCGTTTATAATATTAGTAGGAAGTAGGATATCATAGTCAATCCAAATGTTGGCAGTCAAATCTCGGACACTGCCTATTCTTGGCACCCCACCAATTATTGGCACAGCTTCGTCAAATGTAAAAGAACAAGAATCAACTTTATCTACAACATCTATAGATTTTTCTATGTTTCAATTATCATAATCTTCAATCTTCATTAATTACCTATTAGAGCGGTTTCGCACTACGTCTGATCCGAATCCGATCCGTACCCGTGAAAATATGGTCCGTAGTAGCAGTTGAACTATTTCTATGGTAATTTACGCACTAGATCCGAGATCCGTCATCCGATTTCTTTCCAAATTCCTAGACAAATATTTTCACGGGTTCGGATCGGGTTCGGATCGAATTCGGATCGGACGTAGTGCGAGACCGCTCTTACTCTTGGAGAACATAGCTAACTAATAGTGAAAGATTTTTTGAAATTAATCAAGTACTTAATGGTAACAAACATACTCAAAGGACAGAACTTAGATTTAATCATAGATATAAAATAATAAAATAATATTGTACTTTCATACCTGACAGCTTTTAGGCTAAAGTTATATAAACTATTATTATACATAGCAATAAACAAATAAAATTGATTAATTAAATCGAAAATAAGCCAAATATGTTTTGACTATTTACAAATGCCTGTAATAGGTTTACGTGAATAAAAACTTATTTTTTATTTTTTTTTTATTTTTTAAACAATCAAATACTTTCTCTTTATAATATTGGTATAGATAACCAGCGGTAAATGAATACTTTTTTTTATGTCTACAAAATGGCTTTAATCAGATTGGATGTTGTGCAATGATTTTTGGAGAGCCCACATCCTGTGATCTCTTATGAATTATTTTCATTTTTAAATTGAGGCAAGTCGCATTCTTTTGAATCGGAATAGGCAGTTATTCTTGCATTCGAATGATCTCGGAGTTTCTTATAGTCTTTCTTCTCCGAGTGTCACACCGTAGGCAGATAGAGAAAGACTCGTAAGAAGCTAGGATAGGGTCCGGTCGTCCTCGCAAGGCTTGGCTCGCGACGCGTTTTATGCTTCAGACCCGATCCCAGGCCGCACTGGTTGATCTTAATTATATTTTAAAATAAGCGATTTTCACAGGCCATAACAACATTGGTAAATTATATTTAATGTTGAAATGTAAACTTATTTATAAGTTAAGATTTTTTTTTTCTTTTTTGTTTTCAATATAATTGTATTTGACTTATAATAAGTACGATCGATTCATCTACATTATCAATTTTCGTTTTCAATTAATTTCATTCGTGTGTAATGAATACCTGAGCCCCGAATAATATTCATATCTAGACCTCATAAGGTCTGAATGTACTATTTTACTTCAGGAGCATTTGGTTGTAAGTCCTTTTTACGACAAAGGCACATACGACGAATGTTTCTGACGTATTATAATGGCACATTCTACCTTATGCTTCTAGGCTCTTGATTTTTCCACCGTCGAGTTATCATCCCTTAATGTAACTGCGCTTGTTTAACAAAATTACACCTTAGTAAATGATCGACAAAAGTTTTGACGCCGCCAGCATAATAACATCGTTAATTAAAATGTCAATTAAAAGTTTTTTCTGTAACAATTATTTTAACAAGTAATTGTTATTATAATTGGCTGATTTATTTTTAAAATTCGACCTGTAAAATGCTAGCATTCGTTTTTGTAGTTCGAGATTTCTAAAAATATATTTAATTGAAAAATACTACGATACAACAGGCTTTGTGTTCACAAAAGGCATGGAGACTAAATACGGACTCAATAGAATAGTCCATCAGTTAGATTACCAAAAAATATTGGACACGTATGTATTTTTTCGTTCCTCGACGCGATAGAGCGCGTTGAAATCTCGTGTGACATCACTTCTAGGTACAATTTTACCTAGTATAGTGACGTCACAAGCCCCTCTCTCCTGAACTTTATAGAATGTTGTTGCTCTGCGTCTTTGTAAATTTTTATCGATTTGATAAATAAAAAAGTACGTTTCTAATATATTTTAGTACTCGAACTGTCGGACTAAATAGATTTTTAGTCTTCATGCCAATTATTTTTCTTTTCTATACTAATATTATAAAGAGAATAAAAGTTTGTATTGTTATATTTTTGTATGTTTGTTTCGAATAAACTGAAAAACTACGTAACCGATTTCGAGAATTCTTTCCCCATTCGAATGTTACAGTATCCTTGAGTAACATAGGCTATAAAAGTCCACCCATGCAAAGGCTGGGCGTTATTTATAAAATAGGAAGAGTCCTCCAACAGATTTTATGTCAATTGTTAAGTCCTGATGAGAGCTGGTTTCAATTAAAAAACAGTACCTATTATATTATTTTAAGTTTGATGTACATATCTATGGGAATACAGAAACAGGTATGAAGATATTTTTTGACTTGTGATTTGATTTTGGGATCGATATGAGCGTCCATACGTAAAAAATTATCAATGAGATTTAAGACTTCGCGTCGCGGTCGTCATTATTTACCGTTATTAATCTATTACTTTTTGAACTCATCAAACGAATACTAAGAAGCTGCAGTAGTCTAGCTTGGGCGTCAGACTTGTTATCATATGGTCGCCGGTACGATCCCCACCCATTGCACTACCGACGTGAATCCACTCGTAATGCCTATTATTTAGCCACTTAGTTCCTCTTATACAAAATATATGTTTTCCAGCCCGGCTAGCATAGGCAGCGCGACTCGAGTCTACTCTACGGAGGCCGACCAATCACATTGCAAAAACGCACTGCCATGTGACACTTTCTGCAATGTGATTGGTCGGCCTCCGTAGAATAGACTCGAGTCGGGTTGCCTATGCTAGCCAGGCAGGGGTTACTAAGGGTAGCTTTACGTTGAGTGTTCGTTTTTTATTAATAATATCGTTGTGGTTCACCATATCGAGGTGAGTGATTTCAATACTTTCACTAATTTAATTGGACAGCAAAATGAATGCAAATTACCACTTGACATTATAACTGCTAATTTATGTCAACAAATTAATAAATTGAATAACTATTGCGTGTAATTTGTTGGTTAATTTAATATAGTAATATCAAGTTCGTTAGAGTAGGTACCTATATTTGTGTGTGTGTGTGTGTGTTGTTTTGGTTGAGTAAGTTGGTGCGTCATTGTTATGTTTAGTATTTAACAATGCTGTTTGATAACATCTCGTTCAAAGGTAGAAGATGTTATATAAGGTTAGTAAGCCTACTCGAGTTATGAGCTACGGAGAAGAGTTACGTTTTTATGGGTGTTAGGTAACTACTCAAGTAATCTATATATAAATTCGTGAAGCAAACATTTTGTACCCCTATTTGAGAAAATTGCGTAACGAGGAGTATAATTTTTTGCAAGCTTATCGTTTACTAGCTGATGGTTGCGACTATTTCCGCGTGGTATTTGATATTCCTTTGGTTTTTTAACTTACCCACGGAACTCAGTAATTTTCTGTGATTAAAAGTATTTAAAATGTGGACCGGGTCATGCAAAATTTCGGAGATTAGCCCGTACAAAGAGACAGAAAAAAAAATCATGATGTGTTCTATTTTACTTCTAACATTCCCCTGACTCTGATTTTAGTGTCTTTTTCTATACAGACATTCAACCTCTACAGTTTTATTACATGTTATAGATATAGAGGAGTTCAGAAAGCTTATATTTTTTTTCAATTATGGTCGAGTTACGTCCTTTGGGCGTCCAGTAGTTTAAGTAACTAAACCTAGCATTTTTTTAGTTTCGTTTAGTTTGTCTTTTGTTACTTTATCGGGCATAAAGGCAAGCAGGGCTTTGTATTATTAAAAAGTTTAATCTTTTCTAATTAATCTAACCGCGCGGTTCCACCTACGTAGTTCCCTTTCTCTTTTGCATAGCATTATAAAATACTAGCTGTCCCTTGCGGTTTCACCCGCGCAGATCCCGTTGCCATGGAAACTTTAACTTAAACCCTTTCTTCTCCGGGTCGTCCACCTAGGTAGCTAGTGAAAGGTTGCAGGTTAGCTAGGGTAGGATTCTCGCCGGCGAGGACCGCGTTGTGCCCCTACCCCGCCCTGTGCTCCAGCGCCGATTAGTCGGCCGACTAATCGGCAATGCCGATCATTCTAATACCTACTTGTCGGAGGTGTTCAGGCTTTTTCGTCATCACTCGACTTAGTCATCGCGCGGCCGCTGAGCTTAATTACTGACTGATTAATACCTTCCTATGTTGTAAAGACTGTAACTTTAGATAACTACTCTAAGTAATGTTTATAAATCATAAAACAAGTACAAATTACTTGTTTTATTTCATTTGTTATGCGCCGATCATAATCGGCATATTTTGCCGAATAGTCGCCGACTACAAACGATGCCGAATAGTCGGCTTTCCCGACTAGTCGGCCCATCTCTAGTGAATAGTGATCGTACCCCTCACACACCCTCTTGGAGGACCAACAGCAGTGAGCCCTGCTGAGCTACGCACCTCGGGCGTTACAGTACCTATAGATAAATATCGGAACAAGTGCACTACTATTGAATCTTATTCATAAAAGTACGGTCCACTTCAATGGGACGGAATTATATTCCATTTATTGAGATGGAAATAACCCATTCTTTCCTATTCACCAAAGCCTAAGTTTCTAATGGAAAATCTAAGTACACTTGAGTTGTATAATGATCATGCTTGGAACAAAAATGATTGAGGTTGTTTTAATAGTCATCAATTCATTGTTAAAGAACCTTGTTTTAGCACTATGATAAAAATATTTCAATTGTTTTTTAAAACCCTTATTTTTTCATTTATTTTTATCAACGGCAAATATATTATGCCAAAAATAGTTGCATAAAAGTAAGCCTTGTGTTGTACGTTGACCGTATGTAGCCATGTTTAAGTACAACTGTAATATATAACCAAATACTTTTTAAAGGAAAATAAAATGTCTAAAATATGTAGTAAGTAGATACCTTAGCTCGTCATTTTTTATTTTATATAAATAAAAATATGTTGAATAAGTGACATACTTACCTTAGTTTCAATAAATGTATTTTATTTAAATTTAAAAATATAAAGAATAAAATACATATATACAACTAAAAAAAGCTAATTTAAAACTACTAGTCATCCTTATTATTGATTGATTTACTTTGTTGACTTCAGCCGCACCATCTAATCACCAAACTCGGTCAGCCCACAATTGATTCAAGTTTAATATCGTCGGGGACACTGTACCACGTAAGTAACAGTTACTAATAAGGTGCAATTTCATCTGTCAAGAAATATTTTCTCTATATATGTATTCAAGGGCAGGAAATCAATTTTCTACGTTTGATTTTCAACCTTATTAGCCTTTGGTTACTTACACGGTATCGCAGTATCACTGACGATATAGCGAATATCGATCAGTGTCATATCCGCTGTTAATATTTAATACAAAGACTCTTCAATACACATAAGTGTGGTGTGTCATCACTCCTAGGTTTCAGTGTTTTTCAATGTTACCTCCATATTACCTACATCATCTAATATTCAAATTAATATTTAAAAACGGCATCTAATATTCAATTTAATAGCTAATATTATGTGTACAATAGTCGAGTTTTTGAAAGACTAATGAACTTTAAAATTTACTAATCAGCTGCCAATAATCTTGTTAAATGAAAGTTCCAAGACCTTGAGTATCTTCTCCTTCTTAAGTTAATGGACTGTCACGAACCCGCTTGCCAAGTTGACAAACTGACTATGGCATTGCCCTCCTTCGAGAGGAGAAACATTTTCAAGAATTGAAGTATTGTATAGTTGTTAGCGTGTCTTTCACATCAGATTAGCTTACTAATGTAAGCTACTCTCATGTAGAGGTGTGCAAAGTTGTTACTTTTCCGTCACCGTGACCGTCGTTCCAGTGACTCGAAAGTAACCGTAAAAATAATCGTATCTGTGTCACGTCAGTCAACTTGTAACCTCGGAAGAATACATTTGTGATGATAGACAAATGCATGCTTCCGAGGTTACAAGTTCCTTTCAAGTAGTTATGGTCACAGTTTTCACTTCGGTCACGATTGGTTACACGATTCAATTACAGGTTGTCATTCGGTAATGTTTTGCATTTTTCTATTGTCTTAAAAGTCTAAATACAAGAGACTTGCCGCGCAATTGTTGTGACACGGAACGACACACGTTACTTTGGAACGCAGTTCCTTCTTGAAAGATCACAGTGATCACTTTAGTTAGCTGATCTCAGTGTTTTTTTCACTGTGACGTTATTTATCACCCAACTCTACTCTCATGCTTATACATCGTCTTACT
The DNA here is from genome assembly GCA_947037095.2 of Nycteola revayana. NCBI lineage: Eukaryota > Metazoa > Arthropoda > Insecta > Lepidoptera > Nolidae > Nycteola > Nycteola revayana. The sequence continues at coordinate 3,817,846 of OX344842.1, read as the reverse complement.
ACACTTAAAGATGTTATGTAAGTATAATTTACTCACACAAACATTTAACACGTGCGGCACGTTCCTACAGTGCTGGTATTTACTTTGCACAGCAGATAAGCCATTCATCGGGGCAATGCTGCTGCATTCTAGGAACCTTGACAAGTAGTACGTCTATAGTTTTAGTACATCAAGTATTTTATAATTAGGTACTTTTAAAATGTTGTGTGTAAAAAAGAACTAAGGCACAAAAATACATTTAACAGGTCTTTTCTTACGTAGATTTATAAGAAAAGTACATTAAGGCGATAGTTAAACGGAGGGAGGATGTGGGCGTGACACTAAAAGGCCGCCCATTCCTCGCCCCGCCTTGTCTCTTACAAGAGAAAGTTAATGCTTCTAATCCGACCCACATTATACGTCGAAAAACACAAGTAACAATTAATACTATTGTTAATACAGAAGGTATTTTATCTGAATATATTGATTATTTATCCTACTAATATAAATTACTAAAACTCTGCTGTATATCTGTTTATCACCAGGCCGCATCTCATGAACCGTATTAGCTAGACCGTTGACATTTTCATAGATGATGTATTTCTGTTGCCGCTGTAACAGCAAATAGTTATTTAAAACAGAATATCATTACGAGGAAAGAGTTGTATATGTGTATGTATGTTACGAATAAACTCAAAAACTACTGGATGAATTTAGAAAGCTTTGTTATCCTGAAGAAGTACAGGCTGTAGTTAATTATGAAATGACGGGAATGGGATAAATATGAAGATTGTGTAAAATTAGAGATTTCTAATCATTTAATTTTATATCCATTGTATTTCCCCTTCCCCCCGGACCTCTGTGCAGTTCAGACGTGTTTTAAAGCAGTGATTTAGTCAATTATTTCAATATTTTTAACAAATTTAAATTAAAGTGAATTAATAATTAAGTGTCGAGTACTAGGCTAACATCAACAGCGAGGAGCTTAGACGCCACCACCACGCACGGTCATCTACTATTTGTCGACGACAGCCACACCCCTTGCTGTTATCGTCCTGCCCTTGGAGGCGGGGCATTGACCTGCCAATAACTGCGCACACGTCGCGACTCCACCGGTAATTACAAATTACTAGAGGATTGGTACCTTACTCGGTGCGTTTAAGTATTAGTATTGAATAACAAGCAACATGTCAACACGAAGGACACCTCCAGCTACACGAAAAGAACATCTACAATCGGACCAAAGCTCAGCGCTCGCCACAGATACTGATAACGAGACTTCCAGTAATGTTACCAGCAGACCTCGACCGCGCAAGCGCCAATTTGATGATGAGATGTCTGCAGTTATATCAGACATGAAGGTCTCTCTTGATACTTTTAAAACACAACAAATTTCCATACAAGAAACTGTAAATGGCATACAGAAGCAAAATAGTGAAATTATAAAATCTATGGAGTTCATGGAGAAAACCTACGAAGAAATGAAAAATAAATTACTCGCTATGGAGACGGAAAGACGAACGCACTTAGCCTATATACAAGCGCTAGAAATTAAAGTAGACAACCTAGAGAGATCGCAAAAACAAACTACCCTTGAGATCAGAAATGTGCCTATTCAAAAAGAGGAAAGCAAAGGCGATCTCATAAAGTTAGTCCAAAAAGTTGGATTAGTTACAAACACTGACGTCAGTGAATCTCAAATTAGAGATGTATTTCGTCTAAACGCGGACAAAAGTGGAAACAGAGCAATCATAGTGGATTTTTCTTCTGTTATTTTAAAAGAAAATATACTAACTTCTGTGAAAAAGTACAATCGAACCAATCAGAGTAAGTTCAATACAACACTATTACAACTTGAAGGGCAAGCTCGACAAATCTATATCTCTGAATCACTTACTTCAAATACTAGGAAATTATTTTACTTAGCGCGGGAATTTGGCAAAAAGCACAGCTATGAGTTCTGTTGGACTTCCCACGGGAAGGTTTTCCTACGTGAGAAGGCGGGCGCTCCATCACACCGTGTAGATAAAGACAGTGATTTGGACAAACTTCGTCGGCTGCCGCAACAATGACTAAGAAGAATTGTATGGTTTTTAATTTTTATTTGCTGCATGTTTTTAATTATATTAAAATTCTACTTAACTTTCTTAACTATAGATTTAAATACACTGTTTTTAAATGTATTACAACAGAAGAGAGCATACACTTTACTATACCTATATTGTTACCTCTTTTCTCACTTAAAATTTAAACTTTACAAACAATCATATTCGCTCGCCACACACATACATAGCACAAACTTACTTATCACACACTCACATACAAGACAGATTATATTATTGTCGTATAAAATATATTTTAAAATACTTCATGTCGTTAAGCTACCTAAACTTATTATTATAAAATACACAAAGTTACACACATTCGTTATATCATTACTTAATAAAAACTTACATATTATATGCTTACATACAAGCCAGATAATTTCATCTTCATGTAGAATATACTTTAGAATGTTTCGGACCATAGTAGTCAATCTTATTATTAAAAATAGCAACCTCCAAGACTCATATACATGCTCATTAGAATTTTTACTTAAAAATGTTGTTTTTTGATAACGTATCGAACGATATTGACTCAGCTAAGGTATCTGAGTCTATGATTTGTACACCTGAAAGTCTAGTAAATTATATTAATCTATCACAAACATCCTTATTAGTTATGCACACAAATATTCGTAGCGTGGCTTGTAACTTTGATCATCTTTTAATACTCCTGAAAAGAATCTGTATGCAATGTGACGTACTCGTATTAACCGAATGCTGGTTGAGTAAATGTCCCACTCTACCCCGTATTGAAGGCTACACGTCATATTCCTCGGACTACCTAAATCAAAATGATGGTGTTATAATTTACATTAAATCTAACATTCAACACCGAGTTACAATGCCCAATGTTCTAGACGCCAACTGTCTTATAGTACAGTATGAAAACGAATATGCCATCGTGGCCCTATACCGCTCACCATCCCACCGCAATGTAAATCGTTTTTTGGATAGTCTGGATCCATGTCTCGCATCATTAAGATCTGTAAAATCAATAGTTTTAATTGGGGATATCAATATAAATATAGCACAAAATAGTAATGACCCGAACTATGGCATTTATTTGGATCACATGGCGTATCACGGTCTTTTACCTTCCCATCTCTTTCCAACTCGTGAAGCTAGCTGTATTGATCACGTAATGGTAAGATCTGACAAATACACATCCACATACGTATTAGACTCATACATTACTGACCACACGCCATTAGTTTTTTGTCTAGACTGCAAAATAAAAAGACAAACCCCTAATGCCACTATACTACGAATAGATTACCCATCACTGTTAAAAAAGCTTGCTACTACAGATTTTAGTCCAGTATACGATTCTTCAGATGCTAATATTGCTACCAATAGCCTAATAAATATTATTTCGGAAGTTATAAAAGCGCATTCTATACCTATAACAATTCCACATCGAATCAGAACTATTAAACCATGGCTGACTCCGGGCTTGGTACGATGTATACGGCACAGAGACAAACTGCATAAAAAGACTAAAGTAGATCCAAATAACGCCGTGCTGCAAGTCACCTACAGGCGATATCGCAATTACTGCAATAACCTTTTAAAAAAATTAAAAAGTAGCTATGAAAAAGCAGAATTCCAGAAGAATAAAAATAATCCAAAAGGCATGTGGAATACTATCAATAAAATAGTCAATTTTAAGCAACCTTCATCTCCTCCCAATGAGTTACTTTGCCTTACTCATAATCCATGCGAGTCACTAAATATAGTAAATAGTTACTTTGCAGGAATTGGGGACACACTTGCAAATGTAATATTAAATAAACATAGTGGTAACTCATCAATCCAACATAATACTACTCACTTCACACAGACTCCTAGCGACTCTATGGTGCTTCTTGAAACTTACCCTGGAGAGATAGATTTCTTAATTTCAAACTTAAAAAACAACTCAGCAACTGGCATTGACAATATTCCAACACTAGTGATAAAAAGATCGAAGAAAAGTCTCATCCCTCCACTGACACATATGTGTAACCTATGCTTAAACTCTGGTGTCTTTCCCGATATTTTAAAGAAGGCGATAGTACATCCCATTCATAAGAGTGGAAACAGAGACAGTGTTGGAAACTATAGGCCAATTTCAGTATTAACTGTCATCTCCAAGATACTAGAGAAACTACTAAACAGACGTTTAATTGACTTTTTACAACATAACAAAATTATTTCAAAGAATCAGTTTGGCTTTATAAAAGGCAAATCTACTGAAGATGCTAGTTTGTTACTTACAGAATCTATCGCTAGATATCTTGATGACAAAAAGAAGGTTGTAGGAGTTTTTTTGGATATGTCAAAGGCATTTGACACTGTCTCTGTTCCCATTCTACTCACTAAGATGGAATCAATTGGTATACGCGGGATTGTACTGGACATATTTCGATCTTACCTTCTAAATCGTACCCAGAGCGTTAAGATAGGTAACTACACAAGCTCACAAACAACTCTCTCTTTCGGTGTGCCTCAGGGTAGTGTCCTCGGTCCTACGCTCTTCCTCTTGTATATTAACAGCTTGTGCATGATGACATTACCAAACTGTGACATTGTTACATACGCTGATGACACTGCTTTGATCGTGCATGGAAAGGACTGGGATGAAACAAAAAGCTACACAGAGTATGCACTAAAAGAAATAATGACCTGGCTTGATATTAATCTCCTGACACTCAACATTGATAAAACGAAATATATAACCTTTACATGCAGCACTCATACCCAACCCCCCATAGAATTTGCAGTGCGTGCCCATACCTGTGATCAACAAACTGTATGTAGCTGTCCTAAACTAACCCGTTCTAACAATGTTAAATACCTAGGCCTCATCATAGATAGCTCATTAAAATGGTCAGCACATATTACACAGCTAAGTGCTCGTATAAGAAAACTGATTCCAATATTCAGAAAACTACGAAGCTCAGCTGACCATGAGACGCTCTTATGTGTGTATTTTGCTCTTGCTCAAAGTTTAGTGCAGTACTGTATTGTTGTCTGGGGAGGGATTGGCAAAACTACCCTACTCCCCTTGGAACGTGCCCAAAGGGCTATTTTAAAAGTAATGATAGGAAGACCACGTAGATATTGTACCCGCAGTCTGTATAAAGAGTGCAAGGTATTGACTGTAAGGCAGCTTTTTGTATTAGCTGCCCTGCTCCGAAAACACAAAAGTATGTCTTTTAAACCTATCCAGAAACGTAACAAAACAAAAGTTTGTCCCATGATACCTTCTAGGACCACACTAGCTAGACAACAATATTATATTATTAGCAATCATTTGTATAATACTGTAAATCATCTAAATAATATATATAAATTACCTATCAATAAGTGCAGAGTTGTAATACGGGACTGGCTTTTACGACTAGATTACACCGAAACCGAAGAAATTATGAATAATTAAACATAATTTACACAAGTTTATTTACAACACATCACATCTTCTAATCTGTCTCGCATCCACACACCGTTACACACACACACATACACACACACACACACACACAATTCTCACACAAAGGCTCTCGCACTATAAAGATATTTTAATTTGCAAACTTACTTAGTTTATATCTTTATTTTATATTATATAGTTATAGTTTTATATACGAAAATATCCTTTAATTCATATTTATTACATTTTCTTTCTTTTTGTCGGCTGATAAAATCATATCGCAATTTTAATATAATCAATCCAGGGTGAAAGGCGCTGTTGACTGTGACACAGTTTATACTAGAACAGTCAACAACGTAATCTCTTTTAAAATTATGTTATGTATAACTGCAAATGTACCTAGACTAAGAGAAAATTGTAAAACCTAGTAAGAACAATAAACTATTCTATTCTATTCTATTCTATTCAATAATTTACTTCAATACCTAAAAACACCGGTTAAAGTTGGTGCTTGTTGGTACAAGCAATTACTTAAACTGGTTGCCCGAAGGGTAAAAACGGGACCCTATTACTAAGACTACGCTGTCTGTTTGTCACCAGGCTGTATCTCAAGAACCGCGATAGTTAGACAGTTAAAATTTTCACAGATGATATATTACTAGTGCCGCTAAAACAACAAATACAATAAAATAAAATAAAAATTTAAGGGGGCTCCCATACAACGAATTACATTTTTGTTGCTCTTTTTTGCTCTATGTCAATACCGATAACAGGTAGGACTTGAAAATGGTACGGAATGGTACGCGAGTCCGACTCGCACATTTCCCGTAATTTTTTTTTGGTTTTTCTTTGTACTTTGAGTGCTTCAATAAAAAGTTCAAGAACAACTTTGGAAACCCTGAAAACATAGACATTCATGACTATTTCTCACTCAGCCTTTCGAAGTACGATTTCGTCGCTTGAGTTTACTTTCTTTGTTGCTTTGCTACCTTTCTTAACTTCTATTAAACATTTATTTATTTCCTTGTATGGGCACATTATGTGTTACAAAATAATACTTCAGTATTCCATAAAACCATGTTTTATGGTAGAGCCAACAAAAGGGAAAGGTTAACACCTTCAGTATCAAAAAGTGTACCTAAATAAATATGTTTATGTCAATACGACAGCCAGTCATTATTTATGGGTGAAGAGTTCTTTGTTAGCTTTGTACATACATATACACAAAATAGTAAACTCTTCTCCTAAACGTGGACTTATTATATCAATTTAATTAAATGCGTTTCACATTGTGTTAACCTATCTCTTTTGTTCACTGTACTATAACCTTCAGTTTCCCGAGCCTTAGTTTGCACAGAACCGTAGACCCGAAGTCCGAGAGGTCCCTGCAAAAAACTCCCCTAAAAAACTAAAAGTCATAATTCGTCAATCAGCCGTGGTCCAAATCCCACTGGGTCTGCACTCTTGGGCGGGTTGCTTATCATTTAGTAAGACAGGAGCTCTGCTCGCCTCGTTTTCACATATTCGTCCGATAAAATAAAAAAGTAGTGTAGTGTAGTTGTAGAAGCCAGAAAAAATTATATACCGATTGAAACGCTGACCCATTGACAAGTACCAACGCTTCTAATGCGGAACAAAATTAACCGCCTGAAAAGAGCAGATGTACTATCTGAATAAGAACAGCTACGACGCTACGGTGGCCCTAACTCACTAAAACTTCTACTTAGTGATCCATCTGATTATAGTCTACGGATTAATGGTAGCTCACAAAAAAAAGCAAGTAAAAAGAAAAAAATCTATGCAGTTGCCTAAGTTCTATTCTACGATGATATTTCTCTCACTATATTTTTGCTCGCTGATCTTATCTGTCTCCTGTCAATGTGTTATTTCTAAATTTAAAATTAAATTTATTTCTAAATTTAAAAAGTTCCTCGGTCCTCTGATGTCCGCTATAAAAACGTTCCGTCCTTCAATAAAAAAAAAAACAAATCGATTCGAGTCTCGTAGCTCGAACATAATTTTCTCCTATCTATGCAATACGCAGTTTACACAGACCGACGCGCGACGGTACAAAGGAGCTAGTATTGCTTTTATTCTGAGAAAAATAAACTATTATATTACTACCGTTACAATTGCATGCAATTTCCCATCTGTATAGACTATAGAGAATAATCTGTTTGTTTGTCGTGTCATCGTCTGTAAAGTATCGAGTCCGCGATATGCGGAAGAGTGACGACCTTGTGCGGCCGCGGTACATATATACATACGTACACATAAACACGGTGTTTACACAATGTTGTGACAATTATAATAGATACTCTATACGTAAGCCTGGTGCAATTAATATTGAGTAACCGTTGCCGTAATCCTATGATACATCTTACAAACATGTCGATTGGATAGAGAATGTTAGATTGTGAACTAGTATTTACAATAATTTTGTTCTCTTTTACCATGTGTCTTAAGAGGCAAATAAGGGATAAACAGTTAATGGATTGGCAGCAGTACCTATCAGCTTAAGGTTAGTTACCATTATATTGCGATCACCAAACCGCCTGCCAAGCGTGGTGATTATGGCTGTATAATTGAACGAACAAGGCTTGCCAAGGTCTGTTAAGAGGAGGCCCATGTTCAGCAGTGAACTTAAAGAGTTGAAGTAGATTTAATTTTGTCGCATGTGGCTGGTATGACCTTGCAAGAAGTTTAAAGTATAATGCAAGTGATAAAGATGTTTGTATACTAAATACTGTCATCTCCAGCTTATGGTCCAGGTATGGCTCCAGATAGTTCATCTATGAACTAGAAATGTGTTAATATAGAGGGAAAGAAGCCGTGCTCTAATTACAACAATATTACCTAAATACACCATAAAATTGGCATATGATTTTTACAATAAAAGTATAGAGGTAGTGAAAGTATTTTCGAGGAGACGGCACTTAAAAATGTACATGGCCAGAATGACATTGAGCTGAAAATTCGCCACAACTACAAAAATATGGTGTATCGTACTACTAAAAGCAGGTAATCTAAACTAATAATAAAAACAAATTGGGTAAAATTTATACTTATTCGCAAATACAACGATATTTGATTTCATATATAACGCTTAACACATACTGTCATTTCAAGATAGACGTAGTAAGGAAATGTGCTTTCAGTAAATTATGTCGATTAACGTAACTATTATATCATACATAAACAGGTAAATGTCTGTTTAATTCCCAAGACGAAAGTCTAGAAAGTCAGTCGAACTTTTCCCCGAGTTCGAGGTGTTACGATACTCATTTAGTCATGTGTTCTTCTGATGGAATTTTACGGGTTTAATTGTTAATCGACTGTAACATAATTATTGAAGGTCGTTAACATCATTATCAGCCCGTATAACGTCCACTATTGAACATGGGAGAGACATGACATGACATTACCCTCTCTCGAGAGGGTATTGCCATAGTCACCATGCTTGGATTAGTGACTGTTATGTAATAAACAGAAACGAGTAAAAGGTGGCTGCCCGTTCCTTAGTATACAATTGTATTGCTATAGATGCCGATATAACAAACGGGACAAACACGCCCTTAGTTTGCAAAGAACCTTCCGATGTCCTCGTAGACCCTAATTCCGAGAGGCCCGCGAACTGGAAAGTAGACCTACAGTAAATATAATCCCTCAATCTGCCCGTCAGCGACCGCCCTGAGCCAAGGTCCAAGTCCCACGGGGGACGTCAAACTTAAGTACGAAATGCGTGCATGTTGGAACTTTATAATTAAATCCCATATCCTTCCTCGATAAATAGGCTAAACACTGGAAGAGTTTTTCAAATCGGCCCATTTGTTTCTAAGATTAGTGCGTTCAAGTAAACAAACCAACTCTTCAGCTTTATATAGGGTGACTGGTAATTAGTGACCGATACCTAAACACATGATGTGCTCATGATAACAAACAACTTTTACTATGGCACCAATCCTGAAATCGCGAAAAAAATATCAGTTATGTGAACATGAATGTATGGACAACCTCCGTAGCGTAGCGGTAATTGGCTCGCTTTAAATCTTGGAGGTCGTGGGTTCGATCCCCACACCGGACAAGAAATCTTTGTGTAAATTCTAAGTTTTTTTTCCGGGTCTGGTTGGTTGAGGGACTACCCTCCGTGCCTCGGAAAGCACGTTAAGCCGTTGGTCCCAATTGTTATAACATCATCTATAATTATCGTATATCAAGGAACGGGCAGCAGCGTTTACTTGTGTGGTACAACATAATACTGCGGTCACCAACCCGCCTGCCAAGCGTGGTGACTATGGCAATACCCTCCCTCGGGAGGAGGCCCATGTTCAGCAGTGGACTTTATACGGGCTAATGATGATTATGATGATGAATGTATGGAACAGCTGATTTCTTTTCGCGAATTCAGGTTTGGTGCCATAGTAAAAGTTGTTTGTTATCATGAGCACAATCATGTGTTTAGGTATCGGTCACTAATAACCAGTCACCCTATATATAAGTATAGATTTGCTATTGTAAGCCGTGTTAATCACTGCGAGTCAGTGTAATTCTATGTGATTCATTTGATTATTCATTGTGTGTTCAGTGAATCACTAAAGGTCCATTTGGTTCACACATAATGTTTTCAGATTGAATTTTCCTATTTTCAGAAGCTCTGGTAAGTAATAGGCTTATGCAAGGTGTTAGTAAAATGTTTATCATATCATTTTACATAAAATAATGATTAGATTTAAACCTGAACTACTCTAAATCGTCAGAATTCTATTCTTAATACCACTAACAATAATCTCACTTTTTTTTACAAAAAATGTGCACCCTTGCGGAGCCGGGACGGGCCGCTATAAGTCTATACTAATATTATAAAGAGGAAAGATTTGTATTTTTGTGTGTGTATGTTTGTAATTAATAAAATCAAAAACTACTGAGCCGATTTCGAAAACTCTTTCACCATTGGAAAGCTACATTCACCCTGAGTGACATAGGCTATATTTAATTATAAAGTTCCCACGGGAACGGGAGTTACGCGGGTGAAACCGCGCGCGGGTAGCTAGTATAGAATAAATTTATTAAATGCAATTATGATTATGAAATAATAATATACCACTGACGTAGGTGCTATTTATCCTTAATTCATAACATTCATAAATTTTCAAAAAATCTCGGAATATTTACAAATTATTACCTTCTATTACCGTATAAACTACTATAACTATTTCTATTACTGTTTAAACTTAAGGACACGAGGTAATAAAAGCCACCCATATTTAGTTATTTTTGTGACAAATTCCAAGTTTATTGGAACTCTCTTCCACATTTTAAAAAAAGAATAAAAGAACATTATCTATCACATAAGTAGTTTTTATAATATGTATTAGTTTATTGTTTATAATGTTATATTTTGGATGTATGTATGTATATATTATTATGTATTAGTATGCGTATATGTATTAGTCGGATATATATAATAATCTATTCTACTTATTATTATTGTTTTATCTAAAGTCTGTCGTGTACACTGTTCTTGCCCATTTAACCTTAATTTTACACTCTGAAAATGGTTTGCTGGAAGAAAACTCATTAATGAGTTAAGCTCGCCATTGTACATCATCTTTAAATGTGGTTTTTACTCCAATTTCATGTGTACAATAAAGAATAAATAAATAAATAAAATTATTTTGGTAACATCTGGCTGACTACTACTTCTTGTCAGTTGCTTATTCCTTGCGTATTAACAGACGAAACTCTTGGCCATAAAGATTCTTCTACAACCCTACACTTTTTACTGATACTTTTATACTTAACTCGAAGAAGGCTTACCCCTTGCACGGGGTTAACGCCAGTTTAATCCCTTAAAATAACTCCAAATAAGTACTTACTCTATGGGAGCAAAAATTAATGATTAAATCGTGATTATTTTTATGTTCAGTTATTGAAGCCATTTAGAGATATGGGTTGGGAACAGCTGAAAAAGTGTAAAATATTTTTATACAACACGTGAGAACTCGAATCTGACTTTTATCGAGTACAATCGATAAAAGTGAAGAGTACACCTACTGGCTACTACCTACAGTAGGTACCTACCTGCTAAGTATACAAAAATACTAAAAAATCTTTATTGTGCATTCATTCTGTGTATGAACTGGGCCCCGAGTCTACTATCGTAATGGCGTGTCCATATACTGTCAATGACAGTTCAATGGTCGGTTATTTTCCCATTTGGTAATCTACTAATCCAAATGACGCCACGATGACATTAGCGTAGTTGAATATAATAACAAATGATACATTTATATGTTTTAAAATCGCCTAAATAAACATTACAATCTCCCTAACCATCTCCCCTGCTACTTCTGTTGACGGCCTTTTTCTGCAGCAACACCGACTGCCATTCCAGCGCCGACACCATAGTGAGATTACTAGATTACCGTTTCTGGCATAATGATATCATGATGGCACTACGGTGGCACAATACTTAAAAAAATAGCAGACTCGGCCCCCTGCTTGTTTGTAACTAAAGAGTTTGTTTGTTTGCTTGAACGCGCTAATCTCAAAGACTCAGGAACTCGAGGTAAAATTATTCAGCGTTAGATATCCCATTTATCGAGAAAGGTCATAGGCTAGTATATTTTATAATGAAAGTCCCACGGGAACGGGAACTACGCGGGGAAACCGCGCGCGGTAGTCTAGTCTAACATAGACGTAAATCACTACGAAATATTCCGTTACACATCATCGTCATCCTCTACCGCAATAATGATAACCTAAGTCTAAACCAGGGGTTCCCAAAGTGTACTACGCGGCGCCTTCATCCGCCGTACGAAGTGCAGAGGGGCGCCGCGCCGTGAGTCGTTCCTCTATTATCCATTTTCCGACACCACAAATATTTGGGTACCTTTTTTTTGCGCTCGAATCGGTAAAGGACATAGGTAGGTTCCGAAGTACTTTACATATGATTATATTGAAAGATTTCACTATCCAAGATACTCTACATGCACCAGCTCCAGCTGTAGTATTAGCTGCAAAGATCACTAAGCTCCTCCGTCACACATTTGACGTTTGACTGAGTAACTATCGTCTATACCAATATTATGAAGAGAAAATATTTGTCTTTCAGGAAGCTATCCTACTAATATAATAAACGCGAAAGTTTGTAAGTATGGATGGATGTTTGTTACTCTTTCACGTCAAAGTTACTTAACGGAATTGGCTTAAATTTTGCACCGGGATAGGTTATACGCTGGATTAATATATAGGCTACAAAACATCACGCTCCGACCCACTGGAGCAGAGTAACACGGGTAAAACCGCGGGGCACAGCTATTTTATAATAAAGTAGCTTCCGGCGCGCGGTTTCTGTGTTTCACCTCCCGTACCCATGGGAGCTCCATAACTAAATATAGCCTATAGCATCCGGCTTAGGCTGACATAGGCTATATTTGGCCTATGTCAGCCTAAACCGGCACTTCCCAACTGTGAAAGAAATTTTAAATCGGTCAAGTAGTTTCGGAGCCTATTCAATACAAACAAACAATACAATCTTTCATCTTCACAATATTAGTATAGATTTATAATAAAATTACTCAAATTCATATTGAAGATGTTTTAATTATTGTTCCTATCTAACTAATACAATTGTAGGTACTTATTACTTCAGACTATTTATTTTAAGGGTAGGACACCGCCGCGCCGTGACAAAATACTAAATTTGTAACTGCGCCGCGGGCTAAAATAGATTGGGAACCCCTGGTCTTAACAATAAATACGTAGAGTAGTATCAGTTGTAATCAAATATATCAACCATCAGTAAGTACTGTAGATAATTATGTCCGCACAGTGACGCCATCTGTTGACTACATCGCAGTGAAGTGTATTAGTATATAGTAGTGAAGTGTATATAGCAGTATAGCCTCAGTGGCGAAGCGGTATGTCTCGCTTTAAGCCTCGGAGATCGTGCATTAGCTCCCCAAAGAAGTCTTTGTGTTAATTCTAAGATTTTTTCCGGGTCTGGTTGGTTGAGGGACTAGCTACCGGGAAAGCACGTTAAGCCGTTGGCCCCAGTTATTATAACGTCAACTATAACAATTGTATACCGAGGAACGGGCTGTAGCGTTTCCCTGTATGTGAGAAGATTATCTATCTGATATCTTTTTAATTGTAGCAAGGAGTTGGTAACTTGGTCTCAGAAAAAAATTAATTTAATTTAATTTTTAAATAAAGTTACTTTTGACTTTTAAGTCTCGAAAAACCTAGCTAGTAAATACATAATACATGTGTTAAGATAGCGCAGTTGTACGTAGCAGTTATACATGTATGGTACATTGGTACTACTGCTTATCGCAGCCTTGGCATTGCATTATGTGCAACTCTTCCGTTACGTAATGATGTTAGTTAGCTACTTACCTACGTATCCAGTTCAGCGTGGTTTACATTTTGCTCGATAAATTCCATTTGAATTGAATTGGTTTGACGTTGATTTAGAAGAAAATACGACTTTAAATATAAGTTCAAAATTAAACGACACTGTTGAAATATTTTCTTTAATAAGTTGTATGTACCGAGACTTCAATCAATGGCTGTTATAGGTACCCACAAACAATAATTTGTTTGTGTGGTATAAGTACTAGTATATAATAATATGTAACCTTAATTTAAGAGCTTAAACTGACTTTTAAAATATTATTTATTTTAAATTGATGCTATTGGGCAATGTTCTCAGAATGCTAGCAACATAGCCTCTTTGAATGCTTTTCTGCTGTGCAAAGTAAATCCTAACACTGGGGAGCGTTCCGTATTAATAATTAATTAAAAATATGATAATTGTTTTACAAAAATACGTATTCTTTGTATATAGAATTGTACTATATTTTTTTAACTTATTGCGTAGGTATATAATAAAAAAAATGTAGGCACTTTGAACATTGAGGCATTGTCCTGTAAAATTACTCATTTTCAGGTCCAACTTTAACATATTTTCATCTATCCGGGATGTTTTAACTTCCCATTAGTAAACTTTTTTGTTCTATTCATTCCTTTAAAAGTTTATTAAGATTACGAACAAGAAAAACGAATTATTATTTATAACTTTAGTGTTACTAATTATTATTGCTATTATAAATACGAAAATAATCAAGTATATATGTATATACAGTAAATAAAGACGTAATAGCAACTAATAGATAAGATAATTGATTTGTAAATATATACAATGGTATAGAAGTCATATGCATTTTATAATTTACATGATTTTACAGATGATTTGGTGTCATAATTTTGTTCCTCGTCGAGTTTATCGCCATAATACCAAAATTATAAATAGCAACATCCAAATATATTTTATCACGTGATCTAAAACCAGAGATCCGAAGAACCATATTAATATTTTACAGTTTATATACAAGCTGCGCCGCGCGGTTTTACCCGCGTAACTCTGCTCCAGTGGGTCGGAGCGTGATTTTTTGTAGCCTATATGTTAATCGAGCTTATTAACTGTCCCCTTGCAAAGTTTCAGCCAAGTCCATTCAGTAGTTTTTGCGTGAAAAAATAACAAACTTATATACACACAAACATACTTTCGCATTTCTATTTTTAGTAGGATTATAAATGCGTATAGTTATCATGTATGGATGCTTGAAAGATAATATTAGCCTCGGGAGCTTTTTCTTTACTTGAATAGTTTTGCAATAGTAGGTTTGCAATAATAATTGTGTTGAACGGTAATTAACCATTATTTTTCGTATCCCAGGGCGAGCTCGAGCTCGACATCGGGGTATGAGCTGACGAGCGGCGGCGGCGCTAGTGGCGCGTGCGAGGCGACCGGTGCGCTGGGCGCCGCGCACGCACCGCAGCAGCCGCCCCTGCAGCCTACGCATGCGCACCATGATCCCCGGGAGCGGAAGAACTCGCAGTCACATTAGTAAGTGTTTCCTACTTGCAATTTGAATCTTGAATCCTCTTGAATCGGGTGCCCATTAATGTTGCAGTAGGCACCTTTGCTAGAAGTTTTCTAAGTCTTACCGTCAGAAGTTGCCATATCTTATCGAAGGGAAACCACAAGAGAAACTTTGTACAAAGTTTTAACTAAACTCCCATATAGTTACTTAAAACTGTAGTAGTTTATATGCCATCATACCTATCACGTCGTACTTACCTATCGAATCTCTGCTTATCATAACTTCACATAAATGCACAGCACTCCCTACCCATAGTTTGCACAGAACCTTCCGATACTCTCGAAGGCCTGAAGTCCGAGAGGCCTGCAAACTGCAAAGAAGAGTGACAGTTGCATAAAACTGCTCTTAAAAAACTAAAAGTCATAATCCCTCAATACCCTCTCCAGCGACATCCCTGAGCCGAAGTCCAAGTCCCACAGGGGACTAAGTCTTGAATAGCGAAGCACTTCCTCGCAAAGAACTTAGTTTAGTTTATATAAAACTTAGTTTATATAGCACGTTAGATTCAAGAACTTGTACCTAGTAAATCACACCTTATCATAGTCACTTAAATCCGTAGACGAAAAACGAAGCAGTAGCGTCTGAAGTCCACGCATGTGCAAGACGGCCTACGAAACCCTAGCAAAAACAACCTCTGTCTCAAGGAAACCACTCGCGGGGCTCCTACCCGAGCGTAGCTGCCTTGAGCTGTTGTCCATAGGGGGCACCCTCTTGGGCAGATGGCTTAGTTTATAGTTACATTTTTGAGTCGAAAGCCCTAAGACCGTCTGAAAAAAAAACTGCCCTTTATAACACGCTTGTTAGCATAACTGATTGAAATAAACTTGGTCACTCGGGACCTGAATACGTGGCATTTTGCCTTTACATCATGACGGCACGACCACCGTATACATACACATATGGGCATTTACACATTCGCTTTATAACCGCGTTAGGGCAACTGAAGACAATTGATTGAATTTGTGCTTTTTAACATAGATTTAAACCGTGTGGTTTCCGGCTTAGAATAGACCACCCCGTGTCTACCCATGGGTGTCGTAAAAGGCGACCAAGGGATATATGGCTGATGGATGGGCAGCAGCGTCTAAGAGCCCAAGGTTAACATCTTACTGCGATCACCAATCCGTCTGCCAAGCGTGGTGATTATGGCAATATCCCTCAACGGTCCTGGCTTTCCAAGGTCGGTTAAGAGGAGGTGATGATGATGATGATGAAACAACATCAAGTAGAATTTGCTGCATGTCTCAAAATAAAGTATAAACATTATAATTCATAGAATCAGGCGTTACTTTAAAAATGTGCCTATATGCTGTATAGCAATTATGCACAGCCCCCCCCCCCTCCCCCCGCCCGCAAAAACTATGCACAATATGCAGAAGAGTAGTAATGTAGTAGTAATAACATGCAAAAATACAACCACCAGCCGAAGACCCGACAAGTGTTACATGCCTCTACGGAACATCATCAAGTTTGATTATTTTTTATAAGACCAGTCTATACCGATTATATTTTAATGTGCAGATCCTGACTTATTTATGCTACTGATGCCCCTCAAAAATGTGTATAAACAAATAACCATACAATTTTCTTTTGCAGTAACAGCGGTTCGGAAAGCTACGAAATATCCGGCTGTGAGGCCCCAATGCCCGCACCACCAATGCAAAGTGCCGCCCCACCAATGCAAGCTGCCGCCCCACGGAAGCGGAAGGCGTCGTCTTAGTAAGTATTATTATCAGTACTTAATTTTTATTCATATTAATTTTCCTTTTTAAGTGATCTGTGAGCAGTGGCGGATTTACTCATTTGCCGCCAGTATTCAAATTTTACCGACCTGCAGACCTGAACAATTTTCTAGTTAGCTATAGTTAAAGTTACCCATACCAAATGTAATTTTTAAAATTGTTTGGCATAAAGATCCGGCGCTGCACGCGGTAATGCGTGTTTGATTCCAAAGGCTGACCTGCGAGTTAGATTCACGTTGAGACACTCACTCTTCGGGCGTTGGAGAATCCTGTTAATTATTGTATAAGTACCTACTAAGTACCTACTAAGTACTGAAAATACTACAATAATTTCTCTCTCAAATGTTTAAATCTCGAAAATTATAGATGTTTACATTTTCTTTTCCTGTAATAAAAAAAAATGTGGGCCAAATTTGCCGCCCACTAAAACCTGCCGCCCTAGGCTCCAGCCTACTGAGCCTGCTGGTAAATCCGCCACTGTCTGTGAGAGTCCGTTGGCGCGCACGCGGCGTTATGGTTCGAGGCAATGTACGATCAGCCTAACGTTCGTAGAGCTGATATTATGTGCACTGATGGTCGATATGTCGTACATACGTAGTAACATCTGCCGTGTATTTATTTGTGGTAATCATGGGAAAAGTCAACAAGTTTTGGAGAGATTTTAGTTGGGAGCCGTTACTTTGTTTAGTTAAGTTTTTTTTAAAAGATTACTAGCAGACTTTACTTTTTAACAGACTAGTATTGGTGTTAACAAATCTTGCTACGCTGAAATGTTTGTGTTACGAGCGGGTTCACGTCGGTAGTGCAATGGGTGGGTTTCCAAACCGGCCACATGATCGCTAGTCCCAGCCATTGACTGTTGTGGCTGCTTGACTAATGCAGTTTGTAATAAAATTGTTATTATTTATTATAATCCGTGTCCCAATGCTTCCTTCTTTTCCTTCATTATTATGTTTAATGAAATAATGAATTTATTCAGCACTTATGTATTCACATAGAATCACAATATTACACTATTATTCTTATTCTATGAATTAAACTGCGTAGATAACTAACAGGTAGAAAATTGCAGGATATTACAGACAAAGAAGTCCGTCCGTCAGTTTGTCATTCATTCTTCTTCACTTGTAATAGGTTTAAATACACATTAATTATTTTTAGGTTTTAGTCGATCAAAATAGAAAAAAAATGATAAAAACATGCAATTAAGTGACACACACCTGGGGGCACCCTGAAGGGGTTAGGACCACGATTTAGATGACCTCACTATTATTATTTCTAACGGATATCTTTGAAGGGTCCAAACACCGGAAACTTGTCACATACTAGTTATGCTCAGTTGATTCTTCTACATAGAGCCACCTGGGCTCAAGATTTGGTTATTTCTGCACATTTTTGAATAGGTGATGTTCTTCAGAAAGGTCATGTGGGTAGTAATCGCAACAGGCGTACGTGTATGACCAGATGTTTGAACGTGGACGAGGCAAAGGGAGTGTGTAAGGATCGTAGCAGGTGGCGTTCTGTGGTTTCTGCCTACCTCCAAGGGAGAAAGGCGTGATTATATGTATGTATATACTGTATATTTGAATAGAGAAAAATACCAAGTACCTAATCCTATTCTTCTTCTCCTTAATTTAAGGACGCTCCATCCCAATTAGTGGTGCCGTGGCCTAATTCCAGAGTGCTAAAATCCAGAGTCTTGAAATATATCGTTTTTGACGTATTGCAATGTAACTTAGCTTGAACTGGTTAGTTGAAGGACTTTTCTCCAAACTTCAGAAACCACTTTAAGCTGCTGCTCCCGACAATAATATTCTTGCAAAACAAAATTTCGCTTTGCAAATCATGCTCGAGCTCATGCAAGCTTAAAAAACCACCAATTGACAGGGTGTCGCCGTCGACGGATACTTCTGGGCGGACATTATCATATACTAGGTTTTCTTTTTTTTTTCTTCCTTTTTTTTAATACTGTTCAATATTCTTCCTTAAGTTAAATATACTTTTTTCTTGTAAAAAAAAGTTAGCATATACCTATATACCTACATAAAGAAATGTGGAATCAATACTTCAACATCCCTACTAATATTATAAATGTGAATGTAATTTTATTTGTTACGCTTTCACTTAACTACTTAACCGATCTTCATGGAACTTTGTACAAATATTCTTGGAGGTACTAGCAGTAACAGCCGCGGGTAAAAGCTAGTTTTGTCACAATTCAGGCTATATAAAGGATTCCATCGGTTACAAATATATAGTGACATAAGATACAGACATCTTAAGGGTGGTAGGTATATATCCAATGTAACCATACCTACCATATCTGTGAGCATCTACTGAGGTCACCAATCTGCGTGTCAAGCGTAGTAACTATGGCGATACCGTTTTGATTGCCCATGTTCAACAGGCCGATGATACTGATACCGATGGCCGATGGCCGATATACCTATGACATATTGTACTTGTTTGAATATTTTGAAGATATTTGCCAGATTTCATATAAATAATGAAATCAGGCAAATGCTTATATTTTTTAAAAACATGCCAACGTAGTGTTGGAGTGGTATTATTCGTAAGCGGTAATCGCTTAATTGTATTACATCGGTACAAGTTTACGTTCTAGTCGTGGCCATGAACTCATGTGAAGGCGGCTTCATTTCATTAGGTACTTAACTGAACAATACATATTATATATTTATTCCAAAACGGTTAATGATTAAACTTGATTGACAACTTCCAAAACTTCAAAAACCTCCGTAGCGTAGCGGTAATTGGCTGGCTTTAAATCTCGGAGGTCGTGGGTTCGATACCCACATCTTTTTATTTTTGAAATATATAACGAAAATATATCTTGACAGATGAAATTACACCTTAATAGGATAACTGTCACTTACGCTCCAAAAACAAGAACAGCTTGTGCTAATATAGTAAATGGACACCACAAGCCATCCTTTCTTGCCGGCCTTTTCTTTCTTATCCGTGAGCTCTGGCGACTACGTAGAGGAACATCAATCAATAATGTTAGTTGACTGTCGTAGTCTGTAAGGTGTACGTTTTCAGTGGGAAACTATCAAAGAGGTATGATTAGTTTAAATTTTTTCTAGGAAATACACGGTTTATTTATACTGTATTACAGTCTACAGACAGGCGACACCAGACACAAAAAGCTTAAATAAATAGTCGCTTAAATATACAGGGTTATTTTAAAAAAACCAATGACCTTTTAGAGGGTGAAAGTACTGATTATTGTAAACAACTTTTACTATGGGACCAACCCTGAAATCGCGAAAATAAAATCACCTGTTCCATACATTTGAGAGTCTGAGAGAGTCTGAGAGATTTGAGAGTTGGTCCCATAGTAAAAGTTGTTCATAATCATGAGTACTTTTATTCCCCAAAAGGTTGTTGGTGTTTTAAAAATAACCCTGTATAGTATAGAATAGGCTAGTTGACACATATGAAATTATGTTACAATAATGTTTATTTCTAAAAGTATTTGTCTTAGGGAACCTAAATATAATAATTTCTGTTCATAAACCTTGAATATGTTTGTATAAAATCAATATGCAAAATTATTTATTTTGTCTATGTCTTTAACTTCCGAAAACGCTATCAGCCATTTTGTGACGTCATACATCTTGTTAATAAACATGAACGCGATCCTTTTCTATTACACTTTCTGAGTCATGACGTCATTCCTCTTGAACAAAGATAATCTATATAGATCAACATGTCTGACATCGTTTTCGTCTCCAAATGTCAAGCCAATTTTGAAATATTTATTTTAGTGCTTTCTAGATCTCAAATAAATGATATATTTTTTTCTTTATCTAGTTAATCCATTCGTGACCATATAAAAATCATTTCAAAAAAGTGTCAACTAGCCTATTGTCGTCCTATTGTATAGAATCCATTTCATAAAATTTAGTTTTCTCTTGGCTAACTGGTTAATGTTTCTTTCCAATAGAAGAAAACACCGATCCATTAGTTCAAAAAATTTCCCTTTATTCATGTAGATAGATTATAAACTAACTTAGGTATACCAGATTTAATGAGACGTGCGAATATTGGCAGGTTTTCAATTCCGTACTAAGTGTAATTTAATTACTCGTGACAGAAAAGCCATGCTTTCTTGCCGGCCCTTTCTTTCTTATCCGTGAGCTCTGGCGACTACGTAGAGGAACATCAATCAATAATGTTAGTTGACCGTCGTAGTCTGTAAGGTGTACGTTTTCAGTGGGAAACTATCAAAGAGGTATGATTAGTTTAAATTTTTTCTAGGAAATACACGGTTTATTTATACTGTATTACAGGCTACAGACAGGCGACACCAGACACAAAAAGCTTAAATAAATAGTCGCTTAAATATACAGGGTTATTTTTAAAACACCAATGACCTTTTAGCGGGTGAAAGTACTGATGATTGTAAATAACTTTTACTATGGGACCAACCCTGAAATCGCGAAAATAAAATCAGCTGTTCCATACATTTTTTCGAGGTAAGTGAACATAAATGTATGGAACAGCTGATTTTTGCGATTTCAGAGTTGGTCCCATAGTAAAAGTAGTTCATAATCATGAGTACTTTTATTCCCCAAAAGGTTGTTGGTGTTAATAGTGTGAATAGGCTAGTTGACACATATGAAATTATGTTACAATAATGTTGGAACCTAAATATAATAATTTCTGTCCATAAACCTTGAATATTATGTTTGTATAAACTAAATAAATAAAATTATTTATTTTGTCTATGTCTTTAACTTCCGAAAACGCTATCAGCCATTTTGTGACGTCATACATCTTGTTAATAAACATGAACGCGATCCTTTTCTATTACACTTTCTGAGTCATGACGTCATTCCTCTTGAACAAAGATAATCTATATAGATCAACATGTCTGACATCGTTTTCGTCTCCAAATGTCAAGCCAATTTTGAAATATTTATTTTAGTGCTTTCTAGATCTCAAATAAATGCCATATTTTTTTCTTGATCTAGTTAATCCATTCGTGACCATATAAAAATCATTTAAAAAAAGTGTCAACTAGCCTATAATTATTGTCGTCCTATTGTATAGAATCCATTTCATAATATTTAGTTTTCTCTTGGCTAACTGGTTAATGTTTCTTTCCAATAGAAGAAAACACCGATCCATTAGTTCAAAAAATTTCCCTTTATTCATGTAGATAGATTATAAACTAACTTAGGTATACCAGATTTAATGAGACGTGCGAATATTGGCAGGTTTTCATTTCCGTACTAAGTGTAATTTAATTACTCGTGACAGAAAAGCCAATTAATATGGAGGGCGATTGCGGCGTGGAGCATAAACGATATGTTGTACTTATGGTGCTACCCACAACCCATAAAACTGTAGAAACTATTAAACTCGGGCATGATTCTGATAATTTAAAGACGGTTTGAAGTTATCGGAGTGTTGATAGACGATTGAATATTTCGTATTCTGGTAGCTAATAAAAAAGGGTCCTTCCACTCAAACTGGAAAGTAGAGCGACAGTTGCACAAAACTCTAGAACGCTCTTAAAAATCCATAATGATTCAAATTCATAAAAGCCATAATGATTCAATGCTACCGCCTACGACCGCCTTGAGCCAAAGGCCAAGTCATAGGGACCCTCTTGGGGAGGTTACTTAGTTTTTAGTTTTCATAGCTTTACTAAAGGCTGGATAACTGGTCGCCTTTATTCCCGGCGAATTACCAAAAGGTATTCTTGGTTTGAGTAGTTTCATATGATCATTCTTTACGCCCATTACAATTTATTTGAGACAAATCAGCGTTATGGATGTAATTGTGATAAATACAATGACACTATACAAGTTATCTTTATTTTCATTTCTTATTTTGTAGGTCTCTGGAAAGAGATTTCTTTAGAGATAAGCATATTTAACATTGATTTCTAGTTTTTATTTCATTTCTTGTATGTCATTATCATTATCATCTGCCCGTATAACCTCCACTGCTGAACATGGGCCTCCTCCCGAGGGATATAGGTATTTGCCATAGTGGCCACGCTTGGCAGGCGGAATGGTGACCGCAGTATTATGTTGTACCACACAAGGAACCGCTGCTGCCCATTCCTTGCTATACGATTATTATAGATGATGTTATAATAATCGGGACCAACGGCTTAACGTGCTTTCCGAGGCACGCAGGGTAGTCCCTCAACTAACCAGACCCGGAAAGAAATCTTAGAAATTACACAAAGATTTTCTGTCCGGCGTGGGGATCGAACCCACGACCTTCAAGATTTAAAGCGTTCCAATTAACGCTAGGCTACGGAGGTTGTTCTTGTATGTATGCGTGTGTGTTTAAATATTTGAAGGAATATGGTTTGTATTTTTCCTGCCTTCAACTCGTGCTAAGCGTGGTGACTATTTTAAAAGGCCCTGCGTGGGGACATTGCCCATTCAGAAATGGACGTTATACATATGATGATGATGGATGATGTTAGTAGACTCGATGCAGTCGCATTAGGTCATCATAACACGACAAATGGTCATATAAATTGTTATGTCATGCAGTTATAACAATTTTTATTTGTTGTGTATGAGAAGGATCGTTTTTACTACTGATTTGTAGCGTCCGTTAGCTACGAAGTCACGTGTTCCTGTAAATTAGTTTATGAAAAGCCAACAACAAAAGCGTTTTTTTGTTTAATTAAACTCTTAGGACTTCGGCTTGTTTAATATGGTATCTCTATATTTTGTTTAATTGTTTCGATAATAAATAAGATCTACCCTAACCGATGAGCTTGTATGAAGAATGTTATGAGAGTGAATGAAGCGAAAGATGTGTGTAGGGATCGTAGCAAGTGGAGGTCCATTGTCTCTGTCTACCCCGCTGGGAAACAGGAGCTTATGTTTGTATGTAATTGTTTTGAAAAATATTAAGGACTAACTTCCGCGTGCGCATTCGCCATTTCCCGTGGGAACTTCATAATTTAATATAGACTATAACTTCTCGTGTTCCCAGTGTTACGGCATCAGTAACAATTAATAGCATTATTTAAATTCAATTCCATTTGAAAGCAATCGAGATGGGTATGTTACGATGGTTTAGGCATTTAAAAAGGATTTATGAAATAAGAGATACCAAAGAAGTAGATCAAATGAATGTGTACGGAAACCCCAGGAGGGTGCCCAAAGCGTCAATATGTCGACCAGATTGGTGATGTATCAAAAAGTGCCAAATCAAAAGAAATAACCAACGAGCATACATAGAGAGACTAATGAATGTGTAAGAAACGAAAGTGTGCCAGGATCGAGACAGGTGGCGTTCCTTAGTCTCAAGCCTTTCTACCGTAGGGGTAGCCCTACGGTAGCAAGGCTTGACCATATGAATGCATTAACTTATTATAAACTTAAATTCTAAGGTTTCGAATGGAAACTTGGAATCATTAGTCCTTGAAAGTCCTTTAAAACTCTGAGAATTAGTTTTCAATACCTTATTGCTACCATTCGAATAGTAAATTAATGTTAACCATAGGTTGGACATAAAAGGAGGCCATAGAATTTTCGCGTTAAACTCCAACAATGTGGCCAATTACAAACTGTTTGCGTTGCTAAGCAACGGGGCCCTAAGCACCTGCTACCCTTTAGCGAGTTAAGTCACTTCCAAACTTGGCCAAATTTGAATTGTATGGCTCCCTATTATAAAAAAAAAACAAGAATCGTGTGTTTTGATGTAGAAAGTAATGGCAACTTTTGAGTTTTGTTTTTGAATTTGGCTGTATGTAATAGTCTTATGTTGAGCTGCGTCTGCCACCTCACGGAGATATTCAGCGAGCCGAGTTGTCTCCGGATTCCCGGTGTGTGAGCGGTAAACACAGGCAAACATAATCTTATCAATGCCTGTGTCAACCAAAGCCCAGAGTACGGAGAAGGTGGGGTCCTCAAATCTACGGAGATGCAGATGTCGTCCCGATCATATACACATACTCCCGCACGTGGTTTGAAGTTGTACTCCAGGGTATACCCTGGGTAACTAAGGTACGACACGTTGGACGGACGACCAATCTGCGTCTCCGAGAGAAACAAGAGGTGAGGTTTTTCAGTCGCAAGGTGGTGATGGACAGGAACGAGATTTGAGTGCAAACCTCTTATGTTACAAAGGTGCACTTTCAGTGATTGATTGATTTGATAATTTGACTTAGGTAATTAATGCACAATTTTTATGACGTTCGTCTTCTTTTCGTGGTCGACCTCTCTTTCGTTTGCCATTTGTAGGATGGGGTTTAGACAGACGTTGTCCCGTTTTAACCAAAACTTTATACTACATTGAACTTTTAATATTAAGCGTGATAACTCTGAACTAACAGTGAGATCACTGTTGTGCAGCAAGAAATTAAGTTATTTTTACATCCTATTTGAAGATGCAGCACGCATTCTGTCAATGTTACGCCAAACGGTTACATTAAAATAGTTTATACCTATTGTCAAAAGCGCTAGGTTACATTAGAAAATTTTATACGGTGATGAAATATTCTCAAATTTTGTCATTTTTCTCTTGATTTTTTCTTTCATAAGAACCTTCTGCACTTACACACAAAACAACAAAAAAAGTGAAATAGGGATTCATACAATATAGATTAAGAATGTTATTAGTTCCTAACGAGTAACATTCTAAAGTTAATTTAAAACTCAATTTCTGACAGTTTCCTTTGCCTTTCATAGGTAATTTTATTTTAGTGTGAAACATAAAAAAAATATAATACCTAGTATTTTATTACTAGTTTTGTTTTAGACTTTTTAAATTATATTCGTTATTAAATAGAAATTATATGCGTTAAATAAATATTAAGCTCCAATTTAAATACATAAGTATAGATTTATAAAGTCTTTTACCGAAACTAAGTATTTACTTATACTAATATAATAAAGAAGAATTATTTAATTGTCTGTTTGTTTGCATTGAACTCCGGAACTACAAATAAGAAAGCTACATTATCCAAGCATACACTATTTTTATGCTAGGGCGTCGGACTTGTGATCTTGAGGTCGTCGGTTCGAACCCCACCCATTGCACTACCGACGTGACGTGACGTCAACCCACTCGTAACACAAGCATTTTAGCTTAGCACGAGGGGTTAACAAGAATACTAGTAGATTAAAAAATTCTGGTAGTAAACTTAAAAAAAATTATAAAGTTCCCATGGGAACGGGGACTACGCGGGCAGAACCGCGTGCGGGAACCATTAAATAAATTAGCGGTTAATTATGGCTTCAAAATACTTCAAATCACATTAATTGTCAACACATTAACCGATTAATCCGATACAAAATTCTGAAATTGCTTATGAATCGGCGTCTTATCAATAACTTGAGTAGGTACGGAATTGGTTTCCGTAACGTACCTATGTGAAAGCAATATGTCTAGCAATTAAAACATAATCAAAGTTTACGTCCCAGCGGAGTCTCTGTAACCACTCGATTGACTGAGGCTCGTAAAGTGTTCTTATGCGTCGTAATCGTGGCCAATTGCTATGACTTCTTGTACCCAGTAGTCTTATTACTAGGTGGCTATATTCGCTAGAACAATGCCTTTTATATCGCTGATGCAAATTTGAAATCTATATCTTACTAATATTATAAACGCGGAAGTTTGTAAGTATGGATAGATGGATATTTGTTGCTCTTTCACGCAAAAACTACTGAATGGATTTGGATGAACGTTTGCACGCGGATAGTATATAAACTGGATAAACATATAGGCTACAAAATATCACGCTCCTACCCACTGGAGCAGAGTGACGCGGGTAAAACCGCGGAGCGCAGCTAGTTAATATATGAAGCTGAAGAGTTTGTTTGATTGAACGCGCTAATTCTAATCAATTTTTTTTTAGAGTATTTATCGTGATAACTGTAGCAACATCCTCTTCGAGGGGGAGGTCCTCCCTCGAAGAGACTGTTGCTACAGTCACTGCGCTTGGTAGGCGGGTAGGCGACCGCAACCGTGGGTCGGATTGCTTATGCGTGCCCGGATTGCTTATGCGGGGTTTTAGTGGTGTATGAGGTGTCCTCTCCTCGTGGTATGAGTTAGCATACCACGCTATGGAGAGAGCGAGTCCCACATATCCCACCGCCAGCGTACGAATACGCTGCAGCGGCGGTGGGAATGCGTAAATGCATTTCCCCCCGGAAAACAAAAAAAAAGGCGTTCGCAACCGCAGTATTATGTAATGGACAAACGCAGGTAAACGCTGCTGCCTGTTACCAGTGCCGTAAATAAAATAATTACTCCTAATGTCTCAGATATCTACGTTAAAATTTGGCGTAGGTACACGTCGGCTTAATTCAACTTGTACTAAACTTTACTATATAAGTGACGTAAAGGAGTTTTCTCTTCCTCCCTCGTCCTGTAAAGCTTTTATGTTCAACGGGGAAAAAATTAAATATTCCTTCCCCCCCGAACGTCAAAGTTTATCACGCTTTAATAAAAAGTAAATGTTACAAATTTTATAATAGAAATGTCGTCAGAATTTTTGAAGTCAATAGATCCCAAATAGGTATTTTGGTTGGTAAGAAGTTATAGTTGTAGAATTATAGTAAGAAGTTTTAGTTTTAATGAATGAGACACAGACACATATCACCCATTACATAATAGGCGCAAGGTCCTATATCTAAAATAAACAAGGTCACAGTCATAGAAGGTCGCACAGGGCGCAGAAAAGGCTATTTACGGCACTGCCTGTTACCTATATGATTGTCATAGAGGATGTTATGACAATCGGGACCAACGGCTTAACGTGCTTTCCGAGGCACGTAAGGTAGGTCCCTCAACCAACCAGACACAGCAAGAATATTTGATTTTAAACTCAGTTTTTTTTTCCGAATTAGGACTTTAATCCTCTTCCACCGAGATTTAAGGCGAGCTTCATACCGCTACACCACGGCGGTTACTCAGCTAACAAACAATTACTCGGCCAAAATCACAAATTCTTTTTAAGTATGTAGGTACATTATATAATACTTAACCACAAATAGCTTCATGGTGATTGAAAAAAGTAGTTACAGAAAGTAGCCGTAGGGCAATGGCTAGGGCGTCGGACTTGCGATCATGTGGTCGCCGCGATTCGTTCCCCACCCAATGTACTACCGATGTGAACCCACTAGTATCACAAGCATTTATGTTTAGCACGAGTAGTTAACAACAATACTAGTTGGGTATAAAATCAATGTTAGTATCTTCTTA
Source organism: Nycteola revayana (assembly GCA_947037095.2). Classification (NCBI taxonomy): domain Eukaryota; kingdom Metazoa; phylum Arthropoda; class Insecta; order Lepidoptera; family Nolidae; genus Nycteola; species Nycteola revayana. The sequence continues at coordinate 3,789,450 of OX344842.1, read as the reverse complement.
TTAAAAAAAGATTAAAGACTTTTTCATACTGCTAGGGGCAAATCGTTGCCGAAGGGTGAGATTAGGCATGAGGACTAAAAAAATCTATTTAGTCAGTCAGTAAGATTACCAAAAAATATTGGACAGGTATTTTTTTTATCGTTCCTCAAACACAAAATGACGAAGATACAGCGCGTTGAAATTTTGTGTGACGTCACTATTAGGTACAATTTTACCTAATAGTGACGTCACAAGCCCCCTTCTCCTGAACTTTATAGTTTGTTTTTGTTCTGTATCTTTGTCAATTTTTATTGATATGATAAATAAAAAAATACGTGTCCAATATTTTTTAGTAATCTAACTGACGGACTAAATAGATTTTTTTAGTCCTCATGCCCATTGCCCCCGGTGTATTTCCGTCCAATATGAATCGAATGGAAACTTAGTGACGTAACTGAAGATGTTGATTACATTACAACACGAGACGGTACAAGTACTATTAATTAGAACTAGTGACGTTCGAATATTTACGCAAATATAACTAGCTTCGACGATGTGGTACCAATCAGCTGCGTAGCTCCCGTTATTGAGGAAACTTCATCATTAAATATACCTTATGTTGTCTTGAATAAGGTGGCTTTTTAATTGAAAAAGAGTTTTTGAAATCGGACCAGTATTTATTAGTCCAGGAGTGGTAAGGGTTAGCTTACGATAAAGGAACATACGACGAATGATTCTGACGTATAATGACACATTCCACCTTATGCTTCTGAGCTCTAAATAATATATATCTGGTTCTTAAATAAAATAAAATAATCTCGCGCGCTCGACCAGTTATCACCGTCGTACTTGACAAATGCGGAAAAAATAGCACGCTGAAATCGGCGTACCTGAGCCAGTCACGCTCTGTAGTAAGAAAACGTGTCGAACGTTTTATTAAGTTTTAGTTGTAATCGAAGTATATTCCCGTTAGCATTGAAACTGTGAAAAAATAACACTACAAGAAATAAAAAGAACCCCGGGATCACATACCATGGGTACAATCAGTCTTACTCTTATACACACTACAATATTGAGTTTACCATAAATTAGTAAACCATAGCTATTTTTACCATAGGTTTTAAGGTTGCACGGTATCTAGTCGAGCACGCGAGACCAATAATTTATTTAAGCCTCTGTCTTTATAATTAAATTAGGTTAGAAATATCGACTGCATTTTTTCTCACCTACTAATTTTGATCTCTCTTTCTACCTATGATTAAGTGCCTTACATTACACAGGTGATATATTAAATGTAAATTGACAACTGGTCCTATCTCAATATTCTGTGAAATTTAACTTTGTTATACCTTTATGCTATGTCACAGAGTTGCAACTTGCAAGCACTCCCATCTCAGATACGTTAAAATTTGGCGTACACATCTGCTTAATTCAACTTGTACGAAACTTTACTATAGAAGTGACGTAAAGGAGTTTTCTCTTCCTCCATCGTCCTGTAATGCTTTTGTGTTCAACGGGAAAATATTTTAAATATTCCTTCCCATCCAAACGGCAAAGTTTATCACGCCTTCATCATCATCATCAACAGCCCGTTTACGTCTAATGCTGAACTTGGGCCTCCTCTTAACAGACCCCGGCAAGCCAGGATCGTAGAGGGATTTTGCCATAATCACCACGCTTGGCAGACGGATTAGTGATCGCAGTAAGATGTAAACCTTGATCTAATAGATGCTGCTGCCCATCTATCAACCATATGTCCCTTAGTCGCCTTTTACGACAACCATGGGAAGACATGGGGTGTCTATTCTAAGCCGGAAACCACAAGTCAAAATATACATCACGCCTTAATAAATAGTAAATGTTTCAAATTTTATAATAGAAATGTCGTCAGAATTTTTAAGTCAATAGATCAGAAATAGGTTACTTTGTTGGTATGAAGTTATAGTTGTAGAAATAAAGTAAGAAGTAGTAATAAGTTTATTAAACTATAGAAAATAGTTCATACACAAGAGTAAAGCCTCGTATTCATGGTACTGGAAATACATGGAAAAAGTTATATTACCTTTATTTTACTATCAAAGGATGGCATATATTTTGTAACCACCAGCGTGTATCGACAATAGTGTCGTATCCATAAAAAAAAATCGAAATAACCGAGATTCTATATGCTATGATTGTGTTTAACAAAGGTTAACTCTTGATTCTAGTGGCGCCGCTAGTGCTTACGATGACGATGGAGGGGATGATGCACGATCTACGCGCACTCTACCGGATAAAAAGTAAGGGTTTTGATTTTTTTTTCGGATAGACATTATATCTAGTTAGAAGGCTACTTCTCTGATTCTCATCATCTTATCAGCCTTTTGTCGTTCACGGCTGAACATAGGCCTCCCTCATCGATTTCCAGCGGGAACGATGGCTGGAAGCCTGCATCCATTGGCTCCCTGTGACCTTAGACCTACATTTCATATTATGCTGTAATGATAATTCCAATGCAAATAACATAATACGCGCCAGTAATATTCAAAAGTAGGTAATACAACGGTTAAAAATCTACTTAATTCATTCAATTAATGTTTTAACAGTGTAATTGGAATCATTGCATTTCTATTGGATATGTTCAGGTTGAAAATTACAATAGTCCTCTCATATTTTTTATTTTATTTATTAGGGACAAAAAACAGTTACATGCCAAGCTTAACTAGAAATATTATAAAATTAGTTCAAAACTTAGAAATACATCTATATAGGTACAATCTATTACAAATTTATGTTACTACACATGTAACCCACCACATTGTCCACAAATAAAATAAAAAAAAGTTAAAAGTAAACAGACGAACAGTGTGCACCGTAGAAGACTAGTAAGAAAAAGAAAGGAAAAAAATTATATTATAGATAGTAAACATGCATATTATATTTATCAAGTTACTAAGTCGAGCATTACCCCACAGACAAAACCATAGCGAGATAGAAAAGCGTCGCCGCGACAAAATGAACACCTACATCTCTGAGCTTAGCGCTATGGTGCCCATGTGCGGCGCCATGGCTCGGAAACTTGACAAGCTAACCGTACTCCGCATGGCGGTACAACATCTACGATCAGTCCGCGGTTCTCTCTCCGCCTGTCCTTTATCAGCGAGGCCCAGACCCGCGTTCTTGTCGGAGAGAGAACTTAATGCGCTCATTTTACACGCGGCTCATGACTGCTTCTTGCTAGTCGTTGGCTGTGACAGAGGCAGACTACTGTATGTGTCGGCATCCGTGAAGAGAATGCTGCAATACGATCAGGTAAGAGCAGACAGAAAAATGTAACATCCACATTCAATGTACAAAAAGAATTTGTTATCAAAGCTGTTTGGTTTTGTTTGCCACAATTTTAACGAGTTTTCATAATAGCGGGTGAGTTGAATGCCCATTAAACATTAAGTGACACTGAATTTAAACGGTGCGTGGGTTAATATTTTGTTATTTGTTGGCATAGAAGAATGGGTAGTGAAGTACAAGGGATTCTAGTGCTTATGACAATCGATTGCTATATTTTACCACTTGCTTTTTGGATTTAATGTTACGATCTTCTCCCATATATTATTTTTGTTGGTTATGAGAAAAGATCACATTTTGTCTTACACTACGAGATATATTTCTAAGTAATGTTTATAATAATTTACAGACGGAGTTACTTGGACAGAGTATGTTTGATATACTACATCCGAAAGACGTGGCTAAAGTGAAGGAACAGTTGTCTTCCTCTGATCTCAGCCCTAGAGAGAGACTGATCGATGCCAAAAGTAAGTTCATTCATCCACATAGCTAAAGTAAAGTGAAAAGTTTTCAAATAACAAAGTGTATATTAACGATATAGTAAGATAACATTGTATAGTAACGATCTTGTTGTTTTCGTTCTTATTAAAGCCTAAAGAGAATTGTAAGGTTTATCTCTAAAATTATAAAAAACTAGCTTCCCGCGCGCGGATTTACCCGCGTAACTCCCGTTCCCGTGGGAACTTTGTAACTAAATATAGCCTAAATTAATCAGTGATAATGTGGCATTCAAATGGTGAATTTTTTTTTTAAATCGGTCCATCATTACTTTTGGAGCCAATTCGTTACAAATATACTTACATACAAATCTCGCCTCTTTATAATATTAGTATAGATATAGATATGTAAACTGACGTTACCAAGTCGTCTTGGCTTCTGCTTCAAAGTTGCAAATTTGCATAAACAATTATTTGAAAATCTTGTAAATATTAAACTTACAATTAAATTAATTGTCCTAGCCATGTTGCCGGTAAAAGCTGATGTTGTGGCGGGTGCTTCAAGGCTATGTCCTGGGGCCCGACGTTCATTCTTCTGTCGCATCAAGTGTAAACTGTCGCCCGAGGCTCAGAACCAACCGACGCCCGTCAAGGAGGAGGCAGAGCCAAGCGGCAAAATTAGGAAGAAGCAGAACGAGAAGAAATACTGCGTAGTTCAGTGCACAGGTAGGTAAAATAAAACGTTAAAGAAAAACATGTTTTATATGGTGACATCATCCATTTTCTAGTGTGCAATGTAGTGGAAATGATACAAAAGAAGAAAAGTTATTTTAACGTCATGATTTGGTTGCGTCTTGAAAACGAGGGTTATGTCAGATCCAAAAGAGAAGTTTGGAATTTGTTTCAACACAAAGCGTAAGCGTGTGAGATAACCCATTTAAGTAGTTAGTGATAATAATTGCATTAAGCTCTGTCTAGTCTGGTTTAATCGCAGGACCATATTTTAAGGTCTTTTTAGTTTACTATAAGGCCCAAAAACTGAATCACCAAGATTTTGTTATTGAGCTGGATTAATAAAACACATGAATGTTATGACTTGTTTACTATCGAGTGTAGCCGACGTTACGAAGGCACGCTTGCGTTTGTGTAGTAGGTATTGCCGAAATTGGCGTTTAAAAGGTTAAAGATTAAAACAGCTTAAGCTAGTTGCTAAGACAACCTCCATAGCGTGGCGGTATTTGGCTCGCTTTAAATCTCGGAGTTCGATCCCCACGCCGGGCATGAAATCTTTGTGTAAATTCTAAGATTTTTTTCCGGGTCTGGTTGGTTGAGGGACTACCCTCCGTGCCTCGGAAAGCACGTTAAGCCGTTGGTCCCGATTGTTATAACATCATCTATTAATAATCGTTTATCAAGGAACGGGCAGCAGCGTTTCCTTGTGTGGTACAACATAATACTGCGGTCACCAATCCGCCTGCCAAGCGTGGTGACTATGGCAAAAACCCTCCCTCGGGAGGAGGCCCATGTTCAGCAGTGGACGTTATACGGGCTGATGATGAAGCTAGTTGCTTTAGAATCTTACTTCTATCTCTTTTAAAACCCTCTTAAAAGTAGTCTTTAGACTGGCCCTTCGAACAACTGAGTTACTATGCTGAGATAAAAAATAATAAGAATCAACAATTCTTTTACAAGATTTGAAATGTTTCCATAGCTATATAGCCTATGACTCTCGCAAATAATGTGTATTTTATTTGGTAAAAGAAAATGCAAAAGCTGTAGATCCAGAGATGATCCCCTACCTAATATATAAACAAAGCACAAACTTTTATTCGCTATATACTCCATTTTTAAATACAAGCTAATATTGTTTTAAAGCTAATACTTTTAGTTGTATATTTTTAATTTTATTCACTAATGGAAAATGTTATAAATATGAAATATACATACAATGACAGAAAAAGGTAATATTTAAAATTTATAACAACGTTCATTGTGAAAACATATTAAGCTTTTTACCACAGTGAGCTTATAAGTGTAAGATTTATAAACTCTATGACATTTATTTTCTCTTGCATGTTCCGGAATAATAATTATTAGAATGTTTATTTTTGTATTTATATAATCTTTAAGCTACAATGTATTGACTACTATTTTATTTTTTAATTTTTTTTTAACAAATATGATTACTAGCAGAGTCTAGCAGTCTACTAGTATTCTTATTAACCCCTCGTGCTAAGCTAAAATGCTAGTGTTACGAGTGGGTTCACGTCGGTAGTGCAATGGGTGGGGTTCGAACCTGAGACCTCAAGATCATAAGTCCAACGCCCTAGTCATTGGGCTACGGCCGCTTAAAATAAATTTATATTTTGTATTCATATTGGGCTTTCATCATCATCAGCCCGTATAAGGTCCACTGCTGATCATGGGCCTCATCTCGAGGGAGGGTATTGCCATAGTCACCACGCTTGGCAGGCGGGTTGGTGCCCGTGACGCTGCTGCCTGTTCCTTGATATACGATTATTATAGATGATGTTATAACAATCGGGACCAACGGCTTAACGTGCTTTCCGAGGCACGGAGGGTAGCCCCTCAACCAACCAGACCCGGAGAGAAATCATAGAATTTACACAAAGATTTCCGATGTGGGGATCGAACCCACGACCTCAGAGATTTAAAGCGAGCCAATTACCGGTACGCTACGGAGGTTGTCGGTACGGAGGTTTGCCTTTACTACAGTGATATAACTGATCTATGCACATGACATTCAACTCAAAGTTCAACATATAGGTGACCTACCTATATATAGAACTTTGAGTTTCATGTTTACAACCAATTTTATGTAAGATCTTTATTGATCGCTCGCATAAATAAGACTCGACTAATTATGCAAGGTTAATTAACCTCTCCATCAGGCTATCTCAAGTCTTGGGCACGGGCTGACATGTCTGACAGTCCAAGCAACTCCACCGAGGGTGGGGAGGACAGTGACGCCTGCAATTTATCCTGCTTGGTGGCCGTGGTTAGAGCCCTACCGGACTTGGCCCCGGAGCCCAACCCTTGCCCCGCCCCCCCGACTCGACAGCTGCAGTACGTGTCGAGACATGCGCCTGATGGCAAGTTCTTGTTTGTGGATCAGAGGTGGGTCATTTATTTTTAATTTCACTTTGAAAGTGTTTCCAGGGCCGGGAGGATTCCTCTTTCAACACCAATTTTGGAGCAAAAATGGTTTAAGTATCAAAACTATTTATAAACAGGAATACTTTTGGTACTAAAACCATTGTTGGTGAGGAAAGAAGAAACTCCCAGTTCCGCAAAATGTTAGTTGCACAAAACTTACTTTAATCTTAAAATAAAATACCAAGAAAAGCTTATTCATTCATTCATTCGTTCTTAATGCCCTGTAAAGTAGCTCCAAAAATTAACTCCAGACGTATTTTCTTCACCAACATAATAATAATATCGACATCCCTTTAGGGCTAACCCTGTGCGTGCGCATCCTTGATACATACTAATTTAATTTAACGTTTGGTAGATATTGTTGTTATTTACTTTTAATTTGTAAAATGTTTTATTAAAATAAATATACTTAGTAAATAGTTATAAACGTTAATATTAACAAGTTATTTATTAACACAAGACTGACAGACTTCTAGCACACCTGAATTAAGTTTAAACATAATTTAAAAGTGAATGTTATCTATTTATATTTAATTTTATATGCATTGCGATTTTGCTTGGCAACTACAAGTGTATGTAAATAGCTAAGTGCTGAAATAATCAATAATTTCGTTTTTATTGGAATCACCTAAATTTCAAACTACTTAGCAGAGACAAGTACTGAACCCGATATACCATAGCTAACCATCGTATCCAACATTTCCAGGGTAACCCTAGCTCTGGGTTTCTTGCCGCAAGAGTTGCTAGGCACCAGCCTCTACGAGTACGTGAGTGGTCTCGAGCTGGGGGCAGTGGCGAGGGCCCACAAACTGGCCCTCATAATGAGAGACCCGCTGCACACCCCGCCGTACTTATTCCGAAAGAAAGATGGTACATTAGTCAGGATCCAGACTCATTTCAAACCTTTTAAGTAAGTATCTTTTTTCGCAGCTTCAATTTGATAATGACACAAGCAATGTTATCATTCAAAGCAAATTGATCTTTAATAATAAGTGCCTAAAACTCATTATCAAAAAGTGACACATTTGGTTTTGTACCACTATGAAATTAAAGCTGCGATTTGTCTAGCTGTTGCCCGCGACCGCGTGTTATTGAAAGAAATTTTCCGAGTTATTGAAAGATCATGTATCTGGATTTGCTTGTAGTGTAGTGTAGGATACTCGCAATTATCCTACACTACACTACAAGCAAATCCAGATACATGATCTTTCAATAACTCGGAAAATTATCTAACAAACTGTTTATTGCGAAATAATGTTTACTGAAAAATAATGCAGACTTCAATGTTGTACCTACGTATGTGTGCGTTAACAAAACATGTTCGAACATGTTTTTATTTAATTATATACTATAATTTTCAGGAACCCTTGGACTAAAGATGTGGAATGTTTGGTGGCGAACAACACCATCGTGTCTGACGCACAAATGCCGTCTCAAAACGACGCCTCCCAATCTTCTTTCCAGGATTACAAGCAGAGTGAGTTGTTCTCATGCATAACTGTTCTTTATCAGCCTGTGAACACTGCTGCAGATCTCCTCTTATCATACCTTAGCAAGCCAAGGCCGTTGAATCACCACGGCAGGCAGATATATCGCCGTAAGATGCTGCCCATCCATCATATAATAATAATAAATAATAATAATAACTCTTTATTTCAAGCATGCTATATGGAAGCTCTGTCTCCTGAACTAGGCTATCGACCTGTATCTCAGGAGACAGGTCCTTCCTAGATTACATTAATCATGTTTAAATAGATGGTACAAAGGTAATTTAAATGAAATTATACAATAACTAAGAAAAAAAACATAGACAAATACAAAAAAAAGTTAAATAGAGATTAAATCAAAAATAAAGAAAAATTATAATGTGCTATTTACGTTATATTTCTGTGTTGTTGTAAAAAATTTATGATGTATGTAGGGTGTGTATGGGATGTATGTTTGAAATGTGTCAATGTGTGTCATTGCAGCCCGCCTAGCATAGGCAGCGCGACTCGAGTCTACTCTACGGAGGCCGACCAATCACATTGCAGAAACGCACTGTCACGTGACACTTTCTGCAATGTGATTGGTCGGCCTCCGTAGAGTAGACTCGAGTCACGCTGCTTATGCTAGCCGGGCAAGTGTAATTTAAGGTGTGTTTGGGATGTGTCGGTCCCTTAGTCGCCTCTTCTGGTAAGACATGGGGTGGTCTATTCTATACTGGACACCGAAGCAAATTAGCTAGCCATTAGGAGTTATATTTAAGAAGTAGGTTCTTATTCTGCCCGTGGACAATTTTTTTTAAGTGACTATTTTTATACTTGTTGATAATGGCAATAACAATAAAAACGTTTATTGATAATGTAGACGAGTCGATCGTACTTATTATAAGTCAAATACTATGATACTGACAAATATCTTGACTAATCTATTAGTTAAAATTTCCACGATAATATTATCAATTAAAATGACCAATGTTGTTGTGTCATGTGATAGTTATAATGACGCGTGTTATAAATAATTAAAATCAATCAGCGCGCTGGGATCGGGTTTGAAGCATAGAACGCGTCGCGATGACGACCGGCCTCTATCCTAGCTGAACCCGGAGAAGAGAGACTAAAGAAGCTCCGAGATCATTATTTTTGTCATCTTTTAAAGTATTTTGAATCATCATTTTATCTATTTTTTTAAATCATTTTGAGTATCTAGGTCAGTGATCCAAAATTCAATTAATAAAAATTTACAAAAATACAGAGCAACAACAAACTATAGTGTTCAGTTGAGGGGGCTTGTGACGTCACTACTAGGTCAAAGTCTACCTAAAAGTGACGTCACACGAAATTTCAACGCGCTGTATGTTCGTCACTTTTTGTTTGAGGAACAAAAAAAAAATACGTGTCCAATATTTTTTGGTAATCTAACTGACGGACAAAATAGATTATTTTATTCTTCATGCCTATTGCATCTTAGGTATAGCCTCTAATGTTAACTACGGTGGATGACAACCGGTCGTGGCCGAATGGTTTATAAAAAGATGACCATTCGGCAACATACCTACGATGCATGTTCATATTCTGCCAGTACCAGATTTTATTTAAAGGAAATTTTTGGAATTTTGTGATAATGGAAATAACTATCCCTAAGATGATGATGATGATGATGATGCACGTTGTAAGCATAACTATACCTGTATGGATATGCACAGCGTTGGAGACCGACGCCCCGGGTGACGTAGCCCTACTTTCAGAAGCGGACGCTGAGATGCAACGCCTGATTGAGTTCCAAGTGGAGTCGCATAAGATTGGCAGCGCGATCGCAGAGGAGGCTCTGAGGAGGTCCTCGACGGAGTTCTCGCCGGATCTGCCCATAGATTTGCTTCAAGACGTCGTTTTTAATCAGCAGGTATGGAAATATAGATTTAAGACCGAAAGAATGTACCAAATAACAAAAAGTAAGTTCTATGTGGGAAACCAGGGTCGTTGAGGGAAATTGCCATAATCACCGCTCAACCAGGGTCGTTGAGGGAAATTGCCATAATCACCGCGCTTGGCAGATGGATTGGTGGTCGCAGTAAGGGGTATGTGCCTAAGTCGCCTCTTATAATACCCATGGGAAGGCAGAGTGGTCTGTTCTAAGCCGGACACCACACAGTAAATGTTAAAATTCATAGTTAAAGATATAGTTAAATAACTAAATCCATACTGACTGAACTAAATTTACCACCGGGTTGCGCATATTAAGCATTGTGGAAATTGCCGCTGCGACGGGATATTTAGAACCTCCCACTCCACTAAACACAAATCACGTTACTAAAAGTAACGTGTGTCATCCTTGTTAGAATGTGCTGTTTTTTTACTTATTATAGGTATCGTTAGATACAATTTAGACTGGCAAAGGGATGACTATTGGTTTTATTTCATTCAAATTATGTGAAAACTCATTTGATTTCGATTCGACACAATATATTTTATAAGTTTTTAATTTATTTATATAACTTGTATATATTAACTGAATAACGTTTATGTTCTAACACCACGTAAATCATATCCCGGCGGGTATGACATTTTGATGAAATTTGCTAAAGAATCAATCGAACATGCAATTTCCATGCATGTTGTCCCTTTTAGAAATTGGTTATTCATGGTATTATATTATATTATATACATATATAATACCATGTTACGATTTACTTTATATACGTCAAAAAGTATCATTTATTCACTCTCCTGAAAAGTTGTTAGTTTTGACATACGTAGTGTTAGAACTTAGGCGTCGATATGTAATCATATGTTTAACTCGTGCTGGCTACATCTTACAATTTGTTACACAACGCAGTGGCCACTAAAAGAAACAATCCTGAACGAGCAGGCCTCTCTAGCTGACTGCATTCTGGGGGGTGATCCCTTCGGCTCTGTCACCAACAACGTGCCACTGTCAGCCGCTGGGGGGGAGAGCACCCCTCCTCCTGCTTCACCCCATCAATTCCCAGGATCACCCCCACCAGCTTCGCCCCCGCTACCGCCTCTAGGAATAGACGGCAACGGCGAAGCAGCTATGGCCGTTATCATGAGTCTGCTGGAAGCCGATGCGGGTCTCGGAGGGCCCGTCAACTTTTCAGGCCTCCCTTGGCCTTTACCTTAACTTCTATCAGGTTTTTAAACTTTCTGACAACCGTTGGCGATTTTAATGTCCATTTTGGAATTATTATTATAATAACAAATTGTTGGTTAGAGAATTGGTGTAACTAGTTCAATCTATATTCAAAAGTAGAATGTTATGATTAGATGGTTAATTGTCATTTGGTTATGTAGTATGTGATATTTAAATAATCCACTTACCAATAAACCACGTAGGTACATGGTACTCTTCAATGATTAATGCTAAATATTTTTCATGCTGCTTCCCTATAATATAATATCGCAGTCGAAATTGCTCTACAGATAGAAAAATAAGTTCTAATAAATCTCTTGTCGTACCTATATATGAAAAAATGCATTCGTAGATTAATTATTTTTTATGTTAACATACCATATTAGAACTTGGTTTTCTATCTTTACTAGTTTCAGATGTTTTTACAGTGAAGGTTTGCGATATACCATGACATGATAATGATCAATAGAATCCATCAATATGTTTTAAAATAAAATATTTTAACGTTACTAAGGAAATTATTATGAATACCCGAGGGTTAATATCGATGGGTAAAAAGCTAAGTGACAATATGAGCGGTATTGAATACATACCTTATGAAGGGACGTACATCTATATAAACAAAAACGGATCACTAAAATGTGTTACCGATAAATTGATAGTTCTGAAGACAAGTTTTGTATGAAAGAAATGTTGGGAAAATATTTGCCGGGCAACACCGGACACCTATACCTAGATATACATTGTACATTCAATATCGCTGTCTCGGTTTTGCTTAGTTCAATTAGACTTTTACTCATCGATATGTAACTCCAATTCTATAAGTTTATATCATTATTAATTGTATATTTGATGAATCGTTACCGTGTTATATACGTATATATTTAGAGGTGCTATTCTTTGTGCTAAATCTTATCTCCTGTCTTCATCAAAATCAACCATTATTTAGGGTTACATACCTTTTTCTCAAAGGCACTTTATAAGGCATATCATAATCGAAGAAATATCAATATACACAATAATAAACTATCATTAAAATAAATAAATAAAAAAAGTATATCGTTAAGTATAATATACCTATCATCTTATATCTTATCTTTTTGAATATACTTATCTTTGACTAGTATAGTATCATTTATTTTTACAGTAATTACATTGGAAAGTGTATTTCATTTAGTACTAGGGGTGGTGGGTTGTATGGTTCATACATTTAGAAGAATAGAAAAGACGAAAACGTTCTTGGATTATTTTTAGGAAGCTCATCTCACTTCCACTATATAAAGACGGGCGTAATAATAATTGTACAGTGACAGTTTACATGTACAGTAGCAGTCTCACAAAACTATAGCGTCCTTATTAGTTACACGGCTTTCTTCTTTGGAGACAATTCATACATACAAACATTATTTGCTTGTGTGTGTCAATGGTTGAGGGACTCCGTGTCTCGAAAAGCACGATGAGCCGTTGATCTCAACTGTTATAATAACATCTATAACAAGCGAATAAAGGAATGGAGGATTAAGGAAAGGTGGCTATGGCAATTACCTCGAACGTCATACGGGCAGATGTTGCTGTTGTGTGTCAATTGACTTCATAGAGGAAAGTAAAGAGTATAACTAGTATTGAGGATATAGTTTTATGAGACTGCTTTTTGACTTATGATAGCTACTGTACCATAGATTTTTTAAGTGTTGTGTTACAGATCAATGACACATACACGATGAACTTGCCTGCTATTACTACGACCCAAGAACAATATAAGCATTTTTGTATTTTTCTTTTATTATAGATTAAATAAAAATGTTAAAATAATGATTTTTATTTTACTGGATAATTTTATGGAATTTAAAATTAGATATCAAAAATGTTTCTATAAGCAAATTGTAGGTATATTGATTTCTTCTTTATCGATAGGTTTTAACAAAAATGAAATTATTGTAATGAAATACATTTTCCAATACTACATTATACTATTAATGTGCAACGTTCGCATTCTAAGTATTTAACGGAGAATTTATTGTCAGAAAATGATTTTTTATCAGTAAATAATCTTATATATAAAATTCTCGTGTCACAATGTTCGTTCCCGTACTCCTCCGAAACGGCTTGACCGATTCTCATGAAATTTTGTAAGCATATTGAGTAGGTCTGAGAATCGGCCAACATCTATTTGCCGGGTCAGCTAGTATATTTATATTATGATGATTATATATATTAACAGTCTCTTTATTTCGTGTAGAAAGCAATAACCGCGTCATGTTCATTAATTAATTGCAGTAGTATAGCAAGGAATTTCAATACTAGCACTGCATAGTATGAAATGTAGGCGGGAGACAAGGCCTTTGGCAGGTTTTTGATATAATGATGATTAAACGTCATATTATTTTTTATTGCCTTTAAATTCGCAATATGAATATTCTATTAATTGAAAAAGTAAGAAAAGCCATATTCGGTCAAATCAATGACATAAATTGCGAACGTTTCACTTTTAAAGCCATTTACTTGCTCCTATTGTCAGTAAGATAAGTCGATTAACCAATGCATCTATTAATTAATCTTACTAAATTGATATTTACTAATTGATCATTTTATAAAGTATATTCGATAAAGCGCAAGGTAAAAAAAACTGCAAATAGACAAATTAATATATGAGTTAGTGAAACATTTTAATCTCTATTTAACGTTTCATAATCTATACATATAAGGGACTAAAAAAAGTTGCTACCTATAGTCCGTTTCAAAAAAGAATATATACGGGACACCTCCAGGTCAATAAGATGTTATAAGGATGTGACAAAGGCCTACGCAAATAGCAATGACATACTATTAACGATTCGATTATTACTGAGAACTAAATATGATCGATTCCAAATTAACTTTTCTTTTACATACTTTTTGAATATATAGAGAGGGGGGAAGGGTCCCAAAACCCTCGTCAACTCTTGACCACACACGTGATGTTTTCCAAATTATTTTATTAGAATGGCAATGCTGCGTATTTTATATGCCACATTAAAGTGCGGCATAAAAAACGTATGACACAATATAAAATTATTTTAGCATAGTGTCTAGTAAGTCATATAGATGCATTAGTATTAATCGATTTATTTTGTAGATGATGATTTCTCGATTAAATTGCCAATCAGCGCCCCTGGTGGGAATTTAACGTACTAATATTAAGCTGGAGAGAATGTATACATGGGGTATGTGCAATCATTGTGACGATTAATATTAGTAATTACGTATTTTAATAATTTTTCGTTTATTTTAATAAATTGTTAATTAAATATGTCTAATAAAAATGGTGAATAATGTGGATATATTCATTTAAACAGTCGAAAACATTATCACCAATTAATACTTAGTATTGTAAATTTAAAAATAACGTCTAGATGTATTATTTTAGGGATTATTTCAATCATAAACTTCTATAATCTAGGTTTCCTATTAGGTTGTTAACTTTTGATGAAATTCCTTCAATAACTCTTAATTTACAAGTACCTAACATGTCCTGGTATTAAATATATATAAATAAATATATATTTATAAATCGAAGCACGCCATTTATCGCTGCTGCGATCAACTGCGACCATAAAAGGGCACCTTAACTATTCGACAAGTTTAACTTAAGGTTCACTTCCATGGATCTCTAATGAAATTATTTTAGTCCCATTATATCTCATGTCATCCATTTCGAGTTACAGAATTGAAAGGGAGATTTAAGTAAGTAGTCCAAATTTATTTGTTATGTTATTAATTAGGTTTTAGTTTGTATCTAATGTGCAATGGATTGTATATAATAATATGTTTAGTTTAATTGTTCTGTTACCGTTAAATGATTTATTATGGGTATAAGTTTAGGCTTACTTAAGGTGGGCTAAAAGGTCAAAAGTACGAGACATCCAAGAGGCCAATCACGTTACGATACTATGACTTTGATAAAAATTTCTTCGCTACTAAGCGTTTACTATGAAAATATATTTTTAAATATTCGAATTTATTATCCTAACTTATGCAATAACAATAATATAGGAAATGCGTTACTATAACGTCAGTAATGAATACATTTTTATCGAAATTATTATAATATCGTATCATGATAAGCCTCCTGAACTGTATAATGGATGGAACTTAAGATTATATTTAGCTGGCTTAGCGGTGCCGAAGGACTCGACTACTCGACGGATTAGTGTGAATATAATAAACATCGGGTTGTTAATAAGTAGGGAGATTTAAGCCCGGAAAACAGTTCAAGTTATTTATTGACTTGCTTCCTCTATCCGATGCCTTTGATTTAAAAGCTGTGCAAACTATGCAGACACTGAAATAAACATTAATGGTATATTTGGTATACCTCTATCTATACAGGGTTATTTGTAAAACACCGGTAACCTCTCAGGACTATATTACTAATATCATAAACAACAACTTTTGTTCTACGACTTTTTACAAAACATAATACATTTACCAAAAACAAACCTTCAATATTTCGTTGTCCTATCTAACACATTTCAACTCTGTATTTTGCTGTACCTACATACATTGCCGCGCACTGTCTGCTTTCTTTTGCTTCACATAGACATTTTTATTTTTGTGTGTAAATCTGATGAATTAATATATGATGAATTTTTAAAAGTCATAGAACAAAAGTTGTTGATTATGATGTTAGTAACGTAGTCCTGAGAGGTTACCGGTGTTTTACAAATAACCCGGTACCTATATTGATACGTGAAACAAAAGCTTTGTACAACTTTTAACGATCAATGAAATTACGCTGACCGAGAAGTATGACATTTTGCATACTTATACTTTACATAGAGAATGAGTGCAGACATAGTACGTACTTTTGACAGTTTTAACCAAATGAAAATCAGGAATCTATATTTAAATAATTAAAACCTTTATTTTATTCTGTTTGTAATTTGATTTTCTTTATTATTTTATTAAGTTATTTACTAAGTTAAGTTGTAAGTTTTGACGAGTTTTAAGGCGGAAACATATTGATAAAACGCGACGCGACCTGACGAAACGCGACGCGTGTTGAGTCGAATCAAATGTATTTGATCATGTATTACTAGAATCACACTATGAAAACCCGACGCGACGTCGCATCGGGTGTTCATTGTGTGTTTCTGGTCTATAGAAAACAATACATTTGATTCGACTCAACATGCGTCCCGTGTCGTCAGGTCGCGTCGCGTTTTAACAATATGTTTCCGCCTTTAGTGTTACAAACTAAAATATAATTATGGTCTATTGTCATCCATTAGCCGTAGTATTTGTTAGAAATATTTTTATTTTATAAATTATTGAATGTACATAGTTTTGTTATTATCTACTAATATTGTTTTATCTGTACTTATTATAGATGCAGGTAAAACGAGATAATTACTATCAAAGTGTTGAAGTTACTTCGTTCGGTGCGATGAATTTTAACTAAATTATTTTGAGTATTTTTATACGAAATACGTATATCAAAAATTTATCTTATACATATTATTTACAATTTTGGAAGAAATTAGTGTAATTTCGGTATATGCAGGTTCATAATTAATAACGATGACGAACTGTGAAATGCATGGACGATATTATGTAGTAGCCAGCCAGTAACATCGACATAATTTTGAATCGTAATCTTACAGGAATAATGTCTATTTTCCAATGTAATACAGTCTCAATGATTGACCAATGGAATGATATCTCTGATTTTGAATAGTGAAGGTGAAAAAAAAAACTATCAAATACTATAAAGTAAGTGTAAAATCTTGAGGTCCTAATGTATCTCCTTTGATACACTATTTTGGCTCTATACCACCACATTTATAGTAGTGAAATTTGGATGGTATTTATCCAAATTCCATTGAAAATGCTTATTGTAGTGTCTTGAATTTAAATGTTTTATAATATACCTACATTTAAATCATATAAGTAGTACTTTGTGATTTATGTTTATTACTTGGATAACTAATTAAATAATTTTATAAAAATATTATCTAACGTTAAAAATGTATCTTTAAAACAGCAGACATTAGTATTACTATAAACTTGTGTAATATCTACCTTAATTGCGTGTTTTTGATGTAATATTAACACGTGTTTTTCATATAAATGTATTATTTTTGGAACTAGTGTACACTTTTTTTTGCATCGCTATAGATAGTTGAACTCGTCTGTACGCCGTATGTACAACCCCGTCACATTATCTCGAGACCTCGCTGCAATGCGAACCTCCCGCCCCGTTCTCCTTTCACCTCCCCGCGCTCGCCACGGCGCGTCAGTACGGTTAGCACTTTCGTTGCCGACGCGACGTGACGTCATCGACGCCAGGTCTCGAGATAATGTGACCGGGTTGTATGTGTACATATTGTTGTTTATATGTAAGTGAGGTTTATTCACATATAACACCGCATAGATGGGTTGAACTATCTGAAATCGTTTATATCTATACAGACATCTATACATTTCAGAATACATTTTTCGACTAATATTTTTTAAGTATATAATGTAAAGTACATACTTTTAATAAACGTTGTAGATACTAAATACTTCAATGAATATACTATAACTATAGTTTTCTTTTTTTATACATATATAAAACTGTACAATGCTATCATTTCATTAATAATTTGTACATTAATAAGTTGTATTATGAACTTTAATAATTTAGCATGTATAGATTTTTTGAATATAGTAAGATATTCAATAATGTTTTAAGTGGTAGCTTACACTTTTTCAATCATATATCATTCGATTCGATGTAGTTTTATTCTACATTGCACATTTGTGTGAATTAGTCTACGACTTGTTTAATTATACTTCTTAGATCTGTGGTTCTAAACTACTAAGAAAGTGTTACCTATAAGTAAACGTGCTGCCTTTTTGTGCAACTTCCGTTATCGATCGAATCGATACTTTTATTTTGATCGATAACTTTTAGCAAAACCCTTGGTTCGTTTTAGTAAGCTATAATTTAAAGCTGTCAATATGTTTGTTACGTTCTTCGAATGGTCTCTGTCATCATAATATTTAAGATAATGAAAATGTATGTCTGTTTACCATAACTATTAAAGTTTATTAAGGACCAAATCAGCGAAAGTTAGACAGTCTGATTATTAGATAAAATTGTTAAAAATAAGGTTTAAAATACCTAATATTTGATCTAAAAGGAACGACGATTTGATTGAAGCTTCAAAAATATGTAATGTCCATTTGAAATTAATCTTGGACGATTTTGGACTGATGCGGTGCAAGTGATTTTACTAAAAATAATATGGTCCATTTATTTGTAACTTAACGTGTATGTAACTATTAAACTATATTTATGACTATACTATATTTAATGTAGATGTATGTCAGTAGTGAGTTTCAGTTGTAAGTCCTTCTATTAATAAGTCACGTAGCTTGTATGTTGTGGTATCTTTAGTCTGTATTTGTTATCACTATTATTTATATTCAAAATATACAACTAAAGTAACATAAATCGTAGATAGAAGGACAACACCATGAAATGAAGCAATTAGCTTAACTGCAAAAATTAACGACCGAAAAGAAAGTTACCATTAAAATATATAACATTGTAAAGGTGTACTCTAATGATCGCGCAAGCGGATTCCCGAGACCATAAGCGCTGTTCTTTAATTTTATATAAAGACACACTAAGGTATTCGTGAATTTTAGCGTACACCTTTAATGGCTTACGACTTACATTACAAGTTGTCTAGTTTTTGTTACAACCTAAGTTTTATTACTTGATTATAAAATATTTTAATAGTTTATTTTTGTCGTGCCGTATTTGGTTCATGATTAATTGCATTGTATAAGGTTTTGCTCACTTTTGATACGGATTTTTTTGCACGAACCTGTGTGTTTGCTTAGATAAAAAAACAGGATCTTTTTGAAAATAGAAGCAATAAAGCAACGGCTAACATTTTCAATAGGTTAATCTAAATATATAAATATTTTAAACAAAATTATTGTAATCAAAGTAAATTGAGATTCATTTAGTATATACTAGCGGCCCGCCCCGGCTTCGCACGGGTGGACTTTTATACCCTACCCCTGCCCTACCCTACCCCACCCCTACCCAAACCCTACCCTACCCCTACCCTACCCTACCCCTACCCTACCCCTACCATACCCCTACCCTACCCCTACCCTGCCCTACCCTATCCCTACCCTACCCCTACCCTACCCCTACCCTACCCTAACCCTACCCTACCCTACCCTACCCCTACCCAAAAGTATCCTATGTCCTTCTCCCAGTTCTTAGCTACCTCCCTACCAATTTTCAGCCAAATCGGTTCAGCCGTTCTTGAGTTATAAATAGTGTAACTAACACGACTTTCTTTTGTTTTTAAAATGTATTCTGCTATTCGGGACGGAAACAAATCCAACAAATCAAAAACCATGGCAATCGGTCCAGCCGTTCTCGAGTTATAAGTGTTGTAACAAACACGACTTTCTTTTATATATATAGATTATATGTGCTTATTTATTGAATAACACACGCTTTTAAATTATTTCTACATGCGTGTATTCGTACGATTAATTTGTTTCTAGTGTGAGCACTCCCTTAGTAACCGCAAGGCTTTCATTCGTTTGTGCATTTTTATATTTAATAATAATTTAATTATAAAAACGCACAAATTAAGCCAGGTTAATGCCAATAATAGTGCGATAACATAGTCTTGTTGTAAAGTTGTTGTTTTTAATTATGTTCAGTTTATTAAAATAATGTGTTTTGAATATAGTGTTTCATTCATTTTATGCTGTGCGTTTTATTTATTGCCTTTTAACTTCTTGCTCACAGCGAATGTTGCTATTCTCATAACTACAGTTGGTCCAGTTTTCAAATAAACAACAAAAATGGTTGATTTTCCCCATTCCTATTAGTGGCGTATCTAGGTGGGCAAGGGCCCCAGTGCATAGCTTCAAGAGCTGGCGAGTTAGCTGACCCGCCCTTTTCAAAGCTTGAAGGGGCCCCCTTGAGGTCCGGGGCCCTGGTGCACTGCACCACCTGGCCCGACGATAGCGACGCCACTGATTCCTATTGATTTTATATATACAAAAATATTTATATAAGATTAAATTTCGCAATTATGGGTTTGTGCTAACACTCAATTTCGGATACAAAAAAATAACCATATAGCGGTGGACGCACTGCAAGTACGATAAGCAAAATTTATTTGTTCGTAGCAAGTGGTGTAAGTGGCAATGGGCAAGCCATATAGCACGGAGAACAGATGACCGTTGGGGCCGAAAAATTATCGAATCGGATTGGCAAGCGTAGCATAGGATGTCCTTCTACTTGATGGACGGATGATCTGGTTAAGGCCGCGGGATCATGGTGGATGCCGGCCTCTTCTAACCGAAACAATTGGAGATCTATGAGAGAGGCTTATGTCCAGCAGTGGACGTCCTATGGCTGAAATGATGATGATGATGAAATCTAATTTAGGTTTTTCAGGATTACGCGCGAACAATAAATGTCGTTAGATGTCGATTATTTTCTACAAGCTATTGTTTCGTGTGAATTAACCTATATCTATCATTTTATTTGTGTGGCACTTTGTGTAATGGACCAACGGTAGCGGCAGTTATGACCATGTAAAACCTTATCGGTGGCTAGCGGCACTATGAAAACGACTAACAGCCGAAATAGGCGCAGCCATAGTTCGACCTCGCGATTTCGTACTACTTATTAGTGGAATTCACTATCAAGCGCTTTGTGAGACGCATGCATTTTACGTTTGTGAGACGTTGCATTGGCAACTATGTCCGATATACATAATTGCCAATGATGAAATCATTGGAAACTAGGTCAGATATAGACATGTACTAAAAGAAATACCTTTCAGTACAGATCTATATCTGTCTGATGAAGTTTGTCATGAGTTTTAGAAAGCTCCAGAGAGTATTCAAAACTTCTCGTGCTTTCTAAAACACGCCGATTGCAAGAATCACAGCCGACCCATGTCTTCTGGGGAGTCAAACAATAGCGACTTCTAATTTGCGTAGTTGTTCCATCTGTCGGATCTGACAAACATTACAACATTCCTGTCTAGTCAAGTACAAAGCGGAAAACAACCCTGGCGACTGCACCGCCATCTATTGACACAAGATACAAACATAAAACATAACTGCAAGCAGTCTGAAAGCGATTGTTTTGTTGTAAGAAATTAATAATTCATGTTTAAATTCATAATATTGCGAAATCGGCACGGGAAGTTTAACTCTAACGTTTGATTTCTCCATTAACATTCCCTTAATTCAGTCATTCATGGAGTCAGGAGGCTAGGAAAAAAAAGCCAGCCAATAATAGTGGGAACATGTCGAAAAAAATAATTGAAAATTTATATTTTAAATTGTATTTTGCTCGAGAAAGAGCTAAGGGGCATGAAAAAGAGCGCGTGGAGGTGATACACGCGACGACGGCGTCATGTTCCCACCACTATTATTGGCTGGCTTTTTTTTCCTAGCCTCTGGGAATAATAAACTTTAAGCACAAAAAAGGCAGCCTTGTTCTTATTACCTAAAAATATTATTTTTTTTCCTCACTTTAATTAAGCCTGGCGATACATTTCCACCAACCAAATGACGGCACATTTTTTTTGTGTGCTTTGGGGAGGTAGGCCAACCATTTGGCATAAAAAGTAATCCTGATCACATTACCTTTTTTTTTCTTTTTTTCCCACCCCATAACTCTCACATCCACCACACGAATCCTGCCAGGTCGACGTCTTTATGCTTAGAATGCTCCAGGTAAGCTGATAAATCATTTTTATGAATGATCAAATTACCTTGCCGTTTCGGTTGTCAGCTCTTAGTCCAATAAGGTTTTTATAAAAGAAAGTTTTTGGCAATTTGACAAGGACACTTCAAACACTAAAATACTGGTTCAGCAATGTCGACTGCACCGGTGCGGTGTCTCAGTAGTTACGGTAGTTGCTTCTGAGACCTGGTGTTCTGGGTTGGATTCCCACCCGGGACAATTATTTGTGTGAACCACAAATAGTTGTTCTGAGTCTGGGGGTGTACTTTGTGTCCGTGAAATGAATGTTTGTAAAGTCCCCCGCGACACAGGGATTTATTTCACAAGTGCGGGTGATGTTTTTTTACATAAAAAAAAGCCATGAATATTATAATATTTATTAAAATGGTACCAAAATTACCTAATTCTTATATTTTATTTGGTTTAATCTAAAGTATAACTACCTATGTAATTTAATAACAAAACATGTTCTATGGCAGGGATGGCCAACCGATCGATCGCGATCGACTGGTCGATCCCAGCAGCTATTACAGTCGATCCACAAAAACAATAAAAAGTGATATGTTAGTCTGCAAATACATGCCATAGATGCACTAAATTTGTGATTGTCGTATAATAATCTGAACCAAATCCTATTTATAATTTGATTGACTAATACAACACGTGATTCAACGTTATGCACCTATGCCATGTGATCGCAAACATTAAACAGTCGATCTTAGGTCTTATCAAGTTGGTCACCCCTGTTCTATGGTATCTACATTTTGTTTAGAAACTAACGCATCTTTTTATTGGTACTTTTCACATAAATACTTACATAATTCCATTGTCCTCGCGTATCTTCTTGGTAGAGAAGTTGGTGTGTGCTCTAGAACCGTTTCAGTCCTGAACCGGCTTGGGGTCGAAGGTCGAATGAAATCAGCCCTGCGATGTTTCGGGAACTCGATTGACCGAGTGGATACCTCATTTCTGCAATTACTGCTTAGTATCAACCTTTTTGTTGTCCGATGTCTCCGCCGCTGCTTAGTATCTACCTAAGGGTATGACCTCTCGAGCGTATGTCAGATGTGGACTACGGCAGGGTGACGGGGACGGGACCTCGGCACTAGCTTTTGTCGCGTCGTTCGCACGCCCAATGAATGCTCACCCTAATGGTAAGTTGTACTCTCGAAGAGCGTTGGTTTACACGCTCGAGGGTTCAAAACTTAGGCAGAAATACTAAGCGGTAATTGATTACATTTATTACAAGGGCTTTGTTACCGCTGTCGTCCCATTAATACGGGCCCCGAAGATGTGTTGTAGAGGGCCCCCACCTAGATTTGATACAGGGCCTTTAAGGCTACGGCTTACTACAAAGTTTGTTGGTTAGCTAAAGTAGAATCCAAACAATATTTCTGGCTCTGTTGCCCTCGGATCTTCCCAGACACCTACGTTCGACTGGACGAGTCGACAATCTACGAGCTACAATAGCTATACTCAACCCGCGGCTTGCAGGCCGCACTGGCCACTGGGCCTTTGAAGATGGCCCACCTTGGGTTATAATAAATACGTGTTGTTCTATTTCTTGAATATTTTGAGCTTTAGTATTAAAGTTTTACTTTTCAATTACTCCGTAAATATATCTGACTAATTTGGATTTAGCTTCACATTAACCCTTAATGAAATATATTTTTGTCTCGGCCCACAATACCAAGGCGGCAGCGTGAGTGTGGCCTCTATAAAATAAAGGGTTGAGAATAACTGAGCTGCAATAACGGAAGCTATCATGGTATGTGGGTTCAACTCCCATTAGCTGTTTGATCGGCCCAGTGCGAAATCGGCCCAGTGCGAGTCCAGCTCGCGCACGTAGGGTGCCTTACTATGATCTATATAAAATTTGACACTTTCAAAGTGAATCTTTAACTAAATATTCGTTGAATATAACAAGCGTCTACCTGTTGCCATTGTAATATCGAGCAATAATGGCAAAAATACTTATCTGTTGTATGGGAGCCCGTATTTGGTGTTATAGCGGCAACAGTAATACATCATCTATGAAAATATCAATAGTGTAACAGTCATAGTTCATGAGATATAGCCTAGTGATGAATAGACAGACAGTGGAATCTTAGAAATCAGGTCCCGTTTTTACCCTTTGGTTACGGAATCCTAAAAACAGAGAGGCGTTCTAAATCTAAAGGATTAATCTTACTAGTACTGCGTAGGTATCAAGGATTGTTCCATTAAATTACAGTTGGCAGATAGATATTGTAGCCTAACTACATAGTTATACTTACTAAAATGTTGTACAGTAATGTAGCTATCGATGATACGGGGCCCCGGTTCTAAGTACCTAAAAGTTTTAATACGGGGCCCGTCTAGGACTCTTTACGTGAAACAGTATACATCTATGCTAATATATAAAGCTAAAGACTTTGTTTGTTTGCTTGAACGCGCTAATCTCAGGAACCACTTTGAAAAATTCTTTCAGTTTTGGACCGACCATTTATCGAGGAAGGCTGTATTTATTTATGAAGTTTCTACGGGAACGGGAATTACTCGGGTGAAACCGCGAGCGCGAAGCTAGTGAATTATAAAAGATCGATAGATTTAGGTTCATTATAAAAGATACGAGAAGCTAGCGTTTAACAGGGCGTCGAACAAGTAATCCTCCGATTACAACCTACGGATTTTAAACATAATTATATGATCTCAACTTTCTCGTTAAAATTTTCTCAAAGAAGTATTTTTAGCGCTAAGTCAGCTTTTAGCCCATTAAAGAAATACTTAGTGTGGGCGGACAAAGCTAGGGTGACCATACATTAGAAATTTAAAACTAAATATTATGTTAACTTTGATTAAATATACATGTTTTCAATTCGTTATCTATACATGTAATAAAACTGGTGGAAATGAAATTCTGTACATTTATTTTAGTTTTATTTTTAGGGAAATGTCTATTATCGATACTGAAGCAAATAATGAAATTCAATAAATGTTTGTCTCTCTGACGGTATAATATTTTGAACGCAAATCTTAACTACTGAATGGATTTTATTTAAGCTTATTATGATTTCAGTGTGTAGGTACCTACTATGGAGAGCGATCTTAAAAACAGTTTATGCCGGATTTTTGCATAGATCCCTTTGGGAGAGAGGATCAATGTTTATATACTAATTAACTCGTAGGTAGTTTTTTTTTGTAAATAGCCAGTGGTCTTAATTTTATTTGTAGTTTTATAATTACTTAAGAATATTAATATTTAAAGATTTCTTTCCGGGTCTTGTTGGTTCCGCTACCTGTTGTATATGAAAGGCCTTAAATCGTTATAATTAACGATTTAAGGCCTTTCATATACAACAGGTATCAGTATCCGTATCAGTAGTATAATTACTACTGATGGAAGGACCAGTACTTGTAACAAACTAATTATATAATGTAGATCTAAAATCCAGCATAAACATGTATAGGTACCTACGAAAAATATGTATTTTATTTTAAAGTGTATAAATTATTCAATCCCCTAATTCTGTGATACAGCATGTGACCACACTATTGGAAAACATCAGGATAATGTAAGTGTAATTTTTCTTACAATGCTGTTCCTTTTTTGGCAGATAGCCACTATATAGAAGCTTTTTCTGCTTTATCGAGCATAAAGGCAAGCCGGGTTACAGCCTTATCAAATGGTTTAAAAAAAACCAAACCGAGCAAGTACAAAGGCTGTGGGGCTTGGTTTTCGAGTCAGAGAGAGAAAAGGGCGCTCACCAGCACCTTTTGAAAATTAATTATTGTTCGATTTTTAGAGGAGTTTTGTTTCTGGTAACTGCTTCTCTATATAACACTTGGCCACTCGAACTTCGGGTCTACGAGGGCATCGGAAACTTCTGTACAAAGTAAGGGTTGCAAGGGATAACCAATTCAGTAGTTTATATTACACGGCAAAGAAAATATATACTAATTCCTACTGTATTTTCTGTCATATCTTATGTTATATAACGGAAGAATCAACATTCCACCATGCTTACAACCTTAAAAAGTGTTACATTTATGATAATATCGGCAGGATATTTTCGCGTGGCCACCCCGGGCTATGAGGTGCCTCATGGGCCGGGGTGGTGAGGGTGGTTCGCAATGCGCCGCCGCGCCGTTCTGTCTCAGCCGTGCGTTAGTTGGCGCCAGTTCGCCTCCTTATTCCATACCCACTAATTCATGTTATTCCTACGTAAAAACAGCGTAGTAAATACTAATAATATAATATTAAAGACAGTTTTGCACATTTTTTAAGGACAGTTTTATAAAGGATGGCTGTAAAAAGTTTTACTTTTAATTCAATGTGAGACTGTTTAAGGTTACGTAATGTGATGCCGCATTCAAAGTAATCACGTAAAGGAGTTGTAACCTATTCGAAGGTAAGTTTACATTAAAAATAAATGTAGCTAGTTATTAAGTATCTGGTTAATAAAATGTTTTTCTTGCTCCTATGCATTATGTGGTAAAATATATATTTTATATAAGTACATTAAAAATATATGTATAACAAAATTATTATTCAATATTTTCATACGGAAATTTGATAGAAAACTTTTTATCAAGTGCGACTATCTTATAAGAGTTGATATATTATTTTAATAATAATAAATAAATAAAGTAAAAAAATCATAAGTTAGGGTAAAAAATATAGGTATATGAATCAAAATCACTGCTTGATCCGCGTGTAATTGTTGTTCTGGTGTTTACAAATTTTTCACTCTACTTTTATCTTAGTTAAACAACATTTCTTCGAAGGTTATGTTCTGAAGTTGTGTGTTAAATTAAACAGCACCCTCATAAACTTTATTATAAGATTCATTTAGTTAACTATACATACCGTTCAAATGGATATTCCGTTAGTGATAATGTATTTACACTACCCTGTATAATACGAGGGTGCATTGACTCGTAAGGTATTAGAGTCCTTTGGTGAGCTGACAATGGGAGAGCTACAGTGCGCAGGCGCGGCACGCTTTCTAAAACTACGCTGTTTACTAAACTTCTTGTAGGAATTCAGGGAAGCAGTAAAGAGCATGACTGACTTTTAGGTCATAAATTCGATTTCAGCGCGATATTAAGTTGTCAGATGACTCAACGAAAGGTTTACAGATGTATTCTATTTACCACGATATGCATATATCAAAAGTTTTTTGTCTAGGTATTCAGAGTTAGAGAACTATACCGAGGGGATATCGTTGCCGTCCGTTGTGTTGGTTGTTAGCAGGTGCATTTATACTGAAAATAAATATTTATTTATGTTCCGTGAATCACTTTTGCGACTTAGTACTCAATTTCACACACACTTATATCGTTTATTATATATTAACCATCTGGCTACTCTCCTTATAATGGAGACTGGCCACCGTAGACGAAATCGGTCGGGAGTGAATATACAAGGTCTATAATCACACCAGCACACAGGCAAAACGTGCATATAACTACTTGACCTTGGACCAGAGGTTGAATACGCCCTTGAGCAGCCTACTGCCTACCTAGTACCTATACTAGGTATTTATCTCGCAGTAAAGGACGCGACGTGGGTAGATAGGTACCCAATCTATGAAAAAGATATTTATAAGCAAAGATATAAATAACCAAGTACCTAACTTGGTTATTTTAAAACGGCAGCACAAAACAGTTCATAGGCGAGATAATGCCTAACGCCGTTTCTACCAGTCAACCATGTGCGGTCCTTAGACAAGTTTAACAAAGATCTTGTCTCTGATAATATCGGGTATTCCTGGTGCTTATTTAAAATTAAGTGAGTTCTATTTTCTAAAACTAAAGGTCGCCCAGTGGTCAAAATTAGACCATCTATATATATAAAAGAAAGTCGTGTTTGTTACAACACTTATAACTCGAGAACGGCTGGACCGATTGCCATGGTTTTTGATTTGCTGGATTTATTTCCGTCCCGAATAGCAGAATACATTTTAAAATCAAAAGAAAGTCGTGTTAGTTACACTATTTATAACTCAACAACGGCTGAACCGATTTGGCTGAAAATTGGTAGGGAGGTAGCTAAGAACTGGGAGAAGGACATAGGATACTTTTGGGTAGGGGTAGGGTAGGGTAGGGTAGGGTAGGGGTAGGGTAGGGTAGGGGTAGGGTAGGGGTAGGGTAGGGGTAGGGTAGGGGTAGGGTAGGGGTAGGGTAGGGTATGGGTATGGTAGGGGCAGGGTAGGGGTAGGGTAGGGTAGGGGTAGGGTAGGGTAGGTGTAGGGTAGGGGTAGGGTAGGGGTAGGAGTAGGGTAGGGTTAGGGTAGGGGTAGGGTAGGGCAGGGGTAGGGTATAAAAGTCCACCCGTGCGAAGCCGGGGCGGGCCGCTAGTAATTAATAAAAATAAAATATTAATATTCTCCACTCCTGCTTTATTATTATATAAACTGTAAGTGTGCGCACGGGGTGGGTACAACGTTCTTGGTTCACGCAATAATATGTATTAATTTGGCTATAATAAAGTCAATAATCAGATTTTATATTAGTTTTAAGTAAATTGTGTAACGAATAAACGATCAAAGAGCATACACCATTTTAAAATGACTTGTATTTATGACGGGCATAGAGCTTCATCACCCGAAGCCAGTGGCTGTTTGAGGAGTGGGTCTTTACCTCAATTAAGTCAATACGAAGCGTTATCAAACGATTGCAGACTGCATTAGTCAATGTGACGACACTGACGACTAACGTGAATTTTATGAAGATTATGCATTAAACTTAATCTTAAAACCATTTGATATTTAAACCCCCTAAATGAAATTTAACTTTATTAATTTCAATATAGGCATTTTAGATTTGCATGGCTACTGAACCCTTTCATGTGCATGCCCGTCACGCTCTTGGACGTTTTTTTTTACTTCAGTGTCCGTAATAGAACGTCCAACATATGTTTTTCAAAATAATTTCAATGTACATATTTTTACATCTACTAGTTTTATATGTATTAAAGAGTTTTTACATATTTTAATTGAAACATGATTCTTATTATTCCTTGTTTCAGGAGATAAAATTGTTATGCTGGTGTGTTGGTAGAGCACGGGCAATGTCGGTTTTCGCTATCAAAATATATTATTTACTGGTGTGATGTTTACAACTTAACCTAACCTAACTCGTTAATCTAGTTTATAATTCAACTGTGTACCAAATTTAATTCAATTTCGTTGAATAATGCGTAAAAGAGTATGCAATATACACCGGTATCAGTTGTACAAGTGTCCACTAGATGGCGCGGTTCAGAATTCCTGAATCTCGCAATGGTTTCGCTCAAACGATACACCTAGTCTCTCGACAAATTTTATTTTACCATCAACAACGACTCGGGTTTGCTTACACCCGCAATTTTTGAACGTGACTTTTTCATTATAAAAAGTCACTAAAAAACCCCTGATATAACTGCTTTATAGGTTATATAAGCACCTATGTATAATATTATAAGTATAATATACGTTGGTTCGTCTAAAAAACTTGCCGCGCGCGGTTTTACTCGCGTAGCTCCCGTTCCCGAGAGAACTTCATAATTGTATATAACCTATGCTATTCAGGGATGAAAGAATTATTTATATTAGTTTTATACAACGTGAAAGTTGTTATAAATCTTGCCATAAACAGAATGTTCAAAATATCAGGAATTAAACGTAATGGCTGTGGTCATTTAAGGCAGATCTGAGATTAACGCCTATGAAAGTTCGTTTCTTACAAAAATAAGCCATAACTGTCCATGAGTATTCTACAGGGTTGGCAACGCGTGCTACGACTATTACCTTCAGTTGGGCCGATTATGTAGGCGAGGCACTGAAATATAGTAACATGTGCAAAGGAGAATGCCTCAAGTTTTTATAATTTATATATTTTATTTTTCCGTCAAATTGAATATTTTTTTTGCATTTTAGTACAACGTGTACTTTATTTTTTAATAGAAGATTTTTTTAATTTTTATTTTTACTCCTATGTGACTGCGGCCTATGTATTATAGGCAACCTATGTTAACTAACGTATCGTAACTCCCTAAGTAATTAGATACGTATTTTTATCGTTACGATTTTCAATTTATGTCAGTTAAAAAAAAGATATATGTACCTATGCCTTAAACATCTACTTTTTTACCGTCTTGAAAATTATAGGGCGTGATAGTAGGGCGTATAGTCATATTCAAATGTATATAGACGCCGGAACTTAATCTTGCTTATATGTTTCTAACTACTTACTCGTACTATTAACTAGATGGTAACCGACTGCGCCAACTTCGATAGTCGAATAATTTGCTTTTGTTAATTCATTAAACCAAAGCTGGCTGCAAAGTTACTTTGAAAATTGGAACTGAACTAACATGAAAGTCAATCTTAATAATGAAGAGAGCACTCAGTGTCTGAATGGATTTCCAACTTTGAAACCTAATCAGCTGACTAAACTCTTATTAAGTGTCGAAAATGTGTTTCCTAAACCATGATCAGCTAATTTTAGATTGTGGTTTAAAATCCAGTGACAAATGGATGTAAATCATGTTTTAGTTGTTATTCATGTTAGTTTATTATTGTTTTTTTGACATTTGAGAAACCGGGGGTAAGGATTTCCTTGTCTCCGGTTTCGGATAAAGTGACTGATGACTATAGTCATAGTCACAAATACTTTCCTGTTTAATTAATTTTATCGTCTGAGCATAGGGCTTACAAAAGAATGGGAGTAGTTAGGGTAAGTTTAGCTTTATGTCAAGATCGATGACGTCATGAGTCAGAAAGAGAAATAGTAAAGGATCGCGTTCTGGTTTTTTAACAAGATGTATGACGTCACATAATGGCTGATAGCGTTTCGGAAGTTAAAGACAGACAAAAAAATATATTTTTCATACTGAGTTTAAACAAACAAATTCAAGTTTTTGAACAGAAATTATTATATTTGGGTTCCATATGACAAATACTTTTAGAAATAAACATCATTGTAATATAATTTCGTATGTGTCAACTACTATGCTGGGGAACAGGAATCAGCGTTTTCCTGTGTGTGTTATTCCATAATAATGCAGTCACAAATCCGCTTGCCAATTATGGTGACTTCAGCAAAAACTCTCCCTCGGGAGGCGGCTCATGTTCAGCAGTGGGCGTTATACAGGTGTTGTTCCTTAATACGCTTGTTAAAATTGTTAGCACTTTAACAATGTATTCTGTTCTATACTCGAGTATACAATCTTCAATACTGTTTTCTGCAGTCCCAGACCAATGAAATCACAACGATGTGTCTTTCCAAGAACACGACTTTTCCGTAAGTAATATTTTTAGAAACCTTTATTATCTCGGGTATACGATCGCTACGCTAGTAGGGCTAGACAGTTACTCATGTCTTGGCCTAAATGGTTAAGTTAGGTAACTTTTGTAGGTACAAAATCTTATGTCTATCGATCAGACCATAAATACAGCGCTCGGTTAGCAGGGTTGTTTGATAGCCAGTTAAAGTCTACCACCAGTCCTGAAGGGTAAGCAAAAAAAAGCTGCCTACATTTCGATAGATAACTGGTAGATATTATTTAAAAATCATCGTCAACTCGTGTAATGCCCACTGCTGACATGGAACCTCAAGTACAAAAAAATGTCTTGTTTCAAAAATGCGTGTTAATTTTTGTCCGTCAATATTTTTGATAATTTGACAAGATTTCTATAACTTCATTTAAATAATCTGGTATTGGCAAAATCACCTCTGATTGTGATGGCTGGCCATTCATTTAAGGGCCGGATTGCTCATGCGTACCCGGCCCCCGCCAACGGCGGATCGAAGGAGTGTCCGGGGGGTTTTAGTGGTGTAGGGTCCTATCCTCGTGATATGAGCTTAGCATACCACGCTATGGAGAGTCCCACATATCCCATCACCAGCGCAGCGGCGTTGGGAATGCGTAAAGGCAAGGTCCATAAGGATAATAAAAAAAAAAAATTGGGCTTAACCGATTCCGTCTAAAAGATTGTTGCCATAGTAGCTACGCTTTGCATGCGTCTTGGTGACCGCATAATCAAATAGACACTCTTGCCCGTATACCAAAAATATTATTTTTTTAGGAAACCAGTTTGGAACTACTTACCTGTAATACAATTAAAACACCAAATAATTGTTTTTAGAACTTATAATACTATTGAATCACCAATTAATTGTTTTAACGTGATTTATAGTCGTTGCTAATACTAAGTGACATGATTTATTCTTGGTAGTATTCAATTAATGCACGTAGGTTTTTTTTTAAAATCATTAAAATTGCCGATTTGAGTAGCTTCGAAACTGTGTTAGGTTTGTACTACCTAGATTCTTTTGGATTGCAAGACACTGAGCTCATTTTGCTTTGTACCTACATTAATCAGTGCCGTTTCCTTCAGGGCCACTTTATTTAGAAAAAAAACTATGACGATTTTAAAATTTGGATATTACGTAATACCGTGGTAATACCTACTGATGGCGGATGGAAAAATCGCGGTGTATATTATTATAGGGTGACTGGTAATTAGTGACCGATACTTAACAAATGATTGTGCTCATGATAACAAACAACTTTTACTATGGCACCAACCCTGAAATCGCGAAAAAAAATCAGCTGTTCCATACATTCATGTTCACATAACTCGTCAACATGATAGGGAGCAGCTGATTTTTTTTTCGCGATTTCATGTTTGCTGCCATAGTAAAAGTTGTTTGTTATCATGAGCACAATCATGTGTTTAGGTATCGGTCACTAATTACCAGTCACCCTATATACGTTGGAATTAAAAATTTTAACTCACAACGTATAGGAACGAGAAACAATCACTGTACAAGTAATATTTAACTCTCACCATTTACACATATTTGTAGTAGGTTAGCACTTAGCTATAGTAAAAATAATTAGTAATTACACATGTCCTACTAGATACCTCGACTGACACGTGTCATAAATAAGTTGGAATTGCATGATTTCATTAGGAACTTAGTATATTTAAATATTTACAAGAAGGATTTAGTAAAAGTGCATATTTCTTGGAACGTTAAAATGGAGTCATTGGATGGCGATAAAACCTAAAAGAAATACCATAGGTAATTTAACATTTCGTCGGTGATATTGCAATACCGCATAAGTGACAATAGCTTATAAGGTTGAAATCAAATATAGCAAATTATATTTTTTGCCCTAAAAGATAAAGAAAAAACATATTTCTTGACATATGAAATCACACCTTAGTAGCAACTGTCACTTACGCGGTATTGCAGTATCACCGACAATTTAATACTTATGTAGGTACCTATATCACATAGATTACCATGAGAAGATTTAGCCGTGTGATTTAAGGTAGCCGTGTGGTAATGGACATACTACTGATGGATTGGTAGCGGCATCTATTAAATCAAGTATACTATCTATCTTACTACGATCACCAATCCGCCTACCAAGCGTGGTGATTATAGAAATATAGCTCAACTAACCTGGGTTATCATGGCCAGTTAAGAGAAGACCTATGTTATTAACTAAGTGATCAGTGCCAATTAAGACTAGTTACTTGATCCCCTAAGCAATCCATCCTTGTGTTGTGACCCTTCCTATCTATACTCTGTAATATATAAAGCTGAAAAGTTTATTTGTTTGTTTGAACGCGGTAATCTCAGGAACTACTGTTTTGAATTAAATCTATCGAAGAGGACTATAGCCTATTAATATATAATTGTTAAGTTTCTACGGGGAAACCGCGAGTAACCTAGTACATAAATATTTACTTATGGGTTAATCCGACACTGCTTATTATACAGACCAAAAACTTTTTTCTCACCACAAACATATTAAACTAAATAATATAAAAAATGTATGTTACATAGTCTCTCTATTGTAATAGCTACTTTCAAATATCGTAAAGAAGAAATAAAATGTTTGATGGCAATGGATAACCTTGACCATGAATAAATTGTTTTCTACCTTTAGAAAGTTATATTAGGACTACCTGCTTATCTATCAGTTGGTATAGCTTTTTAGGGTTCCGTAGCCAAATGGCAAAAACGGAACCCTTATAGATTCGTCATGTCTGTGTGTCTGTCTGTCCGTCCGTATGTCACAGCCACTTTTTTCCGAAACTATAAGAACTATAATGTTGAAACTTGGCAAGTAGATGTATGTTGTGGACCGCATTAAGATTTTCACACAAAAATAGAAAAAAAACAATAACTTTGGGGTTCCCCATACATAGAACTGAAACTCAAAAAAATTTTTTTCATCGAACCCATACGTGTGGGGTATCTATGAATAGGTCTTCAAAAATGATGTTGAAATTTCTAATGTAATTTTTTTCTAAACTGAATAGTTTGCGCGAGAGACACTTCCAAAGTGGTAAAATGTGTGTCCCCCCCCCTGTAACTTCTAAAATAAGAGAATGATAAATCTAAAAAAAATATATGATGTACATTACCATGCAAACTTCCACCGAAAATTGGTTTGAACGAGATCTTGTAAGTAGTTTTTTTTTAATACGTCAAAAATCGTAAACCTCAATTTAGCTTTCATTCAATCAACTCGAATATAAAAATATAAAATAACATTTCATTGCATAAACATACGCTTTTTTATTTATTCTTGATATCAAAAATAGGTACGCACTTGTAACTGAAACGGAACCCTTCGTGCGCGAGTCCGACTCGCACTTGGCCGGTTTTTTTCTATTTCTTTCAAGTACCAAATCACGTAATTTTCTTGGTTATATCATAACGGGGACATGCCTACTACATATTTAAAGGTCTACAATACCTGTACGCATACACCTTGGATTGAAAATAATGTAAATCTTTTATAAACTTCATACTGTAATTTTTCGTACTACAAAATATTCATAATTATAAAATTAGATTCTTATATATAATAGACCTAAATCGCGCGCTCGTGGTGTAATCTTTTTCATTTGTAGCTCGGAAAATGGCGGCCATATTTTTATTTTGTTTTTTTTAAGAGTCTTCTTGGCTGTGTAAATTTTCATCATTCCACACGTACGAGTGAAATAACTATTATTATAGTCTAGGGACTTTATATTTACGATATTATATTTAATTAAAAAAAAATAGAAAATAATTCTCTACTTATTTCAAAACTACTACTTATAACTATGAATTATCTAAATTAAAAATGAATGAACTTTAATAGACTTATAATCTATATTTAACGTCATACAATTTTATCTAGAGTTTCCTATTAGAATTGGATCCGGACCAAATCTGCCCAAATCACTGTAAAGTGTCCTTCACATACCTACTATTATGGTTACTAATTATATGCCTTGTACCTACTCCTAACATCCATAAGAAAGGACTAAATAGGTCGTGACTAATTGTCGTTAAGAATTACCGTAGTACATTTTGTTTGTTTCATAATCATTATAATAGAGACACGTTGTCGCCAGCAGTCTGCTAGCAGTAGGTCTGCATATTTAATTGTCATCTCATATTATTCAAATTGTGTGTAAAACCGCGATTTAACATTGTCTGCTTGATGTAACGGAAATTTTACGTCAGGTTATATACATCTCAACGCAACTCGAGCAGAATGTAAAGTTAATATGTTAGCGCCATATAATATAGTTTAATATACTACTTTTTGCGCGACTACATTTCGATTTCTCTGTATTTTCTCGGCTGTGGTATCGCCTCCGTCGGGGCCACAATTTCAGATGCCGCTTTTGTGGGCTGGCCCTCGCGTCGGACAGCACGTAAGTGCTCAACCTTTACCCCACAGATGACCCTGAACTCTAAATTTTGCTTTTCCATAGCTGAGAGGTTATAGAAGGGTTTATATGAGATGTCATTTGGGTTGTGATACATTCTACGAGCACAACCACTGAACTAAAAAAATGGGCCCATCTTGGGAGCCATTACTAGCCGGAACAAATAGCCACAGACAGACGAAAATGTGATTTATCATAAGGTAAACCATACATTCATATGCATGATTCATTTAGTGAATACCTGTCATTTATTTTGCCGTTACAAACAGACACTGCAATCGTATTTATTTACTAACAAACATTATACATACACACATGTAGCGTGATTAGGAAATGACGTTAAGCCGCTAAAGCCCTATTTCCAGTGTATTACAGTCTATGACAGCCATTGAACGTGGAATAGGCAGCTTTTGTTGCCTTTATGACACGAGTGGGTAAAATAACAACTGAGGATTATGCTGGAGAGGATATACTTGGCAGATTACTCTTTGTGGTTGTCATGCATTCGCAGCGAGCAGGTATAACACATTTTCCACCGGAAAAATGATTATGAAAGCATTTTGTTCGACTTATATGTATGTATTGATAACAATTGGAAGAATTTGTTCAACATGTTTTTTCCCATTCAGCCATTTGGCCAGTGATTGGCTACACGGATTTCATTAGTGGTACCCACCAAATCCTTCATACTGCAGGTATCAGGGCAGAGGAGCGCGAGTATGTGGCATTGATATAAGTCTTAGTATAAGTGGGTTGAATATAGACGCAAACGTGTACTTGTCAGTGAAAACACACCGGAATATGCAAGCGGGTCCTTTTTTGGGCGGATATATCGCTGTTTGAATGTGACAGTGACACGAAAACGAATGAATAACTTAACGATAATGAGTTTTAATTACAGATCGATGTCTGTTATATCATAACCTTATTTTGTTTCACTATTACAATAAAGCTACGATAATTATGTAGCTGCAAGGCTTTTGCTACTTCACCGGGGCAAAAGCGCGTAGGGTTCTAACTTCAACAAATGGTTTCAAAACTACCTATTACTGAAAGAAATGTTCTAATCGGACAAGTACCTAGTTCAAGCGTTTTTTTAATGCGGTTGGGTGGCGCCCTGGTTGTTTACATTCTCAAATCATATATAAAATATATATATTAATATATATATCTTGGAGGACAACGTCTGTCGTGTCCGCTTGTGTAAATATAGAGAATAGATTGATGAAAATGTTTTTGGTGGATGTTACATGAGAAAAGAAAGAAACAAAACGATCATTAAAGGATATTTATTTATTAATAAACTCGTAACATATTAAACATTTAATTTGCGCACTATGAATGGATAAACCAACTACAGTTTTATGTTACATCCACACATTTAAGTATGTATGTAGCGCTGGTATTCTAGTTGGACCCAAAAAGGGTTACATTAGTGTTCGCCGCGACTTATGTCAAGCTAATCCAGTTGGGCCTCACAATGACCCAAATGTGTCTCAAGTGCTCAGTTTATTGTATTCCGGTCATATGTCATATTTTCAGCTACGATATTTCAAACGTTAAATTTACCGACTATAAACCTATTTATTAATTATTATTGTACAAAATAGGTTTATTGTCGGTAAATTAACGTTTGAAATATCGTAGCTGATCGCGTATCGTAGTAATTGTACTATGATACAGTTGATTGAAACTCTAGACCTATTGCTGTTTACACTAGATTGCCCGCGATTTCGTCGTTATAGATTTTGTTTTTTTTTGTAAACAAACTTTGCCACATCTTTCCTTTTCGGAGTGGTATTAAAATAATCCTTTGTTATCGACTGATTTCGTCATTTCAAGAATACTAGTAACCAATGAACTATCGGTGCAGAGAAGTTAGTCATATTAACTTGTCGTGGCATACTACTTGGAATGGAGCATACCTACTCAGATCAAAGAAAAGACGAAGCGCTGTAAGTCACGTACTGAAGCCACTAAAACTCTACTTTGACGTGCACAGTCAACAAAAGAGATGGGTTTACACATTGTGAAACGCGTTTTAAATTTATCTTTAAACGGCCGTAGCCCAAGGCTAGGGCATCGGACTTGTGATCTTGTGGTCGCTGGTTTGATCCCCCACCCATTGCACTAGCGAAGTGAACCCACTCGTAACACAAGCATTTTAGCTTAGCACGGGGGGTGAACAACAATATTAGTAGACTGCAAAACTATGCTGGTAATCTTGTTAAAAAAAATGCACAGATAGTTAATTATTCTGTGTTTTTATACACAACTAGCAACAAACTCTTCACCAATAAATAATTACCGGCTGTAGTAGTCAAAAAACATATTTATTTAATACTGACGGTGTAAACCTATCACTTTTGTTGCCTTTACTGTACATACACACACGCGTATAAAAACTATGCCTTATACTCAGCCGATCTGTCGCACCGTGAGGTGCTTGATGTCTTATCAAACTTCATTAATTGTTACCAAAAATGCCAAATTGTGTCATGTAACGGTGTACTTACAAATCAAAGCTCACGCTCTCAAATCTCGTCCTCCTGACCCCTAGTTTGCACAAAACTCCCCAAAAACTCATAATCCCTCAATCTCATCGCCAGTGAC
Organism: Nycteola revayana; assembly: GCA_947037095.2. Taxonomy (NCBI): domain Eukaryota; kingdom Metazoa; phylum Arthropoda; class Insecta; order Lepidoptera; family Nolidae; genus Nycteola; species Nycteola revayana. Next base: position 3,750,802 of record OX344842.1, on the reverse strand, counting down.
CGTCCTGAGCCGAGGTCCAAGCCCCACAGGGGGCGGCGCCCTCTTGCGCAGGTTGCTTAGTTTGTAGTTTTTAAACCATTTATTAAGGCTGGAACTCTGCTCGCCTTTATGCCCGGTGAAGTAGCAAAAGCCTCGCGGCTAAATATGTAAGTCCATCCGAAAAAAAAAGAAAAAGCTCTCAATTTATTTTTATAACAATGAAAAATCACAGCAACGATTTTACGCACACTATTGCACAAAAAAGCGGCTTCAGTGTATTTCTCCACAGCGCTCCGTCTTTATTTTTTATTTGGTTTGAGGGAGATCTAATTCAATTGAACCTAACTAACTAAACAGTTTGGTATCATACCACCACTACTGAATGAATGAGTGAATACAAGAAAGAATTTCAGTCCATCCAAACAACAATAACATACCTACGATAGAAATAGTTGTACAATAATAACATTAAATAGTTCATAACATCGCCCTCCTTTTCACGTCGAATGGGTTATTTGTGGGAACGTAACTAGCGGCGCAGCGTTTCATAGTAAAGTTTGGGTAAGTGCTAGCAAAAGGGCGTATGTGTCTAGTTGGCGTCTATTCAGTTTGCGCCCGCCTAGCTCACGCGACGGGCTGTCCGTATCTTTTCTTCTGATACCGGTTCTGTTCTGAAACTGGTAATATATAGTTGGTACGTCGAAAATCTACTGAAAAACGTACGTATTATAACTGTATTTGTGAATTTCTGTTTTATATATGAGTTTATTTTTGTGTTTCGTGTTTTTAGATGTGTATTTAGTTTTTGTTTCTCATGTCATAGGTATTTGCAGTAGTTTTTTTTGTTATAAACTAAATGTTTGGTATTATATAATTACGTTATTGGTACTTGTCTTATATTGATATATATATTTGTTTTGTTCCATAGTATTCTATTACAACTACTACGTTAGCCTGCTATAAAATAATGTTAAAAAAATTTTGTCTTCATTCTTGGCGGCCAAAGTAATAAAATAATAATATTATAACAGTATCTTACAATATTAATGTGTTCTTCTATAGAAATACAATTTTTGTATATGTTCTAATTATGTTTAATTATCATGTTTATAAAATTAAATTATTTTACTACTTTTTATTAGATATATTAAAGACCGATTATTCAAACGTCGGATAATTATTTAAATATTATATGCTCTTTATTATAAAATTAAAATTTTGACAAATTTTCTATGGTAGCTTTGGCAAAATTGATATTGATTTTGAAAATATAATCTAAGCCTGTAAAATATAATTAAGATATTAAAGAACCAAAAGTTACCTACTTAAGTGTCGAAAAAGGTTAAAAATCCCTATATGCGGTAAATGGAGCTTTTAACTGACTCTTAAAGTGATAATAGCTGATTAAAGCATTTGTTGATAAAAATCATTAATAAAATCACAAAAACTCTACAAAAATGTTAGGAACTAAATTTCTTTCAACTGTTACATATAAGATTTACGTGACTGACACTAGGCTTTTTCTTAAATAAACTCGAACAATTGGAAATCATCCATCGACAGATTATTTTAAATATTTTACACCAAATACTTGTTTTTTGGCACCAGTTGTATAAGTTAAGTACCTAGTTCTCGAATTATTTTTGTGTTCAGATAACAAAGGTGAAACACTTACCTATTTCAATATAGTTTTGTTTCCAAGCCGAATTTAAAATGAATAAACAATGATATCAGTGATTATTTATTTGATTATACAAATTAAGCTTAACTCGAACTTTCTAAAAAAAATCACCTCATAAAATCATTGTTTAAAATTCTTGCGAAAGAATTGTTATCAAAGTTGCAACATGATGTTTGCCATTGGATTCTGAACATCCACCTATTAACTAAAACGATATTCAAATCAAAGGTCAAATAAGATCCACCCTAAACCGACGTGCTTGTATGAAGAATGTTTTGACAGTGAATGAAGCGAAAGATGTGTGTAAGGATCGTAGCAAGTGGAGGTCCATTGTCTCTGCCTACCCCGCTGGGAAACAGGCGAGAGAATGTATATTCAAATCAATTCAGCAAGTCATGT